>JANAVB010043418.1:19857730-20457730 GCA_029216955.1 Iris pallida | reverse complement strand
ACTGTCAGAGTCACCCTATCGACGTGACAGAGTGATCCTAGCTGTCGAGCCATAACCGTGTCCGCCTTCTACTGCCTATTTGTAGACCGCTTGACTCATTCTTCTCCATCACACTTAACGATGGCGAAGCCCTGCTCCGTTTTCCACCGACCGTTCTTCTTCTCCTTCACCAAGCTTTCTGCCATGGCGGTCAGAGCTTCCGTCCATGTTCTGCAGTAAAGATGACTTAGCGGCGCTCTACAAGCGATAAGCATGTTCACATCGTCCACTCTTCCAATTTGAACTCTGGCCATGGCATTGGCCAAAGTTCTACTATGAAGGCTTGGCGATCATCATCATCGATCGGTGAGTTGTTCCTTCTTTACTCTGATCGCAAATCATTTAATCACTGAGTTTTCTTCACTTGGATTTGTCTTCGTGGCCTACTCTAAAACTTCGTTTATCTGCAGTAGACGATCGATTAGATCGGGCGCTGGTTATTGATCGCTGACTTAAGGAAATTCGTAGGTCGTCCGTCGCCTTGCTAAGAATCGCTGACCGATCTCTGGATAGATCGTTATATTGGTGAATTCTTCCTTTGAACAAATAGACACTTTCCTGTGCAATAATTGGGCGGGATCGCCTTTGAATCCAACTAATTTTGAATAAATTGATGGATAAATTTTGCTTGGTTGATTTATCTGGATTTTGATTTCAAACAAAACGAATTCACGATATTTCCTTCCTGTTTGTGCACACTATCTATTCGACAAAATGACTAGGTGAACTTGTCAGTGACAATGGACTAGAAGACACCATTATTGGACACCGTAAACAGAGTGTTCGACATAAAAAGGAAGCTTCGGATTCGTCTCAAGTATATTGCTCTGGTAGTTCATCTTGACTTCCCACAACAACACGTCAATTCTCTAGCAGCAGATGGTTGTATGTCATAGTCGGACCCCAAAATCAGGGGTAGATACTAACAGATACTGGCGGACACTAGGGGACACAGCTTCTTAATACTGGAGAATGACTCCTTGAACTGTTGGTGTGAACATAAAAAAAGAAGAAGAAATGCTGTCTTTTTTTATTAGCGCAAGGCACCACAAATCGAGTATGCCTGAAAGATTCTGCGCTGATGATCTCCGAGTACAAAAAAATTATGGGGAATAGGACGATGGAGATCGAGCGACAGTTGCTCCTTTACTCCGTTGACACTCCGATTACAAAAGTGGGAGAAAACCTAAAAAAATTGCTAACTCTCGGCTCACTGGCAAGAATGACATCAATTTGTCTCTTGAAATGCTCTCCGTTCTGTCTGTCTTTGTAGAGGGGGACGCCCTCTATTTATAGTCGTTTTGGCACTGAAAACGACTGTTATGCGTCCACAGATGAAAATTACACTGATTTTACTGTGGGCACACAACACTCCTTTGGGCGCATAGGATGTAGGCGCATGGATGCTGGATGATCGTGGGTAGATCGTGGGGTTGCCGTGGAGTTGACGTGGCTGCATGCTTCGGTGTACGATTGCTCGTGGAGACTGACGTGGCCGCCTGCTTCGGTGCACGATTGATCGTGGAGTTTGACTGAGTCGTAGGGATCTGCTATCTTGGGCTCATAGAGCGGGAGTGAGTTTATGCCCCCACACTTGGGTGCATGTTTGATCTATACGAAAACAATATGGGCGCATAGACCCTCTTTGATCATGTGGGTGCATAGCTCCTCGTTGATCCTGTGGGCGCATAGCCCCCTCTTTGACCATGTGGGCGCATAATTCCTTTTTGACCATGTGGGCGCATAGCTTCTTTTGTCTTCTTCATGTGGGATATGTAGTCTTGTATTTTTCATGCTTCTACAAGACTCCCTTCAAAGTTTTTGAGACTCGAACGAGTGTCAGAATACTTTGAAAGAAGCATGGACAAAACTGTCTCCACCAGCTTCATGGGCGCATGATAGAAATGACCCTTTTGGGCGCATAGGTGTCTGCTAGGCTGTCGAAATATGGCTGTCGAAATATGGCTGTCGAGATCTTCCTTGGAAATCTGAAGTAGTAGGCTCGTTTTGGAGTAGAATTTGAAAAGATCCGTTCTCTATGCGTAGTCTGCATCAGCAGATAGTAGACGCATAATTTGCAAAAGACTGTCTCTGTGCAGGCGCATAGAACATATGGGCGCATAGACCTTGTGGGTGCATAGGCCATGTGGGTGCATAGCTCTTCGTTCATGCCTATAAATAGGCTTTGAAGAGAGAGAAAGTTCATTCTCTCTTATTTTCAGAATTTTCAAAGAGTTTTTCCTTTACTCTCTTTCGAGCAATCATGTCTCCCAAGGCTGCTTCGACTCCCAAGAAGTCTGCGAAGGACAAGAAGGCAGCAGCAGCTAGTTCGCCTCCTTTGGCAGCGTCGCATCTGATTCAGGACCCCATCCTGGGTGATGCGATGTCTCCAAAAAATGAAGTCTCAAGCATTAATTTGTGATGCTCTGACTTTTCTCTGCTTGCGCGCATAACCATCGATATGCGCCCAAAGCAAACACTTCTTTTTGTGAGCGTACTTATGCGCTCACAGATGCATGCGCCCACGCATTCTGTTGTGTTATGCGCCTAGGCACTTGGCTGTGTCATGCGCCCACACAAAACATGTGCTTATGCTCCCACGCAGAATTTGTGCTTATGTGCCCACACAAAATTTGTTCTTATGCGCCCACAGGCCCTTTGGGCGCATAATATCAGGGCGCATAGAATTTCTTAGTACTTAGCTCTTTTTCTGTAGATTCTAAGTCTGACTTTTCCTTATGTCTTCGCAGTTGACATGGTTGTCCCGGTTCTTGGTGGGATTCCTCTTGGCGCTACCCGCCATGCTCTGGATTCACCGTAATGGTCACAAAAGCTCAGGTGAAGATCAGCCATGACCAGCCTTCGTTACGGGTGATTGCCATGCTTGAGCAGGACAAAATGTTCTTGAAGCAGATGATAAATGATGAGAAGTTCACACTTGGAGAGGCACGGAGCTTTAAGAGACCGTATTTCCTGTTTGGTGACAATCTGGGATTTGAGGACAACGAGACGATATGTCTAGAAGACCCTCTGGTAGTTAGGTCAAATAACCAAAGAATATTGTTGCCATCGATGAAGCGCTAATACCCTCTGTCAGCATTTACTGATCTAGCTGTGCGGAGGCAGATAAAATGGGACCTGACCTCTGAATTGCATGGGGTCATTTCTGGCAGGATCTAATTCAACTCTGGTGACCGAAAGAAGGACACTTTCAAGTGTGTCAAGGGCTCCACGTCCTACTCCACGAGGGGGCTGTATCCTGGGCCATAATAAACGAGGTCCCGACTGATCTTCACCATTACGCTGCTGAGACTCTCTCCAACTTGATGCTGTCAAAGAAGGAGTCGTATCCGGGAGGGAAGCTGCGGATGGAAGGTTGGAGATACTCTGTCTCGTTCTGGAGCGACCTTACTGAATGGGTGCTCTCGACTTATGAGGCCACCCTAAAAGCTGTCTGTCTTTTTTATGCCGTTAGAGCCACCTAATATGGCATTAAGGTTAACTGGCCTATGTTTATATCATTGGTGGAGTTGTACAACTATCACACGTGTACCTTCTTCACTCCGGATGGGGAGATGGGTCTGGATCTTCACGAGATACAGGCGATATCAAAACTTTCCTGGGGGATTGAGCCATACGAAGAATACGTCCCCTATGATGAGGAGCTTCTGGATTTGGAGAGGGAGAACTCCGAGATGATGGAGGTGTATAAAGAGTTACTCTATCACCTCTTTATCTGTCACCAGGTCACGAAGAAGGGTAAGACTGAGGGGTTCCTTCCCCATACGAGGGCCTGGACCAACTACATCTTCATCAGAGAAGAAGGAGATGGCCCAGTCTCTTTCTCGACCCGTAAGCCCTCGACGAAATCTGAGATAGAGCAGTTGATGGCAGATCATGGGGATGTAGACATAGAAGATAGTGATGATCCTAAGGAGAACTTTCCGGTTTATCATTTCTTCAGGCAGGCCGAATTTAAGCTGTCAGAAAAGGCGGTGCTAGCCGCTTTTCTGATGACATGGCTTCATGATTGTGTAGTCCCGGGTGGTTCAGGATCCATTGAAAGAATAAGCCGGAGTATGATACTTCCGACTGTAAAGCTGGCCTTTGGATGCCAGCTTGCCTTGCTTCCTGCGATGGTCTGCGCCATCCAACGGGGCTTGCGACACTTCATTGTGAACGTGGTGACGTCCGATGGCAGAAAGGATTTTGTTAGGACTAAGTTTCCCTTTCATTATCTGATGGGATGGCTGGTACTGCATTGTCCCAGATTAATGAATGCCGGGCTGATGGCAGACTCTTTGGCGGGAGATACCTTTCTTCGAAGATTCAAAGGCGCAGATTGGATCGTTACAGGGGTGCCTGTTTGCAGGAAGGCTTTGAGTTTCCTGCATAATTATGAATTCTTTAGAGTGTCGCCTCCATCTGGTAGTGGTCGTGCAGGAGACACCCTAGTAGATGAGGGAGCACTCACTACTAGCCTTCCTATTGGGGAATTTCGTTGGCTTTAGTCCATCAGGCCTTCCCATCTGGTGTTCAGGAATAGGAACCACACTTTCCTGGAATCTTATATGCCGAGGCACTTTGCACGGCAGTTCGGCTACAGCCAGCTTCTCTTGGGCAATCTCAGCCCTCATTTACAGTCGATAGGAAGCCTGATCGATGGGGCACGTGCATGGGGTTACTATAACACTAGATGTACGGGGGTAGTTTTTACCCTGCCAGAAGATAAGTCTAAAATCCACATGCTCTTTGCTGCTGCCAAGTTCTATATTCAGGTCAATACCCTTCATTCTCGGTATTACCGTGAGCAGAGTTTAATATCGGGGACTAGGCTTGCCCCCACTCTTGCTGATATAGGACGAGTGCGCGCAATGGCGGTTACAGAAAGGAAGGCACCGCACCCTCAGCTGAGCCGGCTGCAGCGCCACAGCATAGAGTTGTTCTTAAGGAGCCTATTGTTGCAGCGCCTCGGAGAGAGGATACCGAAGAACCTCTTTTCGACATTCCTTATAAGAGGAAAGCTTCCACCGAGCTGGTTCCACGGCCCCAAAGGAAGAAAGTTGTTGTCTCCCGAGGGAGAAAGAAGGTCACGGACGTGAGCGCCAGCTCGCCTCCTCCTAGAAGATCTTTTCGTCAGACGGCGTTGTGGGCCGTTACTATTCGGGAGGTAGATCCCTTCCTAGACTCCATAGTCGTTTTGGTCAAACCGTTAGAAGTTTTCTTACCATTGCGTTTGTCCTTTGCACAGGATGTTGAAGTCACGACTGCGGCAGGTGCTTCTTCGTCTGAAGAGGTGGACATAGCAACAGTGTCCCCTGCTCGTCCTCAATCGATGGATGAGGGCGGATCTTCTTTAGTTGTAAGGGCTTGAGCAAAGGGATGATCAGGACGAAGGCCCAGACCATGATGGCGATCAGAAAGCCAGTCCCTCCTATGATATTTCTTTGGAGGATATGTCTGCGATTGGAGCTATGATGAAAGACTTGGATGAAAATTAAGTCCAATCAGCTCACCCTCCTCTGGGTATGTTATCTTTGCACCTCTCTTTAGATGAGATTTTTCGACTTCGATTTTGCGTGCTCCTCGTGAGACTGACTGCCATTGTGTATTCCCTTGTAGACAAGGAGAAGGAACCACGCATAGAGATATCCCAATATATTGCGAGAGGAAAAGAGGTTGTCCCTGGCTCCTCTAGGGTTGCTGGTGCTAAGGATTCTGTCAGTAAGCCGACATCGACTGCAGAAGGGGAGGTTGAACAGCCTCCTGAGGTGGTCGTTGCTGAATCTGCTCCCAGTCCATCTGGGGCCATAGAAGATATACAACCTGATGCTGCTCGGGGCCTTGACATTGTTCTCCTTGAACAACCTGGGCCTACCCTTGGCTCCTTGGTAACCAAGGCTGATGACCTAGTCCAAGTTGGCGCTGAGCATGTCGAAGGTACGAAATTACTACTCTTTTGCACTCTTTCAGGTTCTTCTCTCAGTTGCTGATATATATATACATATTATTTTTTTGTCAGGTTCGGCTTCTTGTCAAGCATTTCTTCCTGGAGCGGAAGATCCTCATTAAGCTTCCTTCCCGACAACCTCCTCCGAAGACGACGAGATGGCCCAGGAAGTCGTCAAAGCTTTCTATTCTATCCTGAAAGTAAAGCTTCCTGGAGTTCTGAATCGAAAAGCCGCCTTTGGCCCAGTGAAGGCTGTTGCTAAATGCTAAGTGGCGGCCCTCGAGAGCATTGCTGGTTACGAGGAGCGGGCTAATGCTCTAAGGAAAATTCTGAATGAATTGGAGGACCGCGTGGCCAAACTCAGGGAAGCCAAACAACGAAGCCCGATGTCGCTGTTTCGTGAAGAAGACGAGGCTTTAGTCGCGGCTCTTGCGAATAAGGAGGCTACTTTCCAGGCCAGGAAGGATGCCCTTGCTCAAGAGATCAACGAATTGGCTGATCAGTGTGAGCAGTTCAACGCCGCGAGTGAGGCTCGTGTTGCTTCGAAGAATAATTTGGCTGCCCAAATTACTGAGAAATATAATCACATCGCACAGATCAAAAATGAGATTGCCTAATTGGAGGCCAGCTTGAGGACAATTGTGTCTGAACAAGAGGATTATTCGGTTCAGGCTGCCGTGACTGTCGCAACTTTAGACCAATTAAAAGAACAACTGATGAAGTTGGAGGGAGAGCACGTGAAATTGATCCCCTTCCAGGATGAAGTTGCCCGACAGAAAGAAGCGCGCCGTCGTGCTACTGCCAAGTCCGGGACCGAAATTACGGCTTTAAGGGATAGCATCAATCGATTGTGTATCCCTTAGATCTTCTTTTGTAATAGGCTCAATTAGCCGTCAAGACTCCTGTATCTTTTTCTTTTTTCTGTCTTTTGATAGACGTTTTTGATAAAAAAATTTGTCTTTCAAAATTCATGAATGAAGTTTGTGAAATTTCAGAACTAGAGGTAATGTGGACGTAGTAAGGATATTTCTGGTTGGAATTCCGCTAGAGAATTTGATGTGGACTTATTATCCGTTTTATATTCAAGGTTCTTGAATATAGATAATAAGTTGAAAGAAGCTGCTAATAAAGGTAATATGGACGTAATAGCAGAGGATGTTCTATATCTGACCAGAGGTAATATGGACGTAGAAGGATATATATAACATTAGGTAGGAGTGGATAATTCAGAGATAATATGGATGTGATTATCCTTGATGAATGCTTTACTTAGAGGTTATATGGACGTGGCAAAATATTTCTTAATCATCCCACTTAGGGGTGAGCAAATACCGACCGATACCGAAAAAATCGACCGAATACCGAGTAAAAATATTCTGAAAAACCGAACCAAAATTATGTCCCGATACCGAATTGCCGAATCGACTAAATTACGGTATAATGGTAATGGTAACGGTTTGAGTGTAATACCATACCGAAAATACCGAACCAAACCGATTCACACACACACACATACACACACGCACACGCACACACACACACACACACACACATTTTTTAATGTTCATGATTAATTTTACACTACTCATTTTCATTTTTATCTTTGTTTTGGTTGGTTTTCTAGAACTTGGAATGGATTTTAGTGGACTTGAGTATATGTTAAGAATGTTAAGAATTGAGTTATTGATCTTTTGAGCTTATGTTTTTGTATTCTCATAGAATTTTGAAGTGAATTTTGGTTACTTAAACTTATACTAAAGATTAAACTTAGTGACCGCTTTTGATATTTTAAGCTCATTTTTAGGTGTTTGTGACTTGTTACATATTGTTCTAATAATTTTGATTAATTGTTTGGTTGGTAGAGGCTTGGCTTTAAAATTAATGCTTCCAAAAAAGTAAAATATATATATTATAGATTAAGAGGTTCTACAATATTAAGTGTGTTAATTGATCAAATATTAATTGGTAAAATATCGATACCGAACAAAAACCGACTGAATACCGATTTAACCGAAACCGGAAAAACCGATTCTAAATGGTACGATATTGGTATTAATTTTTCAAATACCGATTTTAAAAAATACCAAAAAAATCGACCAAATACTAACAGATTATACCGACGCTCACCCCTAATCCCACTGGGGAAATAATTATCCAAAAACTGTTCAGAGGTAATATGGACGTGACTTGTTTTTGTCAGACCAAGTTTGGACAGAGTCCAAAACAGACATAATTCCATTGGAGAATCTTTTTAGATGACCTATTATCCATGGCGTATTCAAGACTCTTGAAATATGGATAATAGTTAAATAATTTTTTTGAATCACATAAATATTGTACTGTATATTTACATGACTAAAATAGAGTATATGTGAATGCTGTTCATGAAGGTTACACATAATATTTCTTCAGGAACTTGCCGTTGATCGACATCATGAGTAAGTCACCATCAGACTTGGTTAGTCGATACGCACTGTTAGAATACACTGATGCTATAATGAAAGGACCTTCCCATTTAGGCTAAAAATTTTCTTTTGTCTTGTGCGTCATGACCATTGGTCTTGTCACTTGTAAACCCCCAATATTTTCTAACTAATTTAGTGATTTTAAAAAAATTATTTTGCTATATTAATTAGAATTAAAGAGGTAATTAGTATATACGTGTGTATTTATATATATATATATATATATATATATATATATATATATATATATATATATATATATATATATATATATATATAATATGGATGATAGTGTGCTTGGCGTATTTTTAATTATAGTCTATGATTATTAAAAACATTTTGTTACTTATTTACAACTTATAGGATTTTTCTTTGTGATTGTATTCATGTCTATATGTATGTGTGTGTATATATATATATATATATATATATATATATATATATATATATATATATATATATATATATATATATATAGTTTAGAAAAAAAAAGAGAAAATGGTGGGCCGAACCCCCCACGTCAGCAGTAACTAAGCTGCGGGGGGCCCGACCCTAAAGCAATTGAACGAGCAGCTAAAGCTGCGTGGGAAGGGAGGGGCCCGACCCCCTAAGACCAAATCAACTCAGCAGCTAGCAGCTGCTATTGTAATTAAACCCAAGCCATCCTTTTAGCAAACCCGAGGCCCCCTTATACTACTACTAATAGGAATAGTAACAGCGGCGGCGAGCAGTATATATACAACGGCTCCGAAAACCAAACCCTAACCCCCGAATACTCATCTTCCTCCTGAAATCCCGAACCCCGACGAACCACCCAAAGGGGCCTGCGACCGCCGCCGTCGACCGGAGCTTCGCCAGCCGCCCGTCTCGACCGAGAACAACTCTCCCGGTTCTTCGTTCAGCAACCGAGGTACCCATTTCTCGATCCAAGTTCTTCCTATCTATTATACCGTTTTTGATTCTACGAGTTCCTGCGTAAGGCCTATTCAACCCCCTACAAACCTCTTTTGATAGATTGAACTGAGACCCATTAGCTTCTTCATGAAATTGACGAGAAATCGTCGAGAAACTGCCCCAGAAGGCAGATCACAAAAGACTGTAGGAACCCCTATTTCGCCTTCAATTTTGCACAACCTATTAATTATTTCTTGGAAATTTCTGAATAAATTTTTAGAACACCTATAGGACTACCAACCCCATCTTTTAGAATAATTTATAACATCCTACCTGCTAATATTTATGATGTTAAAGTTTGAGAAAAACCCTGTTTTGAAAAACCAAAATTTAGAAAAATTTATCGATACGACGTACGCCCCGACCGACCGGGCGACGTGGTCGCGCTCTACGCATCAAAAGGCGCGTATGGACGTCGCTGACGTGTGGGAACTGACGGAACTCAGTTTCGTCGCGTATGCGCGACGGAATCAACGCGTATCCGTCGGGATACCCCCGTATCGACGTTTTGCAAACCTGTCCATAACTTCGTGTACAGTCGTCGAATCAAGACGAAAATTGTGCCAACAGGTCCGAATCAAAATTTTGGTCCTGTGTGCCAAGTTTGGTTCGATTCTGAGAAGGTCGAATCGGAACCCATTTTGGCGGGCCCGCGACCCACTCAAACGGGCAATTTTGTGCACGCCTCATCGGAATTCAAAACTGGACATACCTGAGTTCCTCTCCTCAAACTGAAACCGTAGACATGTAGTTTAATGACTTTAGAGACCATAGACTTCGGCACGTATTTCGGTGCAAAGCGGGTCCAACGACGGACATCGTTTTGATCCAAAATTACGATTTTGCCCCTGTTCTAGAATTAGACTTTTGGACAGGCATTTCCTAGGTATATCTTTTACACCGAGTGCATTTTTTATGTTTGTTTCAGCATTCTGAGTGGTTTGGAGACTGTGACATTTCTTAGCTGATATTATGATTTCTTGGGCTTGTCACTTTGCACCATCAGGTAAGATACCTTGCCACCTTACTCTGTGATTGTTATATTCTTATTTTCAGTTGTTATTTTCAGCATTTCTTATTTCTCAATATTTAAACTGTTCGTCCAAGTCACACTTGGGTGCAAACGACTCTATCGGTCGTTTTCTTGCTTTATTTATTCTCTTGCATTGACTTAGTTTATTGACCACCCATTGATGTTGAGGTATTGGTATATCTCATACGACCTTGACACTTGTTGTATCACGTAATGTGAGTCACATATAGGACACGTATCCGGTAGTCGGTTGGCCACCGATACGTATGGAGCATGCGACAGATAGGGGTAACTGTCGATAGAGTTGCATGCTAGAAGACTTGACGGTTATTAGAGGTACATGTCATCCATGGAGATGATGATACTAGGCATTGGGTGGGGAGAGCATTACCTGACGTATGGGCTTCGATTGCACTTCCCTTGTAACCCGGAAGCTCTGCTGGAGATATGGGTATGAGCCTCTCAGGTTGGTCACTGTCGTTTTTGAACGTCATGCTCTTGGTCACTGGTGCCCAAGAGGGGACTATACCGGATCCTATATTCAGTCAGGGCTCATGCGTCAAAGGAATGTATCTCAATTGCATATTCATAGTAGAATGGTCAGGAACCCGATTGCGTGCATACCTTTTCCCTTATTATATTATCACAGTTTATACGACATGGTGTTTTCTTGTATCTTGCTATGTCCCATGAGGACCTGGTTATCTCTCCAGGTTTAGACGATTTTCCACAGGAGTACGGAGCGGCATTGGAGCTATCTTACATCGATGACGAGGTAGTCACTACTGATTTCTAGTCTATCCTATATTTGAGACATTAGTGGACATTATTTTACATCTCTTTCATTTCTATTTTTGCGGAGGTTGGACTCCGATCTTGTGAGATTATTTATCATAGCTGTTTGGAGTGAGTATGTTCATCCGGCTATCTTTTGATACTCTTATCCATTTATTTGGACTCTATTATCTTCTGTGTTGAGCTGTGATGAGATTAGATATGTTATTCTGGCCTATTATTATTTTATTTACAGCTTATGTGCATATATGAGGATTCCATATATTGGAGTATTCTTCGTATATGTGCAGCTGGCATGTTCACGTACTTGGTCCTACGTATTTTGGGACTGGAGCGTTACATATTTTTGTGGTGGCCCATGCAGGTCGACGTTAATATTGTTGGGTTACATGACTGTGCCCAACAAGCCTGCATATAGGAATAGGAATATCTCATCCAGAACTACTACTATCTCTTGACTTCCAATCTTTTCGAAACTTTCTTGATTATTTGATTTATCCCATATCTAATCTTTTCTAATATCAACTTATCTTCCTCGTGCCAACAGTATGAATCTACGAAGCGGACGTACTTCTGCCTTGGCCCTCACATCTGGTGAGGAGACTACTTCGGAGGGACAAAATCCTCCTATGACTCCAGCGACACCCTACCAGCCAGGACTGTCGCAGCTTAATACGACACCGACGACGGAGTACCCAGAGATCGCAGCACCCCCAGGCAGCCAGGCTGGATAGACTACTACCATGCCATCGGGAGGGAATGTACCACTGCCTCCACCACCACCATTCCCTCAGCAGTTTCCTCCACAGTCGGGACCTCAGATGCCTCCACCACCGACTGATGGAAGCCCTACTACTCAGTTTATGTATGCCATGATGCAGGCTCAGTGGCAGCAGACTAAGCTGATGAGACAGATGATGATGGCAGCTATGGCTAGACCTCCACCACCACCTCCAGTACCAGTACCAGCACCGGCTCTGCATCCTTATGAAGGCTCTATCAATAATTTTACAGACATGAACCCCAAGGTCTTTAGAGGAACAGAAAAGCCATTAGAGGTGTCACAGTGGCTTATTGGTACCAAGAAGCTACTGAAGGCATCCCAGTTGCCAGCTCGAGATTGGATGACAGCAGTGGACTTACTGTTAGAAGATAATGCTCACCACTGGTAGAAGGCGGAAGAGAGATGATTAGGCACTGGGATCACCTGGAAGCAGTTCTATGATGCATTTTATGAGAGGTTCTTCCCTATTCATGTTCGAGATGGTCTCTACGACCAGTTCCTTCATCTGAAGCAAGGGAATATGACAGTTGATGAGTATGACTCGGAGTTCAATCGCCTGAGTCGATTTGGTGCGGGATTGATTCCGACAGAGTTAGAGAAGGCGAGGAGATTTCACTAGGGGCTTGCACCAGAGCTCAAGTCTTATACAACTACTCAGTCTCGAGTCTCCCATTCGGCTGTCTTGGAAGAAGCTCGTGCTCAGGAGATTCTTCGCAAGGAACAGCAGCAAACATTGAGGCGTCATACACCAGCAGCTACACCAGCCCGAGCTACTCAGAGTGGACCTATTAGAAGGGCCACAGGACAGTACCAGCAGAGGCACACACCTTATCAGAAGCCCACCTGCAACTTTTGCGGAAAGCATGGGCATATTAGAGATGACTGTCGACTTCGTTTGGGCTTATGTATGAGATGTGGATCAGGACAACACTTGGCCAGAGATTGTCCCGAGCAGCAGGCTCTAGTTCATGCACATCAGGCCCAGAGGCCTACAGCCCCAGCACCTCGTCCACCATTACCACCACAGACAGCTCATTACCACAAGGCCAGAGCTCAAGGCCCAGGACAGAACCAAGGAAAGGCATTCTCTCTAGCTATTGAGAATGTAGAGACAGAGGAAGAGGTCATAGCAGGTATGGTTTTAGTTGCATCTTTTCCTTCTATTACATTATTTGATACTGGAGCCACACATTCATTTATAGCCACTAGTTTTGGCATAAGACACAGCATTTCCATCACACGCTTAGCAAAGAATGTTAAAATCCTCACTGGAGGAGGAGTTGTACCTGTTAGTGGTGTTTGTAGACTTTATCCTGTAGTGATAAATGGCAGAGAGATGATGACACGACTTCTTGTATTCCCTATGCCGACATTTGATGTGGTTTTTGGAATGGACTGGTTGAGCCAGCATTTCGCTCTCATAGACTGCTATAGGAGCAGTATTATCTTTAGACCACCGAATGCGGCAGAGTTTGAGTTCACCAAAGAAAACAGAGAGAGTTGTGATGCACCCACATCGGAAACTCACATGATGATGCATGACACCCCTCAGCACCCTATCATCACCGAGTTCGAGGATGTATTCCCCGAGGAGTTGCCAGGACTGCCACCTGACCGAGATATTGAGTTTTCTATTGAGCTTATTCCCGGAGCCGAGCCTATTTCATCTCGAGTATATCGTCTGGCACCCAAGGAGTTGGTAGAGATGAAGACGCAGATTGATGACTTATTAGAGAAGGGATTTATTCATGCTAGTGCATCACCATGGGGAGCACTCGTTCTTTTTGTGCCTAAGAAAGATGGGACAGTGCGCATGTGCATCGACTACAGAGCATTGAATGCGGTGATGGTGAAGAACAAGTATCCCTTGCCACGTATAGACAATTTATTCGATCAACTGAGTGGAGCAAAAGTATTCTCCAAGATTGACTTACGATCAGGCTATCACCAATTGAAGGTTCGGAAGGAAGGCATTGCAAAGACGGCCTTTCGATCGAGGT
Organism: Iris pallida; assembly: GCA_029216955.1. NCBI lineage: Eukaryota > Viridiplantae > Streptophyta > Magnoliopsida > Asparagales > Iridaceae > Iris > Iris pallida. The sequence continues at coordinate 20,443,710 of JANAVB010043418.1, read as the reverse complement.
ATGGACATTATGAGTTCTTGGTCATGCCTTTCGGTTTGACCAATGCTCCCGCAGTTTTCATGAATTTAATGAACAAGATCTTTCACCAATACTTGGACAAATTTGTAGTAGTCTTTATAGACGATATCTTGATTTACTTCAAGAGTCAAGAGGAGCATGAGCAGCATCTACGGATAGTTTTGGGAACATTGAGGAATGAAAGACTTTTCGCGAAGCTTAGCAAGTGTGATTTCTTTCTCAAGGAGGTATCATTTCTTAGTCATATTGTTACGGGTGATGGTATATCAGTGGACCCAGAGAAGATCACAGCAGTCAAATCATGGCCCGCTCCCACATCAGCTTCTGAAGTGAGAAGTTTCCTCGGACTTGCGGGTTACTACCGACGGTTCGTAGAAGATTTCTCTCGAATAGCGGGGCCTATGACTCGATTGACTTGCAAGGATCAGGAGTTTGTATGGACAGACGAGTGTCAATCCGCTTTTGACGAGTTGAAGAAGCGATTGACCACAGCGGGCCCAGGAGGATTTATGATCTACAACGACGCATCCAGAAAGGGATTATGATGTGTATTGATGCAGCACGGTCGTGTAGTAGCTTATGCATCACGACAGTTGAGAGTGCACGAGAGGAATTATCCGACCCACGATCTAGAGCTCGCAGCGGTTATCTTTGCTTTGAAGCTATGGAGACACTACTTGTACGGCGAGAAGGTTGATATCTACACTGATCATAAGAGCCTCAAGTATGTGTTCACACAAAAGGAGTTGAATATGCGACAGCGACGTTGGTTGGAGTTGATAAAGGATTATGAGATCGGGCTTCATTATCATCCGGGCAAGGCTAATGTCGTGGCAGACGCATTAAACCGTAAGCCCATGGCACACTTTTTGACTACACAGAAGGAATTGATTAGAGACTTGGAGCAGCTTGGTATTGAGGTAGTATTGTCTGGAGCAAACGGCGTATTAGCAAACCTTCAAGTGCAATCATCATTGGTAGAGCGCATCAAGGCAGCATTGCCTGATGATGCTAGATTTCGACGGCTGAAGGAGAGGACTGAAGCAGGAGAGCAGACAGGTTTGAGGATCCACTCAGATGGGACCTTGCGATGTGGTGATCGTATTTATGTACCCAATGGAGAGCTACGTCAGGAGCTTATGGCAGAGGCTCACAGTTCGACTTACTCTATTCATCCCGGAGGGACCAAGATGTATCGTGACTTACGACAGTATTATTGGTGGCATGGAATGAAGCAGGAGATAGCTCGTTTCGTTGCCAAGTGCTTGGTATGTCAACAAGTGAAGGCAGAGCACCAGAGGACAGCTGGACTGTTGCAGCCGCTACCCATTCCCGAGTGGAAGTAGGAGCACATTGCTATGAATTTCGTCAAGGGTTTTCCTCGGAGTCCTAGAGGACGTGACGCAGTGTGGGTGATTGTTGATAGACTTACGAAGTCAGCCCATTTCTTACCTTTTAGAGTGGGCCAGTCGACAGAGGTATTGGCAGAGATGTATATGGAGCAGATTGTGAGACTGTACGGTGTGTCTGTTAGTATTGTGTCGGACCGTGACTCGAGATTTACTTCGCATTTTTGGAGGAGCATGCAAGAGAGTTTGGGCACTCGATTGAAGTTTAGCACATCATACCATCCGCAGACAGACGGCCAGTCGAAGCGTACCATACAGACGCTAGAGGATATGCTGAGAGCGTACATGCTTGACATTGGCGGTTCATGGGAGGACCATCTTCATCTTGTAGAATTTTCCTACAACAATAGTTATCAAGCGAGCATTCAGATGGCTCCGTTTGAAGCATTGTATGGTAGGAAGTGTCGGTCTCCTGTTTGTTGGAGCGACATAGGAGAGCGACAGCTATTGGGTCCCGAGTTGGTCTTGAGCACAGTGGTGACAGTAAAGAAGATTCAGGACCACCTGCGAGCAGCACAGGATCGTCAGAAGCAGTGGGCAGATAATCGTCGTCGACCCTTGGAGTTCAAAGAGGGCGACCATGTGTTCTTGAAAATATCCCCCACTAGAGACACGATTCGATTCGGAGGACGTGGCAAGTTGAGTCCAAGGTACATCGGGCCTTTCGATGTCTTGGAACGTGTTGGAGAGGTTGCCTATAAATTGGCCTTGCCACCGTCGCTAGAGGGAGTGCATGACGTATTCCACGTATCTCAGCTGAGGAGGTACGTGGCAGACAACAATCATGTGCTTGATCACTCCGAGATCACAGTTGGACCGAGTTTGTCGTACGAAGAGCAAACAGTAGGTATCCTCGATCGCCGAGTGAAGGTGTTGCGGAATCAATCTATTCCATTGGTTCGCGTGGCATGGAAGCATCACTCGCCAGGGGAGTCTACTTGGAAGCGCGAGGACGACATCCGAAATCGCTACCCGCATTTGTTCGAAGGCGAAGGTATGTCTTGCATATTAAGTACCATTATATTTCCTTGTATTGCATTTGATCCCCCGACCTTAGTTTAATTTCGAGGATGAAATTTTCTTTAAGTTGGGTAGGATGTAAACCCCCAATATTTTCTAACTAATTTAGTGATTTTAAAAAAAATTATTTTGCTATATTAATTAGAATTAAAGAGGTAATTAGTATATACGTGTGTATTTATAAATATATATATAATATGGATGATAGTGTGCTTGACGTATTTTTAATTATAGTATATGATTATTATAAACATTTTGTTACTTATTTACAACTTATAGGATTTTTCTTTGTGATTGTATTCATGTCTATATGTGTGTGTATATATATATATATAAATATATATATATATATATATATATATATATATATATATATATATATATATATTTTATATATATATATATATATATATATATATATATATATATATATATATATATATATATATATATATATATATATTGTTTAGAAAAAAAAAATCGTGGGCCGAACCCCCCACGTCAGCAGCAACTAAGCTGCGGGGGGGCCGACCCTAAAGCAATTGAACGAGCAGCTAAAGCTGCGTGGGAAGGGAGGGGCCCGACCCCCTAAGACCAAATCAACTCAGCAGCGCCCTGCCTACGCCGCAGTGTCGGCGGTAGAATGCTGTCCTGAGTCACAATATCTAACGCAGTCTAAAATAAGCTCCGAATGGAGAGTAATAATGAGTAACTCAATCACAATACTAAGATGGAATAGAAGAATGAATCTCAAGAGAGTCACATATGAATAAAAGTCTAGGTGTAAACCACCAGAATAAATCTCAAGTTCAACTCATAAAGTCTCAAACAGAAATAAAAATAAAGTACTAAGTCTCAGCTAGACTATAGGCAAATCCTTAGCGACTGTGGGATCCTTCTGAGGGTCCACGTCGCCAGTGTCATCTAAGCCAATGCCATAATAGGTAGGATAGTACTCCTCATCAATACCTGTAAAATTTTCAACATGCCCAGTCAGGACGGAACGAACACATATCTCTCACAACAGTTCATAGCACGAATGGACATATAAAGCAAGCTATAGAAAACTATACATGAATCGCTGTAAAGAAAATCAACAAGAGAGAGACTATAAAATGAGATATAATATGATAATAGAGAAATGTAACCTTCTATGTGATTCAGAGCATGAATTGGTTATGTAAACAGCTTGGGTTGCACATGGATACAGCTATGGAGTGCACATGGATACCTACTGGGAATAATGATCACATAATCAACTACACTCACCCTGCCCCCAATCAATACACAAGGATCAATGCATGTTATGTTATTGCACATGGATAACAACTACTGTATACATGGAGCTCATATGGTCATGAGTGTACATGAATGACATATGAGTGCACATGGATAAATATGAATACATGGAGTACATGATGGACATGATAAAGTACATGAACATGACATACTCGATGTATCCGAGGGGATAACATCGCATAAAAAGATCCAGAGGGTACTAATCCGTGTGAACATCGTGTCAGCATCAAGTATACTAGTCTATAACAAGAGAACATATCCAAAGAAGTATGAAAAGATCAGAGAATGTACTCGCCTGGCAAATCGAACTGCTGATGATGAGGTGTAACTAAACTGGGGCAATGTAAACCTATTTAAAATACACACATGTCACAACCAAGTCCACAATATCAAAAGAAATAGCTACAATGCAAGACTACATGCTTCTAGGTCCATTTTGGTCAAAGTCAACCCTCGGTCAACTCTGGTCAAACCTTGTCAACGCTGGTCAAACCTGGTAAAACCTGGGTCAACAAGTCCGTCTACTAATTTCTAGGTCATACACAAAATTCTAGGTCATTTGGAGTTCGTTTGAGTTGAATTGGATCAAGTTTGACCCAAAGTTGACTTTTGTCAATTTGGTCAACTTGTCGGCCAATTCGACTAAACTAATCCCGAAATGACAAATCAAATCTGTCCTAGGGCTCCTATAGTCATATACACAACTACAATCTAATCTAAGAGAATTAACAAGCTTAAATATATATATATATATATATACATATAGGTATATACGCACATGTGTATATACAATACAACAAAACCCAAATCTAACATAAAGTGATGTGTGCGTGTGTGTGTACTGGTGCTCACTGATAAGAAGGTCAAATCTGAGATTAAAACAGTAAAACATACCCATGGTGTATCACAATTTAACATACTATTTTATATACTTATATACAAAATAAGGAAACTACATATTTATATATATCTATATACACAATGCTCAAAAGGAAAGATTCACAATGGTTTTGAAATAATTTGAGAATCGAAAATCTGGAAATTAATCCCCTCGACCCATTCTCAATGCATATGAACTTAGCAATGGGTTTCAACGGGGTTCTATATATATATAATTAAATATATGCATAAAACTATATATAGAAAGCACATATACACATAATTGATGGAAAATTATGAAATAAAACCAAAACTTGGTTCCCACATATCCGAAAACTCACATAAGTCCTGAAAACTTAGATTTTATAACCAAATATACTTGAAATCAAAATATCGCAATTAACTCAAAAATCGAAATATCATATAAATCTTAATTTTCTCCAATTCAATGAAAACCCAATTATGCTTGAAAAATAAAAACAAATAGGTAATAATTCTGTGGATCACTTCCCGCAAGTTCTAATTATCATATATGAACTAACAATTTAGAAAATACGGACTAAAAGTCAAAGGATCGAAAAATCACATTTATATTCAAAACCTTGAACCCGAAAAACTCAATTTTGACAAAACGACTCAAAAGGCAAAATACACCAAATCAACCCGCAAAACTTGGCATACATGCTGGTCTCAACGTACGTGATACGCTCGGGTACTCTCGGGTTCAAAATCATGTCCGTGTCGTGTCCACAGAACGCGTATCGGAATTTCCCGATACCGTGTGGTACGCGTGCGTTCTCGCTCGTTTGAGCGCTGCACACGCAACGAAACGCCACGTGCTCGTGCACATAGCTGGGGGGGTCCTGGGGTAGGTCTAGGACACGGTCACATGGTGACACGCTGCCCAAAACGGCGCACGCTGACCCACGCACCCGTGCGGCCTGCTGCGCGCGCCCGCGCGCCCTGCTGCACGCGCCCGCGCGCCCGCGCGTGCCCTCGTGCACGCGGTTCGTTGCTCGCTCGTCGGGCCACGCGACTTGGGGTTCATCCTAAGGGTTGTCTAGGTATAGGTCGACATGTCCCGGGTCCTGGAACGGGTCTTCGCTGCGTCGTGTGCGCGCACGAAGTCCGTCTCCGCGAAAAAAATCAGCCCGAGTGCACAGTGTGGCTGACCAGTGCACGTGCAATTTCTCCGCGCTCGCTCGACGAAACATCGTGAAATTTTACGGAAATATGGGAAGAGGTTGCCCCTATGTGCTCGTAAAATTTCACGCAAGACGGAACTCTTTGCGTCGAGTTATGACGCATAGACTGCAGGACGTGCACGGGACCGTGTACGGGATCTCGTGCACGCGTGTCCGTGTCTGAAACGTCGCTGAAAAGTCATCGATTTCCAATCCGTCTTCACAAAAGTTTATTGAAATGATATTATCTAAACATCCATGAAGTCAGAATAAAAAAACAGCAACTTTCAATCCTAAGCGGCATTTCGTCGAACACGTGCCGTAAGGGACTGACAAGGGCTCGATACGTCCATCAAACGGAGTCAAAATCCCACCCAATTTCGTGGACAAGGCTAGGGCACCTTTATGAATGCAAAAATGAAGAAAAAACTAGATTTGAAATGGTAGATTAGGGTTTTACCTATTGAGTGTCAAAACTCAATGATCGGGGCTCCTCGGTTATCGTGTCGGCCAATTTTCCTCCAGCAAAACCTACCGTCTCCACTCCAAAAATGCTCCAGCAGATCCTTCTCTCCTCGACGAGCGCAATGGAGTTCGTTTGGGAAGAAACGGACTCCGGATGAAGGAATTATGAGTTTTGGAGAGATGGAGCTTTTAGGGTTTCTTTGTGGAGGCTACAAACTACAAATGAATGCAACCAAAGGAGGGGGTACTGCTGTGTTGGGCGGCCAAGGGGGTCTATTAGGGTTAGGATTTCACTTGGGCCAACTCTTTCTCAAGTAGAAATGGGCCCAAGTCGAAAAGCTCAAAGGCCTACATGCAAAAAGGCTAATTAAATAATTAAAGCCTAAAAAATAATCTAATGCACAAATTAAATTCTAAAAATGAAAAATAATAATTTTAATGCATGGTTAGGCCCCTATATATGTCCACTAAGGTTAAATCGGTTGCTAGCACAACACAAGTCAACATATTCAGAAAATCACAGAAAAGCCAAAATGGCTAAAAATCAATTAATCACTCTAAAAATTTACTAAAAAAATCTAAATTAATTCTAATGATAATAAATCTAATTTCTAATATAGAATTAAGGTTCTAGGTCATGGTTGGCTAAGGTCAAACTGCAAAGTCATCAGTCTACAATCAATCAAATCACACTACAATCAATCTAATTAATAAATAGATAAAAATTCTAATTAAAAATCATAAAAATTCAAATAAATCACAATTACTAAAATACCCTTGAAATTGAAAAGTGAGTGTGACAATTGTAATTAAACCCGAGCCATCCCTTTAGCAAACCCGAGCCCCCCTTATACTACTACTAATAGGAATAGTAACAGCGGCGACGAACAGTATATATACAACTGCTCCGAAAACCAAACCCTAACCCCCGAATACTCATCTTCCTCCTGAAACTTCGAACCCCGATGAACCACCCAGAGGGGCCTGCGACCGCCGCCGTCGACCGGAGCTTCGCCAGCCGCCCGTCTCGACCGAGAACAACTCTTCCTGTTCTTCGTTCAGCAACCGAGGTACCCACTTCTCGATCCAAGTTCTTCCTATCTATTATACCGTTTTTGATTCTACGAGTTCCTGCGTAAGGCCTATATAACCCCCTACAAACCTCTTTTGATAGATTGAACTGAGACCCATTAGCTTGTTCATGAAATCGACGAGAAATCGTCGAGAAACTGCCCCAGAAGGCATATCACAAAAGACTGTAGGAACCCCTGTTTCACCTTCAATTTTGCACAACCTATTAATTATTTCTTGGAAATTTCTGAACAGATTTTTAGAAAACCTATAGGACTACCAACCCCATTTTTTAGAATAATTTATAACGCCCTACCTGCTAATATTATGATGTTAAAGTTTGAGAAAAACCCTGTTTTAAAAAACCAAAATTTAGAAAAATTTATCGATACGGCGTACGCCCCGACCGACCGGGCGACGTGGTCGCGCGCTATACGTATCGAAAGGCGCATATGGACGTCGCTGACGTGTGGGAACTGACGGAACTCAGTTTCGTCGCGTATGCGCGACGGAATCAACGCGTATCCGTCGGGATACCCCCGTATCGGCGTTTTGCAAACTTGTCCATAACTTCGTGTACAGTCGTCGAATCAAGACAAAACTTGCGCCAACAGGCCCAAATCAAAATTTTGGTCCTGTGTGCCAATTTTGGTTCGATTCTGAGAAGGTCGAATCGGAACCCATTTTGGCGGGCCCGCGACCCACTCAAACGAGTAATTTTGTGCACGGCTCATCGAAATCCAAAACTGGACATACCGTTGAGTTCCTCTCCTCAAACTGAAACTGTAGACATGTAGTTTGATGACTTTAGAGACCATAGACTTCGACACACATTTCGGTGCAAAGCGGGTCCAACGGCGGACATCATTTTGACCCGAAATTACGATTTTTTCCCTGTTCCAGAATTAGACTTTTGGACAGGCATTTCCTAGGTATATCTTTTACACCGAGTGCATTTTTTATGTTTGTTTCAGCATTCGGAGTGGTTTGGAGACTGTGACATTTCTTAGCTGACATTGTGATTTCTTGGGCTTGCCACTTTGCACCATCAGGCAAGATACCTTGCCACCTTACTCTGTGATTGTTATATTCTTATTTTTAGTTGTTATTTTCAGCATTTCATATTTTTCGATATTTAAACTGTGCGTCCAAGTCACACTTGGGTGCAAGCGACTCTATCGATCGTTTTCTTGCTTTATTTATTATCTTGCATTGACTTAGTTTATTGACCACCCATTGATGTTGAGGTATTGGTATATCTCATACAACCTTGACACTTGTTGTATCACGTTATGTGAGTCACATGTAGGACACATATCCGCGTAGTCGGTTGGCCACCGATACGTATGGAGCGTGCGACGGATAGGGGTAACTGCCAATAGAGTTGCATGCTAGAAGACTTGGCGGTTATTAGAGGTACATGTCAGTCATGGAGATGATGATACTAGGCATTGGGTGGGGAGAACATTACCTGACGTATGGGCTTCCATTGCACTTCCCTTGTAACCCGGAAGCTCCGCTGGAGATACGGGTATGAGCCTCTCAGGTTAGCCACTGTCGTTTTTGAACGTCATGCTCTTGGTCACTGGTGCCCAAGAGGGGACTATACCGGATCCTATATTCAGCCAGGGCTCATGCGTCGAAGGAATGTATCTCAACTGCATATTCACAGTAGAATGGTCAGGAACCCGATTGCGTGCATACCTTTTTCCTTATTATATTATCACAATTTATATGGCATAGTGTTTTCTTATATCTTGCTATGTCTCCTGAGGACCTGGTTATCTCTCCAGGTTTAGACGATTTTCCACAGGAGTACAGAGCGGCATTGGAGCTATCTTACATCGATGACGAGGCAGTCACTACTGATTTCTAGCCTATCCTATATTTGAGACATTAGTGGACATTATTTTACATCTCTTTCATTTCTATTTTTATGGAGGTTGGACTCCGATCTTGTGAGATTATTTATCATAGCTGTTTGGAGGAAGTATGTTCACCCGGCTATCTTTTGATACTCTTATCCATTTATTTGGACTCTATTTATTTGGACTCTATTATTTTTGTGGAGGTAGACACCACTCTCCAGGTGAGTCTACCTGGGAGAGAGAGGACGACATGCGGGAGCGATTCTCCTATCTCTTCGAGCCTTGAGGTAAAATTCTTTATTTTCCTTCCTTGTTCAATTCATGATTGTTGTGTTAGTTCTCATTCAATTTCGAGGACAAAATTTTTAAGGAGGGTAGATTTGTCACTCCAATTTTTGAATTAGAGGTATTTTTGTTATTTTTCAAGTTTTATACTTTTAAAGAATTTTATTTGATTTTATATGATTTTTAGGGAATTGTTTGATTTAGTTTGAATTTTATCCAATTTGGACTTAAGTTGGAGATCCGGGTAGCCTGGACACTAGTGGGACCCACATACTAGCTGGGCTTGGCCCATATGCCATCCTAATTAGGCTAGAAACCAATAACATACTCCCATGGCTTAACTAGTCAATTAGAGGCTTAATAAGTTAATTTGGAGTTGAACCGAAACAAACCGAACCAAACCAAACCTGAACCGAACCCAAACTAAGTCTATTGGGTTGGGGGCTTAATGGGTCTCCACCCAAACCCACTAACCCCCCCCCCCCCCCATGGCCGGCCAAGAGAAGCCACTCCCCCTCTCTCTTTCTTCACTCCTAAGTAATCACTCCCTCTCTCCATTTCTTTCTTTTTCCAAGATTCTTCTTCTTCAAAGGGATCTCCAATTAGGTATGCTCTTAAATTCCCATTAAATTCTCTTTTGTATTTATTTCCTTCACCATAAATGATGAGGAGACCACCCTCTGCACTTTGACCATAGATTTTGTAGGTTTTCCTAAAAATCTAGGTTAGGGATTTGATTAGGGGTTTTTCTTTATTAGAGTGGAATATATATATATATATATATATATATATATATATATATATATATATATATATATATATATATATATATATATATGTATTTGTGTGTGTGTAGAGAGAGGTGGTGGTGTCATGAGAGTGGTGGTGGTAGTGTGTGAGTGAGAGTGTGTGTTTGTGTGAGAGTGAGAGAGAGTGTGTGAGAGAGAGTGGTGGTGATAGTGTGTTTGTGTGAGAGTGTGTGAGTGTGTTTGAGTGTGTGTGTGTCTATATGTATATATACATATAGATATGTGTGTGTATGTATTTTTATATATATAGATATGTGTGTGTGTGTATGTATATATATGCATATATAGATGTGTGTATATATATATATATAGATAGATATCTAGATTTTTTTTCTTCTAGATAACTATATATATATATATATATATATATATATATATATATATATATATATATATATATATATATATATATATAGAGAGAGAGAGAGAGATAGGAAGGAGAAGTAGAGGAAGTAGAAGAAGGAGAAGTAGCAACTGCAGCAGCAAATAGCAGCAGCAGTAGCAGTTGATTGCAGCAGCAGCAATAGCCCTGTAGCAGCAGCAGCAGTAGCTTGTAGGAGCAGCAGCAGTAGCTCTAACCCCCCCTTTAATCTCCTATATACCCCCCCTCCCATATACATATATATGTATATATATGTGTATATATATATATATATATATATATATATATATATATATATATATATATATATATATATATATATATATATATATATGGGCAAAATGGACCTGAGGTCGACCTCAGGTCCACCTCCCTGCGGTCGCGCGTGGAGGAGCGTTGGATTTAAATCCAACAGTTGAATAATGAAAAGGAAAGAAAGAACTAAGATGGGGTCGCGCGAGAGAACTTCTCCAGAGCCAAAACGAGAAAAAAAGAAAGGAAAGAAGAAACGGAAAAAAAAGGAAGAAAAGAATCCACCGCCGGGGTCGCGCGAGAGGTTCTCTCCACCGCCGGAACACTGAGAAATTAAGGTCCATTTCTTCTCTTCATCCTCCTAAAGGTGTGGATTTCACTTCTCACCTCTCTCTCTCGCCTCTTCGAAACCCTAGATCTCTCCGAGCCTGAGAATTCGAATCCATGGTAAACACGACGATAACAGTTTCCGTGGCTAACTCTTATGAAAACAGTTTCCTAGTCCCCATATGGATTAGGTTCCGTGGCTTTGTCCACAACTTTGGAGACACGACGATAACAGTTTCAACATGTTTCAGATCCTAAAAAATTAGGGTTTGAGAATTTTAGGTTCCGTGACATTTAACAATTTTAGGGCATTTACTAAATTTAATTTTTTAGGGTTTGTTGAAAAGGAATTTGATATGCATTTACGTAATTTAATTTTTTAGGGTTTGATTTAATTTTTTAGGGTTTGAGTCAATTTCCTTTGAATGTTTGATGTTTCAGATCCTCCCAATGAATTGTTTTCATTGTTCATTGTCAAATTTCCTTTGAATGTTTGATGTTTCAGATCCTGAGTCAATGTTTGATGCTTATCATAATTTTTGGATGATATTTTGTAGTTTGAAATGGGAAAAAATTATTACGTTGTGAAGAGTGGTAGGTAATGCGGCATTTATTTGACATGGAAAGAATGCAAAGCACAGGCTTATGGATATCGTAATGCGGTGTATCATGGCTTTAACACGTATGAAGAGGCTATGGAGTGTTGGAACGGGCAATCCAATCCAATTCGTCCAGATCAGGGGGGTCGAGACATGTTCGCAGGCGTTGGTCAACGTCAAAGATTGGGAGCATCGGTTCATGTAGGAGAGTCGTCAATCATGGTGCGACGAGACATGATGTCAGAGAGGATATCAGTGAACGTGATATTGTAGGGCATACAAATGTAGAAAGGCGGCCTGAATTGTTGAACACATCTTTCGTTTATGGATGTGTAACAAGTGTTGTGGTGGCCATTGTTGTGGAGGGGATACTTTTTACTTTAGTTGTCTTGGCTTATCTTATCTCAATGTAATATCAAACTTATCTCAATGTAACTCCATGTCTGCGACATGCATGCTATGCTTCCTTCTGTTATGAACCAAAATACTACCGAGTGCTCGCTCTGTTTGATTTGAAATCTCTGTGATAGACAAAATTTAAGTATTCCATAAGATAGATCAATGCTAAGTATTCTATAAGATCATGTGTTCAAATAAATAAATAAAAGAGTGAGTTACTGACATGACTAACATGCTACTTTTGATCATTGATTCATTGTGACTCCAGTTTTACTTGCATGACTGCTATAAACTATATAGCTCACTAGAAAGGATTACTTGAGTTCTTATAATTCTGTTATCACAAGTCTTCATAAGAGATCATACTGAAAATAAACCTGGCATATACATATTACATCTTAATTATAGGCTCGAAACATTCAAGTCATTGCAGATATGTACTCAAGATCTTCCGACATCGAGCATCCTCCATTTCCTCCACTGTCGGCTAGATAATAAATCCGCCCTTCCGCATGCCAGATGTGCACAATAGACAGGAAGGAGGACACGGATTTAAGACGAGGTACTGCCATTTCAAGTTACAGGTCAAATGAAGTTTCAGAAGGATCAAGCAGCATAGGGGACCATGTCATACGAAATGAAGCAAACTTTGGTTGAGATCGCCTAGCAAACAGGACAAAATTTGACCAACACTGTTATGAGTGAGATCACCTGGGCAAATGCCTCTTTGAATCTCTACATGACAAAACTTGTACTAGTCTGAGATTAGTATTGTACAGTTTCAAACTACAATTTCTTTACACTAGCTTTTCCATATTACAACTTGAATGTAACATGAAAGGAATAGGCATTCCACCAATTTTCATGTCATCTTTAAATATGAACACTGATCTCTTCTGTGACTGCTAGCTTCATTAAACTATCCCCAGATTAGGAGATCATCCCCAGATTCAAGAAGTAACTGCATCTTGAGATTTACAAATTCATTCCACACAAAATTAGGAGATCATCCCCATCATTAAACTATCCCCAGATTAACAAAATGAGCACAAATTTATATTTCTCCCATTCAGATATTTTGAAGGAAAAAAAAATGAGCACAAGAACCAAATATCACCAATGGGAGATAGTGTTGCCAATCACATTTCGCAATTACATTCTAGCTGAGCAATCTGGTTACATATATCAACTAGCTCCATCTCCATGTTAGCACATGGGAAGGAAGTAAAAGTTCAAACTACATCCACTAAGGTCACACTTTATAATGGAATTTCATACAGATTTTCTCCCACTTAAAGAAATTACACACACAATAAAGGCACCGACCATAGATACATTGTCCCAAGTTCATCTTTCCTTGATTGTCCTCCAGAGATACCTCCCGCTTGCCATGTCCAGAAATACCCAGAAACCAGCTCCCATCACCTGCTAGTTAATCCAAAATCCACCAAGATCATTATTTCAAGAATTAACAAAAAAAAATTCACTTTAATGGGAAAAAGGAATTGCATCCTGAATTAGGACCAAGTAGTGAAGAAAAAGGAATTGCATCCTGAATTAGGACCAAGTAGTGAATAAAATGCAGTTTGCATCCTGAATTATGATAAAACAAGTTGAAACAAAACAATGCAAACATATCTTGGTGAAACAAATTATGAGAATTTGGCTCTTTGCAAACCAGTTGAAACAAAACAATACAAACATATCTTGGTGAAACAAAACAATGCAAACATATTCTAAATTATGATAAAACCAGTTTGCATCCTGAATTATGATAAAACCAGTTTGCATCCTGAATTAGGACCAAGTAGTGAATAAAATGCAGTTTTCATGTCAGGAAACACAATATCTTCGTGAAACAATTTATGATAAAACCAGTTGAAACAAAACAATGCAAACATAAGTAGCACTTGCCTCTTCGTTTGGAGGAATATAGCCATTAAGCTTTGCATTACTAAAAAAAGTCAGGATGACTAACATCAATATCTTGGTGACTGCAAAAAAAGAAAATTTTAGGGAAAACAGAAAATATTATGAGAATTTGGCTCTTTGCAGTGAAGATTAGCATTGGTGTCATTACCATGATACGAATAGTTAACTTTTTGCAGTGGAATCCCGACAAGTTCTCATGTCATGGCCCTTTTCTCCATAAATACTACAAGTTCTTTTTCTTGATTGACTTTGATCTTGTGATACTTGTATTCCCGACTGAATCCTTGATGCTGCTCGTGGTCGGCCTTTAGTTCTTGCCTTTGTAGGATCATGAATAGTTACATCATTTAATCCCAATCCACATACTGTCGGCGCATTGGACCCCACCTGAGTGCTTGGATCCTCAGAGGTAGTTTGTGCTTTGTCATTCAATCCATGTTGCTCCAGAAAACTATTTGACCACCCATTGACAACGTCATAAAGAAGAGGATCTCTGTTAACAACCTCGAGGACTTTATCAAATGTTGCACGAAGGCACCAAGATTGAAGTGGACTAAGTTGATTGGGACGCACTGCATTGACTGCGCTAGACGAAGAGGATCCCATACTCATGATGCTATGTCTTGCATTAAGTGTCCACCTTGGCAAAATATATCTCTCAGGGATGGCTTGCATATCAAACTTTTGCTTCATGATATATAAAATTTGTGTGCAGAGTAGCCCTTCAGTCTCAAACCTTGCACATGTACACGTAAATTCTCCCATAGATACATTGCATCGAACAGAATGCAAGTAACTCTTTCCGTCAATCCTCATGTGGACATGATATGTGGTCGTATCTCCTTCAATACACACTCTTTCATGCCGACAGTATAATGTATCTTTGAACCGAGTCTGAAAGATAGAGAATACGTTCCTGGTATAAACCTTCGCAGCATGAACCTCTAACTCATGCATGCCACGAAATTCTGGTTTGTTTCTCATACAAAAAGTGTCTTCTTTCTCCTCTTTGTTTCTTTGAAAATGTACGGCTTTATCATATTGATCAATGAACTCGTATAGTGGAGTCATGGAGTTTACGTAACCATCAAAAAACGAGTTCATGCTTTCACTCCTTTGGCTGGACGCCATGCCTACACAAAAAAAGCAATGAACACCATATGATTAGTTTGAGTCTCAAATAAATATAATTTTAAAACTATGACCATCATATCAAAATTTTCATACCTGCAAAGAAAGTATCCTTTAGGTACGCCTTAATCCAATGACGTGCTTTCTCATGCATCGTATGCAACCACTTCCAAGATTTCACTTCATTTTTTTGTTTGTCTGTCATTGGTTCTGAAAATTCTTTTTGGTACTTCTCCTTTAAGATCACCCAACAACTCTCAGCCTCTTCAACACTTTCACTTTTCTTAGACCAATTTACATAGTCTTCATCAAATTCAGGATTTTAAGCCGAACGTAAAGAACGGAGATGCTCATTTTCATGAAGACTAATATGCCATATGCAATACCTGTGCCTTGTATTTGGAAACACTCTTTTGATTGCATTGCATATTGCTGGGTCTTGATCAGTGATGATAGCTCCTGGTGCTTTACCCCACATACATGTCAACCAATTTTCAAATAACCAAACAAAGGTATCCTCCTTCTCGTCAGCAAGAAGAGCACATCCAAATAAGATAGACTGTTTATGATGATTTACACCAGTAAACGGTGCAAAAGGCAACAAGAAATGGTTTGTCTTATAAGTGACATCAAACACAACAACATCTCCAAACTGGAGATATGATGCCCTCGCTCTTCCATCTGCCCAAAATATACTTCTACAAACATTTTCCTCATCATGCTCCATAGCATAGTAAAATTGAGAGTCTGTAGCTTGCCTTGTAAGAAATTGTTGAATTACTCTAGTGCACTCCTTCCCGATATTGTTCTTTCTTTTTACTCTCAAATGATCGATGCACTGTTGTGTACTAATATTGACATTACTACTACTCGTGGCATTTAAAATCCTTACAATCTTTGAAGGTCCAACCCCACATCTACGAAACTGATCAACTAAATTCCTATAAGATACATCCATGTGCGATCTTTTGTGTGACCGCAACAAATAGATCTTCGAAGGGGTTTTAATCAACTCATGATTATGAACATCATGAAAGGATTTGATGCCCCACACTCCATTGGAGATTCTATGAACTTTCATTCGAGCCATACAACCTTTTCTCTCATTTTTCCGTCGGTTTACTTCTCTCCCTACCTCTCTCTTATTAGTTAAGCTTTTGAATCCTTCTTTGTTGCAAACATAAAGCCTCCTCGTGATATTACCATCTTTTCCCTTTGCAGTGGATGACCTTCGAATGGAAAAACCTTCCCTTTCTGCGTATACATTATAAAAGTCCCATGCCTCTTCTGCTGTACGAAATTGCATTCCAATATGTGGTATTCCTCCATCTACGTTAGTTGCACTATCTTGTTCTTCATTCTCAGTTGGTATCGCGTGATCATGCATAAATGGTTCGCTCTCTTCCATCTTCTAAAATAGAAACATAAAAAAAACATTTTGTTGAAACAAAAAAAATATGTTGTACAAAATGTTAAACAAAAAAATTATTCTTCATGGATGGCTTCAGCACAGAGTTACTCATAGTTAAGGATCTCAAACATCCACTAAATTTTTTAGGATCTGAAAATTACGTAAATGCATATCAAATTCCTTTTCAACAAACCCTAAAAAATTAAAGAGGATCTGAAATTAAGTAAATGTTTGAGGATCTCAAACATCAAACCCTAAAAAATTAAATTTAGTAAATGCCCTAAAATTGTTAAATGTCACGGAACCTAAAATTCTCAAACCCTAATTTTTTAGGATCTGAAACATGTTGAAACTGTTATCGTCGTGTCTCCAAAGTTGTGGACAAAGCCACGGAACCTAATCCATATGGGGACTAGGAAACTGTTTTCATAAGAGTTAGCCACGGAAACTGTTATCGTCGTGTTTACCATGGATTCGAATTCTCGGGCTCGGAGAGATCTAGGGTTTCGAAGAGGCGAGAGAGAGAGAGGTGAGAAGTGAAATCCACACCTTTAGGAGGATGAAGAGAAGAAATGGACCTTAATTTCTCAGTGTTCCGGCGGTGGAGAGAACCTCTCGCGCGACCCCGTCGGTGGATTCTTTTCTTCCTTTTTTTTCGTTTCTTCTTTCCTTTCTTTTTTTCTCGTTTTGGCTCTGGAGAAGTTCTCTCGCGCGACCCCATCTTAGTTCTTTCTTTCCTTTTCATTATTCAACCGTTGGATTTAAATCCAATGCTCCTCCACGCGCGACTGCAGGGAGGTAGACCTGAGGTCGACCTCAGGTCCATTTTGCCCTATATATATATATATATATATATATATATGTGTGTGTGTGTGTGTGTGTGTGTGTGTGTGTGTGTGTGTGTGTGTGTGTGTGTATGTATAGATAGATAGCTAGATGGTTTAAATAAGGATTAGAAGAAGAAGAATAGGAAGAGAATTAAAATATGAAGATTTAGGAGAAGGGAAGATAATAAGAAGAAGGGGAGAAAGAGAATAAGAGTAAGGAGAATAGGAAAAAGAAATGAGAAGAAGATTAGAAGGAGAATGAGAAGAAGAGTTAGAAGAAGAAGAATTAGAAGAATAGGAATTAGAAGGAGATAGAAAGTAGGAAATCGATTTAGAGGAGATTGAATTAGAGGGTGAAATGGAGCTCCGAGTGTCGAAACGCGTTGAAACTTGGAGGAGACTTAGATTATGGGAATTAGACTTTGCGGGTAGGCTCCCGAGTTGAAATCGGGGTTTTAGAACGATGGTATCGCACCGTACCATTGCATATCTTGAGATATTCAAGATATCGGCAATAGGCCGTAAGATGGACTGGATGTCCACTCTACCTAGGAATCTTGGTAGGTAATGAATGTATAGGCTAGTATCCTACTACCCTAGGAAGCACGGGTCGAAATACCAAGCGTAGGTAGGCTAACTTGGTATTCACCTAGGCTAGAAATTTACCTTTGTAAAGGGTAAATTAAGATATTGGCCTACGGCCAAGATACGGATTTCGGAGTCCAAGATAGACTCGGATATGGGTTTTAAGGGTTGATAATGATTAGAAATAGTCGCCTAGACCTAGTCTTGACCTTGGTTGACCATGGTTGACATTTTAGACCAAAAAGTCAACTATGGGTCAACACTTTACCCAATTTAGTCCCAAATTCCATTAGACTTGAACGGTTGACCAAAAGTCAACTATTAGTCACCATTGACCTAGGATTGACCTAGGGTTGACCTAGAGTTGACTATAGTTGACCCGTTGACCAAAAGTTAACTTTTGACCTAGTTTGATTCGGATTGACTTCCAATGTTCTTCTATGACCAAGATTGACCTAACTAGACGTGTCTTGACCTAGAATAACTTAATAGGATTTAATTTGATTTGACTTTACTTTCTAAACATAGTATTGATATGTCTTGTTCTCTATAGGTCCTCGAGATGCTGCATCGGATCCAGTTGACATATTATATTATATTACAGGCGAGTACATTCTCTGACACTTTTTCCAATTTATGATGATTGTTATAATTCATGTAATTAGTGTAGATATGCTTGTTCTCGACACATTGGTCACACGGATTGGTATTCATGGATCCCGACATGAGATGTTATTCCTAGTTATCTTGGTATATCTTGTGCAAGCCCCCTTATAGTTCTTGTGCAGTATATGGACACCGATTCTTGAGAAGACTCGCTCCCTTCTCATAGAATCCCGTATCGTAACGTGTCTTGCTTGGATCCACTCTACCAGTCGGGGGCGGGAAGTATTAGTGTAGATATGTGGTCAAAGCCTATTGTGCACCCATTGTGCACCTATTGATTGTGAATGTTGATCATACACCCCACGTATGATTAGCCAGGCCTGTTACTATTGTGCAAGTTCCCAAGCCAGCCACATATTATAGCTAGTACTTACACACCTAGATATATGATTCTTGATTCTTGTACATGCCATGATCAGTTTACTTGTCTTATTCTAGCTCTAGATTTACAGCTTACCATGCCATGATACTCACATGTACATTCTATGATTTTTTGTGTATATTTTCTATTTACAGTCTTATAGGTTTTGTCATATCTTGTGAACTGTTGTTAGTTGATTGTACTCGTTCCATCCTGACGGAATATGTTGAAAATATTTACAGATGCAGATGAGGACTATTACTGCACTTACTACGGTCCACCGGACGTAGTGGGTTTAGAGACAGATACCCTAGACCCGCAGGGTACAGTACCGCAGGGCGAGACACCGCCTGTCCTGTAGATAGAGTAGGTCTTTTGTACTGGACTTTGTCTCCAGTTACTTTTGAGACTGTTATATTTTGGCTTGTATTAGAGACTTGGACTTGGACTTGTATATTATTTGTGTTTGGACTTGACAGGTTATATTTTATTATCATGTTGTCTTTATCTTTCAGTGTTTACTTTATCATCTTAGAGTTGTGATTGAGCACTCGTATATTATTATTTTTTGTCCTCCGTTCAGAGTTGACCATATTCTCGACAGGTTTTGATATTATATATAAACTGTTGTTAGAGTAGAAAACCTACCGCGTTCCACGCCGTTTTTACGGTGTGGGCTGGGCGTTGTTACGCACACGTGCCCTTACAGCGGGTGCGGGTCGTGACACGTTTTTAGTGATGGCCCATGCAGGTCCTGAAGTCGCAATTAGTGCGATGTCGTAGCAGCACTCGTCTTAGAGTGTTGACTACGAGCCTGTGTTACACATATGAGGTAGTAGGCTAAGAGTACTCAATCACAGTAGGATCCTTCCTTGCTTATCTTGCTTACCGTCTTTGATATTGATTTAATGCATTCTAGCTATCCTCCTTTGCTATCGTCCTTCTTGTGCCATATTGATATCTTCTTTTCAATCTGTCTCCAGGATGGTTATGACTCATTCTCCCGGTGAGGAGCACGGGGAGACGGAGAGGTCTGCTACCTCTGGCGGACAAGCTCCGGTCACTTCCCCTGCAGTTGGGACTTCAGTAGGGGCTCTCGGGGGTACTCCTCCAGCACTCTCGATGACTGTCCCTGGGGTCACTGCGGGTTATCTTTCTACAGTGCCGGGGGCTACGACGGGAGCTGTCAGGGGCGTTCTTCCTCCTCCTCCTCAGTAGGGGACTCCTACGCCGGTGGTGGGAGCCATTCTTCTGTTGTCTCCTCTGCCCACAGACATGGGGCAGATGCTCGCGTTCTTTCAGCAGGTGCTGGAGTCCCAGCGGGCCCAACACGAGGCACAGATGAGACAGACTGAGGCCATGCACCAGGGCATGGAGGATGCCCATAGGTTGGCTCTGGCTACGGTGGAGCATGGGGCTCCACAGCGGGAGGCACAGCAGCAGAAGATCGGAGACATCCAGGCTTTCAAGAAGTTGGATCCGAGGGGTTTCAAAGGGACCGAGGGCATTATATATGCTGATGACTGGCTCGAGGATATCGAGCGTCAGATAAGGGCCTCCCGTCTGGCAGACGACCTGAAGGTTGAGGCGGTTGGCTTGCAGTTATTAGATATTGCTCGGACATGGTTCCGGAATGAGCCGGCTCTTGCAGGAGAGGGCCACACTTGGGCTGAGTTTCAGGCCCTGTTCAGAGAGAATTTCTTTTCCCCCACAGAAAAGATCGGCCTAGTGCGGCAGTTTCAGAACCTGCAGCAGGGCAGTATGACTGTGGAGGAGTATGCGGCGGAGTTCGGCCGGCTGAGCCGATACGCCGAGTACATGGTGAGCGACCCGGTGATCCTAACAGAGCACTTCCGGGAGGGATTGACATGGGATATCAAGATCCTGATCCTTTCCTTCTATGCGACATATGTAGAGGTCTATGCGGAGGCTCAGAAGGTGGAGAGAGAGTGGGGCTTAAAGCCGAAGAGGGATCGTGAGTTGTTTTCGGGGGCCAGTAGCAGCGCGGGGGCTGCTAAGCGCCCTCAGCTTCAGCATCAGCCGTTCCAGCATCATCAGCAGCAGGTGCAACACACTCAGCCGATGCAGGCACAACATGGGGCTCCTTGCAACTTCTGCAAGAAGCCTGGTCACGTCTGCGAGGTTTGCCTGAAGAGGCTAGGAGTGTGTCTCTTTTGCGGCGGCACAGGCCATCAGTTGAGGGAGTGTCCAGTGAACTCCCGTGTCGCTGGAGCAGCTCAGAGGGCGCCGGCGAGAGTACCTGCAGTGCAGCCGAGGGGTCCACTTCCGATCCAGCAGCAGCAGTTTGTCCAGCACCGCCAGCAGAGGGGTGGTCAGGGTAGAGCCTTTGCTCCTGCAGCCGAGGAGATGGAGCCTATAGTGGATGTTGTCGCAGGTTCTATTCTGCTCGATTCTTTTCCTGCTTTAGTCTTGTTTGATTCTGGTGCTACGCACAGTTTTGTGTCTGTTTCTTTTGCTCTTAGACACAATATTATTGCTGAGTATCTTGGTTGGACTTGCAAGATTATGACTGGGAATTGCATCATCCTGGTTAATAATGTTTGCAAGGGGTGGAGAGTTTCTTTGAGAGGCCGGGAGCTGAGTGCGTGTTTGCTCGTAATGCCACTTCCGAGTTACGATGTGGTACTCGGTATGGACTGGTTGAGCATGCACCACGCTAGCATAGACTGCAGAGGGGGCAGGATTCTGTTTAGGCCGCCGGGAGAGCCGGAGTTTGAGTTCACCAGGGTTGTAGCGGAGCAGGGCGATGGATTCTGCGGAGCGTTGTTGGCGGGGCCGGTGTTGCCACATCCACTTATTGCTAAGTTCTTGGATGTCTTTCCCGAGGAGCTGCCCGAGATGCCGCCAGATCGTGATGTTGAGTTTTCTATAGACCTAGTGCCGGGCGCTGAGCCTATCTCCCAGCACGCCTATAGAATCAACAACAGTGAGTTAGCGGATTTGAAGAAACAGGTCGATGAGCTGGAGGACAAGGGCTTTATTCGATCTAGTTCTTCACCTTGGGGCGTGCCAGTTCTTTTTGTCCCCAAGAAGGATGGTACGGTACGTATGTGCATTGATTACAGGGCGCTCAACAACCTTACCATCAATAACAAATATCCTTTGCCAAGGATTGATGACTTGTTCGACCAGTTGAGCGGGGCGAGGGTGTTCTCGAAGATCGACTTACGTACCGGGTACCATCAGCTGAAGATGAAGCGGGATAACATTTCGAAGACTGTATTTCGGACTCGCTATGGCCAGTATGAGTATACCGTCATGCCGTTTGGGTTGACCAATGCCCCGGCGGTATTCATGAACTTGATGAACAAGGTATTTCATCATTACCTTGACAAGTTCGTGGTGGTCTTCATTGATGACATTCTCATCTATTCGAAGACGCCAGAGGAGCACGAGAAGCACCTGAGGATTGTGTTGGACACTCTCAGGAGGGAGCAGCTGTGTGGGAAGCTGTCCAAGTACGAGTTCTTCTTGGATCGCATGGAGTTCCTAGTCCATGTTGTCTCTGGCGAGGAGATTTCAGTGGATCCGAAGAAGATTTCTGCAGTGGAGTCCTAGTCTACACCGAGCTCAGTAGCAGAGGTTCGGAGTTTTTTGGGTCTGACAGGTTATTACCGGAGGTTCGTGCAGGACTTTTCCAGGATTGCCCAGCCGATGACCCGACTTACCAAGAAGGACGAAGAGTTTTTTTGTCCGATGAGTGCTAGGACGCCTTCGAGGAGCTGAAGGCGAGGTTGACTACAGCTCCTATCTTCACGTTGCCATATGGATCTGGTGGTTATACGATCTACATTGATGCTTCGGGACGGGGTTTGGGTTGCGTTCTTTAGCAGTACGGGAAGGTGATTGCCTATGCATCTAGACAGTTACATCCTCATGAGAGGAACTACCCTACCCACGATCTGGAGCTGGCAGCGGTCATCTTTGTTTTGAAGCTGTAGAAACACTATCTGTACGGAGAGCGAGTTGAGATCTATACAGATCACAAGAGCTTGAAGTACGTGTTTACCCAGAAGGAGCTAAATATGAGGCAGAGGCGATGGTTAGAGCTGATGAAGGATTTTGATATATCCTTACAGTACCATCCGGGGAAGGCCAACGTGGTCACGGATGCTCTGAGCAGGTATCCCGTGGCCATGTGTTTGATGATGGATCGTCACCTGCTGGCAGATCTGGAGAGTTTGGGCATAGAGGTGATAGTTTCTGGGTTTGAGGCGCAGATGTGGGGTCTCCAGGTGTAGTCGGAGGTGATGGACAGAGTCAGGGCAGCTCAGTTTGAGGATGAGGCTCTGGGGGTCATCAGGGAGCAGGTCCGGGCAGGACTGTTGGATGAGTTCTCTATAGCGGAAGATGGGTCGTTGAGGCATGGTACCAGATTGTGCGTGCCGAGCTGAGGACTTCGAAAGGAGGTTCTTTCGGAGGCGCATTGTTCTCAGTACTCTATGCATCCCGGAGCCAACAAGATGTATAGAGACTTGAGACAGCATATTTGGTGGTATGGCATGAAATGCGAGGTGGCTCAGTTCATTTCGAGATGCTTGGTGTGCCAGCAGGTGAAGGCTGGGAGACAGAGACCTGGTAGATTGCTCCAGCCACTACCCATTCCTGAGTGAAAGTGGGAGCATATCACTATGGACTTTGTATCCGGGCTTCCGTGCTCTCCAGGAGGGAAGGATGCAATTTGGGTCATTGTTGATCGATTGACCAAATCGGCCCAGTTTTTGCCTTTCAAGGTGGGTTTGTCTACGGAGAGGTTGGCCGAGATGTACGTGCGGCAGATAGTCCGATTGCACGGGATTCCAATGAGTATAGTCTCGGATCGGGACAGCCAATTCACTTCCCACTTCTGGAGGAGTTTGCAGCTTAGCTTGGGCACAGTGCTCAAGTTCAGTACCACATACCACCCCAGACAGACGGGCAATCAGAGAGGACGATTCAGACCCTCGAGGATGTGCTTCGTACCTGTATCTTAGACTTCGGGGGATCTTGGAAGGGCCACCTTCACTTGGTAGAGTTTGCTTACAACAACAGCTACCAAGCCGGTATAGAGATGTCACCTTTCGAGGCTCTGTACGGACGGAGGTGCCGTACTCCCTTGTCTTAGGATGATGTCGGCGAGAGGGTTTTGTTTGGCCCTGAGATGGTGGTGGATGCTGCAGAGAAGGTCAGGGTTATCAGAGATCGACTTCGGGTGACCCAGGATAGGCAGCGGCATTGGGCCGATAGCCACCGGAGGTCGTTGGAGTTTGAGGTATAGTTTAGATTTTTCTAGTATTTGAGTCTGATTGTGATTGTTTTAGATTAAGCTTTAAGTCTTGTGTTTTTGTTCTAGGTTGGTGATCTTGTGTTCCTGCGGACTTCTCCGATGCCTAGCACGATTCGTTTTGGTGGCGGCAGGAAGCTCAGTCCACGATACATCGGACCTTTCCGTATCTTGGGCAGGGTCGGTACAGTGGCTTACCGACTGGAGTTACCGTCCGCACTAGAGGGAGTGCACAACGTGTTCCACGTGTCGTAGCTGAGACGGTACGTGGCAGATCCCAGTCACGTCTTGGACCACTCCGAGATCGAAGTGGGACCGACACTCAGCTATCCAGAGAAGTCGGTTGAGATCTTGGACCGAAGAGAGAAGGTACTCCGGAACCAGGTCATTCCCTTGGTTCGCGTTGCATGGAGGCACCACCCTCCAGGTGAGTCTACCTGGGAGAGAGAGGGCGACATGCGGGAGCGATTCCCCTATCTCTTTGAGCCTTGAGGTAAAATTCTCTTTTCCTTCCTTGTTCAATTTATGATTGCTGTGTTAGTTCTCATTTAATTTCGAGGACGAAATTTTTTTAAGGAGGGTAGATTTGTCACCCCCAGTTTTCGAATTAGGGGTATTTTCGTTATTTTTCAAGTTTTATAATTTTTAGGAATTTTATTTGATTTTATATGATTTTTAGGGAATTGTTTGATTTAGTTTAAATTTTATCCAATTTGGACTTAAGTTGGAGACCCGGGTAGCCTGGACACTAGTGGGACCCACATACTAGCTGGGCTTAGTCCACATGCCATCCTAATTAGGCTAGAAACCAATAAACCATACTCCCATGGCTTAACTAGTCAATTAGAGGCTTAATTAGTTAATTTGGAGTTGAACCGAAACAAACCGAATCAAACCAAACCCGAACCGAACCCAAACTAAGTCTTGGGTTGGAGGCTTAATGGGTCTCCAACCAAACCCACTAAACCCCCCTCCCCCCCCCCCCTGGCCGGCCAAGAGGAGCCACTCCCCCTCTCTCTTTCTTCACTCCTAAGTAATCACTCCCTCTCTCCATTTCTTTCTTTTTCCAAGATTCTTCTTCTTCAAAGGGATCTCCAATTAGGTATGCTCTTAAATTTCCATTAAATTCTCTTTTGCATTTATTTCCTTCACCATAAATGATGAGGAGACCACCCTCTACACTTTGACCATAGATTTTGTAGGTTTTCCTAAAAATCTAGGTAGGGATGTGATTATGGGTTTTTCTTTATTAGAGTGGAATATATATGTATATATATGTATATATATTTATATATATTTGTGTGTGTGTAGAGAGAGGTGGTGGTGTCATGAGAGTGGTGGTGGTAGTGTGTGAGTGAGAGTGTGTGTTTGTGTGAGAGTGAGAGAGTGTGTGAGAGAGAGAGTGGTGGTGATAGTGTGTTTGTGTGAGAGTGTGTGAGTGTGTGTGTGTGTCTATATGTATATATAGATATGTGTGTGTATGTATTTATATATATATATAGATATGTGTGTGTGTGTATGTATATATATATATATATATATATATATATATATATATATATATATATATATATATATAGGAAGGAGAAGTAGAAGAAGGAGAAGTAGCAGCTGCAGCAGCTGATTGCAGCAGCAGCAATAGCACTGTAGCAGCAGCAGCAGTAGCTTGTAGGAGCAGCAGCAGTAGCTCTAACCCCCCCCTTTAAGCCCCTATATACCCCCCCATATACATATATATGTATATGTAGATATGTATATATATGTCTATATATATATGTATATAGATAGATAGCTAGATGGTTTAAATAAGGATTAGAAGAAGAAGAATAAGAAGAGAATTAGAATATGAAGAATTAGGAGAAGGGAAGATAATAAGAAGAAGGGGAGAAAGAGAATAAGAGTAAGGAGAATAGGAAGAAGAAATGAGAAGAAGATTAGAAGGAGAATGAGAAGAAGAGTTAGAGAAAGAAGAATTTGAAGAATAGGAATTAGAAGGAGAATGAGAAGTAGAAAGTAGGAAATCGATTTAGAGGAGATTGAGTTAGAGGGTGAAATGGAGCTCCGAGTGTCGGAACGCGTTGAAACTTGGAGGAGACTTAGATTATGGGAATTAGACTTTGCGGGTAGGCTTCCGAGTTGAAATCAGGGTTTTAGAACGATGGTATCGCACCGTACCATTGCGTATCTTGAGATATTCATGATATCGACAATAGGCCGTAAGATGGACTGGATGTCCATTCTACCTATGAATCTTGGTAGGTAATGAATGTATAGGCTAGTATCCTACTACCTTAGGAAGCACGGGTCGAAATATCAAGCGTAGGTAGGCTAACTTGGTATTCACCTAGGCTAGAAATTTACCTTTGTAAAGGGTAAATTAAGATATTGGCCTACGGCCAAGATACGGGTTTCGGAGTCCAAGATAGACTCGGATATGGGTTTTAAGGATTGGTAATGATTAGAAATAGTCGCCTAGACCTAGTCTTGACCTTAGTTGACCACAGTTGACTTTTTAGACCAAAAAGTCAACTATGGGTCAACACTTTACCCAATTTAGTCCCAAATTTCATTAGACTTGAACGGTTGACCAAAAGTCAACTGTTAGTCACCATTGACCTAGGATTGACCTAGGGTTGACCAGAGTTGACCCGTTGACCAAAAGTCAACTGTAAGTCAACTTTTGACCTAGTTTGATTCGGATTGACTTCCAATGTTCTTCTATGACCAAGATTGACCTAACTAGACGTGTCTTGACCTAGAATGACTTAATAGGATTTAATTTGATTTGACTTTGCTTCCTAAACATAGTATTGATACGTCTTGTTCTCTATAGGTCCTCGAGACGCTGCATCGGATCCAGTTGACATATTATATCATATTACAGGCGAGTACATTCTCTGACACTTTTCCAATTTATGATGATTGTTATAATTCTTGTAATTAGTGTAGATATGCTTGTTCTCGACACATTGGTCACACGGGTTGGTATTCATGGATTCCGATATGAGATGTTATTCCTAGTTATCTTGGTATATCTTGCGCAAGTCCCTTTGCAGTTCTTGTGCAGTATATGGACACCGATTCTCGAGGAGACTTGCTCCCTTCTCGTAGAATCTCGTGTCATAACGTGTCTTGCTTGGATCCACTCTACCAGTCGGGACGGGGAGTATTAGTGTAGATATGTGGTCAAAGCCTATTGTGCACCCATTGTGCACCTATTGATTGTGAGTGTTGATCATACACCCCACGTATGATTAGCCAGGCCTGTTACTATTGTGCAAGTTTCCAAGCCGGCCATATATTATAGCTACTACTCACACACCTAGATGTATGATTCTTGATTCTTGTACATGCCATGATCAGTTTACTTGCCTTGTTCTAGCTCTAGATTTACAGCTTACCATGCCATGATACTCACATGTACATTCTATAATTTTTTGTGTATACTCTCTATTTACAGTCTTATAGCTTTTGTCATATCTTGTGAAATGTTGTTAGTTGATTGTACTCGTTCCATCCTGACGGGATATGTTGAAAATGTTTACAGATGCAGATGAGGACTATCACTGCACTTACTACGACCCACCGGACGTAGTGGGTTTAGAGACAGATACCCTAGACCTGCAAGGTGCAGTACTGTAGGGCGAGACACCGCCTGTCCTATAGATAGAGTAGGTCTTTTGTACTGGACTTCGTCTCCAGTTACTTTTGAGACTGTTATATTTTGGCTTGTATTAGAGACTTGGACTTGGACTTGTATATTATTTGTGTTTGGACTTGACAGGTTATATTTTATTGTCAAGTTGTCTTTATCTTTCAGTATTTACTTTATCATCTTAGAGTTGTGATTGAGCACTCGTATATTATCATTTCTTGTCCTCCGTTCGAAGTTGACCATATTCTCGACATGTTTTGATATTATATATAAACTATTGTTAGAGTAGAAAACCTACAGCGTTCCACGTCGTTTTTACGGTGTGGGCTGGGCGTTGTTACGCACACGTTCCCTTACAGCGGGTGCGGGTCGTGACAGTCAGACAGACTTTTGTTGATGAAGGTTGGTTTAAGAGATGATTCATCTCCTAAATTAACTTGATGACTTCATCTTCAGTAGGTGGTTTACGTTGTTCGAAACGTAACTCCTACCTAGTATCCATCTTTTGAGCCCATTGTTCAAGCTTGATCGATTGGACATCATATGCAATTTGGTCAACCGATACCATGTTGACGGACAAAGTTGCTTTGAACATGTCTCCAATGTTGGAGTCTGAATCCAAGAGACAGAAATCAGAAGAATGAGAACAATGATCTGCTTCGATGTCTGATCTTTTAGGAGTTGTTGGAGGAGTAACGTAACCCAAACCAACACCGTTTTGTTGATAATAGTTCTCGGGTTTGCCGAAAGGAGCAAAGTGACGCATTGGCAATTGTCGTCCCTGACCGTAGTTTAGCCCCTGGTCATTTTTTATATCATATCCTATGTTCTGGATGATATTCTTGGCCTGCCAACTATATCGGTAAAGTTGTATTTTCCCAGAATCATAGTCAGCTTCAGTGTTGTGACTGGGAGAAGTAGAGTCCAGGACGAACTTTTTTTTGCCAATTATTTGACCGAAGATGATCAATTCTTCTCCCTTCATTCTAGCTGGGACGATGAAGTAGTGGATATCTTCCGGCCAGACTTTTTCCCGCAGATGAGACACCGTGACCGGCATGCAGAGATGTGGTCCTATGCCGTGCTCTAGGGCGTATATCGTATCTATGTACTGGTTTACAGATTGGTAGATATCAGAGTCATTCAAAGATAAGCCTTTACTTAGAAAATATGCAAGTTCTTATTCAGGGATAACATCATCCATTGAAGGTACATTATTTTGAGTATGATATACTTATTGAGGGGATCATTGTCTGGAACAGGAACCACAGATTTGGTCAAGTTCGCCACATAGGGTAACTCTTCAGGATTGGGAGGACGGACTTCAGCAGGTTCTACCCGAGGTATTTTGTGGAGAGTGATGGTCAATGGTTTAACCTTATCAGGATTCTTCTTTTTAACCCAGATTGTGAGAGGCTTTAGAGTACTTTTTGGAGTAGTACGTCCTTTAACTCGGATAATCAGGGGACCATCACTGCCGGATGAACTCACTTTAGCTTCATCGTCAGCTTCGTTGCCTTCATCCTTGGAGGGTTGAGATTGGTAAAGTACCGAATCTCCATAGTAGGCTTCAATACCCTTGAAAGGATCGACAACGGCAAACTCCGTCTTCACGATGCCATCACTGTTGACGTACTTGAAGCACTGGTGAAGGGTAGATGGAACGATCACGTTCTCGTGTATCCATGGACGTCCTAACAAGACGTTGTAGGACACGTTGGCGTCGATTACATAGTAAGAAACCTCCATTCAGAGATCACCAATCTGGCACTTGAGACGGATCTTGCCCAGCGGGTGGCTTCTTCCAGCATTGAAAGCCATGATAGTTGTATTGGTTGCAGATAGCTTGTGCAGAGGGATCCCTAGAATTTGGAGTAAACTTCTAGGAATGATGCTGAGGGAGGAACCTGGATCGATATGCATCTGATCCACCTTAATCGCCTCGATATACCCTGTATAGTATAGAGGTCTATCATGACAATTTTTTTTAGTAACATGTCCTCCTGTGAAAAGGTGATATTAGGTACCACTTCCATAGTGTTGTGGCAGTAAGGACAGAAGACGGAATCTACAGCGGGGGCTTTGACTTCAGCGAGATAAGAGTCGGCATGTAGCAATGCCTCACTTAAGGCCTTCCGCGTCTCTTTAGAGAGTCGCAATAGATCGAACAAAGACAACCTGGCAGGTGTATTGGCCAGCTGTGCCAATATGTCAAAGTCGTAAGGCCGATCCATGCCTTCGGGAGTTGGTGCCTTCAGAGACTTGTCAAATCTTGCCTCCTTCTGCTTGGCTTTATCGGTAGTTGAGGGCTTAGATGGACCGGATTCTGAACTTATGGGGGAAGCATGAGCTTGAGAAGGTACTGCTTCTTCTTGTGCGGGGTCATAAGCCCATAGGTAAGCCTTCCTAGATCGCGTCTCGCTAGATAGAACTTCGTAAATGGGAGAAGACACCATATGACATAATTTGTATTTCTTGTCCCTCTTTACTTTGTAAGATACCACCCCCTGCATCATTTCTTGCACAAGGTCCGGATGGACCCACATGACCTCACCACGTTCATTCGTGAGTGGCACCAAGGTTGAGTTGCGAGCTGGCGACAGCTTAACGACTTCTATTATTGTCTTAGGGATTGGGACTATGCCGTCTGGGACTTCTGTGGGAGGAAAGTCACCAAATTGAAGAGAGATCATGTTAGAAGATACGACCTTGTCTTCAGCTTCGAGGTTGATCACTTAGCTGTCGATAAGCTGTTGTATCTTCTTCTTCAGGATAATGTAATTCTTGGTAGAGTGGTGCACATACTAATTATAAAGACAGTACTTGGGATCTTTGAGTTGGTTCGCCTCCGCAGGACGTCGTCGTGGAGGCAATGTCAGTTTATTACTCTTCACCAATGTGTGAAAAATGGTAATAACATCATCCTCGTCAAAGGAGAAAGTCTCCTTAGGTTTGTCAGGAGCGCCCTGAGAATTGGAAGCTCCCTTAGAAGTGTCGACCTTCAAGACTTCTTTTCCTTTACCCCCACGAACAGCGATTGTTTAAGGGTGCTTGCTTTTGTCTTTAGATTTGGGTGTCTTCAACCCCAGCAAATCCAGATTAGGGACGTCATTTTCGGCAGAATCAGCGGCCCCAATAAAAGCAGTCCATGTATCATACTTATATATACCCAGACAGAACTTTACTGTAGGAAGGAAGTTATGTCGACAAGTATCCATAAGTTTTGAGTCTGGTATACCGAAGGGCATCTTCAATGCTAGTCGCCTGAAGCGTTCGATGAAAGCAATAACAGACATAGTCCTCCTTTGCTTGGTTTCGATGAGGGTGGACATACTAACATGCATGCCACTCTCGTAAAACCTGTTGAAGAATAACCTCTCCAAATATTTAAAGAAATTAATATAACCGTCAGGCAAACTGCAGAACCATTCAAAAGCTACCCCCTACAAGGTGCTAATAAACAGCTTGGACAAGAACGGATCGTCCTGGGTAAGTGTAGAGTCTGTGTGTTGAAGTATGTCATGTGTTGGCGAGGAGAAGTCATCCCATCAAATGAATTTAGCGTCAGTGGCTTGTAGTTAGGATGGCAAGTAGAATTCTTCCATTCAGGAGGATAAGGTTGAGATATCCTCATCTTCTGAAGCTCGTCTTTTGTGTGAGATGGTATCAAGACGGACAACAGGAGAATTAATTGTATCATATTGATTGAGCAGATGTTGAGAAACGGCTGTTGTACGGTTGTTAGGTATCATTGGTAAAGGACC
The DNA here is from genome assembly GCA_029216955.1 of Iris pallida. Taxonomy (NCBI): domain Eukaryota; kingdom Viridiplantae; phylum Streptophyta; class Magnoliopsida; order Asparagales; family Iridaceae; genus Iris; species Iris pallida. Next base: position 20,411,828 of record JANAVB010043418.1, on the reverse strand, counting down.
ACCCCCAGCATTTACAAGATTTGAAGGAGGCACAACGGAATGATACTCCTTCTGTAGTGAAGGAGGGTTGTTGCTGTGGGTCGGACTAACGTGTGCTGAGACGTTTGGTTGAGGTGGAGGAACATCCCCAGCAGTTTGGACTGCCATGATACTGGTAAGCATATCAGTGATCTTAGCAAATGCTATTTTAAAACTCTTTAGCCGCTTGTTGGTCTGATCACTGGCTTCTTCAGGTCTCTCTCCATCCGCCATATATGTAGATACTATGCGAGGATGAATAGAGGAGACAATACAACTGGTATTGATATTGTTTGTCTCTGAGTTAAAAAGTCCCTCGTCTTCAAGTAAGGGAGGTAGATAGTCACCGTCAGACTCGAAGAGATCATCGTCATCTGGAAGGCTACCCCAGTATGAAGGTCATCTGCTTCAGACTCTGAGGGAATACTACCCCCAGCTGAAGGATCATCACCTCCAGCTTGGGAGTCCTCGTCATCTATACGGAATTTCATCCTTGACCGAGTACCCATATAGACTCTTTCAGATATAACAGCTCGCTGGCTATCTGTTGGCAGACTTCTTCTTATGTTTGCAGTACTGAGAGAAAAAGTTTATGGTCCACCTTCTTTGATTGTGGCTCCCGTAAGGAGGACCCCATGAAGCCATGTTGGATAAAACACATAGCGGCTTTTTATCATCAAAGTGATACAGTCGTCGAAACACGGACTACCTCTGAGGCACTCTCGTTGTTTTGGAGCAGCAACAGTTGATGACAATATTGGTGCACGGATGTATGCCATAAATTACCGTATCCTCACTCACTTTACGCTTATGATTTATCATGTCGCATAAATCAGCGGAAGGGAGTTTTGCCTTAAAACCTATGTCACATGCATCGCTGAGCTTTGCATATGGGTTTGTAAGGGGAGTCGACGCATCCGGACTTAGTTCACGTTCAGGGATAACCCCCACACCTAAGTTTCGTAATGACCTTGAAGACAGTTCCGTGCTATACGCGGTGGGGTCTGTCTTTTTTCTGTGGGTGCATAGACCTGGAGCATGCCCTTGGGCGCATGCTTCCCTGAGGTCCTGGCAGCATGCCTGGCCCTCCTGGATATGGGCGCATAAAATGGGTCATCAGAGCCTGGGCACATAGCCTATTAAAGATAGAAGTCCTCTGGTTAGGGTTATGCGCCCACATACAGCCTTGGGCGCACGACTCTGGGCGCATGCATGGGAAAGCAGTACTGTTTTCTTCCAATTTTGCTTTTTTCATTTGTGAGCCTCGCTGAGTTTGTCCAGAGCATCGAATACTTCAATTCTTGGCATCGTAGTGTTTTTCTCTGCCAAGTTTCGAGTATTGAACACTCTGTTGTTGGTTGCACAAGAGGGAAGTCGCTGGGCTAGTAGAGCCCGGAGCGGTATGCGCCTTCTTCATGTCAGGAGCCTCTGTGGCAGAGCTATGCGCCCACAGAGGAGCTCCATGCGCCCACGTGGAAGGCCTATGCGCCCACGTGACAGAGTCCTTCGGTAGCATATCTTCTAAGATGCTGGCAGGATATGCACCACGAGCCTTCGGAAGCCAAGTCTTGCGAGACTTGTTTGGATTCACTGATTTTGAGAGAGTAGAGCCATCCCTCCAGAGCATCTCTTCGAACGCCTGCTGATCGAACTTTACGATCAACATCTTCTGAGTGCTCTCCACTTTATCGATATCGGATTACGTCACCATCTTTTCGTCAGAGGAAAAGGTAGTCCACAGCAGAGTCACCATTTTTGTGGACAAAAAAAGAAGAAGAAACACTATCTTTTCTTATTAGCATAAGGCACCACAAATCGAGTACGCCTGAGAGATCCTACGCTGAGGATCCCCGAGTACAAAAAGAATTCTGGGGAATAGGACGATGGAGATCGAGCGACAGTTGCTCCTTTATTCTGTTGACACTCCGATTACAAAAGTGAGAGAAAACCTAAGAAAATTGCTAACTCTTGGCTCACTGGCAAGAAGGTAGCAATTTGGCTCTTGAAATGCTATCTGTTCTATCTGTCTTTGTAGAGGGGAACACCCTCTATTTATAGTCATTTTGGTACTTAAAACAACTGTTATGCGACCACATGTAGATGTAGGTCCTAAAAAAATCAAGTTGCACCCATCAATAAAGCCATAAAATTAAGAAATACAACTTTCAAATGAACTGCACAGACGTCAGATTGCGCATCATTCAAATTGCGCACACTAGACTACACACACTTTCAATTGCGCAGGCTGACGTGGCAATGTCATCATTACCTGACACAATCAAATCTTCTGACAGCTGACAACACGAAGAACGAGAAGACTGTTCGTTTATTGTACCACACAGCGCTCGAGGATAGTTGGACAGCTGTACATGCAGCACAATCAGCCAGCCTGTCTGTTGCGTAATCCAGCCCAGCGCAATCCGAAGTTAGCGCAATTCAGGTTGTGCACTCCATCAAGACAACTGATAAAGTACACATGGCATTCATGCCATCAATTGCTCATTATGTGGCAACCGTCTATGCACGATCATGCACATTTCAATCAAATGATGCCATGTGCCCAAGACAGTTGGCCCACGATCAGACAAATGCCTGCGCAGTCCAAAGCTGTGCAATCCAATCCATGTGCAATCCAGCATGCGCAGTTCAGAATAACTAAAAGTTAGTTATTTCCAAAACTCTATAAATAGAGTTTCAAGTCTTCATTCAAGGGGATCAGACATAAAAGTTCAGAAATATCAGAGAGTCCAGGAGTTCTTGCCCAAGTGCTGCTGCATTCTTCCGAGGCTTTTGCCTTCAACTTCCGAGGCTATCGTCTTCAAAGTTCACATCGTCCAAGGGATAAAGCAATCGTCTTCTAGATTGGATTCCTACAGTTGTACTTTTCCCAGGATTCTTGTAATCTTTACAAAGTTTGTATCAATAAAGTTCATACTTTTATTTTTGCAAACAAAATGGCGACTCTGCTGAGGATACTTTCTCCTCCGATGAGGAAGTGACAACTCAATGTGACGTAGCGTCTATCGGAAAGACGCAGAAGACGCTGGTTGTGAAGGTCAACCAAACAGCCTATGAAGCCATGATCAATTCCAAAACTACTCCTCGCACTGCAACAACTTCTGCCACGAGCAAAGTGCGCCCAGTGTGGGTCTCCAAGACTGCTGCACAGTCTGCCAGCAAGACTGCTGCGCAGTCTGTCAAGAAGCCTGCAGCGCAATCTACTGCGCAGTCTACAGTCTCTGCTACCAAGCTTGCTACACAGTCCAAAGTCTCCACTGTTGCACAATCTACCTCCACCACACATGCACAATCTGCTGTGGCTAGTGCACAAACTTCCTATGCTGCCTTGTCAAAATGCAAGACTCCTGTTCCTCTGGCGTAATTGGCTGCTACTCTGCCTGCGCAATCCACCAATCCAGCAACCAGAGAGCAACCTAAACACTCTGGCAACAAGACTTTGGTTGCGTAAACCATAGTGACTGGGGCCAGAAGAGATTCTGCCAGAGTTACTCATGCGCAAGTTGCTAGTGCGCCATCCACACATGCGCAAACTACTCCTGCGCAATCCAAGAGAGACAGCCCTTTGGCTAATCTCTCCTCCTCTCACAATAAAGGAAGAAACTCTGCTCCTCCTCCCAAACACCCTGTTGCTCCTGCACAATCCATTGGGGGTAGTCTTTTGGCTATTCCTCATCCTCCTCAAAACAAAGGAAAGGGTCCGTTGGTCTTTTCTCAGACTTTCTTGTCTTATGACTTGGAAGACAACATAGAGAAACACTCTTTAGCTAACCCTTCTCTACAAAATAAAGGAAAAGGACCTTTGGTCTTTTCTCAATCTTCCTCGATTTTTACCGTAGAAGATCAATCTGAACGTGCCTCGGCACCAGTCAGTACAAGAACTCCTTCAAACAAGGGTTCTTCTTCCCTTCATGTTAAGAGAACTTGTACTGATCAAAGAGGTATTCTGCCTACCCCGGTAGCAGAGTTCCAAGATCTCCCAACTCTCAAGATATCTCGCTCAAAACAGGGAAAATTGTTGGTGTCTCAAACAGAAACCCCTAGGGGTGAATTTGTTGATCTAAGAACTTATCTCAACAGACCAACTTCGGTGAAACGCAAACAGCCAATGTCGAAGACCAAACATCATCAGAAGCAAGTTTCTAGGGTTAAAAATCCCGACACTTATGCCAATGAAGTAAGCACTTCCCTATATACTCAAGGGACAAAACATCTGAAGAACCAGAACCATGTTCCGAATATTGTCAAAGAACAGATCCCTCAAACTGTTGATCTCCGAGAACATCTCAAGCAAAAGCGGGATAACATCTCAATACCTCCAGTTCAATCATCTGATCATCATTGCAATCACAAAGTCATCATCCAATATTGTTGTCAAACAAAAAAGCGATCTGTCTTCGATCGTTTGACTTTTACAAAATCTGAACCTATGTCAGAAGATGAAGACGAAGTCTTGTACGCTTCTGTCAACATGACTTTCCGAGATACTGGGGGTAGAAAGTGCTCCAAGCATGGCAAGCCTCGTAAGCCAAGTCAACGGTATTTGGATCTACTCCAGGAATCTTCTGAAGGAGTATTTCGACATACCCGATCCCGAAGCCGAGATACAATCGGTCAAAGGAATCTTCTTCAAAATCCTTCTGGTCATCTTCCTACTTCTCATTCAGGAGATGACTCTTTTTCTGACTATGATGCATACAGTGAAAGTTCTGAACAAACAGTGTCTTCTACTGTACCAAGAGAAGTGACAGCTTATGTTGTCAATGAAGATCCGGATGCTTCAACTTCAGCAAATCAAGAACAACGGATCGCTGCACTTGAAGACAAGCTGAAGACCATGGCTGAAATGGTCACTAGTATGCATTCCATCATTGTGGCACAACATGCTACTGTTTGCCATGAAATATAAAAGAGCAGAACAATTATCGGAGGACTGGACTTTTACTTCATAATACAAACTTCGCTTGTGTAAAGAAAGCCTAGGGACAAAAACTTAGGTACATTAGTCTAAGTATAATTGTTTATTTTAGATTCTGGGGATGACGATAGAGGCTCGGGAAAGCTATGACAGCTCTGCCTTACTCCTTGGACGATCGGTATGCAGCCTTGGCTCCAGAAGATTGTTCGGCGTTGAAGAAATGCTCTCTTAGCTCTCTGTCTGCTTCTTCTCTCCAAGTATTCTGGTGCTCTCTCTGATCTCGAAAAAGGGGTCCTCTCTGCAAGGGAATGGCACCTTGCTATTTATAAGAATGGGAATGCAATCATTAGGGTTTGCAAGGATTCCCCTTAGAGTGGCGACGGCCTGTTGATTGTTTAATCTGGGCCATTAATCTTGAGTGTGATGAATCTGGGCCACTTAACGTAGATTACACCAAATCCCATCAGTAATTAATGCTGATTGGAATGAATCTTTGTGATGATGATTTACTGATGTCTGCGAATCTGGATGAATAAGTTTAATTTATTCCCCTGTCACGTGTCCCAGATTATTGGGATTTGACCCAATCTTTGATTGCAGTGAATCTAGGAAATTAATTGGCTTTGTGACACGTATCCTGGGAGCCACTGAGAGGATGGAGCCGCATAAGCCTGATTCGATATGGGCCGCATAGGGCAACCTCGGCCTGAGCTGCATAGGGAGTCTTTGCTTGAGCCGCATAGGGTTGATTCGATCTGGGGCGCATGGGGCGACCTCGGCCTGAGCCGCATAGGGGGATCTCTTCTTGAGCCGCATGAGACTTTTTTGGCCTGAGCCGTATAGGGCAGCTTCATCCTGAACCGCATGGGAAGTCTTCGCTCGAGCCGCATAAGAACGTCCACGTGGCAAGGCCACGTGGCATTTTTTGGATCTCGGGGGATTTGTGTCAGAGATCTCCTTCTTTTCCCTAGGGGTCTGTCATTATGACAAAGTCATAATTACCTCTTTTGTGTCAGGGCTGTCACTTCATCAGAGCTGTCAGCCGTCAAAGTAATTAATACAGTATAGTGGCGGAGGGGAGGACTGTCTGCAAGCCACGTGTCTTCTGAGCCGCATGGAATGTCTTGAGCCGTATAGTTTCTTGTACCGCGTGACCCTCTGAGCCGCATACTCTCTGAGCCGCATGGGCTTTGTGAGCCGTATGGGGTTTCCTGGCCGCATGGTTCTTTCTTTATTATTTCCATGCTTCTACAAGACCCCCTTCAAAGTTTTCAGTTTGTAAAATTGAAATACTTTGAATAAGAAGCATGGCTGTGTGTAAGCCGCATAAAGGATTCTGGCCGCATGGATGTCTTGGCCGCATAGAAATTTCTGTCGCATAACTATCTGAGTCGCATAGTTGTTTTCAGCCGCATGGCCATTTGAACCGCATAGGCTCTTTGCCACGTCATTATGCCATGCGTGTAAATCTTTATAGGACAGGATCCCAAGAGCTTAGTCTTTAATTGGCTGGTTTGGCTCGATAGCTGAAGAGTCAATCACGTTGTACGAGGCGTCGGTCCATAGTTTTCTGTCTATAAATAGAAGGGCATTTGGACGGTCTTTCCTCTTAGACTCTTCTCGACTCAGATTCCTGTCGTGTTTCTTCTTCCTCTGATCATCAGACTACAATGGCACCCAGGGCTTCTAAAGCTATGAAGAAGGCTGTGGCGAGGAGTAAGAAATCGGCTTCGTCCGCGACTGTCGCGCCCTCCGTTCGTCTTGACGTTCATATTGCCATCGAAGGTAAGGATTATGTAGTCGATTGAGTACTTTGAAACCCTAACAGAGCCTGCTTTGCTGCATGCTTCATGACGTGAACTTCTCAAACTTCATGGTCCGCATACACGTCCCATGACTGAGCCGCATGGGGATATACCCCATATCCAAGCTGCATGAGAATTATTTCAAACGAGTCGCATGAACACTTCTGACTGTTTTTATTTTCTTCGTCTTTGGTTCTTGCAGTATCACCATCGAATGCTAAGATTGCAGTGTCAGAGGAGCCACAGCCTTTTGTCATCAACCGGGGGTCTTCCTCTGTTAAAGAGGAAGTGATAAAAGAAGAACCGGCGCCTGAGGAGGATGGCACCCTTCCAGATACCGAGACTGTCGAGGGCGGTGGCGCTGGGAGTTCTGCTTCTCCTATTCCGGACGAGGAGCTCTTTCAACTGCATCCTTCATATGTAAGGTGGTTGAAGGAATGGTATACGCGCTCCTGCAACTAGGGTTTAGGGGTTTCTTGTAGGGTTCTATCTTTTGTTTGTAGTCTTTATTTGGTTTTGCTTTTCTTTTTTGTCTGCATGAAGAACTTTTCCTGTAGTTGTGTGGATGTAACCGATTTATGAATGGAATACATTTGCTGCACTCTTTTGCTCTTAATGGTCATCTTGTTGGAACATTTTGTGTGGACCTATTGCCCCTAACGTACCCTGGTTTCGGATACGGACAACAAGTTGAAAGGAACAAATATACTTACTCAGAGGTACCGAGTACATGGTGAGCATGAAGGTTTCTTCGACGGAGCCTTCCCACTCAGAGGTAATGAGGACATGGCAGGAGTGGGCTCAATGAAGAGGGGTACAAAGAACGACTCAGAGGTAATGAGGACATAGAAGTTCTATGTAGGAGGTGATTTGTTTTTGGCGGAAATGAAATGACTCAGAGGTAATGAGGACATGGCCGCATTGGAAATTTGTGGATCGATTACCCTTTTTTGTGCACTGGGAGTGCGGGTAGTGGATCATGAGGGAGGATCTCTTCCAGGAAGCAAGTTCAGAGGCATGATCATACATGACTTACTATATGAAAGAGTGACCGGAATGTGAGTTCAGAGGTACCAGCGGATACGTGACTCGATATTGTGAAAGTGTGAGTTCAGCGGCACCAGCGGGTACATGACTCGATAATCTGGAAAATTGCAAGGGTGAGTTCAGAGGTACCAGCAGGTACATGACTTAAAATTCTGGAAAATGGTGAATATGAGTTCAGAGGTACCAGCAGGTACATGACTTAATAATCTGGAAAATTGATGAGTATGAGCTCAGAGGTACCAGCAGGTACATGACTCAATGGTCTGAAGGACGTCGTTTAGACATAATATTTCTTCAGGAACTTGTCGTTGACGGGCAACATGAGCAAGTCTCCATTTTGTTTTGCGAGGCGGTAGGCTCCGTTGGAGAATACGGTCTCAATAATAAATAGGCCTTCCCATTTTGGCTGGAATTTGCCGGCGGTCTTGTGGGTCATAACCATCGGCCTCCGAACTGCCAGAACGAGCTCACCCACTTGGAATGTTCTGATTTTAACCTTTCGGTTGAAGGCTCCAGAGATGCGTGCTTGGTGTAGCTCGATTCGTTGCTGAGCCAAAAGGCATTTTTCATCTAAGGCCTCCAACTCTTGTAGCCGACGACGGTAGTTATCATCGGTCGTCAACTGGTAAGTAAGGGCGACCCGGAGTGAGGGTATCTGAGTCTCTAATGGGAGGACTGCTTCACTCCCGTATACCAAGTAGAATGGTGTGTTCCCAGTAGCTGTTCGGACTGCAGTACGGTACGCCCATAAACATTCACCGAGCTTCTTGTTCCAATTGCGTTTGTTGGAAAAAACAAACTTCTTGAGTAACTTGATGATAGTTTTGTTGAATGCTTCTGCCAAGCCGTTGGCTGCTGGATTGTACGATGTCGAAGCAATATTCTGGATGCGATGCTTATCGCAGAACCGATAGAAGGCGTGGCTTGCAAACTGTGAACCATTATCGTGGATGATCCTTCGGGGCAGTCCAAAGCGATAAATAACATAATACTTGAGGAAGCTGATCACGTTTGAAGTCTTTACTTCTGCAAGCGGAACAGCTTCCGCCCATTTGGAGAAGTAATCCGTGATCGCGAGTATGAAGCGATGTCCACGAGAGGAAGGTGGAGTAATTGGACCGATGATGTCCATTCCCCATGCTTCAAATGGCCAGGACGCCACTGTCGGATGTAGAAACTCAGATGGTTGGTGGATGAAGTCCGCATGGACTTGGCAGGCTTTGTACTTTCTTACATAGTCTATCGCATCTGCTACCATTGTGGGCCAGTAGTAGCCCATTCGGCGAAGACGATCTTGTAATTTGGGGCCGGGCTGATGGGCCCCGTAGACACCGTCGTGAGCTTCGCGTATGGCTTCTTTGGCTTCTGCGATTGACAGACATCGAAGTAATAACCCATCGTAGGATCGCCGGTACAGCATTTTCATTTCTGTATCATAGAAGAATCTGAGAGAACGCCTTCTGATGGAAGTAGCTTCCTTTGGGTTTTTGGGCAGGATGTCGTAAACTACGAAGTCTATGAATGGTTGTCTCCAATCTGGCATTTCGTCGATCGTCTGGGTAGAATAACTCGCTTCGCTACGACTTGGACGTTATTCTTGGAACAGACCAGTTCGTGGCCTATTACGTCAACCGAATGATGAGTATGGTTCGGTACTGCTAGGGAAGCGGCAAGGCCTGCTAGGGCATCGGCTTCGATGTTCTGGAGTCTGGAAACGTGCTCGATAAAGAATCCCTCAAACGACGAGATAATATTGATCGCCATTTGGTGATAGGGGATCATGTCTTCATGGCAGACTTCGTATGAACCCCGGATCTGATTGACGATTAACTGCGAATCGCCGTACGCTTCAAGATATTCTACCCCTAGCTCTCTTGTAAGTTGAAGGCCGATGACCAAAGCGTTATACTCGGCCATATTGTTAGAGCAGGGTTCCGTGAGGGAGTAGGCGCGATTGACCACTAATCCGGAGGGAGAAATCAATACCACCCCGACTCCAACGACGATGTTGCCCTTGGGTCCAGTTCTCGAAGCACCGTCGAAGAACATTCGCCATATATCTTCGTGGGAGGTCACATGCGAGTCGGCGACCTCATCTGGAATTCCTTCATATATTGTGGATGACTCCGAACCTGGGTAGGCTGCTAGAAAGTCGGCTAAGGCTTGACCTTTAACAGCCTTTTGCGGGACGAAGACCATATGATAAGGAGACAGCAATATTGCCTATGTAGCGAGGCGGGAGCTGAGTGCCCCTGGTTTAGTCATGAGGACTCTGAGAGGGTTGACTCGTGAGATCACATGTATGGTTTGTCCTGTGACATAGTGCCGCATCTTTTGAATGGCAAACACCAGGGCGAGGCATTCCTTTTCCACAGCAGTATATCTGTACTCTGGCCCGATCATCATTCGACTGAGGTAATATATAGCTTGTTCATGGCCTGCGTCGTTGTTTTGTGCCAGCAGAGCGCCAAGGGAATGCTCTATTGCTCGTACATATAGCAGGAATGGTTTCCCAGCAACCGGGGCCACCAGGACCGGAGGGCTCGACAAGTATTCTTTGATGCTGTCGAAGGCACGTTGGCATTCTTCGTCCCATACGAACGAGATGCCTTTTTTCATGAGATGGGTGAATGGCCGACATCGCTCGGAGAGGTTAGAGATGAACCTCCGGATGTAAGCCAGCCTCCCTTGAAGGCCTCCGAGTTCACGGAGATTTCTTGGAGGACCCATCTCCATAATTGCCTTCGTCTTCTCAGGGTCTACATGGATACCCTGGGCGGTGATGGTGAAACCCAAGAACTTCCCGCTGGATACGCCCAGAAATGACTTCATAGGGTTTATTTTCAAATTATGCGCTCGTATTAGGTCGAATACCGTCCTCAGATCCTGCAGATGGTCTCCCTTGCAGCGACTCTTGACGGCGATGTCATCAACATAGCACTCTACCATCTTGCGTAAGTGGTCTCTGAAGATGATGCTCATGGCTCTTTGATATGTGGCACCGGCATTCTTCAAACCGAAAGACATGACTGTGTAGCAGTATGTGCCAATCGGTGTTCGGAATGATGTATGTTTTTCGTCGTCAGGAGACATCTTGATTTGGTTGTACCCCGAGAAACCATCCATGAATGACATACGTTCGAAGCCGCAGGTGTTGTCAATCATGATGTCTATGATAGGGAGGGGGAATTCATTTTTGGGGCATGCCTCGTTCAGATTGCGGAAGTCGATGCAGATTCGAATCTTCCCATTCTTCTTGAGGACTGGTACTATGTTGGCGACCCAATCCGGATGTTTTTCCTCATGAATGAAGCCGTTGGCTATCAATTTGTTGACTTCGGCCTCGATCGCGTCCATGATGCCTGGGCGGAAGCGTTGCTTTTGTTGTTTGACCGACTTTGCATCTGGTCTAATGTTGAGTTTGTGAAGAGCAATATCGGGATTTAACCCCGGCATATCTTCGTAGCTCCAGGCAAACACATCTATATATTTTTTGACAAGTTCCAGCAATGATTCTCGCTCTCCGTCTGTTAGGCTTTTACTGACGAAGATCGGTTTTGGAGAAGGTTCGCTACCGAGATCTACTTGTATGACCTCGTCTTCAGTAAGGGGTTCTTTCTGTTCGAATCGCTTTTCCTATTGTTTATCCAGCTATTGGGCCCACGGCTCTAGCTCGAGGATTTTGGAGATGTCTTCATCTTCTTTATAAGCGTCGGTGAACGCCATGTTGACTGACAAGACTTGCCTGAACATGTCTCTGATGCTGGTATCTGAGTCAGAAGTTGGTGATCCGGTTGAGTGTGACTGCCAGTCACATTCTTCTTCTGAACTCTCAAGGGTCGTCGTGGGTGTTACGTACCCTAACCCACGTCGAGTTTTGTTATAGTAGTCCCGTGGTTTGCCAGCCGGAACTGTTGGCTTTAAAGGTAATTGTCGTCCAGTACCGTAGTTCAGGCCTGGCACTGTCTCCAGGTTATACCCCTGTTTCTGCATGAGATATTTGGATTGGGAGCTATAAAGATACAAAGGCAGTCTTCCGGTATCTGACCCAAGGTCAACTTCCTATATGGTGAAGGGATGTGGATCGTCCTTCCGGCCGAAAATGATTTGATGGTCCCCTCCTTCAATTATGCGGTAAGCGTCTTCCACTGGTGTAATCTGGATTGTGGAGCGCACATTTGTCACCGGTGTGTGTAGGTGGGTGCCTATACCGTGTTCCATAGCATACATTATACAAAGCTTGTTAAGCTCGAGGTAGTTCAAAGATAGCCCTTTATTGATGAAGTAAGGTATCTTTTCTAGGGGATTACATCATCCGGGGAGGGAACACCAGTGTGGGTAGCCACATACTTGGCTATATCTGGTTCCTTATCGGCTACCCCCTGTATAAATGACGACTGAGAGGACGACCTGGACAGCTTGATCGTCAGAGGTTCAGCTGGTAAAGCGGAGCGAGGAGTTGTTGGCAGACTAGCGACCCCCGGTCTGGTACTCGTTGTTGGGCGGGGAGTGGTTGGTTCGCTAGAAACTCCAGGCCTTCCATTGGGGTGACGACCCTTCTTGGGAAGGCGTATTGTCATTGGCTTGTCAGAAGGATTGAACTTTCCTGTTTGCAGCTTGCCGACTCTCGGCAGCCTGATTTTCAATGGCTCCGTTGAGGGTCTTGGCATTTGGCCGGTCCTTGGCAACCGGATGATCATCTGCTCTTCCTGTGCCGAGAGGCTGATTGCGTCCTTACGCAGAGTGGCGGTAAGCGGTACAGACTTGCCAGGTTTGCGAGCTTGGAGGTGGATCGTCAGAGGTTCTTCTGATCCGGTGGCTATCTCGGGATGAGCTTGTACGTCTCATTCATCAAGGTGCCTCTTCGACTTTTCATATAGGCAGGAGTCTGAGTAGTTGGATTCGACCCCTTTGAAGGGATCGATATCAGCAAATTCCGTCTTTACGAAGCCGTGTTTGTCGACATATTTGAAGCACTGGTGTAGCGTGGATGGCACGATCATATAATCGTGCATCCACGGGCGCCCCAAGAGGATGTTGTAAGAAATATCTGCATCTATGACGTAGAGGTGACTTCTGATTGGAGATCGCCAATTTGACACTTCAGACGAATCTTCCCAATAGGGTAGCTCCTGCCCGAATTGAAACCGCTGATGGCGGTGCTTGTAGGCGTCAGGCGATGCATTGGAATACGGAGATGATGTAGCAGACCCTTCGGGATAATGCTTATGGACGAGCCAGGATTAATGTGCATCCGATCCACTTTTACGTCGCCGATGTACCCAGTGTAGTATAACGGGCGATCGTGCAGGTTGGTTTTGATGAGCATGTCCTGCGGAGTGAAGACAATGTTGGGCATCGCTCCCGTACAGGCGCTGTCTTGGAGATATGCAGGCGGGCCCTCTCCCGTGAGGTTGACCTGAGCCAGGTACGCGTCGGCATTTTGGAGTGCATCGCTCAAAACTGTACGAACATCCTTCGAAAGTCTCAGGAGCTCGTATAATGACAACTTGGCTGGTGTGTTGGCCAATTGCGCTAAGATGTCGAAGTTGTAGGGCTTCTCCAGCCCTTGTGGTGTCTCCTTTCGGAGGGATTTGTCAAAGCGAGTCTCCTTCGGCCTAGGCTTGTCGGTCGTCGGAGGCTGAGCCGGTCCCGGAGCGTCAGTTGCAGCAGGTTGATGATCTTCAGCCGGGTTGTCAGCCACGGGTTGGGATTGTGCCCCAGACAGTGTGACGATGGCTGTAGCTTCTTCGATATCTGCCGAGATTGTGCGGCAGGACCTGACTTTTTCGCTCTTCTTCTTGTAGCTGGAAGATGATGTGAGCCGAGTAACTTCCGATACTAAGTCTGGATGGACCCACATGACCTCCCCTCGTGATGTGGTGAGGGACACTAGACTAGCAGCCGGATCTCGGGGAGATAGAAGATTAGCAATCTCCATTGTCGCCAGAGGGATGGGGACTACATCGTCTTGAGTTTCTGCCGAATTGTATTGACACCATATTGGCTGCGACTGTTACCTCTTCGAAATCGATGGCCAGAGCGTTCGAATCGATGAGATTTTGGATATACCATTTTAGTTGGTAGCAGTCGTGTATGGCGTGATAGACGTAACGATGGCAATGGCAGTACTTTGGGTTCTCCATGTCCGCCTGCCGCGGTTCCCGTCTTGGTGGAGGAAGCTGAATTTTGTCTCCTTGTATGAGCATGTCTAAGATGGGCTTGACATGACCGTCTTCGAAGGAGTAAGTGATTTGCGGCCATTGTTTATCCGTCGGCTTTGGCTCAGGTGTCTGGGCTATGTCGGCCACCATAGCATGCTTACCCCTGCTGTCCCGATTATTGGAGGGGCTACCCCCATTGTCGTTGTTAGGACGCTTGCCCTTGTTCTCTCCGTCCGAGATGTGCAGTCCCAATTGGCGAGCCTTCCTCAGTCGTTCTTCGGCGCTAGTGGCATTGATGATGAACGTTTTCCAGTCCTTGAATTTACTTTCGCCCATCCAGAGACTGATTGTTGGGAGCAATCTCTTTTGGCAAATTTCAATTAAGGAGGAATTCAGATTTCCAGATGGCAGCTTCATTGCGGTTTGGCGAAACCGCTCAATATAGTTCCTTGTCAGCTCCTTCTCTCCTTGGACAACGTCCATGAGAGTGGACATTGTGACGTCCTGCCCTACTTCGTAGAATCTTTCCAAGAACATGCGTTTGAAGGTGGCGAAGGAGTGGATGCAGTTGTCTGGCAAGTTGCGGTACCAGTCGAAGGCGACCCCTTCCAATGCCCCGATGAATTGTCGTATGAGGATGACATCGTCATGGGGCAGATGGTCGGTGGTGACCTCGAAGTAAGTGATGTACCAACTTGCTGAGGTCTTGCCATCATAGGGATTGATATTGAACGGCTTATATCTTGGTGGGAATGGAACGTCCCTCCTGGCGACAGGGTACGGTTGCCGTATTCTGAGGTCTTGAGAGTTTTCTCGGGCGTAAAACATGGCTCGGAGCTCCTGGACCTCTCTTCTCGCTTCGCGGGCCTCATCTACGGCAGTGGGGGCCGTTATTTCAGGAGGATTGCTGCCCGGGTTTGGTGCCACTGAATTTGAGTCTGCATTGACCGCGGGACCCGTGCTTGTTTGGCCGGGCGTCCCTCCTTGTAAAGCTGGAAGGGCCGCTTTGATCTCGTCCACAGATTTGACCAAGGCAAGCAATATGGCCTCCAGAGTGTCGATGCGTTGGCGATCACCGGAACCATCTTGGCTGCTATCCGTCATAAAGACCATCTTCACATGAGGGGAGATGGATGGAGCGGTGGAAGAAGCACCCTCTGAATCATACCCATATACCGAGAAATCATCGGGATATGTGGGAATATTCTCCTCGGGTTCGGACTCGAAAGGAGAAGTACCCCCAGCTTCAGAGCTTGCTTCATCTTGAGAGTCGTGGACGTCTTCAGAGACGTCGAGGTTTGCTGCATCTGATGGAAGAGTTGTTTCCCCTGACTCGTCTGCTTGAAACATCGGATTATTGTGGAGGTTGGGAGGAGTGCTACCCCCAGTCCCAGCAACCCCCTATGTTGTGGACAACGAACTTCCTGCTATTGCAGATTTTGTCTTAGAACGAGTACCCTGGAAAACTCCAGTGGTGGGCATCCGCTTAGACGACAGTCTTTTAGTTGCAGTGGTTGAAATCTTCGGGCTGGGAACATTTGTCTTCTTCCCTCTCCCATCAGTGGGGACTTTATGAGCAGAGTTGCAGGGGACGACGGGAAATACTTCGTCCTCGGAAGACGGCTGTTGCAGTCTTTGAAAGACGGACTGCCGGTCTTCTTGCACTATCGCGTTATTGCAGCAGCAGTTGACGATGATTTGGGTGCAGTGACATCCGTGAGATGACTCTTAGCATCCTGGGGCACCTTCTCTTTCCTTGCGTTTGTGGAGGATGGCCTCACGCAAGTCAGACGGGTCCGGCTCGACCATGTTTGCTCCCTGGATTTTGGAAGACTTTTGGGAACCTCTCTGTCTGTTTGCCGTCGGGGGCTGGAATTGAGTGGCTCTATACAACTTCCCATCAGAGGCCCGTATAACAGTACACGGGACGTTTGGATGGTCAGAGGTCGGATCAACGGACCGAGCTTGCCAAGCTCGTGCTGCCTTAGCCTTCTTCACTCTAGCGCGTAAGGGCACATAGTAGGAAGAGTCTAAGTGGTGCTGGATAGAATCAGACATGTCTTCTTGGGAGAACAGGAGATCAGGACCATAGGAGAGACGGTTGAAGACAGAGCCACGCGGAGTAGGCGTCATGCGGCTGGGATCAGCAATCCTTATACGGCTAGAAACCCTGGCCGCATGAGTATTCTCCATGCGGCTGGAAATCCTGGCCACATGAGTACTATGCATTTGGCTAGTGTAGGAGCGTAAAAAGTGCTTCAAAGAAAGAGTCATCTCATTGATAAGTGGCCCGCTTTACGCCTAACAGAGCGGGTAATTTCTTTACGCCCAAGACAAGGCTAATTGTATTACGCCTAAGCAGATTAACCTTTTTACGCTTGGATATACACCGGTGATTTTACGCCAAGGACTAAGCAGCCTCTTTCACGCTGGACAAAAGCTATCAAATCTTGCATTTAATGCAGACTTTGACATGAAGATATCAATGATGGCATTTACCACAGGATTCAATGGAATTTGTCTCATACAAAGACCATTGCTGTCGTTTATAGAGATCGAGCTACTTTACGCTCACTGAATGGTTTCTTTTACGCACGGGGTTTTACATGAGTCCTTACGCTCATAAGAAACAATGTGTGCGTGAAGTCTATTTGAGCCATTTTACGCTCAAGGTTATTCGATAACCACTTTACGCTGGAAACCTATGACAGAGCTAGTTTACGCTCATCTTTTTACGCCCGATTCGTTCTGGCCAGTTTGGAACGTGGTGTGCCTACGTGGTCTTCATGCCACTTATTTCGAAGAACGTGTGTACATGTATCCTATTCTTACTGAAATGATGGGACACGTGTCAGCACATACAGAGGATGATTCTGATCGTGGAGGGCAGTTGTTAGCATAAAGACAGATGTTGATGCTCTTTTACGCAGGAAAGCCCCAGTCTATAAATAGACTCATTTTTCTCATACACATGGATAGACAGGGAGAGACAGGAGAGAATACAGAGATCAGAGCTTCGAGATTTTGATTCTCTAGAGCATCCTTCTTCAACTTTTCTTCCAGAACAAAGTGAAGCAAAGCAGGAAAGCATTCGGCCTCGCCATCAGTGCCCAAGTGCGTCGATACCTTTCTGGTGCATTAGGTCTTCCAAGTTGTTCTACTTCAAGCAGTGATCTTCATCATCATCATATGGTCCAAGGAACAAAGTGATCGTTTATGAATCAGACTTCCATAGCAATACTTTCCCAGAATCAAATTTGTACTTCTCGTACTTTTCTTCTTGTTTTTGTTTTCAAAAGCCAATTCCTCCAAGGCATTTTGTTAATCGAAACAAAAATGGCAACTCTGCTGGGGACGACCTTCTCCTCTGACGAGGAGGTGATTGCTCAATATGATGATGTTTCGGTCGGTTCGACCAAGAAGACTCTGGTGGTACACTTCGACCAGACTGTCTATGAAGAAATGCTCCGAACTGGGGGTGGTTCTCGCCATTCCAATGTTCAAAAGTCTCGTAAAGCACGAAAAGTTTGGATTCCCAAATCCAAAGTGATTTCTGATCTCTCTGCTGCTTCTGATGACAAAGGGATTCTTTCCACTCCTGTCGTAGGGGCTCCCGTTCATAACGAGGCAGTCCCTACTTCAAAGTTGCACTCGAAGTGTGACGATTTTTCTTCCGTTTGTAACGGTGAAGATAATCAGGTTTCACGTACACTGCGTAAAAATCAAGTTTCACGCTCAGTGGGTAAGAACCAAATTTTACGCTCAGTTCATAAGAATGAGACTCCCATTCGTAATGGGGCAGACTCTAAAGCTTGTGCTTCTGGGTGTAAGAATCAGTCTCCCGTCGGTGACGTGGTAGGCCCAAATAAATTACGCTCCTTGCGTAAAACAAAATCTCCCGTTGGTAACGTGGTAGATAACAAGATTTTACGTTCCATGCGTAAAGATCAATCTCATGTCTATGACAGTGTAGATGAAATTCACAATGATGCTCACATGTCGAATGTGAATGTATCTAAACGTGTGCAGCGTAAAAATATTATTGGTACAACTTCTGTTCTACACCAACAACCTTCTTATACTGCTTTACACAAGGTACCAAATTTACAAATCACACGCCAAGAAAATGGAGTCCTACGTGCTAAATCTCAAGATTTACGCACACAACTCCAAACGCATAGAAATGTATAAATTGGTTCTGCGAATGCAGCCAGTAATCTTCTTTATACACAAGGGACTAAACGTTTTTCTACCCCCAACGTAGTAAAGAAGAATACTTCATCCACTCCTTCTGATTTATGCGAATTGCTAATGCAAAAGCGTAAGAATAGACAATCTCCGGTGACATTCCCCCAAGAAAAACATCTTTGTGAATACCACCAGGTTGTGATCAACTGTTGTTGTTCGGCTTCAAGACGATTAGTTTTTGATCGATTGAGTTTCAATGTACCTCCACATCAAGCTGAAGACCAAGAACATGAGTTGCCATATGTGTCAGTCAACATGGCATCTCATACTAACAGAGGACGACATCCCAGACGGAATACGTCCCAAACTCCAAGTCAACAACAGTTCAACAGGCTTCTTGATTCCTTTGAAGGAGTATATCAGAATACTCGATCAAGAAGACGAAGACAATTGTAGACTTCTGATTCAGAGGCTGGGGGTACTCAATCTTTTGAGTCTGATACCGATAGCGTAGATTCGTACTTCTATACAAACCCTTCTGTATCTTCAAGAGAGGTTGAATCCTATGCTGTGGGAGATGAACCAGAGACGTCATCTGCTAATACAGAACAACGTCTCACTGCTGTTGAACAATCATTGAAGGATATGCTTAATATGGTGCAAAGCATGCATCAAATAATTTTGAATCAACAAACTGCTCAACCGACAGTAGTGACACCGACACCAGTAGCAGCACAAACTCAAGATAGTCAAGGGGCTGAAATACCTTTGAACATTAAAGAGCCTGTTGCTAATCAAAATTCTGCATCTCCGGATCCCATCATTCCAGAAGATGTACCACCTCCAGTGGGGGTCATGGTGCATCCAACGACTACTCAGTCAAATGTGCTTCCTCAAACCAGTGAAGCCATTCAAGCAGTGCGTGAACTTAAAGCACAGTTTGAAGTTTTAAAGCACAAAGATCAACTCCAGAGGCTAGGGATTAAGCAACCTTATCCTCCTCATTGGAATGATGTACCCTTTCCACCGAAGTTCAAACCACAATCCATGGTTTTGTTCGATGGAAAAGCATCTCCCAGTCAATATATCAACTACTTTGATATTATGACTGTATATTTACAGAAAAATGATGCTCTTCTCACTCGAGTGTTCATCGGATGTCTGACGGGTTCAGCTTACGACTGGTATCGTAGCTTACCCGATAACTCTATTTCGTCTTTTGACGAATTCAAAGCAATGTTCCTCTCCCGCTTCTATGAAGGAGGTATGGACATGAACATGTCCTCCTTGATAGAAATCAAACAAAAGGAGAAAGAAGATACTCGGACATTCATTGAACGTTTTCGACAAGCTACTCTAAAGATGCCTCCTGGTATGCCAGATTCAGCATTGATTGACACGTGCAAGATGAATCTGCGACCATCCATCGCTGTCTTCACAGGTTCCCAATTCACAGATTGGGCTTCGTTCATCATAGCAGCAGTTTCTGCCGAGACCAATGGTAGGTTGGCTCGCGAACATGGGATGATTTTCGCTTCAGAAGATAAAGGGAAGAAAAATAATCCTGGCAATAATCCCGGCAATCGTAATGTGAAAGGAAAAGATACTCTTATGGTCAATCTTTCCAAGAACAAGACGACATCAAGCAATCAAGAATCTTCCAGGCCAAAGGAAAAATACTCCTTTGACGAAAGCGATATCCCAGGGATATTCCAATGTCTGGTGAAAAGTGGTAAACTTTAGATTCCAGAGCCAAAAAGGCCTAATGAGGTGAATCTGACTGACAATCCCAAGTATTGTATCTATCATAGATACATTAATCATCCTACCAGTGCTTGCTATGTCTTGAAAAAGAAGATCCAAGAGCTGATAAATGGTGGCTTTAACCAATGATGACCATACGGTGACAACCAATATGGTTTCTCTTCAGTTTGGGGATTTTTCTCCACAGCAAGTCCCAGATGGAATTATACCAATTTCGAAGACGACGATGAAGATTGTGAATATCCCGCCTGCCAGGAAAGAAAATACAGAATTGCTGCCTCTCACATTGAAGAATGGTGAAATCATGTGGGTACATCCTGACTTAGTGCCTGAACTGGAAAATGAAGGTAAAACTTCAAAATCCAAGAAAGACAAGAAAGTCAAAACTTGTAACATGATCTCTCATATTATTTCAGATTCTGATGACTTGGATCATCTATGGGACGGCCTCCCTCTGGAAGATAGACTGAAAGGACTAAACATCTGCCCTCCAAGTTTAGCTCCTCCTACTAAACTCAAGCTTACTCATCAGCAGTGGCTAGCCATCAATAGTGTTCTTTTATACCGGGCACAACAAGTCTTTACTGCTTATGAAAAAGCTCCAACAAGGATTTCTCCTCGTATCCCGAATCCTTCTTCCCCCTTAACTACGGAGACGTCTGTACTTCATTCTCCTATAGTTGCAGAGATTCATTCCTCGTCCTGCACTGAAACGCCTGTTCAAAGTCCATTGCCTATCCATTTGTATAGTCAG
Organism: Iris pallida; assembly: GCA_029216955.1. Lineage (NCBI taxonomy): Eukaryota > Viridiplantae > Streptophyta > Magnoliopsida > Asparagales > Iridaceae > Iris > Iris pallida. The sequence goes on along the minus strand of JANAVB010043418.1, from coordinate 20,391,152 downwards.
CAATCTGTTATTCTCATGAAGAAGATGGGTTATGACTTTCAAAAGGCAGAAGGTTTGAACCATGATAAAGGAATCCGTCTTCCTTTACAAATTCAAAATCAGAATTCTACCACTGGATTGGGTTCTAAAATTCCTCACAAGAAGAAGGTTAAAGGAAGAAAGACTAAATCCTGTAATATGGTACTTTCTTCTCCTGAGTCTGAAGAAGAAACTTTTGCTGGTACAAGATCTGGAAAAGAGTACCACAAAGACTATGAGGGATCCTCCAAAGAAGCAGAAGATGTAGTGGAAACACTACCAGTTCAATCTTCTCATGTTCCTGCTAAACCGTCTGTGGTTGAAAAGGGGAAACAGAAAGCAGTGCGCTTTGATATCCCATTGAAGTCTGCTTCCAGTCAGGGGGTGACAATGAAGCCTTACAAATTCGATATTCTAGCTCAGTTAGCCAATACTCCGGCTAGATTGTCTATATTTGAACTGCTTCGCCTCTCCAGAGAAAGCAGAGAGACCTTGAGTGAAGCTTTACTTCAAGCAGATTCATGCTTAGCTCAACTCAAGACTCCCGATAATATGCCAGTGTCATGTCCACAATGTCATAGCGTGATGGAAGCAATTCCCAACATCATCTTCACATAAGAGGATATGCTATTGAAACACAACAAGCATGATAGACCTCTGTGCTACACTGGATATATCGGATCCACTGAAATTGACAGGATTTACATTGATCTCGGGTCCTCAATTAGCATAATTCTTCAGAGTATGCTAAGACCCCTGAGGATTCCTACTAGTGAACTGACTTACACTAGTACCACCATTGTTGGTTTTAACTCTGGCAAGAGTAAGCCACTGGGGAAGATTCGATTACAGATGCAGATTGGTGATCTTCGATCCATGGTAACTTTCTATGTTATCAACTCGGATGTATCCTACAATATTCTTCTTGGAAGACCGTGGATTCATGAGCACAATATTGTGCCTTCAACTCTCCACCAATGCTTCAAATATGTGGATTCCCAAGGAGTTGTAAAAACTGAATTTGCTGATATTAATCCTTTCAAGGGTGTCGAAGCCTACTTCTCTGATTCAAGGCTTTATAAACAAGAGCATATGAAAGAGATATCAGACATAGCTGAAGAATCATCACCTGAGGATCAGTCTATTAATGAAGATCCACCAGAGGAACAACCCTTGAAGATCATGGTCAAGGGACGAACCCAATCTCAACTTGTCAATGATCAACCTTTGATAATCAAGGTTAAAGGAAGAACTCAAACTTCATCTGAGGAATCAATAAAAATTCCTGCTAAGAGCCAAGTTCAACCTTTCATGATCAAAGTCAAAGGGCATACTTCTGGTACGAATGATCTAGAATCACCATTGATCGTCAATATTGGCAATTCTACGTAGAAGACGGATGATGGTCCACCGTTGACTAATCCGAAGCGTAGCAACCAGACTGTAAATGATGTAAATATTGCTCATCTCTTTGATATCAATGAAGATTTCCTTTTCGAGTATATGGCTGTCAAGTTTATTGAGAGAATGACTTTATCTTTTGATAATCAAAGTCATCAATATAAAGACAACATAGATTCCTCATACGATGAATCTAGACAGATATTCTCAGTCAATATGGTTCAAACCGATGATGAATCAGAGCCATTTGAGAATGATCCTTGGGCTCAATAGATGGATACTCAATGGGAACTTCGTTTTGAACAGCGACAGCCACCAACAGAGGATGAGGTTATCCAGATCGATGTTGGAAATAGAATTATGCCCAAATCAATATTCATCAGTAAGAATCTTTCTGAAAATAAAAAGGAAGAATTGACAAAACTTATCAAAGATTATATTGACATCTTTGCATGGAGTTATGAGGATATGCCAGGACTAGATCCTAAAGTTGCTACTCATAAACTTAACATTTTGCCTAACGTCAAACCTGTAAAACAACAGCAACGGCGCTTTAGACCAGATATGATGGATGCAATTGAAACAGAAGTCAAAAAGCTGATCATTTGTGGTTTCGTTCGTGAAGAACAACACCCTGATTGGATGGCCAATATCGTTCCTGTTATGAAGAAGAACGGAAAAGTTCGAGTTTGTATAGATTACCGAGATCTTAATACAGCTTGTCCAAAGGACGAATTTCCACTTTCCATTACTGATGTCATGATAGACAATACATGCAGTTTTGAACGTATGTCTTTCATGGACGGATTCTCAGGATACAATCAGATCAAGATGCATCCAGAAGATGAGAAGCATACATCTTTTCGAACACCCCTTGGGGTTTTCTGCTATACGGTTATGTCGTTTGGTCTTAAAAATGCCGGTGCCATATATCAACGGGCTATGAGCAATATCTTTCAAGAACATCTACGAAAAATAGTTGAATGCTACGTAGATGACATTGCTGTTAAAAGTCGGTGAAAGAATGATCACATTCAAGACTTGAAGACAGTTTTTGAATTAATGCGTCAACATCAATTGAAAATGAACCCTACTAAATCTTTCTCAGGGGTGTCCAGTGGCAAGTTTTTAGGATTTGTCATTACCTCTCAGGGTATCCATGTTGATCCTGATAAGGTTAAAGCAATTCTTGAAATGCGCCCTCCTCGTAATCTGAAAGAACTCCGTGGCTTCCAGGGCCGTATTGCTTATATTAGAAGATTTATATCTAATCTTTCCGGGAGATGTCAAACTTTCTCCCGTCTATTAAAGAAAGGAGTATCTTTTGTCTGGGATGAAGCATGTCAAAATGCCTTCAATGACATTAAACAATATCTTACAAACCCACCTGTTCTGGTACCTCCGGTGATAGGAAGAGCATTTTTGTTGTACGTTCGAGCCTTGGATCATTCACTTGGCGCTCTTCTGGCACAAAAAAGCGATATGGGTCATGAACAAGCGATATATTATCTAAGCAGAACGATGGTAGGAGCTGAACACAGATATACTCCTGTAGAAAAGGAATGTCTAGCTTTGGTTTTTGCCGTCCAAACGACAAGGCACTATGTCACTGGACAGACTATCCATGTCATCTCCAGAATAAATCCCATTCGGGTATTGATGAGGAAACCGAGCATTCTTAATTCCAGGTTAGCTACCTGGGCAATGTTGCTCACTCCTTATGATATGGTCTATGTGCCTCAAAAATCAGTAAAGGGCCAAGCATTAGCTGATTTCTTAGCTGCTCACCCTGTACCTGAAACTTCGAAGTTATATGAAGACATTCCAGACGAAGTAGTGGATTGCAACATGGCTTTGAAAAATAACATATGGCAATTATATTTTGATGGAGCATCATGAGTGGGACCTAAAGGCAATATTGTCTCTGGGGTAGGAATTGTCTTGGTTTCTCCTGACAAAATGGTTATATACCGTGCCTATTCTCTTAATGAGCCATGCTCTAACAATGTAGCTGAATATAATGCTCTATTGATTGGTTTCCAAGTAGCAAAACAATTGGATATCGGATTCCTAGAAGCTTATGAAGATTCACAATTGATCGTCAATCAAGTTAGAGGGACGTATGAAGTCAGAAATCCTGATCTCATCCCTTATCATCAGGTGGTAGTCGAGTTGGTCCTTTCATTCAAAGGATTCTTCATTGAATTTGTACCACGTTCTCAGAATGTAGAAGCTGACGCTCTTGCCAGCTTAGCTGCAGATTTGGCTGTCCCGATCCGAAGGCAAAATACAATTACCTTGTTAGATCGAGATTTGTTCTGTGTGAAGAGTAATCTGCATATCGAACAAAGTTATGTTACAGAGGCAAGTTCCCAGCAGAAAGATTGGAGAACACCATTTATTGATTATGCAGTTCATGGAATTTTGCCTGAAGATCCTAAAGAAGCTGCATCAATTAAAAGACGATCATTTCGATTCTATTACGATCCATCTTTACATATGCTATATCGGCGTTCATATGACGGACTCTTGCTGCGTTGTCTTTCAGAAAGTGAAGCCAAACAAACACTGCATGAGGCTCATGATGGTGTCTGTGGTGCCCATCAACTGGGTCCAAAGTTGCAAGATCGTATTCGAAGAATGGGGTATTATTGGCCCTCTATGATAGCAGATGCTGTAGACTATGCCAGAAGATGTAAAGCATGCCAGATTCACGCAGACTTTATTCATCAACCTTCTGAATTTCTACATCCTACAGCAGCCTCTTGGCCTTTCGAAGCTTGGGGTATGGACATTATTGGTCCTATTAACCCCCCTTCTGTCAAAGGACATCGGTTTATACTAGCTATAACCGATTACTTTTCAAAGTGGGCAGAAGCAGTTCCACTTGTTGAAGTAAAGACATCTAATGTAGTCAGCTTCATTAAACATCATGTCATTTATCGTTTCGGGATTCCTCGACGAATAATTCATGACAATGGACCACAATTTGCCAGCCAGGCATTTTATCGATTCTGTGACAAGAACCGAATTCAAAATCTGGCTTCTACGGCTTATAATCCGGCTGCTAATGGTTTAGCTGAAGCCTTCAACAAAACAATCATCAAACTTCTCAAAAAGTTTGTCTCTTCTAATAAAAGAGATTGGAATGAGAAGCTTGGAGAATGTTTATGGGCATACCGAACAACAGTCCGGACTCCTACTGGTTTTACACCATTTTCACTGGTTTATGGTTGCGAAGTTGTCCTCCCATTGGAAATCCAGATCCCTTCTCTCCGAATCGCTATTGCTAATGAGCTAACTACAGAAAATAATGATCGCTTACGCCTCCAAGAACTTGAAGGATTGGACGAGAAGCGTCTTCAAGCACAACAGCATATTGAGCTATATCAAGCCCGTATATCTCGAACTTTCAATCGTAAAGTCAAAGAGAGGGTATTCAAAATTGGCGAACTTGTGTTGGCTGTCCGAAGGCCAATGGTGATGACTCACAAGAGCAAGGGGAAGTTCCAAGCAAAATGAGAAGGCCCGTATGTGATTGAGTCAGTGTTCTCTAATGGTGCTTACCGGTTGTCAAAACCCAATGGAGATCTACTCATGCTGCCGATCAATGGCAAATTTCTCAAGAAATACTATGTATAAAAAGGAAAAAAAAAGAGACAGGACAAAAATAAAACTTCTTTTATTATTTTTGTTCAAAATAAAAGATTAAGGACGAGGGCCACTCCCTTCCTTATTGAATACATAGTCAGCCAATGCAGAGAAGGCATCGTTTCCTGAACCCATAAAAAATTGGCAGACAGCTATCCTCAATGCTTCTTCTTCAGGAGTTTTCCCGGGCTCTACTAGGAAAGCAAGAATTTCCTGGGGCGACTTGGGCATAGAAGAACTGTTGCCTACTTCAGTCGGGCTCGTCACTATTGGCTCAGCGGGGCATGTCTCAGTGACGTCCTCGATGTCCCTAGAGACTTCATTCTTTTGCTGTGCATCCTCAGAAGACATTCTTAATTGAGGAGTAGAAATGGGAATGAAAAGGTTACAGAGAGTTCTCGTCTATTTATAGAAGAGGATTATTAATGAACTGGTCTCTGAAATTGAAAACAACTTCTCATTTCCGAAAAGACCCATTCGTTCATATTACTAGGTTCATCCATTTAATTATGGAATTGAATCGTTCTTTCTGTCCCCAAAAAACACGCTGATTCATCCTCTGTTTCCAAGAAACACGCTGAAACCTCCACCACCTTGACATTTACGCTCATAACACCCGCCTTTCTAATCCCTAGCTACCAATGTTTGGTTAAGCTGACTCCTCATTTCCAGGGAAAGGGATTCTACACCTTCTATTTTATCGATTGATTAGAAGTTGGGATTTGCTATTTATCATGTTTCCATGACCTCTGAATAAATATTAAACCTACTTCCTTTTTCCTATCTATCACTTCTATTTTGGACCTCTGCATAGATATTAATCTAATTTTCTTTTGAGTTCATATATGCTATTATGTCCATATTACCTCTGATAGTATCATATACTCTAAAACAAAAAATAAGATTTTATTTATCTATCATGCCCATATTACATCCAGATAGATACAAATCATTGATCATAGAAGAATCATCATTTCCCATACCATCATAAAAGTCTATTACATTTCTTAGACTTTTCTTTACAATGGAAATCTATTATATCTTGGATTTTCATTCTATACACCAAACAATAAACCTAATAGAGATCTATTTCCTCTTTGATCTTCTTTGGCGGGTTCGTTGTTGGTGGCAGTTCCTGACTGTCTGAGCCCCAGTGGTAACCGAAACAGCAGGAAACAAACTCTGGTCTTATCTCTCAGACGAGAGGAGAACCCCAGAGTAGGGCAGCCCGAAGGCGTGTTGCTGCCAATACAACTGGTGGATTAGGGGCAGCACCTCAAAGGAGATAGGAACGTATCCAGCATTGGGATACGATTCCTAGTTCTGTCGTGAAAGAAACTCTACTACCCGATCCCTCGGGGTAGAGTTGACTCCACCATCCAACTCTCCGTGTATAAAGGCTCTTCCTACCAACGGAGGAAGACCCTTCTATCTCACGAAGAGTTCTGAGTTGTTTGATTTGCGCGTCAAAAGCGCATGAGCTCCCTGATGTTGATGTCAGAAGAACGCTCTCCACAGCGTCGAAGTCACCAATGCCAGTTCTGAAAAAGCTCTTCAGCCAGGCTTCTGCAGAAAACAAAGAAGAAGAAGTGTCATCAAATGCGTATTGAACGCTAACTAAAGACAGATGGCAAGGCTTTTACGCCAGTGTTTCAGCAAGGCTTTTTACGCCAGTGCTTCATAAAGGCTTTTATGCCAGTGTTTCAGCAAGGCTTTTTATGCCAGTGCTTCATAAAGGCTTTCACGCCATTTGCTTCAGCAAGGCTTTTACGCTGGCGCTTCACAAAGGCTTTTACGCCAGTGATATAACAAGGCTTTTACGCCGGCACTTCACGAAGGCTTTTACGCCAGTGATATGACAAGGCTTTTTACGCCAGTGCTTCAGCACGGCTTTTACGCCAGTGCTTCAAACAAGGCATTTACGCCAGTACTTCAGCAAGGCCTTACGCTCGTAAAATAGCCGTTTTCAAAAAATAAGAAATTCGAAGACAGATATTTACTTACGGTCGAACTTGCCATTTGAGTCGAAAGGTTTGGCTCTAATGATGGTTGAATCTACGCCTAACGATCGGTCATGCAAAGGAACAACGTTGAAAAGCTCCGCCATCTCTTATTTGAAGAACAACATCGCAGAAAGCTATCTTCAGGAGGATGAGTACGAGAATACATGAACATTCTCGGCTATTTATAAAGACTGAAGAAGTTATTAAGATGAGTCTATTTTGGGAGAAGATCTTATTTAAAGGATCTTGTAACCATAAGATAGACACCACGTGTTGGTTTGTTTCTTGGAAATCAACAATCACGGAAGCAGTCAACAGAAGTGCATAAACAAATGCGCGTTCATAGATGGGGTTAAAACATCAAATATTTTATTTATAAAGGATGGAAGCGGATCCCTACATATAAAAGTCACAGTACACAGAATATTATTATTCTTTGGGTTGACAAAGGGATGCACCCAACTCACGCATACTGCGAATCCCAGAGCGACGCATCAGACAAAGGAATGCTTCTGCGTCACCCGGTCCCTCGTATGCAGTTGAAGGACCACCATCAATACGACTGAAGACTGCTGGGGTCAGCCCAAAGCACTTTAGAAGATTTTGCGCTCGCTCGTTCTCTATCTCGAGGTTAAGCCTGGCGACCGAGGCACCCTCCATAATTGGCTCTTTCTTTGGTGCCATATCAACTATGAGGATGAATATTAAGAGTAAAGAGTTTGTCCTTATTTATACAAATTAAAATGACTCTTCACATTCCTCATTGGAAACCGCTCACTCGGGAAGATGAAGATACATTTGAAAGTTACGAAGAAGAAAATTTATTGTGACGGTCAAAGTGTTGACCAACATTATTTTTCTCTCTTGAACATTACGCTGACTGTTGGATATCCCCGCCCTTACGCGGATGACTGTTGCGTATCCCGAATTTTGTGCTCAGCAAATCTCAACTTTTACGCTTCTGTTCAAAGTGTTTCAAATTTTGGAGACATTTGAAAACTTTGAAGGGGGTCTTGTAGGAGCGTAAAAAGTGCTTCAAAGAAAGAGTCATCTCATTCATAAGTGGCCCGCTTTACGCCTAACAGAGCGGGTAATTTTTTTACGCCCAAGACAAGGCTAATTGTATTACGCCTAAGCAGATTGACCTTTTTACGCTTGGGTATACACCGGTGATTTTACGCCAAGGACTGAGCAGCCTCTTTCACGCTGGACAAAAGCTATCAAATCTCGCATTTAATGCAGACTTTGACATGAAGATATCAATGATGGCATTTACCACAGGATTCAATGGAATTTGTCTCACACAAAGACCATTACTGTCGTTTATAGAGATCGAGCTACTTTACGCTCACTGAATGGTTTCTTTTACGCACGGGGTTTTACATGAGTCCTTACGCTCATAAGAAACAATGTGTGCGTGAAGTCTATTTGAGCCATTTTACGCTCAAGGTTATTCGATAACCACTTTACGCTGGAAACCTATGACAGAGCTAGTTTACGCTCATCTTTTTACGCCTGATTCGTTCTGGCCAGTTTGGAATGTGGTGTGCCTACGTGGTCTTCATGTCACCTATTTCGAAGAACGTGTGTACATGTATCCTATTCTTACTGAAATGATGGGACACGTGTCAGCACATACAGAGGATGATTCTGATCGTAGAGGGCAGTTGTTAGCATAAAGACAGATGTTGATGCTCTTTTACGCAGAAAAGCCCCAGTCTATAAATAGACTCATTTTTCTCATACACACGGACAGACAGGGAGAGACATGAGAGAATACAGAGATCAGAGCTTTGAGATTTTGATTCTCTAGAGCATCCTTCTTCAACTTTTCTTCCAGAACAAAGTGAAGCAAAGCAGGAAAGCATTCGGCCTCGCCATCAGTGCCCAAGTGCGTCGATACCTTTCTGGTGCGTTAGTTCTTCCAAGTTGTTCTACTTCAAGCAGTGATCTTCATCATCATCATATGGTCCAAGGAACAAAGTGATCGTTTACGAATCAGACTTCCATAGCAATACTTTTCCAGAATCAAATTTGTACTTCTCGTACTTTTCTTCTTGTTTTTGTTTTCAAAAGCCAATTCCTCTAAGGCATTTTGTTAATCGAAACAGCTAGCGGTCTCAGCCGTATGGTCATCATTCATGCGGCTAGCAATCTGGGCTGCATGAGCCTTCGCTCTGCGGCTGGCGCCCTTGTTAGGTTTCTTTCTGAAGCCCATAGAATCGCTCTTTGCCCCTGCAAGTCCAGTATCGTAGTACTTTCCTCTGCCGGACTTGGGGACAGCAGAGTCTCCTATGGCTTGAAGTGGGGCCGCACGAGAGTCGCCTTCGCCATTTTGAGTAGCAGAGAGTATTCCATCGAGGGCCTGGGGAGGAGCGAATGATTTTGGCCTCCACTCTTTGTGAGCCTTCGTCATGCGGGTGCACTTTTGGACCGGGCCAGCGCTTCCTTCGGAGAGCATTTTTTCGAACGCCTGTTGGTCGAAGCGGACGACCATCTTCTGTTGTGTGGAGCCAAGTTTGGCTGTATCCGATTGCGTCACCAACTCCTCAGCCGTGGAGAAGTTTTTCTCCAGCAGAGTCGCCATCGTGTTTGCCATGAAATATAAAAGAGCAGAACAATTATCGGAGGACTGGACTTTTACTTCACAATACAAACTTCGCTTGTACAAAGAAAGCCTAGGGACGAAAACCTAGGTACAGCAGTCTAAGTATAATTATTTATTTTAGATTCTGGGGGTGACGATAGAGGCTCGGGAAAGCTACGGCAGCTCTGCCTTACTCCTTGGACGATCGGTATGCAGCCTTGGCTCCAGAAGATTGTTCAGCGTTGAAGAAATGCTCTCTTAGCTCTCTCTCTCTGCTTCTTCTCTCCAAGTATTCTGGTACTCTCTCTGATCTCGAAAAAGGGGTCCTCTCTGCATGGAAATGGCACCTTGCTATTTATAAGAATGGGAATGCAATCATTAGGGTTTGCAAGGATTCCCCTTAGAGTGGCGACGGCCTGTTGATTGATTAATCTGGGCCATTAATCTTGAGTGTGATGAATCTGGGCCACTTAATGTAGATTGCACCAAATTTCATCAATAATTAATGCTGATTAGAATGAATCTTTGTGATGATGATTTGCTGATGTCTGTGAATCTGGATGAATAAGTTTAATTCATTCCCCTGCCACATGTCCCAGATTATTGGGATTTGACCTAATCTTTGATTGCAGTAAATCTAGGAAATTGATTGGCTTTGTGACACGTATCCTGAGAGCCACTGAGAGAATGGAGCCGCATAAGCCTGATTCGATATGGGCCGCATAGGGCAACCTCGGCCTGAGCCGCATAGGAAGTCTTTGCTTGAGCCGTATAGGGTTGATTCGATCTGGGCCGCATGGGGCGACCTCGGCCTGAGCCGCATAGGGGGATCTCTTCTTGAGCCGCATGAGACTTTTTCGGCCTGAGCCGTATAGGGCAGCTTCATCCTGAACCGCATGGGAAGTCTTCGCTCGAGCCGTATAAGAACGTCCACGTGGCAAGGCCACGTGGCATTTTCTGGATCTTGGGGGATTTGTGTCAGAGATCTCCTTCTTTTTCCTAGGGGTCTGTCATTATGACAAAGTCATAATTACCTCTTTTGTGTCAGGGCTGTCACTTCGTCAGAGCTGTCAGCCGTCAAAGTAATTAATGCAGTATAGTGGCGGAGGGGAGGACTGTCTGCAAGCCACGTGTCTTCTGAGCCGCATGGAATGTCTTGAGCCGCATAGTTTCTTGTACCGTGTGACCCTCTGAGCCGCATACTCTCTGAGCCGCATGGACTTTGTGAGCCGTATGGGGTTTCCTGGCCGCATGGTTCTTTCTTTATTATTTCCATGCTTCTACAGCTACATCACCGACTGTACCTGCTGTAAGTCCCGAAATCATAGCATCATCGGTGCCTGTCAACACAGGGCTGGGGGTAGCATCTCCTCAAGTACCCTTTGTACAAGTTTAACCTGTACCTAGTCAGTCAGATCCTGGGGGTAGTGCTTACCATGTTGTTCCTCCTCCTAACACTCAGACTCCGACTGTCCCTTCTTCATCATCAGAAGACGCCAATGAAGCGGTCAACCTCATACGCACTCAGTTCGAGGCCTTTAAAGAGAAAGACAACCTGCAAAGATTAGGGATCAAACAGCCTTACCCAGTTGAATGGAAGGAAGTCCCGTTCCCTCCTAAGTACAAAATTCCAACCATCTCGTTGTTTGATGGCAGCACTTCTCCTACTCAATTCATCAATCATTTTGAGGTAATAACTGTTCAACTCCAGCCAAATGACGCTCTTCTTACCAGAGTATTCGTCGGCTGTTTAGCCGGTGTAGCATACGATTGGTACAGAAGTTTGCCCGATGGTTGTATCACCTCCTTCTCGGGTCTCAAACAAATCTTTCTAGAACGATTTTATGAAGGGATCAACGACATGACTATGTCAGCCCTCAATAAAATCAAGCAAAGACCTAATGAAACTGCTGAAAGTTTTATTGAAAGGTTCCGCCGAGAAGCCTTGAAGATGCCTCCAGGGACTCCAGCCGCTGTCACCATAGACACCTGCAAGGCAAATCTTTTGCCTATCATCAGCATATGGACAGGTTCGACTCAATTCCAAGACTGGCCATCCTTTATTGTCAACGCTAAAGCTGCTGAAGTTAGTGCTGACAAGTTCAAGCAACTAGGGGTACAAATGTCTAACCCCGATCGGGATGAGCATCAGACGTCAAGTAGCGGTAATCGCCAAAACAACTGCAAGAACAAGGAGACTTTGAACATCAACTTGAAAAGCAAAGAGTCTCTGGCTGTCAACGTAGCTCCACCTACATCTACCTCTACTCCTTCTGCCCCTCCGTCAAGGGAACCTCGTCCTAAAGTAGAATACCCTTTTGACGAGAATGACACTGCTAGCATCTTTGATTGTTTGATCAAAAGCAACAATATTCAGCTTCCAGATCCAAAGAAGCCTGACGAAGTCGGTAAAACTGATCATCCCAAGTATTGTGTCTACCACAGGTTCATTGGGCATCCTACTAGAGCATGCTATGTGCTCAAAGGCAAAATTCAAGAGCTGGTCAATGCTGGTGTTGTTACTCTACAACAAGACGAGAAGACCGTGACTGCAAATATGGTCTCGGTTCAATTCGGTGATTTTCCTCCACAGATGATGCAACATGGCGTCATTCCTATCCCTAAAGCTACTCTTGAGATTAAGAATCTGCCGCCTCCATCCAGTGACGGTCTTGTTCCCTTATCTCTTGACAACGGTGAGATTATGTGGATTCATCCCGATCTTGCTTCGGAGTTCAAAATTTCCTCTTCCTCCAAGAAGAAAGACCGCTCCAAAGGCAAGACAAAGACTTGTAATATTGTGTCTTTTGACCCCATAGTTGATGAAGAAATCCTGGTGGGTACCAGATCAGGGAAAGCCTATTTGAAAGATTACTCCGAAGCTCAAAAGAATCCTGTCTCTTCTTCTGAACCTGCTCCAGTGCAACCTGCTTCCACTGAAGATATTCCTTCTGCTTCTTCACCTGTTGTAATACCTATTCCTTCCAAGCCGGCGGCAGCTGACAAAGGCAAGCAACAAGTCCGCTTTGATAAGCCCCTGAAGAAGTCATCTCTTACAGGACTTGAAAAGCCTTATAACTTCGATATTTTGGCTCAGCTAGCCAATACACCAGTCAGGTTGTCCATCTTCGAGCTCTTACGTCTTTCCAAAGAGACTCGAGAGACTTTAAGTGAAGCCTTCATGCAAGCAGAAACTTGTCTAGCTCTTCTGAAGAAGCCTACAGCAGAACCTGTCTCTTGCCTCCACTGTCATAGTGTTCTGGAATTGATTCCAAACATTACCTTCACTCAAGATAACATGCTGATGGAAGACAACAGGCATGACCGTCCTTTGTACTATACAGGATATGTCGGCTCGATGAAAGTCGATCGTATTCTGATAGACCCGGGGTCTGCTCTTAGCATCATGCCAAGGACAATGTTAGACGCACTGAAGATCCCTGTGCATAGTCTCTCCAGTACAATCACCACCATCCTTGGATTCAATCAGGGAAGAAGTGAACCTCTGGGCAAGATTCGCCTAAAACTCCAAATAGGCAATCTTCGCACAAAGGTGACCTTCTATATCATCGACAATCATGGTTGTTCTTACAATGCTTTGTTAGGAAGACCATTCTTGCATGAGCACAACATTGTTCCTTCAACCCTTCATCAATGTTTCAAATATGTTGATGACAATGGAGAAGTGCAAAAGAAGGTTGCTGATCTTTATCCTTTCAAAGGTGTTGAAGCATACTGCAACAACGCTCGTATGTACAAGGATGAATTCATGAAGGTGGTGTTGGCTTTAGATACTGAAGAAGATCAAGAAGCAGTGCCCAAAGACACTCTTATCATACCTGTCAAAGGGCGTGTTTCTCATCCTCAATCTTCCAAGCCACTGGCTATTCACTTGCCGGTCCAGAAGCAACCAACAAATGGTGATCAAGATCAAAGGGAGCTCACCTCTTCTGAGCCACTTATTATCGACTTACGTCGTAACAAGGATAAAAAGCAGCTCACTTCCTCTGAGCCACTTGTTATTGATTTAACTCATAACAAGGACAAAAGGGAGCTCACCTCCTCTGAGCCACTTGTTATCGATCTCCGTCGTAACAAGCCTCTTCCACGTTCTTCTTCTCCCCCTCTTGTAATCAATCTGACCAAACCTGCTAAGGCTAAAGGTCCAGTTGTAAATACAAATGTACAAATCAATGAAAAAGCATCTACTTTCCAGTATACTGATATCATTTATCATACTAAATGCTATTTGGATATGTTAGATAGCTTCCAATCATTTACAATGGGAGTTTTACAGTCTCTTCAAACGAAAGTCTCCTTTGAACACCCAGATGATTCATGTCGAATTGTTCCTGCTCGAAAGAAAGGCGAAAGTCCAATACTTTTTAGTAAAAGACCGGAACAAAAATTCAGCTATACTGATGATAGTAAGACTAATGATACATGACATCTCCAGCTCCGGCGTTATAGTCAACAATCAAAAGACATCATCCGAAAAATGGGTTATGACTTCAAAAGTGGCCTCAATTACGGTAAGGAAAGGCGAACCCCTATCCGTACGACTGTTCCAGAAGGAAAATCAGAGATGTACTATAGCAGGACCAAAAGAGGCCTTGGATATACTTCTCCTCCAATGTTATCCCCAGCAGTTTCCGAATCTGATAGTGAAGAGCGTTCTAACTCTTCTGATTCCAGATCATGGGATTCTGATACCAGTATCGGTCAAGTTCATCGATTGACTGTATCTTCTAATATGGTCTCCGTCGAACTTCCAGAAGGATATGACGAAGACATTAAAGAAAGTCCTGAAACAGATCCTTGGGCTCAACGAATGGATATCCAATGGGAACTCTGATTCGAACAAAGAGAACCTCCTACTGAAGATCAATTGGTTCAAATCGATGTAGGGGAAGGCGGGCCACCTCGTCCAATATTCATTAGCAAAAACCTCCCAGAAGCAGATAAGCAAGAATTAATTCTTCTTATTAAAGAATACATTGATGTATTTGTCTAGAGTTATGAAGACATGCCAGGTCTAGATCCTAAAGTTGCTACTCACAAATTGAACATTCTGCCGAATGCAAAACCAGTTAAACAGTAACAACGGTATTTCAAGCCAGAAATGATGGATGCAATCGACAATGAAGTCAAAAAGCTTATCGCTTGTGGCTTTATTCGAGAAGAACAACACCCAGATTGGGTAGCCAACATCGTTCCAGTCCTGAAAAAACTGGCAAAGTTCGAGTCTGTATCAACTTTCGGGATCTTAATGAAGCATGTCCAAAAGATGAATTTCCTCTCCCCATCACGGACGTCATGATCGACAACACTTGTGGGTTTGAACGAATATCCTTCATGGATGGATTTTCTGGATATAATCAGATTCGGATGAATTCCGAAGATAAAAAACACACATCTTTCTGCACTCTTCGTGGGGTCTATTGTTATACAGTAATGCCATTCGGTCTCAAGAACGTCGGTACAACTTACCAACGAGCTATGAGTACCATCTTTCGAGATCATTTTCGTAAAACAGTCAAATGCTATGTTGACGATATCGCTGTCAAAAGTCATCTAAAAGAAGATCACATTCAAGATTTGAGAACAAACTTCAATCTCATGCGCCAACATCAACTCAAAATGAATCCCACCAAGTCATTCTTGGGTGTCTCAAGTGGTAAATTTCTCGGCTTCGTCATTACCTCTAAAGGTATACACGTGGATCCCGAGAAGATCAAAGCCATTCAAGAGATACGTCCTCCACGCAACCTAAAAGAGTTACGAGGATTCCAAGGTCGACTTGCATACATTAGGAGATTCATTTCGAATTTGTCTGGACGCTGCAGACCATTCACTCAGCTGATGAAGAAATGTGTCTCTTTCATTTGGACTGAAGAATGTCAACAAGCATTCGAAGACATCAAGCGATATCTTATGAACCCACCAGTCTTGGTGCTACCAATCTCTGGCATACCATTCTTAATGTATGTCCGTGCTATAGATCATTCATTGGGTGCTTTACTTGCCTAAAAGAACAAAGAGGGTCATGAATAGGCCATTTACTATCTCAGTCGTACTATGATTGGTGCTGAACACCGTTATAGTCCAGTTGAAAAAGAATGTCTAGCTCTTATGTTCGCTGTTCAAAAGACTCGGCATTACATTATTGGTCAAACCATTCATGTCATATCCCGAGTCAATCCTCTTCGGGGACTCATGAAGAAGCCCAGCACACTCAACTCTCGGCTTGCTACATGGGCCATTCTGCTACCCCAATATGACATGGTATATGTTCCACAAAAGTCTGTCAAGGGTCAAGCACTGGTGGATTTCTTAGCGGCTCATCCTGTACCAGAGAAAACTCTATGATGAAATTCCAGATGAGACATTGGAAACAAACATGATCTCTGAAGGATTTCCTACTTGGCGTCTATTTTTTGACGGACCATCCAGAACCAGACCAAATGTTGCTATTGTAGCAGGAGTTGGAGTTGTTCTTGTTTCTCCAGACGGATCAATTATTCAAAGAGCCTACTCTCTAGATGAACCATGTCCAAACAATGTAGCAGAGTACAATGCTCTACTGATCGGCCTTCAATTAGCCAAGCAATTGGATGTCGAGTATCTTGAAGTCTATGGCGACTCTAAGCTGGTTGTTAATCAAGTTAGAGGAACCTATGAAGTTCGCCATCAAGACTTAGTACCCTATCATGAAGCAGCAATCAATATAGCTACGTCATTTAAAGCCTTTTTTATCGACTATGTTCGTCGAGCTTGCAATACCGAAGCAGATGCTTTAGCCAACCTTGCAGCAGTCTTAGCCATCCCTATCAAAAGACAGCAAGTGGTGGTTATCTCTAATCGAGAATTGTTTTGCTTTGAGAACAACCGTAATATTGAATTCAGCAACCTTGCTGAAGCCAATATTATTAATGAAGACTGGATAGTTCCCTTCATCGACTTTGTGGTTCATGACATACTCCCCGAAGATCCCAAGGAGGCTAATAGTATTCGTCGACGATCTCTTCGATTCTACTACAACCAAACCACTAAGACTCTGTATCGGCGGACTTATGACGGTCTTCTTCTACGCTGTTTCGCTGGTGATGAAGCAAAGCAAGTATTACGCGAAGCTCATAACAGCATTTGCGGAGCACATCAACCTGGTCCTAAACTACAGGATCGCATCCGACGCATGGGTTATTACTGGCCTTCTATGGTATCAGATGCCATCGAATATGCAAGGAAATGTCGAGCTTGTCAAATCCATGCAGATTTCATTCATCAACCATCAGAATTTCTACATCCGACGACTGCTTCCTGGCCTTTCGAAGCTTGGGGCATGGATATTATAGGACCCATCAATCCTCCTTCTTCTAGAGGACATCGGTTCATACTAGCGATAACCGACTACTTTTCTAAATGGGCTGAAGCTATACCTATGGCTGAAGTCAAGACCAACAGTGTCATCAACTTCGTCAAACACCATGTCATTTATGATTTGGTGTACCTCGAAGGATCATCCATGACAATGGACCAAAATTCATCAGTCAGAAGTTCACAAGATTCTGTGATGATCATCGAATTGACAATGTATAGATTAGCTGAAGCTTTCAACAAGACTATCATTAAGCTTCCCAAGAAGTTTGTATCCACTAACAAACGGAATTGGAGCGAGAAACTTGGTGAATGTTTTTGGGCCTACCGAACTACGGTCCGCAACCCTACATACTTTACACCTTTCTCTCTGGTGTACGGTTGTGAAGCTGTTCTTCCTCTGGAACTTCAAATTCTTTCTTTAAGGATTGCCATTGCTAATGAGCTCACTACAGAGAATAAAGATCTTCTTCGACTTCAAGAATTAGAAGCACTCGATGAAAAGCGACTTTTGGCTCAACAGCATATTGAGTTGTATCAAGCTCGCATCTCGAAGACTTTTAATCGCAAAGTTAAAGTCATAGCCTTTCAACAAGGAGAACTTGTTCTAGAAGTCAGACATCCTATAACCATGACTCATTCGAGCAAACGCAAGTTCGATACAAAGTGGGAAGGACCTTATATCGTCAGCAAAGTCTTTTCAAACGAAGCATATCAACTTGCAGAGTTAGACGGTTGAGTCGCAATGATGCCTATCAATGGCAAATTCCTCAAGAAATATTATGTATAAATGTAATAGAGATTTATGTAAATATGATCAGACAATTCATAAATAAAGTTTGATTTTTATTTTATCATAAGCGATGTTACATAATATCAAGGAAGATCACTGTCATCCTTCTCAACATTGGGACGCGGACCACTACCGTTTTTATCAAAAACATAATCAGCAAAAGAGCTGAGAACATCCTCGCTCGAACCTACCAGGAACTTGCAAGCAGCAATTCTCATGGCCTCTTCTTTTTCAGTCGTTCCTGGTTCAAGCAAGAAATCCAGGACATCTCGCGGTGGTTTGGGTGCAGACGAACCTTCGCCTGCTTCTATCTGCTTTTGCTGGACTGGTTCGGCAGGACGTTCTTCAGTGCCCGCTTCAACCTTCGGGGCGATTTTAGCCTTCTCAGATGCATCTCCGGACGACATCTTTATGCAGAAAAGTGGAAATGATCATTCCTTCCAGATTTTTGTTCTATTTATAGGCGGAGATTCTCAAACAACGAAGCGACATATTCATCCGACGGTTCATCCGTTCATTAACATCTGACGGTTCACCCGTTCACTTATCTGACGGTTCGCCCGTTCATTCATTATCATTTGACGGTTCGCCCGTTCATTTAATATCTGACGGTTCATCCGTTCATCATCATTTGACGGTTCACCCGTTCATCATCATTTGACGATTCATCTGTTCATCAACATCTGACGGTTCATCCATTCATCATCTGACGGTTTATCCGTTCATTACGACGATTCATTTTGTTCATACCTTTTGACGATTCATTTTTGTTCATTTTATCATCCATATCAGCAACTTATCATCCTTGATTAAGTTATCTTTTGAAATAATAATATTCAACAAATTATATTCTGCCACGTCCACATTACCTCTGAGCAGATATAATGAATATAATTATTTTCTACAAAATTATCAAGAAATATATCATGTCCTGTACCTCTGAATATATTTTCTATCGCTATTATTTATATCTGAATAAGATATGCAAGAAATAATAGAGCCACAACAAAATGGCTTTTATTGATCAAAATTTAAGACATTGCATACATATCATAAAGAAAGACAAGAAGATACAAGATGTTTTTTTTCTACTGAGACGGAGGCGTCATCAGATTAGTGATCTGTTGCTTCAGAATCTGCAGCCGTTCTTCGCGAGATGCCATCACTCTCCTCCTGGCCTCTTCCATCCCAGATTCTTCATTGAAAGTGGGCATGGTTACCATTCGGCGAGTGATTTCAGCGTCATGAGCTGCTACATACTCGTCTCTTTCCTGAGTTAGAGCACTGAATTGTTGGATTGCAGTCTGATGCTCGGTAACCTCATTTTCCAGTTCTTCGTGGAGGCGGGCAATCTCTGCTCTCAGCTCAGCAATTCTTCTCTCTTTTCTCTCAGCAGTCGAGGTTACTAATTCCAACTTGGAATTATACTCTGCAGATTTAGTAGAATAGGCATCCAAGAGATTCTGGAAGTTCAATCTTTCAACTGCAGCTGCCTGAGCCATCTGTTCAAACTCTGCTTGAACTAAGGGCTCTACTTCCCCCTTATTGAACTCTTTATAGTTCTTTATTGAAGTCTCCAGCTCATTCAATATGTGGTCAAGGAAAGTGGCCTGGGGCTCTTCACCATCCTCCCGGATGGCTTTTACTAAGAAAGAGGTCGGACCTCTAACTGTGTAAAAATCAGCATCTTCTTTCTCCATCATTCTATTGATCAAAGGCCCCAAGGACTCGAAGAAGCATTTGGTGAATGATTGGATGACAAACTGATTAATCGCCAGAGCACCAGGAGTCGCAGCTACTCATGTTGATGACGAGGCAGCAGGACGTTCAATTTCTCATATTTGAACGGAAGGCTCTTTGAATAAAGGAACTAAAGTGGAGCTGGTTGCTCCTCCTGGTTGTTCCTCTGCAAAATTAAAAAAAATTGTCACTTTGCCTGTCATCGGCTATGGTCAAAGAGAATCAAAATGAAAACAGTCTTACCATGATTTGATCCAGCAACGGGCTTATCATCTGCAGGAACAGACTCTAGCTGAGTAGAAGTAGCTTCAGACACTACTGCCTGACTACTTCCTGCTTCAGAGCCACAGGATAAATGACGACTGCTACTAGCAATCGCCGTCGCAAGCACTATGTCCATGCACACTGGAGGTGCTGCAGAAGATTCGATTTCTGTATGGAATACAAATAAAGATGTCAGCTGTCAATCTATTTAAAAGAAGATTGCTAATTTCAATCTGTACCTTGGGGATTAACAGTGGTAGTTTCCTCCAGAGCCGTTTCTTCATCGGCTATCTTTTTCGGAGATGATTGCACTTTAACATCCTTTTCAGGATCTAAAGTATCATCAGCACCTCCGAGAGACATCTGCACATCAGCATCCAAGGTGTCGTCAATAGCTACAGGAGACACATGCTCTTCATCATCACCTTCAGGATCTTGTGTATCCTCAATGTCCTCAGATGATGAACTCTCCTCATTTTTATCTTCCTCCAGTACCTTCCCACTGGCGGTTGCGGCAGTTTGATCAATATAATCCTGTGAGCCGAAGTCACAGTCTTCTAAAGCTTCGATCATCAAACGATCTTCCTCCTCACGGGTTGCTTCCGGTGTGGCAGGAAGATGAGTTTCCGCTGCTGTTGGCAATAGAGATTACAAAGGTTCATGCTCTGTCTCTGCAATATTGTCTCTAGGCTCTATGGCCTCATCTCTCCGGTCAACCTCTCCTCTCTGCTCGATGTCCTCCCTTTGTTCTGGACTAGGAGTTTTATGCCCAGATTCAGAAACAGGGGTAGGAGATGGCATAGTGAGTCCAGCTACTGCGTTCGCCACTACCGAAGACAAAGTTTATCTTGGAGGAGAAACTATTTTCTTCCTTCTTCTATGAGCCATCTTCTTTCTATGTAGAGGTCTTTCAGGACACTCTACGTTTACTATCTCCACTTGTTTCTGAACAGAGGTCGGTGTAGCTTCTTTTTCTTGTTGGATTGTCTCGGCCAGCTACCGAGATTGTGATCTTGTGGTAAATTTCTCTGAAGAATGTTCTAAGATTAATTTCTTCTTCGCGACTGGGGCAGGAGGCGCTTCTCTTCTTCTCTTCTTTTCCTTGGCCGGAGATTTGGCAACCATTAGAGAGATACTTAAAGGTAGGTTAACTTCTTCAGGGAAATTGGCTTCCCTGGAAGCTTCCAATGGATCGTCTACTGGATCATGTTCCTCATCATTATTAGGAGCCAATATGTCAGTCGCTCCCTTTCTCAGACGGTTTGCCGTTGCAAAACTATCCACGAGGCTATAGTTTTCGACAAAAGTGTTTGCAGCAGTGTAAAACTGTGAATATGTATACAGCATTCTTGGACCATTATTGTTCTTGTGAGGTATCGAGAATACTGCTTTTGTGTCTCGAGCATTGTAGTAAGCCCACGCTCTGGCACCGTCGATCAAGTATCCCGTTCCTCGTAAGCAAGTTATTGCATAGCCCACGTGGAACTGGTTATATCCAAATTGTCGAATGAAGCGACTCGGCAAATATGGCTCCAGGTAACATTCCTCCATAAATCTATATACCAGATGCGACGGTATAATCGCCTTCAAGCATTCAAAAGCTGTTCGACCTATCGGTTGCCTCCCAAGGTCGATCATATTTGGTGCCATATGCTCATAACCCGTTGGAGGGGGAGAGCAAAGAAAATTCTATCCTTTATCGAGATTCAAGGTTCGTCTGCAATCCTTCCGGCTAGTGTATACCCACCGGCTCTGTGAGAATCTGCGCAGAAAACTGCCACCCACTGCTCCCATGGCAGGATTCATCAAAGATGGATGGTGCAGGAGTAACCATCCGAATAAGTAAGTGTAAGGTAATTCTAGTCTGGGGAAATTTCCCTTATCACACTTACCCTTGAGCATGGAATCTATATATAGACGAATACCCGCATTTATTCTGCAAGTCATCGCTGATAGTAGATCCATCCGGTAGCCGAAGACTAACCGGACAACAGCAAAAAGGACACCACGGTGAAAGCGGTCTACAGCACTTGCCCCAGGCACGACGAAGCGGCGGAGCCAGTACGTCAGAAATCCTGCTAGTTGGGCTCCTTTGGACATGGACCTGTATTCCATTCTTACATGACTCTCAACAAAATCTCCAACTTTAAGAGGCGGATATTGATGTTCATCCTCTACTAAAATATCCAGTCTCTTGTTCTCCTCCATCAGCTTTATCACTTCACTATGGGTGGGGGGTTAGAAGAAGTCTGGGTTGCAGGAGTCATGATCTTTTGTATTTTTTTCAATAATATGGTTGAAAAAAAGATAAGTCAGCCATTTCGAAGAATAGCATGTACCAGACGAGCCACTCTTGTAGTAAAAAGAGCATATGTTATAATGGCACAAAAGCTCATCAAAAACTTCCACCATCTTTGAATTCTCCCGACGAAGTCTATCTAACTCGTCGTTGGTTGGGACATACTCCTCGTAAGGCAACTCACCCATTGGCAAGTACGAGATATACTTCATCTCGTGGAGAGCCAATCCCATCTCTCCACAGGGCGTCATGAACGTCCCTGTTCTGTAATTGTACCTCTCTGCCAATGCCAAAAACAGATGAGGGTTTGGATAGAAGCCATATACAGTAGCATCTACTGCATGATACAGGTCGATCTCTCTAAGTTTCTCTTCAAACTGGACTAGTATCCAGTTGGCTATATAGCTCCATCTTTTGATGTCTGGATTTACCAGACCTGTCAACCGGATGTCTTGATCCGGATAACTGCCTTCGACCTTGGTGTACTCATTCGCAAAAATTGGTGTCCTCACAGGCAACAACAGAGAAGAATTCTTCGGAGGGATGCACCCTGGTTTCAGTCCTCTAAGAAGGGTACTGTGTCGTTCAGAGGAACTATAGAACATATCTCTATTATTCCAGTCCTTCTTGACGCAGATTTTTCCTGTCCGTGCTTGCTGAAGAGGAATGATGTCCCATTCCATCCTCCTGGGATGGCTAGCATGAGCATATCGTGCCAAAGGAAGGCATCTCGCAATATCTGGTAGCAAAATCAGTTTCTCCTTCCATTGAAAAGTTTTCTGCTCAACACGTGGTCTTGGTTGAGAACTTTTGTCAATTGCTTCACCAAACAGGAACATAGGTTTTCTGTGGGTGACGGCATCAGCAGTCTGTAAAGGCTGTCCATTCATCAAACTTAGCAAAGTATCATTGTCTTGAGCTATCAGGATAGCCTGACGAGAGGATGGAAGTGCATATTACGGAAAAAGTACGTGGGACAAGTCCTCTTTAAACTCAGATTCTGCAAGAGTTCTCACAAAAGTTTCATATTCAGGATCTTCTCTGGTATTCACTGTATCAAAACAGAGAAAACAGAAATTCAGCACAAGTACAATCAAAGATACTACCATCAAATTGTGCAACCAACAGATTGCGCAACCATCAGATTGTGCAGCCATCAGTTTGTGCCAGCATCAGATTGTGCTGGCAATCTTGCGCAAATTAGCAGATTGTGCTGACTTTCGCCAGTGCAGTTCAACCGATCGCGCAAAAAAGTATTCTTCATAAAAATGAAGAATAACTAGTTCGTACAACCAAAACCCTGAAAAGGGGTGGCGCAGTATGATCACATCTCTAAAAAGAGATGGATTTTGAAGATCAGTGAAATCGAAAAACCCTAAAAAGAGTTTTCGATTGAGTCATCTACCTAGCAAAGCGGGATGCGCAGTCTCATGTCGAGAAGGACGAGGCGCAACCCTAGCCGAAGACTCGGTGGGGGCCTTGTCCTTGGCAGCGGCAGAGGATCGCTTGGGGGCCATGGAAATCGACGAGAAGAATCGGGAAAGCTCAAAGAAGTTTCTCTTTTGGAAATTCGAAAGCAAGTAAAGAATGACAGTGAGAGAATGGGAAACTATTTATAGTTTTTCCAAGGGGAACGACCGCCTCAGATTGCGCCAAAAAAGCAGGGCTGATTCATCCAATTGCGCAGACAGCTCATACATGCTCAACTTGATTTTAAAATTTGAAATTCAAAGTATTTCAAAACTTTGAATAAATTCAACTTTCAAAAACTTTGAAGGGGGTCTTGTAGGTCCTAAAAAAATCAAGTTGCACCCATCAATAAAGCCATAAAACTAAGAAATACAACTTTCAAATGAAGTGCGCAGACATCAGATTGCGCATCATTCAAATTGCGCACACTAGACTGCGCACACTTTCAACTGCGCAGGCTGACGTGGCAACGTCATCATTACCTGACACAATCAAATCTTCTGACAGCTGACAGCACGAAGAACGAGAAGACTGTTCGTTTATTACGCTGCACAGCGCTCGAGGATAGTTGGACAGCTGTACATGCAACTCGTCGTTGGTTGGGACATACTCCTCGTAAGGTAACTCACCCATTGGCAAGTACGAGATATACTTCATCTCGTGGAGAGCCAATCCCATCTCTCTACAGGGCGTCATGAACGTCCTGTCCTGTAATTGTACCTCTCTGCCAATGCCAAAAATAGATGAGGGTTTGGATAGAAGCCATATACAGTAGCATCTACTGCATGATACAGGTCGATCTCTCTAAGTTTCTCTTCAAACTGGACTAGTATCCAGTTGGCTATAGAGCTTCATCTTTTGATGTCTAGATTTACCAGACCTGTCAACCGGATGTCTTGATCCGGATAACTGCCTTCGACCTTGGCGTACTCATTCGCAAAAATTGGTGTCCTCACAGGCAACAACAGAGAAGAATTCTCCGGAGGGATGCACCCTGGTTTCAGTCCTCTATGAAGGGTACTGTGTCGTTCAGAGGAACTATAGAACATATCTCTATTATTCCGGTCCTTCTTGACGCAGATTTTCCCTGTCCGTGCTTGCTGAAGAGGAGTGATGTCCTATTGCATCCTCCTGGGATGGCTAGCATGAGCATATCGTGCCAAAGGAAGGCATCTCGCAATATCTGGTAGCAAAATCAGTTTCTCCTTCCATTGGAAAGTTCTCTGCTCAACACGTGGTCTTGGTTGAGAACTTTTGTCAATTGCTTCACCAAACAGGAACATAGGTTTTCTGTGGGTGACGGCATCAGCAGTCTGTAAAGGCTGTCCATTCATCAAACTTAGCAAAGTATCATTGTCTTGAGCTATCAGGATAGCCTGACGAGATGATGGAAGTGCATATTGCGGAAAAAGTATGTGGGACAAGTCCTCTTTAAACTCAGATTCTGCAAGAGTTCCCATAAAAGTTTCATATTCAGGATCTTCTCTGGTATTCACTGCATCAAAACAGAGAAAACAGAAATTCAGCACAAGTACAATCAAATATACTACCATCAGATTGCGCAACCATCAGATTGCGCAACCATCAGATTGCGCAACCATCAGTTTGCGCCAGTATCAGATTGCGCTGGCAATCTTGCGCAAATCAGCAGATTGTGCTGACTTTCGCCAGCACAGTTCAACCGATTGCGCAAAAAAGTATTCTTCATAAAAATGAAGAATAACTAGTTCGTGCAACCAAACCCTAAAAAGGGGTGGCGCAGTATGATCACATCTCTAGAAAGAGATGGATTTTGAAGATCAGTGAAATCGAAAAACCCTAAAAAGAGTTTTCGATTGAGTCATCTACCTAGCAAAGCGGGATGTGCAGTCTCATGTCGAGAAGGACGAGGCGCAACCCTAGCCGAGACTCGGCGGGGGCCTTGCCCTTGGCAGCGGCGGAGGATCGCTTGGGGGCCAAGGAAATCGACGAGAAGAATCGGGAAAGCTCAAAGAAGTTTCTCTTTTGGAAATTCGAAAGCAAGTAAAGAATGACAGTGAGAGAATGGGGAACTATTTATAGTTTTTCAAAAGGGAACGACCACCTCAGATTGCGCCGAAAAAGCAGGGCTGATTCATCCAATTGTGCAGACAGCTCATACATGCGCAACTTGACTTTAAAATTTGAAATTCAAAGTATTTCGAAACTTTGAATAAATTTAACTTTTGAAAACTTTGAAGGGGTCTTGTAGGTCCTAAAAAAATTAAGTTGCACCCATCAATAAAGCCATAAAACTAAGAAATATAACTTTCAAATGAACTGCGCAGACATCAGATTGCGCATCATTCAGATTACGCACACTAGACTGCGCACACTTTCAACTGCGCAGGCTGACGTGGCACACAATCAAATCTTCTGACAGCTGACAGCACGAAGAATGAGGAGACTGTTCATTTATTGCACCATACAGCGCTCGAGGACAGTTGGACAGCTGTACATACAGCGCAATCAGCCAGCATGTCTGTTGTGCAATCCAGCCCAGTGAAATCCGAAGTCAGCGCAATTCAAGTTGCGCACTCCATCAAGACAACTGATAAAATACACGTGGCATTCATGCCATCAATTGCTCATTACGTGGCAACCGTCTATGCACGATCATGCGCATTTCAATCAAATAATGCCATGTGTCCAAGACAGTTGGCCCACGATCAGACAAATGCCTGCGCAGTCCAAACCTGCACAATCTAATCCATGCGCAATCCAGCATGCGCAGTTCAGAATCACTAAAAGTTAGTTATTTCCAGAACTCTATAAATAGAGTTTCAAGTCTTCATTCAAGGGGATCAGACATAAAAGTTCAGAAATATCAGAGAGTCCAGGAGTTCTTGCCCAAGTGCTGCTGCATTCTTCCGAGGCTTTTGCCTTCAACTTCCGAGGCTATCGCCTTCAAAGTTTACATCGTCCAAAGGATAAAGCAATCGTCTTCTAGATTGGATTCCTACAGTTGTACCTTTCCCAGAATTCTTGTAATCTTTACAAAATTTGTATCAATAAAGTTCATACTTTTGTTTTTACAAACAGTAGAAAATATACTGATTTTACTGTAGGTGCATAACACTCCTTTGGGTGCATAGGGTGTAGGCGCATGGATGCTGGATGATCATGGGTAGATCGTGGGGTTGCCGTGGAGTTGACGTGGCCGCATGCTTCGGTGTACGATTGCTCGTGGAGACTGACGTGGCCGCATGCTTTGATGCACGATTGATCGTGAAGTTTGACTGAGTCGTAGGGATCTGCTGTCTTGGGCACATAGAGTGGGAGTGAGTTTATGCGCCCACACTTGGGTGCATATTTGATCTGCATGAAAATAATGTGGGCGCATAGACCCTCTTTGATCATGTGGTCGTATAGCTCCTCGTTGATCCTGTGGGCGCATAGCTCCCTCTTTGACCATGTGGGTGCATAGCTCCCTTTTTGACCATGTGGGTGCATAGCTTCTTTTGTTTTCTTCATGTGGGATATGTAGTCTTGTATTTTTCATGCTTCTACAGTTGGCTATGTAGCCTTGGAAATTCAAATCTTCATGACCGTTAGTTAGGTTAAAATGGGATAGTTAAGTCTATATTAGTTTTAAATTGAATGATAGGTCAGTTGGGGCTGAGCCAAAGGGTTTTTGACTGAGTTTGAGTCTGGACAGGGATGGTTATGTGAAGTCCATTGCTCTGTTGGCTTTAACTTTGATGCCAACCTAATTAGTCAAATATCAGATTTATACAAGAGTAAGGCATTAGCTTAGTATGGTTGAACCAAGTTTCTCATTGACTATAGGTTAATATTAACTATTAGTCAAGTTGGCTGACCATGTAGACAGTTAGCTATTAGTGCTTAGAATATTAGTAATAGTTAAGTAATAGTTATTGTTAGGATTAATAGTAGAGTTAATAACTTTAGTTAGGAATTAAGACAAACAAGAATATTTCTAAATATTATTATTGTCATAACCCGTGCCCGCTTTTTCAGATACGAGCTCGTAAAAAAGCCAGCTAACGGACTCCAGTCCGACTCGAATACGTAAACGCTGTCACGGCTATGATAAACCGCCAAATCATGGCAAAAGTAAACCTATATCTCAAATCCACAATAAATGTACGAAACATGAATGAACACTATGGGTCATGGTCTGCATCCCACTATCAAATATGTCCGATAATACTCTAAAGAAAATAACAAGAGTCTAAACTGAGTCAAGAAACAGGATATCTCATGATAAGGTATGAAAGCATGAGCGGATAATAAACACAATAACGATACCCGAATCTCGCAAGCGTATCACCACATCTGTCATCCAGAATTACAAGCTAACTCCATACAATCGCTAAATCTGAAGAGATCATCAGGTCCTCAGGGGACATAGCAAGATACATAAAAACATGCCTATCTAGCAGTTTATCATGCAATAAAGAAAATACAGGAAATAAACGAAAAAGTCCAATCAACACGAAAATATGACTATACACGACTGGAAGAACCACTACGCATAAATGAACTGCTGGAGGAGAACAAGAGAACACAATATCACGATGTCAACGGATAACCAATCGAATATTCAAACCCTCGCCCCTAGTGTGGACTCGCAGGTTTGAACAACTACTAACCCTCGCCCCTAGTGTGGACTCGCAGGTTAGCTTCAACTACTAACCCTCGCCTCTAGTGTGGACTCGCAAGTTAGCTTCAGGAAAACACCCTCGCCCCTAGTGTGGACTCACAGGTGAGGACCAATAACTACTAACCCTCGCCCCTAGTATGGACTCGCAGGTTAGCTTCACGAAATCAAGATACAGATAACTACTAACCCTCGCCCCTAGTGTGGTCTCGCATGTTAGCTCCAAGAAATCACCCTCGCCCCTAGTGTGCACTCACAGGTGCGCACAAATATCTACTAATCCTCGCCCCTAATGTGGACTCGCAGGTTAGCTTCAAGAATTCAAGGTACAACAGTTCCGTTATGACTTATTCATCCTATGACACGATATGACTCAGTCCAAGAATAGGTGATGACACGACACGACCCAACCACGATACACATGAGAACAGATCCAATATGAACCACAAAATTAACTATAAACAAGGACTATATATATATATATATATATATATATATATATATATATATACTAGTATGCACGATGTACAAATCATATGTCAATAATAAACCAGTAAAACTATATAATAATAGAAATATGCATGTAAATAAACTATAGAGGGAGACAAGGTATCTTGCCTGGTGGTAGCACAAAGAATCAATAATATACCGTCAACTGGTAAGCCATGAAGTCCAAATCATCACAACTGTCTCCGAAAGCTGAAATAAACATTACCAACATTTTTAGAATAGTCAAATTAGCTAGGATTGCCTGTCCTTAAGTCCAATTCTGGACACAGGGATAAATCGATAATTTTGGGCAAAAACGGTATCCGCCGTTAGACCCGCTTTGCACCGAAAAGCGTACCAGAGTCAATGGTCTCTAAAGTCATCAACCTACATATTTATGGATTTGTTTTGATGATACGAACCCAACCGTATGTCCAAACTTGGATTCCGGTAGGCCATGCACAAAATCGCCCGTTGAATCGGATCGTGGGGCCCGCAAAACGGCGATCCGATCAACTGTCTCAGAATTGAACCAAATGGGCATATAGGACCAGAAAAATGATACGGTCCTGATGGCGCAAGTTTCGTCTCAATCTGACGAACGTGCACAAAGTAAGTGGAAAATTTGCATAGAGGCCGATACGATAAATTTTGACGGATACGCATCAAATTTGTCGCGCACAGGCGACCAATTTGAATTCCGTCAAAGCCTACACATCCACGAAGCCGATAAGCACCCTTCGAAGGTTTTCGTGATTTTTAAAACAGGTTTTTTCGTAACTTTACAATCCAATTACTTATTATACTGTGAACGAAAAATTAATCTATCTGAAGGGTTTTAGAGTTCTATAAGTGGTCTATAACTGTATTCAAATACAATTCCTAAACTGTTACAAAATCGATCAAAATCGATCCTCGAACATGGGTGTATGGGCTGTCTTATGTTCTATTTTGAACAAGATTTTGGTTCGACTTTGGGTTGATATATCGTGCAATATCGGGCGTATTACTTTGAGCCATTCGAAGATTATTGAAGTCGTATAGGTTGTGTGTGTACCTGCGAAGATGACACGCAAAACGACCACTGAACGGTCGAGAGATACGCCACGAAAGTCACGCGTCTGCGGCTGCTACTGTTCCTGCTACCGCTGCGGCTGCTGTTCGTGTTGCTCGCTGCCGCGGCCCTGGCCGGTGTCCGGCGGCTGTGCCGCGGCGGGGAGACTCACCTGGGTGGCAGGGAGTTTGTGAGGTATCGACGTGCGGAGGGTGGTTTGGGTTTCCTCCTCTGTTTCGTTCGTTGCACGTTTATATAGCTCTCGGTTTAATCGGTTGTGCTGGAGGGATTGGGTTCTCGGCCTGGTCGGTTTGCTTGGGCCGAGGCTGCACTGCTATGGCGTGGCTGGGCCTGGGCTACTGCTTGCTTTGTTGGGCTGGACTGGGATCTCCTTGTTCTAGCTATATATATATTTCTATCTATATATATCTATATACATATAAATCTATATATATATCTATACATATACATCTACATATATTTATATATATATATATATATATATATATATATATATATATATATATATATATATATATATATATATATATATATATACACTTATATAATGATATATATATTATTCTATTATTACAATTTAATTATATATATATATATATATATATATATATATATATATATATATATATATATATATATATAACCATAGATACCATAAATACAAATACGAGAAATAAATATTAAGTAATATCAATATTGAAATCCAATTCTTAATTTATATACCAAAATTCACATAAATCAAATACAGTGACATTATATATATATATATATATATATATATATATAAAGCCTAATTTTCATACATTATAAATATACTTCTATATATATATATACACACAGGTATATATAACTTAGATAAATCCCATAAAGTCCAAAATATTTGTTAAAGAAAACTATTTACTAAATTATCAATAAACATTATTTAATATCAAGAACTCATAATATATATATTTAACTACAATTTGTGAAAATCGTCTACTAGGTTACTGAATTAAAATACTACTACCCAATGCATGTCTACAAGGATGTCTTGGGATGCACTACATGATTACCTGGGCTTGGGTCCAGTCTGGGCCAATTTGGTACAACCGAGTCACTCAACGTCAAATAATATTAATAAATAATTAAACTATTTATAATGGTCATGTCACAACATGGCCTGGTTTTCCTAGTTAGGACATCATTATGACTTAGTCTTCCCTGGCACGGCTAATGCACTAGTCAAGGCACGCCACTGCACTATCCGTGCCACAATTTTTGGTCATCTGGTACTTCAAAACTCTACCATGGCTAAAGTCATCTACTGTAATAATTAACTAAATAATTATTTACAAAATCTAAAAAAATCACCATTCAAATAAAATAATTAATAAAAAATATTTCAAAATTTTTTGGGAAGGGGAGCTACAATTATCTCTTTTTATAGGTGATTAGAAGACAAGTACCAAACCGCAAAAAAGAGGCAAGTACATGTACTCAATTTACCATCATTGCATGCATTGTACACACACAGTCATTGTGTAATTTAATGCACTTATTTTCGTTGCTTTTATCATTTCTCGTGTCGGGTGGGAGACATTCTAAAACATGTGATTGACTGATATTGGACAATTCTTGCCTAATAGCATACTACGTATGCCTGATGTCCATTACATGCGTGACTGATAGCACTGTCGTCAGATATGCCTGATTATTGCATGCATGATAGCATTGTCATTAGACATGCCTGATTTACATGAATGATAGCATATTTTATGTGCCTAATTATATATTAGTTCCCACATGTTGATGATGTCCAATTGCACATGTACATGTAGCTAGTGCATACTTTATATTTTACTATGCTTCTCTGTCTTTCAGTTCTATTTGCTATACTGTTCCATTAACATTCTATGGTGAGTATTATTGAGTTATATTGTGCTTTGCTCCTTCATGACTGGAACGTTGATTACATGTGAGATTGATCGTCTAAATAGCTATGGACAGCAGAAGGATGACCCAGCAGCGGAGCTCATTCCGGATGCTACCAAGGGCCGGGATTATATTTTTGAGATGTAGATTAGATTGATTGTATAGGATTCTATTTGGTTTGGTTGTATTAATATAACAGTCTTAGCTTAGCCTTTATCTTTCATTACCGGCTTTGTACCCGATCATTCATGTAAAAGGCTGTAATAACTGTTGAATAATGATCTGTGATGGCTAGAATAGTATATTCGTGATAGATGCTGTGATGAGTAGTATATTATTATGTTGATGACTAGACTAGACGGCTGACTACCGATGTCAACGATAGTATAGGCCGAGCATGACTCGATCCGTGCCCGATTATTCAGGAGTAGGCATAACATGTTTTTGTGATGGTCCATGCAGGTCCTTAGGAAACTCATCACAACATAGGAACATTATGATACTTGCTTATTTCTGTTCTTTTTCTGTCTTTCATTAATTGCTAACACACATAGTATACAAACAATTACTGATGGTTCTTCTCCTACCATTTCAAAAAATGGCTAAAGGAAGGAAGGAACCTTAGCCGCGTGGCCGCACTTCTAGTATAGCCCATTCCGAGAGAGGATCGTCTGCCCCACCTGTGGGTCCAGAGCACACCAGTACCCACATACCACCCACTATGAGAGCTTTCTCTCGACGTTCCATCAGTTCTATGGGAGGGACCCAGATGCATGAGTTAGTCCATGGGCTACTTGAGGCCCAGAGTTTGCTAGATGCTCAGAGGGAGCATACCGCCATTCTTCGGGAAGGCATCGAGATATTAGTTAGCCCATTCCTACCACCTCCACCACTTCCCCAGATTACTGCCCCGACTATATCCCAGATTCTACCTCCACCACCACTCCCTCCGACTACCATACCGACCGTCATATATTCCACCTCCACCATATGTCCCACCTCCACCACCACCTACCCAGGCTCCGGTCCAGCCTACTACTACTACTTATGTTCAGCATATCGCTTATATTCCGCCTCCCACTCATACTCAGACCTCTCCCACTTATACCCAGACCACTTTACCCCACCACAGAGAGGGGTCTATCCTAGACTTCAAGAGGATGGCACCTCGAGAGTTGTTAGGGATTGAGGGCATCTTTTATGCAGATGAGTGGCTAGAGGACATGGAGAGGGTGATGTGTCTATCTAGGCTCCCAGAGGACCTTAAGGTAGAGGCGGTCGGGGTACAAATGCATGATGACCTGGCCCATACCTGGTTTAGGAGTGAGCCCCAGCTGGCAGCACTCGGACTCACCTGGGATCAGTTTGTGGAAATCTTCAAGAAGTTTTTCCCGGCTATAGCTAGAGAGGCTTTGGAGCACCAGTTTTAGACCCTTGAGCAGGGGACCCGCTCGGTTGATGAGTACGCAATGAAGTTGGGACGTCTTAGACAGTTTGCCGAGGGTAGAGCCAGAGATGCAGTTGTTAGAGCAACGAGGTTCCGTCAGGGTTTAAGCCATGACCTTCGTTACTTAGTCATGGCCAATGGAGCAAGCACTTATGCTAGGATGGTTGTCATTGCTCAAAGGTTAGAGGTTGACCTAAACTAAAAGGGACTATGACACTAGTGGAGGAGGTAGTCATTCGGGACCACCCAAGCGTCCCAACACCCTGCAGATGAAGACCTTTACATCCCAGCCTCCTCAGAAAACACCATAGCAGTAGCATCCAGTTTAGCAGCCTTGTGGATATTGCCTGAAGGTGGGTCATACCTGGCAGGTGTGTAGGAAGAGTTTGGATCAGTGCATTATCTGTGGGTCAGTCGATCATCAGGCTAGGGAGTGCACCATTGCTCGTGCACCAACAGAACCACCCAGAAGGGTATAATAGTTGGACTGGACTTCCACCGAGAGGGCCACCCCTACCGACTCAGCAGCGGTGGTTCGCCTAGCATCAGCAGAGGGGAGGACATCAAGCCCAGGGGAGAGCTTTCGCTATAGTTACAAAGGAGGCAGAGCCGGTGGCAGATGTTATCACAGGTAGCATATCAATATATTCTTTCCCCGCTAATACATTATTTGACTCAGGAATATCCCATAGTTTCATATCACTAGAGTTCACGCATCGACACCACTTCATACCTGCCTTTTTAGGAGTTATAGGATCCTTACCAGTGTGGGTGTAGTACCAGTTCAGGATATATGTGAGTGTCATATTGGCATAGCCAGGCGAGAGTATAAGACCCAGCTCATCATATTGCTACTTCTGGGATTCGATGTGGTCCTCGAAATGGATTGATTGAGTGGGCACTATGTCGTAATAGACTGTCATTAGGGGAAAGTCATATTCAGACCACCAGGAGAAATACCGTTTGAGGTCGACAGGAGTATCACAGATAGGCTAGAGGGAGTTGGCTTTGGAACAGTAGTGGAAGAAAAGTTGCTACCGGACCCCCTCATAGCAGAGTTTCTAGATGTGTTTCCCGATGATTTGCCAGGATTTCCACCAGACCAAGACATTGAGTTTGGTATTGACTTAGTTTCAGATTCAGCACCAGTCTCCCAGAACTGTTATATAGTCAATCCTAAGGAGGCAAAGGAGATGAAGGCACAGATTGACGAGTTAGAGGGGAAGGTCTTCATTCGATCAAGTGCTTCTCCCTGGGGAGAACCGGTACTGTTTGTGCCCAAGAAAGACAGAAAAGTCAGGATGTGTATACACTACAGAGCCTGGCCTCAACAATATCACCATCAAGAACAGATGTCCTTTGCCTAGGATCAATGAGCTCTTTGATTAGTTGAGTGGAGCTAAGGTCTTCTTTAAGATAGACCTCCGGGTATCACCAGATGAAGGATCGGAAGAAGGACATTCCGAAGATAGCCTTCAACACACGGTACGGGCAGTACAAGTTTCTAGTAATGCCTTTTGGACTCACGAATGCCCCATCAGTGTTTATGAACCTTATGAATAAGGTCTTCCACCAATACTTGGACAAGTTCGTGGTAGTGTTCATTGATGATATCTTGATCTATTCGAAGACTCTGGAAGAGCACGAGGAATATTTGAGAATAGTGCTGGAGACTTTAAGGAAGGAGAAATTGTACGAAAAGCTTTCGAAGTATGAGTTTTTCCTGGATAGAGTTAAGTTTTTGGAGTATATAGTGACAGGAGAGGACATTACAGTAGATCCCAAGAAGATAGAAGGGATGAAGGAATGGACTACTCCCAGCTCAGTTGCAGAAATCAAGAGTTTCTTAGGCCTAGCCGGGTACTTCAAGAAGTTCGTACAAGATTTTGCCAAGATAGCGGAACCCATGACTATGCTTACCAGGAAAGATGAGGAGTTCGTCTGGACAAATGCATGTCAGGCAGCCTTTAAGGAACTGAAGAACAGATTGACCTCAGCTCTGATTCTAGCATTGCCATCAGGATCATGAGGGTTTGCCATATATAGTGACGCTTCAGGGAAAGGCTTGGGCTGTGTCTTGGAACAGAAAAAGCGGGTGCTAGCTTATATATCAAGGCAGTTGAGATCCCATGAGAAGAACTATCCTACCCATGACCTGTAACTTGCATCGGTCATTTTTTCCCTAAAGCCGTTGAAGTACTACCTTTATGGGGAGAGAGTGAAGATATTCACGGACCACAAAAGTCTGAAGTATGTTTTCACGCAGAAGGAACCGAATATGAGATAGAGAAGATGGTTGGAGCTTATGAAGGACTTCGACATTGACTTTCAGTATCATCCATGAGAGACTAATGTCGTGACAGATTGTAACCCCATATTCCTGATATTTTGAAAATATTTTTTATTTTAATTAAATGGTAATTTTTGGAAATTTTATAAGTATTTAATTATATAGTTATTATGATAGCTGGCCTTAGTCATGGTTGATATTTGGAGTACAAGGTATATAGAAATCATGGTACGGATAGCGTAGTCATGTGCCTTGACTAGTATATTAGCCATACTAGGGAAGGCCGAGCCATAAGTGTGTCCCAACTAAGAAAATCAGGATAAATTGTGACATGATCCCTATAAATAATTTAATTAGTTATTTATTAATATTTTGACTTTTAGGAAATTCGGTTGTACCAATTTAGTCGGACTGAACCCGAACCAAAGCCAAGCCCATATAGTCATGCGGTGTGTCCAAAAGACGTTATATATATATATATATATATATATATATATAGTTTATTTTATAGTCTAGTGACTAATTTCTATAAATTAAATATTAAATATAATATATGTACTAGTTGTTATTTTAATTTATATATACCTTGGAAAATAAGATAAATACTTTCCTTAGTTATCCTCATACATCTTGGAGGGAATTTTAGACTATACATATACTTGTATTTTCACCTATTGTTGAATATTCTTATCTTGTTATAGTTGTAAATGTTATTATATTGATATTATTAGTATAAATATAGCATTGGGTTATTTTGTGTTTTAGGAGAAAAATATAAGTAACATGTACATAAATTTTATATATAAGCTCCATACTAGGACATATATTATTAAGATAGTTTTGGGTTGTATCGAATATTTAATGTTATATTAGATATGTATAAAGAGAGATACATGTAGAGAGAGATATAGTTATATTGTATATAAAGAAAAAGAAATAAGAAAACAAAAAAAAAACAAAAAGGAAAGGAAAAAGAAGGGAACCCAACCCAGTCAAATCCCTCGACACCCTAAAACCCAAAGAAATCGACCCACACACACACACGAAGTATCAACGGAACACACCATCGGTATACATATGTATATATATGTATCGAGAGAGAGCAAACTCAAAACAATATGGATGTGCATTGATACGACGTATGCCCTGACAAACCGGGCGACATGGTCGCAACACATGAGCATCAAAAGATACGTATAGATGTTGTCGACGTGTAGAATTCGACGAAACTTGATTTCGCTGTGCGTGCGTGATAAAATCGAAGCGTATCCGTCGACATACCCCGTATCAGCCTATTTGCAAACGAGCTCATAACTTCGTTCACGTTCGTCATCTCAAGACGAAACTTGCGCCAGTAGGACCATGACATCTTTTGGTCTTGTATCCCAAGTTTGGTCCGATTCTAAGAAGGTCGACCGAAACGTTATTTTGGCGGGCCCGCGACCCAATCCAACGGGCAAATTTGTGCACGGTCTACCGGAATCCAACTTTGGATATACGGTTGGATTCTTATCGCCAAACCGGACCCGTAGACATATAGTTTGATGACTTTAGAGACCGTAGATATTGACACGCTTTTTGGTGCAAAGCGGATCCAACTGCGAACTTCGTTGTAACCCAAAATTATGGTTTTGTCCCTACGTCCAGAATTGGACTTATGGACAGGCTATCTTAGATAATTTGAATATTTTGAACATATTGGTAATATCTGTTTCAGCCTCCGGAGACAGTTGTGAGAGTTTGACTTTTGTGGCTCGTCGATTGATTGGATAATGTTGGTTCTACGTGCTACCACCAGGCAAGTATATCTTGACTTTCTTTACAGTTTATTTACATGCTTATATTCTTCTTCTTTATTACATGTCATACTAGTTTCTTTCGTTGATTGGTGATATGTGTTCTTTTATATTATGTATGTTAGTTTAATTGTCTCGTTTATATACCGTTATTATTCATGGTTTGACAATATAGTTCATATTGGATTTGTCCTCACATGTACCTTGACTGAGTCGTATCGTGTCATCACATGTACCTTGACTGAGTCGTATCGTGTCGTAGGACGAGTGTGTCATAACTGAACTACTATTTCCTTGTTTCGATTTTTTCAACCTGTGAGTCTACACTCAGGGCGAGGGTTGATTGTTTTACAACTGCGAGTCCACACTCGGGGCAAGGATTAGTGATTTGTTCAAACCTGTGAGTCCACACTCGGGGCGAAAGTTTGGTATCCGTTCATCTCTTGTTCACCAGTTTTCTTCCAGCAGTTCATTTATACGTAGTTGTTCTCACATTCATGTTCCATAGTTGCTTCATGTTTACATCTTAGTTTTTCTTATGCATGATAAACTGTTATATAGGCATGTTTTATGTATCTTGCTAGTCCCCTGAGGACCTGATGATCTCTTTCGGTAGCTGAGTGCACGGAGTTAGTTAGCTGGACATGATGATAGTTGATTACATCTGCAGGATCCAGGTATTTGCTAGTGATATTACTTTATTATCCTCTCGTGCTTTATATTCCTTATCATGATATATTCTGCTTATAAGCCTAGTTTATAGACTCATGTTATTTCTCTGGAGTCTAATCGGACATACATTCTAGTGGGCTGCAGATCATGAACCATAATATTCATTCTTGTTTTATACTCTTCGTGTGGATTAAGATATAGTTTAAATTACCATATGAGATGTGATACCCTATTCTGGACAGCTTATACGCATTCAAGTTAGACTGGAGTCTACTTGATATGTAGCTTGCTTGTGCACGCACTCGCATCCCGAAAAGCGGATGCAGATCATGACACGGATGCACTTAGCAGATATCCAGTAGCGATGTTTCTGACTATGGACATACAACTTCTTAAGGGTTTAGAGAGCTTGGGGATAGAGATTGTTATACCAGGGATTGAGGGGCAGCTTATGAGCATGCAGATATAGTCTGGATTGATAGAAAAGATCAAGGAGACCCAGTTTCTTGATGAGGGCCTCCGACGTATTCGGGAGCAGGTTAGAGCAAGACTGTTGGATGACTTTACTATAGCTATGGCCGGGCCTTCCCTAGCAAGGCTAATATACTAGTCAAAGCACACAACTACACTAACCGTACCAAAATTCCTAGTCGCTATGCATCTTAGAACTTAACCATGACTAAGGCCATATCTATATAAAATATTAGGCTATTATAAATATAATCATATATGTATATGCAAAATTGTATATAAATCTATTTGGATGTATAACATCCCAAAATAAATATCAAAATAATTATACTAATCCATGGCAACCTATCATGGCTCTATAGGTGGGGTTGGCTAGGTTAGGGTCCAAATATATTTTTTAGTCAAGTCGAACTCGAAAAGTCAACTAATGAGTCTCTTGTGCCATTTGCAATTAAATAGCACATATAAACTTGATTGAGTGGCACCCTTAGCATGTATGTCGTAGACTCAAAATGGGTCAAAACTATATATTGGGTCAAATGGTTTTGATCTATATCGAGTTCCGAACTCACATGGGAAGCTAGGTATGGAATTATGGTAAATAATCTAATTGCCTAAATTTGACTCGAAGTTGTGCGAAGTCAAAAGGATGCTAGGAGACAAATTCGGATGGGACATGATATATCAAATTTAAGGTCATCATGTCTACTACAAAACTCATAAAGAACGTTTTCGAGAGATGGGTATGTCATGTGCTCCAACAATCAAAGACACAAAAAGTACATATAAAATCCTAATTAAATATACAATATAACCTAATAATTAGAAATACTATAAAATAAAATAAAAAATAATTCTAAAAAATTGGGGTCCTCACAATCTACCCACCTTAAAAGAATTTCGTCCTCGAAATCAAAATAAGGATCCTTAGTAACGAAAAATCGCGCTAGTGTAACTAGGAATAGTTTAAGAGATATGTTAGGTCACTACGCTCTCTCCAAATAACTCAAGTAATAATCAATCCTAACCAATTTGATTTTGCAATATCTATATCGTAAAACTATGGGTGGTTATCTTTACTCGCTCTTCTTGGTTTTGGCGGTCTTACAACGATTATGTTGAAGGCTTATCCTCCTAACCATATTATTACCACAACTATATAAGTCTCTTTCCACCTGACCAAGCTAAGTGATACCTACCAATCTGTCTCATTCTAAATTTACAAGTGATATGGCATAATGGTAATGGGTTAGGCTATGCTTAGGTTCTTCTTTTAGAGGGTCAGTCTCTATACTAAAACTATCACTCTATTCTTGATCTAGTGAGTACCATAAGAGCATAACCTAGCATGATCATATATTTATTTCTATACTGAGGACGTCTACCCACCTTTGGTTAAACTACCCCATCAAACACATGATGCCCTATGGCATATGTCATCTCTAATCCTCATTATCTATCAAGCAATCACAATACAATAAGTAGACTAACTTACACTATAACTTAAGAATTTCTGACAAATCCTATATAGCACGATTATTCATCACTTCGAAATAGAAAGGAACGAGAAGCAATGATATGAGAAAGCAAAGAAAGAGTAATCGAGAGCAAATACGAAGTTCAAGGACGGTAGAGAAATTTTCAAAAGAATTGTCAAGGCAGTTATGGATTGAGATTTCTGAGGTTTTAATCAGGTTACAGGCCCGCTCGGTACAGTAACGTAACCGAAACGGCTAACTCGACCTGCATGGGCCACCACAAAAACATGTAACGCCCTAGTCCCAATATACGTAGGACTAGAAACGTAGACATGCCAGCTGTATTCATACGAAGTACATAGGCCTCGTATGGATACATAAGCTGTAAAATACAGTAAACCATAACTAACTAATCTCAATCCACAATAAATAATAAAATATCAAGAATGAACAATATATTTCGTGGTCTGCAGCCCACTAGCATACATGTCCGAATAGACTCGAAATGAAACACGAGTCTAATAAACTAGGCTAATAAGAAGAATATATCAAGATAAGAATATGCAGTACAAGAGAATAATAAAATAAAATCATGCACCAACGTTACCTGAATCCTGCAGACGCAAAACATAATCATCCATCGAATTTACCAGCTTGGCTATAACCTGGAGAGATCACCAGGTCCTCAGAGGACTAGCAAGACACATAATATACATGCCTACAGTACAGTAAATAACATGCAAGAAAAATAGGAATAACAAGTAGAGAAAAGATGACACGTAAGGGAACTCTACAGATGGTGACATGTCATGAGAATATAATATTAATCATGGCTAAAACCATATCCCGGAGAGGCACTAACAGTCCTATAATAGGTTCTCTATCGTAGCCCGGGGAGGTACTAACAATAGAGGATAGCCACGGCTAATAAAACATTCTCTCCTGAGGTACTAGGAAGTCAAGCCTATCTAGTCATGTCCAAGTCAAGCACAGGTCAATCAGGTCAGGAAAAACATGGCACGGGCATATCAATACTATCACTAGACATGAACAAGACAGAAAAGATAGAATAAGTAGTATAGAAAGAAAAGTAAAAATCTATGTGCACATAAAACTAGAAAGTAACCATAACATGAAATAAGAGGAATATGTAACCAAGCAAGAAAGAATGGAAATAGAAAACATGTAAGTACTATAAATTTTGGCAAGGTGTACTTGCCTGGGTCGTGAGCACTGTGGTGACGAAGATCAGACAGGAAAGTAGGTGAAACAACGGCTGCCGAGGAACTAAGATCCAAACAAACGTCTCCGGATGCTGAAAATAGTCTATTATCTAATTATAATTAATATTGTAACTATTAGATTTATTTAGTTAGGAGATGGTATAGATCTTCGTATCAGCTTTCTGAAAAACTAAACGGATTGTATTTTCGTTTCCGAAATCTCCAGGAATCGCGAAAATATCAAAACATGTTTGTTTTTCGGGAATCTAATACTCAATTTTTTTTTTACAAAAATCTAAAGAACGAATTTCATCTATTAAAATATGTTTTTGAAAATATTACCTCGATATGCTTTCAACAAAAAAATTGGGACGCGTTTCGAGTCCCGAGCTAGGAGATATGGCCCTTCTAAGTTGCTTTGTTGGGTAAAAAATGTGGCTGACTTTTCTAGCGAATTTGAAGAATATTTTTGGATGAAAAAGAAAAGGTGTGCATGATTTTTAATATAAGAATTATGAGATACTCATATATTCATATATATATATATATATATAATTAAGATAGATATGTATTATTTAATTTAAGTATGATTAGATTGGACATGTTAGAATAAGATAATTTGGATAGTAGTAGGATTATCAATAAGACTAAATTTGGAATATAATTTGTTTAAATATTATAATCAATGGTCATTATTGAAGGAGGCTTAATTTAAAATCTATGTGCTGCTATTAGATAAGAAGCATATAAGTTTTAAATATTAAATTTAGATTTAATTAAAATACAAAAAAGATTTGCATGGAGGGTTTCCTAATATGGAACTAGTTAGATTTCTAAATATAAATGCAATCTAAATCTGAATAAATATTAAATATATATGGTTATTAATATATATTAATGTCCAACATGCCTACATAGATTTGGGATGGACTTTGGATCAAATATAAACTATTGCCAACAAGGATTACACTAGGATTACAGTAGGATTACACGTAGACACTTCCTATAAATAAAAACTTTCCAAAACTGAAAACATATTAATATTAATAAGATATATATACAAAATATATATCAACATGAAGGTATTTGAGAGTACTACAGGTCTATTTAGATTTGGATTTGGTTCGGGTCAAGTCGGGACTAAATTGGTACAACCGGGTCTCCTAGAAAGTCAATAATCTAATAATAAATCATCGGTGGGGGTTAAGTCACAATTTCACCCGGTTTTCCTACTTGGGACATAGCTATGGCCGGGTCTTCCCTAGCAAGGCTAATATACTAGTCAAAGCACACAACTACACTAACTGTACCAAAATTCCTAGTCGCTATGCATCTTAGTACTTAACCATAACTAAGGCCATATCTATATAAAATATTAGGCTATTATAAATATAATCATATATATGCAAAATTGTATATAAACCTATTTGGATGTATAACATCCCAAAATAGATATCAAAATAATTATACTAAGCCATGGCAACCTATCATGGCTCTATAAGTGGGGTTGGCTAGGTTAGGGTCCAAATAATTTTCTAGTCAAGTCGAACTCGAAAAGTCAACTAATGAGTCTCTTGTGCCATTCGCAATTAAATAGTACATATAAACTCGATTGAGTGGCACCCTTGGCATGTATGTCGTAGACTCAAAATGGATCAAAACCATATATTGGGTCAAGTGGTTTTGATCTATATCGAGTTTCGAACTCACATGGGAAGTTAGGTATGGAATTATGGTAAATAATCTAATTGCCTAAATTTGACTCGAAGTTGCGCGAAGTCAAAAGGATGCTAGGGGACAAATTCGGATGGGACATGATATATCAAAATTAAGGTCATCATGTCTACTACAAAACTCATAAATGACGTTTTCGAAAGATGGGCATGTCGTGTGCTCCAATAATCAAAGACACAAAAAGTACATATAAAATCCTAATTAAATATACAATATAACCTAATAATTAGAAATACTATAAAATAAAATAAAAAATAATTCCCAAAAATCAGGGTCCTCACATGTACGTTATGCAAAGTGTGGTTCAGAGCACGTGTTGCTAAGTATTGTTCCAGTCGTACCAATAAATTAGGCCATGCATTTACGTGAGTCTAGATGTCTCGTAGGTGCGTGGTCATTGGACAACTTGTCGACAAGGATTTCTGCCTAGACTGGTTATACGCCGAGGCACCGGGCCCAGTCGTCCTAGGAGGTAGGCGTTATAGCAGCGCACGTATTGCGTGGGTAGTCGGGGGCTTTCCATGGGGCTAGCTATCTTGCATCGAAGGACCCGCCGTCTATCCGAGCAATGTCCGCGATGGCTTGTCATGTCAGTGGCCTTTCATATAGATAATTAGCGTGCTAAGCGGCGAATCCACATGAACGGTGTCGGTCATAATAAAGGAAGTGTAAGCACGGTATGTGTTGAGTTATGGAATGCGTGCACGGTATGCACATAAGGTATTATAAAGCCTAAGATTTAGATATGCGTAAAGACACGTGCTTCGGCACGAGATACAGCGTCATACTTGAGTTCTCAACACTGGTTCCACAAGTTGGGTTAGACGCTTCGAGTTAAGTCTGGAAGGATCGTAGGGCAAGTTCTGATAAGTCAGGTTAAGTTGGTGCGAGGTACGACCTCGATGTTTGCTGGACAGGACCTCAATATGTGAGGTACGACCACGTTGTCACAATACGAGTATAGGCAAGACTAAGCGAGAAGGCACTGCCTCAGTGATACTAAAGCACGAGTCGAGTTCATGGCACGACCGAGTCGTTACATTCAGAGTATGGCACGAAAGACAAGTATGAGTCGGTGCATTGACAATGCAAGCATGAGAAAGGTCTAGAGGCAAGGATAGGAAAGATATCGGTATGATAGCACGGTGATGGTCTAGAGACACAAATAGGCCAAGGCGTCGGTCTTAAAACTGATCCTAAGGCAAGAATAGAAAGTCAATCGTAAAAGGGATACGTTGCACAAAAATAAATTAACGTGTTAGTTTTTGTATGGGTGGGCGAGGAGCTCACTCCACCAGTACAGTTGAGTACTGACACCCACATAGTTTTCATGTGCAGGCGCAGGTAGAAGCTCGTAGCGCGGAGCTCGCTTGGATGCATCGAGGTACGGAGTTCCTTGGCGATTCGGAGCGTGCGGCCACATGGATTCAAGACTTATACGGGACATAATTTTTGGGCATCGCCTTTCGAAGCTTCCGCTGTCTCAAGCATTGTATCAAGAGAGAGAGCTGAGTGATTGTAATGAGAGAAGAGTGAGCTTGAGTGACTTGTAATCTTGGCCTTGCGCCCCATTGTAACCTTTGTTTCAATATCAATAAAGAGCTTCTTTTGAATGACTTGTGTTTGTTCCAAATTTCCGTTGCGTGTTCAATGTCTCTGCTTGGGACTTCTGTGCGACGACCCCGTCGCAGCCGCTGAAATCGACCGTTATGGAACCCGTCTTGTACGAGCGCAATCTAGGCTCGTGCGACATCATGCCTTAGCGAGGACGATCGCTCCTACGGGAGCGGGGCATGACAGTGAGACAGGAAGAAGAAGATTGAGAGAGGAAGGGAAGGGGTTACCATCGGACGGAGGTAAGGACGACGGTTCCCGGCGGTGCTGTCGAAGGGGGAGGCCAGGGCTCGACTGGCGCGGCGGACACGCTCGCGGTCCCGAGGAGATCTGAAGGCGGTCGGGTTCGGCTCCGCGGGGCTGGCGGTCGTATGGTCGGGCGGCTAGGGGCGCCATTCGCGGTGGTGGTCTGG
Organism: Iris pallida; assembly: GCA_029216955.1. NCBI lineage: Eukaryota > Viridiplantae > Streptophyta > Magnoliopsida > Asparagales > Iridaceae > Iris > Iris pallida. The sequence goes on along the minus strand of JANAVB010043418.1, from coordinate 20,346,294 downwards.
GTCTGAGGCGGGATCGGGTGGCCAGCCCGCGACGAGGTGGCCGGAGCGCGGCCACCGGGATGGAGGAGCAGGCGGCTCCGAGCCGTTGTGGCGCGCGGTGAGGCGGGAGCCCACCGACGATGGCACGGTAGGGCCTTTGTTCGGCGGCTGATGCGGATTCCTGGGCGGCGCAACGGGCTCTGCTATGAGAGGGGGATACGACGGTGGTCCGGGAACGGCAGAGGGGAGACAGAGTTGCACGGCGTCTCTCGTGAGCGACGGACGTCCGGGTTGGTACGGTTAGATTCCCCCCTTCTTCCTTTTACATGAGTGTTGGTGGTGGTGTTTTGGTCAGGAGTGTGGCCGAGTTGTCGGGTTATGGTGGCGAGGAGATGGTGTCGGCAGATGACTGTGATGGGGTTGGTGGTGGTGTGCTCCTAACGGAGTTGGTGGTGGTTATGGTGTATAGGTTGTTTGTCGGGTTGGATTCTGTGATTGCGGCCGGGGTGTCTATGGCGGAATTGAAGGAATCCTGGTGGTTGTGGTGATTCGTGGGGCGGATGACGGTTGGGCGAGGGGCTGCAGGCGATGGAGTCGGCGGTGTCGGGTGGTACGGCAATGGGGATGCTGCGGGCAATCGAGGCCCAGGCGTGGTCGTGGTGGTACTGTGGGATTGTATCGTGTCGATATTGTCGATACGGAGGGAGAATAATGTATATGTAAAATTATATAATACTGGAATGACACCCGGGGTCGGACCCGAGGACGTCACGGCTGACACCGGTGAGATGTTGGACACAGACACGAGGCACTCACATTGTGGTGGAATTAATTTGTGGGATAATTGGGTTGTGGAGAAAATAATGTGGAGGCTCCCCTATTTATAGGGTTGAGAAAACCCTTAGAAGATAAGGATTTGGATTATTTAAACTCCCTTAGATAATCACCATTTAATTTAAAATACTTTGAATCAATCAAATCTAAATGAATCAATTTTTAAATTAAAATTCTGAATCCAATTCAGATACGGCTATGTTCATATTTAAATTAATAATTTTTATTTAAATCATAGAATCTAATTAGAGTCAAAAATTTGTTGAAAATATCATTTCAAAAATATAATAATTATTAATTTCGAAAATCACCATAAATATATATAAATATTTGAAATATGTTTTTGCAATTAAATCCAATAACTAGAATTTCCAAAATCAAAAGTATATGTGAAATTTAATTTCATGTACTTCCATGCGATAGAACATATCATTTATAGACATTATTTTCTAAATTATCACATATATTTTCACAATGAAAATAGCTTGTAATAACAAATACATTTTGGCAATCGTGATATTTTTATAACTCCGATTTATTAATTATAATATATTATTTTGAGAACTATAAAATTTTATAATAAAAAAATGTTTTTCCAGAAATATGTACCTCGCACATATTCGCACTCGACGAGCAAATACGAAAATGAACTCAATACCAAATTCAAATATAAATAAATAAAAATAAATTTAAAAAAATGTAGTGAAAATTTAAGGGTTTTACACATGTTTGGGCACTTTAGTACGCAAAGATCGGCTTGATTAGTCCCAAGGTATCGAATATTTGTTGGGCATGCAGAAGCTCTCCTTGCAAAAGATGATGTCTTCTGTTTATAAAGGGCATAATGTATGGAACATTATAATCTTATTATACCAGTGAGTAGTAAGCCAAGTCGGCATATCTAGTTGTAAATCTATGTATCAAGTATCAAATATAGGCCTATATGGCATGTGTTTCAGTTTGCTATCATTGTAATACGAGTTGTGTTGTAAGTTTTGTATTCAGGTGCAAGCCTTGTACTTCATTTCAATTATCAATAAAGATAATAGATTTCTACATGCCTTATTGTGACTTTAAGTTATCTGCTCGTTTTTGCTACTATGAATCAGTAAGGTGTTATATTCAATAAAAGAGATGTATCATTATTATATTCAATTTGTCTGATTGTGCCGCTGCGATGTTTCCTATTTGAAGATTATCAGTTATGTACCATTTTTGCCTTGTACAAGTGCAATTCAGACTTGTACAACATCATGTCCTAGCGAGGACGATCGGTTCCCAGAGATAAATGCAAGGACGAACGACTCTGCGGAATCGGGACGTGACATGACATACTACTGTTTAGTATTTTATGAACGAAGTTCTAAAAGTTTTTAAAACAATAAAATTAATTATATGTTCATATATAAACAAAAGTTCTTCTAAAAAATACTACTTCTGTCACTGTCCTCTCAAATAATAGCTCATACACTCATAACTTATAACTATTAGATAAATTCGCAAGTAGTAAATCATAAATGTTGAGACCAAATCATTACTACCTCATCAAACCAACAAAAAATTATGGCTATCATTCACTACCATATCAAACGAACCGCATAATCCAAAACACATATTTTTGAGGAAGTACACGTTAGATGAGACCTCAAGAGAAAAAAGACGAGAAAGAAGAAATATGATAGGGTATTAGTAGTTGTTATAATATATATATATATATATATATATATATATATATATATATATATATATATATATATCAAATGACCTCTAGCCTAGTGGTTAAGAGAGATGCATACGGCCCAAGTGGTCGGGAGTTCGAGCCTAATTGGAGGCAAGTTCGCCACAATTACCTATTTCTTCAATATATATATATATATATATATATATATATATATATATATATATATATATATATATATATATATATATACACACCACACATACACACACACACACACACGGAAAAAAATGGAAGGGAAAAAAATATAAACTCTTAAAAGACTTCAATTTAAGGTGTCTATAAACATAAATTACACTACAATTTTTTTTGAGGTTTTTGAGCCGACAAAAATCAGTGACTAAAATAAATTACCAAGCATTTTTTTTATAAATATTTCATAAACAGTCGGCCAAAAACCTTCCAAACTGATAAAAATATTATTGTCAAGCAGATCCTTAAGGGATTAATAATGGGCAAAGGCTAGTCCGAAAATAAAATAAAATCATATTGGAACGACGTTTTGTAATAGTGTAGGTGCTTAAGGAGTCCATTTTTGTTCACCCACAAACACTAATGAAAATTTCTCAAATGGATATGTTAAAAAGGATAAAAATGATTGGTGACAACCTTCGATTAGCTAGTTTTGGCAAGTGAACCAGAATGGACTCGGCTTAAAAACACTAGTAAAAGCACGTGCGTTGTACGTAAAATAATTTTTCTTATTTCTAACATTATCAAAATATAATTTAAATATTTAAATTTAAATTAAGATTTGTTATATATATATATATATATATATATATATATATATATATATATATATATATATATATATATATATATATATATATAAAGATGAGGCATTCGGTTATGCCGAAAAAAAGTATTTGATTACACGGAAGAAAATAAAAAAGTTAAAATTATAATCTTGGCTTCAAAACGGCTCAAAAGCGAGCCATTTAAGCCGTGCGAATATCATCAACCATTTATTAAATTTAAAAAAATGATAAATAACTACCTATATAATCCACTAATTATTTTAAAAATGTAACTAAATATTTAACTATCTAATAAGATATATTTACAATTAAATAGTCTAACTCAAATGGTTAAAATATGAGATATTTTTCTTAGTTGCTTAAGTTGAAATCCTAAGTTTGATCATTTTTAATGATAAATTTATATTTAATTTTTTTAATTTTTTTTGCACGTACATTTGTACGTATACATTATTAGTTTTTTATAATAGTTTTAAATTAACTTATAAATACACTTTTAAATTAAATTATTGATGATATACATATGTCTTATACGGTTAATTTTATATGGGCACGGCTAAACGCACCCCATCAGTTACTTAGCACCCCCCAAGTAACTTAAGTTATAAATTAATTTAATGTTAAAAGACTAATATACCATTCTCTCATTTTCACACCCTACCACACCCCATCAGCCTTCCCAAACACACTTCTCTCATTTTCACACCCTACCACACCCCATCAGCCTTCCCAAACACACTTTTCTCATTTTCACACCCCACCATCCTCCTCATTCTTCCTTCTTTCATCATCTTCTCCAACAAAACCCTAAAATCCTAGAAAAATCCTAAGTTGAGAAGCCATCATGGAGGTAGGTGGTCCATCTGAAAGATACAATGTACGTACTCTCTCCACCTTCTTGCTCGTTTTCAAGTATTAAAATTAGTATGAGAATCATTCCAAATGAGAAATTCAAAAAAAATTGCGATATGCACGACCTGTGTTCGTCGCGCATATCATGTGTTGTTCGACTCAGAGTTGTCGAACATAAGAGTGATGTTCGACTAGGAGTTTATCGAACATGGCTTGGAATGTTCGACCCTTTTAAGTCGAACGTTTTTCGAAACGTTCAACCTGTTACTGTCGAACAGAAGATACTTGTACGACCTGTATTGGTCGAGCACTGTGTTTGTTGAAATTTTTTTTTAACTTAGTAAAGTGTGGGTCTTTTTCTTTTCAGGATAGTTCTTCAAATGACACTGGAATGAACAATGAATTGAGCATTGTTAACTTTTCCATGTATAAATAAGTTGATTTTTCAGAAGAATTTCAGACGGAAGAGATATTTGATAATCGTGAATCATTGTTGAGGTGAGCACAAACGGTAGGAAGACGTCATAATATAGTCGTTTTGGTTAAACGATCCGATAGCGGAGATGGAAGGCGGGCTCGGATAGTTTTGGGTTGTGAGCGCAGTGGTAAATATCGGCCTCCTAAGACTAAAGTTGCTGAAACAAATTCGGCGAACATTGCGAAGAAGGTAAGACGAAAAAAGCTTACGGGGACGAAGAAATGTGACTGTCCATTTCAATTGAAAGGAGTGCAATTCAATGACCAAGGACAGTGGTCATTGACTGTTGTATGCGGCTCGCATAATCACCCACTCGGACGTAATTTGGTTGGACACTCATATGCCGGTCGGCTAACACCGACTGAAGATCAACTTGTGAAAGACTTATCGAAGAACAATGCAAGGCCAAAAGATATATTGAGCACATTGAAGGAATCCTTTAGCGAGAATGAGTCGACATTGAAGACAATTTACAATGCTCGGCAAAAGCATAGAGTTGTCGAGCATGGGGGCCTATCTCAAATGCAGCACTTGTTGGGTAAGTTGGACTCAGAAAAATACTATAATTTAGATAGGAGATGTGAGTAAACCGGTAAAGTGAAGGATCTATTTTATGCTCACCCGACTAGCGTGGATTTGTTGCGTGGTTTTCCTAATATTTTATTGATGGATTGTACCTACAAGACAAACATGTATAGGATGCCACTTTTGGAAGTAGTAGGGATCACATCCACAAATATTACATTTTCTGTGGCATGTGTTTATATGGAGGCTGAGCGGGAGGATAATTATATATGGGCGCTTAGTACGCTTAAAGGATTAGTGGATCAATCATGCTTACCGAAGGTGATTGTGACTGATCGTGAGGTAGCACTTATGAATGCTATAAGCGGTACATTCCCCGGCTCCACACAATTGCTATGTCGGTGGCATATTAGCAAGTATATATTGGCCAACTGCAGGAAGTTGTTTCATACCAAGAAGAAGTTGTTGGCCCATTGGTCATGGTCAAACCTGATTTTAATAATTAATCAAACTCTGTCTCGATATAAATGCAAGGCAATTCAGATGTTTACCTACGACGTTTTGAACACTGCTCAACAATGGATATCTACTATGTTCAAGATCGAAGCTATTCCGAAGCTGTTTGCCATTCAAAATGTATTTTCTTCAAAGCAATATAATTTTTTATTTTATTGAGTCTAGGAATACATTGTACACCAAGTCGTACCGGCAAATAGGCTGTCCGAAATCGTTTTTCAAAATCACCCTATACTTTTAAAAATGACCTATGTTTTGAAAAATATCATTTTTACTAAAAGCTTCCGAAGGACTTTTCAAAAAGCCAAAATGATTTTTCTTAAAATCAACTGGCAGAACCCTAGCAGAACTCGGCTAGAGTTCGGCCAGAGTTTGACCAAGTTGAACGTTATGTGAACGTTTGATTTTGAACTTGGTCACCCTTCAGTTGCGGTTTGTTACAAAGAGCTCTGTCAGAGTTCTGCCTGAATTCTGTCAGAATTCTGTCTTTGGAAAAACTATAAATAGAGAAGGATTTCGATCATTTCAAATCACCAATTCACTTTCAATCTCTTCTCTTCTAAAGCTTATATTTTTCTCCAAAGAGTTCTCAAAAGCTTACATTTTCAAATTCCAAGCCAGTTACAATCCTCTAATCGATTTGCCAGTGCGGTACGGTCTAGAAGTTTCAGAGCGGTTGTAATCAGAGGCTTGATTGAAGAAACAACTATTCACAATTGAAGTTGGTCGAGTTCTTCGTATCAAAGCTCGTTGTAGAAGCATGGAATTTCAGGACCTGAAATCCTATGCGCCAAACATTACATGCGCCAGGAAGCTCAGATGAAGTACTTGACACAGCAAAGCAAAAGTATAGACATTAAAAGAGAATTTTTATTTCATACAAAAGTCTATTACATGTCTAAAGAAGAGCTGTACAAAGGAGAATTTCTACAAAAAAAAGACCCTAAGTCTACAGCTAGGCGCAGCAACCACCATGCGCTCTCAAACAGGCGCATCTCGCTATGCGCTCTCAGCCAGGCGCATCCCTTCAGCGGCTCAGTTATGTGTATCCCTTCAGCAGCTCAGTTATGTGTCGCCCTTCAGCGTCCCAGTCAGGCACATCATGAAGTGTCAGCATATGTGCCATCAAATCCTTCGACTAATGAAGCATTTACTGAGCAGAACGAGGGTGGCAATCAACCCTGTAGCTGAAGGAAGAGCTCCCTAAACCAAGAAAGAGAAGAGCACCGCAAATCAACCTGCGGCTAAAGGAGCAGCTTTCAACCCAACCAGAATGGGCAACACCCACTCTAGCAGGAGGAGGAGCTCTCCCAAAGGCCAAGGAAGATGATCGGAGCACCGCAATTTTGATCTATGGCTCTTCCAACATAACAGAGACGAGGCTCGAGCATCCCGATCTTTGGATGCAACAGGCACCTTCTGCCTGCCTCGGAAGCCCTCGACTCCGACTTTTGGATGTAACAGTCACCTTCAAGTGCATCAATAAAAATAACGTGTCGCATCTTCACCCTCGGGAGCATCTCGTCAACAGAATGTGCTCGAACAAACAAGTTCATTTCTGGAGGACGTGAGAGAACTAGAAGCAAACCCTCTCCATGCCACTACTTATAGGCCGGGCAAATTAAACCCATGCGCCAAGTGGCTGGCTCTCTGAATCCCGTGCAATGAATTTGCATTAATGGTGATGAACCTGACGCTTCGAATTCTGCCAAGTCAAAAAATGGCTATTTAAAGTACTCAAAAAACGTAACAGTCGAGCCCATAAAGACGTGTCATGCAACGCGGATGTGCCGGCCAGACCGTGTATCATACTGATGCGCCCATTAACACCAAGCGCCATACGAGGATGCGCCTCATATGTCCCCATGCGCCCAGTAGAACACCGATCGATGCGCTCACTCAACAGTCCATCACCTATCAAGAACATTAAATACTGAAATCTGACAGAGTTAGCAGCACGTCCCCCGAGGACTGAACAGTTGACAGCTTTTTTCAGAAGACAAAGCATCGCCGACGTCAGCATCATCATTGCTCCCATCCGACGGTTACAAGCCACGTAGCCGCCCAACTATTTCGCTTGCACCTCCGCAGCCATACGCCCAAATCTCTGCATGTGCCTCAAAAGCCATGTGCCTCAGACTTTTCTCTAATCCCTAAAGACAGAAGTAAAGTCACTGTTGAAGCACCGCATGCGCCTCAAAAGCCATGTGCCTCGACTGGTTCGTGACTCCTAAAGGTTACGAGCCAAAATCTTCTCATGTACCCAATCCCAGGCGTATCCTATCAGATCACTCTCTATCAAATCCGAGATCTTTGAGCCATGGGCCTACGACACACGTCCTTTGACTTGATTCAGCCTATGAAGGGGTACTAATTACCCAAGATCTCAGCAACTAAAAGATCCTCTCCATTGCTACATGTCAGCTCGGCTGCAGCCCACAAAGGCAACATGAAGGGTTCAACTCCTCAATCAGAGCGCATCGCCCATGTGCCTCCATCAGCAACCACCACGTGGCATCCCCGCGTACAGGTGCATCCTACATATGTGCATGAGCAGCCAGCCTGTAAAGCTATAAATAGAGGGATCACTTCCTTCTTACATACACACATCACACAACCACCGACATACATATACAGAGACAGACCTACAAGCGCACACAGAGAGGCAGATACAGACACTCAACGTCTTCTTCCTCTCCGTAAGCTTCGGCACCCAGAGCAACTCAGACCTTCAGAGTACCGAGAACCGTCGTCAGATCATCAACGAGTCAACGTATTACCACTCGCTCCATCAGCACAAGGGACCCAGATAAACAAAAGTGTACTACTAGGATTACGTCTAAGTCCTATATTGCAATACTGTTCTGTTTGTAATTGAAATTTGTAATCAAAAGATTTTAATGGCAAACAAGCTGACGACTCTGCTGGGACCTCTTTCTCCTCCACCGAAAAAGCTGTGTCGCAATCCGACGACGTGAAGGTGGGATCCTCCTACAAGACGTTGGTCGTACGTCTCAATCAACAGGCGTATGAGGAGTTCATCTCTGAAGGCAGTGCGAGTCCTTCGAAGCGCCTGCCGAAGCCGATGAAGACTCGCTAAGTCTGGGTGCACAAGGTCGACGCCTCTGGCACCACCACTAAAGGGGATGTGCCCATGCAGCCTTCCCTTCCTGCTGACATCCTCAGCGACCAAGATGCGTCCACCGGTACAGCACATCTCTCAAAAAAATATACGGCTGACCACATTCCCCAGCCATCTACCTCTCGTGCGAGGAAGATGCGTCGATGGAGCAGGGGCACAACTAATGTCCCGCGCATCACCTCTGATGTGCCACAGAAGGCCTCTGTCTTTGACAGACTCACCCGCTGTAGTGGCAAGGAGAATCTAGACTCTGAGTACTATGCACCCCAGCGAGCTGTTACGAAGAAGTCCAAGGCAGCACGGGCCATGCGCCTCAAACGTGCTATGCCGACAGCAAATCAGAAGCATGCGCTCACAATCATGTGCGCTGCTGATTGTAAGCTGTATAAGGTCGACTCGGGTGCTTCTGCGCCGGAAATGAGTCGACCTTCAAAGTCCTTGCCTCACTCAGGCACATTTGTCGCGTTCACAACCAAGTCGAGCAAGGGAAACTCTGTGGTCTTGAACTCATGCGCCTCCATTGGTTGTGCATCTGAGGTTCGTTCAAGTTACTGTAAATGTTGCTCCCCACTACTGATCTGAGCACCTGTTTGGTGTTGGATCAGGGGGTACAGCATTCACTTGACCACCCCAGAGCTTGGCCTTGCCATGCGCCTGATGGGGGTACAAAGGTGGCACTCTCCTCCAACGATCTGCGTAACGTGATCACTCACAAACGCCGATCAGGAGAGTCGGTTGACAAGCATAATGCGCCCCTCATAGGGCACACCTGTGCTGTAGTCAATATCAACTGCTGTTGCAAGGCAGCAGTTCCACCAAGATAGTCGGTGTTCCAGCGGCTGCAATCATCAACACCCCTCCGACGTCGCCTCGGGAAGAAGGTGTCAATAAAAGAGGAGCCAGAACTAAAGGTTGCTTCATGGAACATAATCTTTAACTCTCCGTCAGTCCGAAAGGCGACTGACAATTCTTCATCCTCTTCCAAGAGCCAGCTGAGGAAAACCAAGACAACTATCCCGTCCTCCGGAGTGTTTGAAGGCACTCGAGGAAGAAAGAAGATCTTGGAGGAAGCTGGGGGTAGTCAAGCCCTTGTTGATCCTCCTTCTGAAGACGAAGACGTCCTCCAGAGCACAGCTGGGGTGGATCTTCATCCTGGAGACAAAGTCAGCCTCCCGGACGTAGCTGGGGGTGGTCTGGCCCCTGTGGACCTGCGTCTCGAACATGAAGAAGTCCTCCAAGACAGAACTGGGGGTAATCAGGCCCTTACGGATGCTCCTAAAGTCGAGGATGTCCTCCAGAATGTAGCTGGAGGTAGCCAAGACGAGGCTCCGGGAGAAGTTTCTCTTCTACATGAGAGCGAGGCCGAAAACGAAGTCTCAACTGATCCCTCCGACTCCAGCTGTGTCATGACAGTATACATGACTAGGGGTGATGCCGAGCCTGATGCGCCGCCAGCAGACCTCGTCCAGCGCATGGATACCTTAGAGGGAGGACTCAAAACCCTCTCTATCTTCATGCAAACACTGACTCAAGCAGTGTTTGAGATACGGTCAGCTTTGGCTAGGGCACCGTCTACTGGTCCTGACCCTGGGGCCAATGGAGAATCAAGCGTACCCCTTCAACGGGTATCCTTGGATACAGATCGCCGTGAGGCACCTTGGACGTCAGAGCCCTCAAATGCTCAACTCCAGGCGGTACCACCTTCCCCGACTCCCAGTTCCACGGAGGACATGGTCGAGATGATCAGGGACTTGCGCGAGCGCTTTGAGTCCAAGAACAGACAAAAGAAGCGCCAAAAGATGGGGATCCTCCAACCATATCCCCTCGATTGGAATAAAGTGGTTTATCCTCCTAAGTATAAACCACAAACATTGACGCCATACGACGGGAAGGACTCTCCTTGTCGCTATCTGACGTACTTCTAGTCTCAAATGGGACATCTTTCGAAGGAGGACACACGACTCACCAGTATATTTGTCGGGGCACTGAAAGGAGTAGCGTACGACTGGTACTACAGTCTTCCAGATAACTCCATATCTTCCTTCAACGACTTGACGCGTCTCTTCCTCGACCGTTTCTATGACGGCAGAAAGGACATGACAATGGCGTCCCTCATAGAGATACTCCAGAAGGAGAAGGAAACAGTTCGAATATTCATCGAACGCTTCTGACAAGCCTGCTTCAGACTGCCCCCGGGCATGCCAGAACATGCACTCCTCTTCTCATGCAGCATGAACATGCTGCCTGCAGTCAAACTCTGGCTCAACTCTACTCCTTCTCCCGACTGGAGTTCCTTGATCATCGAAGCAGAAGCAGCAGAAAAGAAGGCATCCAATGCTCGCCTTCTGGGAGTTAGTTTCTCTGTCTTTGAGGACAAGTGGAAGCGGCCTGCAGTGAACAACCCTGGATGAGAGACGAAGGGGAAACAGGCATTGACTGTCAATGTCTCCAAAGGTGCATCAGCACCTACTCAGAAGCCTCCACTTGCACCAAGGCCAAAGGAGATTTATTCTTTTAACGATGAAGACACCCTGCAACTCTTTGAGATACTGAAGCAGGGTGACAAGATCAAATTGTAGGACCCGAAGTATCCCGACGAGGTTGGAAAAGTGGACAATCCGAGGTACTGTCACTACCATCGGTTTGTCGAACGTCCAACTAAGGACTGCTACGTCCTCAAAAACTACATCCAGTGCATGATCAATGCGAATGTTATCTCCGTCGACTACGAAGAGAAAACGGTCTCGGCTAACCTGATGTCACTCCAATTTGGCACCTTGCCGCCAACCACAACACAAGATGGCGTCATCTCCATCCCTAAGGTGACAATGGAGGTGGTTTACTTACTACCTACTCGTGACAACGCGAGTGGACTCATCCCACTCACCACATCTCGGGGAGAGGTCTTGTGGGTTCACCCTGATCTCGTCTCTGAGGTTACTCAACCGGAGGTACGCTCTGCCTCCAAAACTAAGGGCAGGAACATCAAGTCTTGCCGTATGGTCTCTTCCTCTACGGAAGAAGCACTTCCTGTACAGACGCATTCACATCAGAACGCCCAACCTGACGAAGCTGCCGTCGAGGTGGTGCCTCCTTGTACCGTCCCTGCTGCCCAGGAAGAGGGCCCATCTAAGCCCCCAGTAGCCAATAAGCAGAAGCATGTAGAGGCCCGTTTCGACAAGCCCCTACAAAAGAAGAATGCTTCGGGACTAGCCAAGCCCCACAACTTCGACATACTGGCACAACTGGCCAGTACTCCTGCCCGTCTATCTTTGTTCGAGCTTCTTCGCCTTTCCAAGGACACTCGTAAAGCTCTCAGTGAAGCCCTGAAGGATGCTGAGTCCTTCATCAGTCAGGTCAAGCAGCCTGAGGATACCCCGACTACATGTGCACACTGTCATTGTGCGGATGAAGTTATCCCCAACATAACCTTTATCCAATAAGATATGCTGCTCAAGCACAACCGACACAACAGGCCTCTGTATTATATAGGGTATATCGGTTCCGTCAAGGTAAAGCAGATTCAGATCGATACGGGGTCTTCCCTCAGCATCATTTCGAAGATGCTGCTCTCAATACTGGGGATCCCAATGTACCGACTGGCGCCTTCCAACACAACAATCAGTGGCTTCAATGCTAGCAAAAGCGAGTCGCTGGACAAAATACAGTTAAAGTGTCATATCGGTAACCTCAGAACCGAGGTGACTTGCTGTGTCGTGGACACCGATGTCAACTACAACCTCCTACTGGATCGTCTGTGGCTGCATGAGTACATGGTGGTACCATCCACACTCCACCAATGTATGAAATACGTGTCCACCAATGACATCATCCGGACGTAGTTCGCGGACATTGACCCTTTCAAGGGGGTTGAAGCCTACTTCACTGATTCCACCTTGTACAAGTCACCTGACGAGGAGGAAGCCAATGATGCTGACGATGAAGCAGAAACGGCAGCAGAGCCCGACATGGAGCCAGAGATGATTCTCGAGGCTCCTTTAAAAATTTGACTCAAAGGGAAGCCGTCTCAGACATTGCCTCCCATGAACACCAAGCTACCTGGAAAAACACCAACTGCTCCAAGTAGAACACCTATTGAAGCTCTCTTGAAGATACGGCTCAAGGGAAAGCCGTCTCAAACATCGGCTCCCCTTGTGGTAAAACTACAGGGGAAGGCACCAATCACCGAAGGCGCAGTTGAGGCACCTCTGAAGGTGCATCTTAAGGACAAACCGCCGTAATCATCTATCTTATCCAAGCTGCCAGAGAAGGCCCACATAGCCCTCTCGGACCCTAAGATCAAAGATGTGGTGGACTCTTCCGATCCAATCCTAGTACTCACAGATGAAGAGTTAGGGGAATATATCTCTGCTGATGTAGATGCACCCTCTCCGGATAATGTAATCCTGTGGGACAAAATCTCGTGTTTCATCAATAATAGAGTGTCTTTTAATTATTATAGTCTTCCACATTGGAATGCCATGTATACATTAGATAATGCTCTACGGTCGTTGCAAACACAAATAACGACCGTCCATCATGTAAATCGAGTAGTCCCGTCCCAAGGGGTCTGTTTTGTAGTCCCACTACGGAATCGAGATGAAGAATCCATCATCTTCGGCAAAGTCGAGCATCATCAAGACCTCCCGCCACTCGAGCAAGAACCAGATACCGGCAGAATACAAGTCTATCGGTACACAAACAAGGCAAAGTACCTAATCCAAAAGATGGGTTACGACCTAAAAAGCAACAAAGGCCTAAACTACGGCAAGGGTCGACGTCTTCCTCTCCGGCTTCCAATACCTAAAGGAAAGCCGCAGGACTACTATCATCGAACTCGACGGGGGGTGGGCTATGTCACGCCACCGTCAACTCTAGAGAGTTCGGAGGCAGAAGAACTAGAACATTGTCATTCATCCGAAGCATCAACTTGGGATTCCGATACCAGTATCGAATCAGTCTTCAAAAAAATGCTATCAGCCAACATGATATCTGCACAATCTCAAGAAGATGAAGGCGAAGACCAAACGCCAGAATTCTTCAAAGAAGAACCCTGGGCTCATCGCCTAGGAGAACAGTGGAAGTCTCGTTTTGAATTACGCGAATCCCCTACCGAAGACGAATTCGAGCAGATCGACCTTGGGGATGGATCTTCTTCCAAACCCATCTTCATCAGCAAAAGCCTAAAAGGAGAAGACTGGGAATCTTTAATCCAGCTGGCTAAAGAATATATCGATGCCTTCGCCTGGAGCTATGAAGATATGCCGGAACTTGATCCCCAGATCATGATGTATAGGCTTAACATCTTACCTGATGCCAAGCCTATAAAGCAACAATAGCGACATTTTTGTCCTGACATCATGAACGCTATCAATCAGGAGGTAGACAAACTTCTGACCAGCGGGTTTATTCGTGAAGAACAACACCCGGATTGGGTGGCCAACGTCGTCCCTGTCATCAAGAAGAATGGAAAGATACGAGTTTGTATCGACTTCAGGAATCTCAACACTGCTTGCCCGAAGGACGAATTCCTGCTTCCAATTACCGACGTGATGATCGACAACACATTTGGCTTTAAACTTATGTCTTTCATTGACGGGTATTCGGGCTACAACCAGATCAAGATGTTCCCCGATGACATAAAACACACGTCATTCAGGACTCCGAAGGGGGTTTTCTGCAATACAGTAATGCCCTTCTATTTAAAGAACGCCGGTGCGACATACCAACGAGCTATGAGCACCATCTTCCGTCAGCATCTTTGCAAGACAGTCGAATGCTATGTCGATGACATCGCAATCAAGAGTCGTCTCAAAGGAGATCACCTACAAGACCTGAAGACAGTCTTCGATCTCATGCGAGCGCATCAACCCAATATGAACCCCGCTAAATCCTTCATTGGGATTTCTAGCGGAAAGTTCTTAGGATTCATTATTACAGCGAAAGGCATTCACGTCGATCCCGAGAAGACCAAAGCCATCCTTGACATGGACCCTCCGAAGAACCTCTGAGAACTTCGAGGTCTGCAAGGGCGTCTGGCATACATCCGGAGGTTTATAGCAAACCTTTCAGGAAAATGTCAACCCTTCACCCAGCTCATGAAGAAGGGGGTCTCTTACGTCTGGACAGAGGAATGCCAAAAAGCTTTCGACGACATCAAGGCTTACTTGACAAGCCCGCCAGTCCTGGTGGCACCCGTCGTCGGCAAACCATTTCTCCTCTACGTTCGTGCCATGGATCATTCCCTCGGTGCTCTGCTGGCTCAGAACAGCGATACAGGCTATGAGCAAGCTATCTACTACCTCAGTAGAACACTGATCGGGGATGAACACCGGTACAACCCCGTTGAAAAAGAGTGTTCGGCTTTGGTATTTTTCATCTAGAAGTCTCGCCATTATGTCTCGGACTAGACAATTCATGTCATCTCCCGAGTCAAACCACTCAGAGTTCTCATGACGAAGCCAGGGTCATTGAACTCCCGGCTAGCTACGTGGGCAATCCTGTTAACGCCATACAACACGGTGTTCGTTCCACAAAAAGCCGTCAAGGGTCAGGCTCTAGCCGACTTTTTAGATGCACACCCCATCCCAGAGTCTTTCAGACTCTATGAAGACATCCTGGATGAGGTCCAAGAATCAAACGTCACCGAAAAAAGCTCCGTCTGGCGGATATTTTTCGATGGTGCTTCAAGAACAGGCCCCAAAGGCCAAATCATCGCAGGAGTGGGGGTAGTCCTAATCTCCCCCGATCAGCTGGTCATATAGCATGCCTACTCCCTTTCGAAGTCGTGCTCCAACAATGTTGCCGAGTACAACGCTCTCATCATGGGACTCCAGCTGGTGCAACAGCTGGGGGTGGACCATCTGGAAGCCTACGGTGACTCAAAAATCGTCGTTAACCAGGTCAGAGGGCAATACCGCCATGAAGATCTGATTCCTTACCATGAAGTTGCATTTAACATCATTTCAACCTTCACCAAGTTCTTCATCGAACATGTACCTCGTTTACAAAATTTGGAGGCTGACGCTCTGGCTGGCCTCGCAGCCTCATTTGCAACACCCTTCGGGACTCAACACTATGTCACGAAAGTTGGTCGAGACTTGGTCTGTCCTAAAAACAACCTATGCTCACAAATGGCCCATGCCATGACAACAAGTGCTGGTGTTAATGTCCGAGACTGGAGGTTCCCGTTTATTGACTTCGCTGTCTATGAAATTCTCCCAGAAGATCCGAAAAAAGTTATCTCGGTCAGGAGGCATTCCCTTCGATTCTATTACGATACAACTACTAAAATGCTGTACCGACGCTCCTACGATGGACTTCTCCTTCGATATTTATCCAACAAAGAAGCGGTCGAAGCCCTTCGAGAAGCTCACGACGGAACCTGCGGGGCCCATCAACCTGGCCCTAAGTTGCAGGATCGATTGCGACGCATGGACTACTACTGGCCAACCATGGCAGCCGACGCTGTCGACTATGCTAAAAAGTGTCATGCGTGCCAGCTTGTAACTCCACTTCCCTATTTATTTTTGAGAAATTAAAAGTTTCTAATAATCATTATAGGTTTTGATTGAGTATTTATAATTTTAGTAAATATTTTGGATATTGAAAATTTATCTATTTTGGAGGGAATTTAAATAGGAAGAAATTTCAATTTCAAAAAGTGGTTACAACCAACTTGTGGTCCCCTCATATTTTTACCAAAAAGTTTTTAACTGTTTTTTTAACATTTCTGTAATATACGAAAAGGGGGGCTAATTTAGAATTTTGATTGGGCGGAGGGGCTACTACAGAATTTTGTTTGATAGAGGGGTTTTTCTGCAAACTTTTCTTTCCTTAATATTGTGCGGGTCAGGAGAGAGAATCTCTCTGAGTTTTCTCAGCCGATCCTCCTCTCAAATTCTCTTTTCCGCAATTATTTTTCCTCGGTCACTGGAACAGCAACCTTCGACCATGGCGGGACGACAGCGGCTGTCGGCATCCGGCCTCTTCCCCATCACAGCGATGATCGGTGACTCAGCACCCTATCTCCGACGATTCCTTCTTTTCCGGCAGTACACTTCGTTTTCGACGACTACGACACTGCTAGGTCGTTTCTTTCTCGACAGCGAGCCTACCTTGGCGACGGCTCGATGCTCCTCCTCTTCTCAACATCATCCGTCGTGGCTAGCCGTTCCGCTCTGCAATGATGACCTAGGACGTGCACACGGGTCTTGATCGGGAATGACGGGCTTTGTCTTCTTCTCCGGCGAACTCCTTCGACGACTGAAAATTGGATCCCCGACAAATAACGGTGGCGATATAGTAAGTTTTCTGATCTTCTTGTTATTTACTGCTTCTTAATTTGGTTGTTCGATCGGATTAGCGAGCAATTATTTTCCTTAGTTATTGATTGGATTTTTGAAGCCTTTTGAATTGAGTTTCGGTTTTACTCTGGATTCCGGGATCGATCCCTCATTTTGAATCATTTACTTGCTCTGTACACCAGGTATTTGAGGAATTATCTCTGAAGAGATCCGATATGCCTTTGTGTCCGAATCAGACACGAGTGGATTGTGTCATCGAGGGCGGGGACCCAGGTATAATTCCTTCCCTGTTCTTTGCTCATTTTCTGGCTTAATTCTTGATGTCAAAGTTTCGTTGATGTGTCTCTTGTTGACCCAAGGATCGGCATCTAGGAGCTGATACCGTGTTTTAGACACGGTGTCGTAGGGAATTCAGAGGAGAATCGTGTGTCTAGTTTCTCTATTCGTGTCCTAACCGATGTAAATATCTGTAGGTGTGCGTGCGTATCGATGTTTGAGTTTCGGAGTACAACTGAGGAGTAGCCGCACATGGGGTTCTTGGGTTGTTCGTGTTCCGCCATTGTACGTGTCCAAGCTTTAGGTCGTGTCCTGGTATTGGTCGTATCCAGGGACTGTTGTTTGGAGGCGGGATGCCCTACTTTGTACCTGAGTTGAGTACTAAGTGTGTTGGCAGGATATTTTGGTTTGAATGTTCTTCTGAACATTAGCCCATGGATGATTTTTAAACCCTCTGCTTTGTTTCTTAATTTGTACTGCTCGAGTTGCTAGTGTGTTGGCCAAGAACAGTGAGTTGGGTTTTGAATGAATTAGCTTAGTTGAATTTGTAATTTAATGCATTATGCTTTATTTCTATCCTACAGTTTTGATGTGGTGGTTATACTTTAAATTTGGATTTTGGTACGTATGGGAGAGAGCAGTATTGGATGGGAGACTGGGCTGTTGTATGGTTATTTGAATTCAAGGTGGGTTTGGCCAGTAAAGTTTAGTTTAGCAATGGACTTGATGATTGGATTGCTGAATCCCGAAGAACTAAATTGTAGCAGCAATAGGGAGGTTGAACTGAATGTTGGGTCAATGTGTGGGCACAGGTGGTTAGTTCCTGAGTTGAGCTAGATCAGTTCAAGTTGGGCCAATATTAATACGCTATAATGATTTCTATTTCAATCTAATATGTTTGATAAATATTTTAACTAATTACTTACCAATTGACTTTGGGTATAGAACTTTATGAATCTATATAGTTCTATTTGTAAGCCTTTGGGTATAGAATTATTTAAATAAGATTGTTAATCTCTTGTTAGTATAAACATCATCTAGAATTAATTAAGTAATAATATATCTATTGTTCTATAGCTAGTTATAAGTGTGTAAGGCTAGCGTAACATTATGAATAATTTATAGTTAGTTTATGGTTAAGAGAAGAGATAGTCAGTTGATATTGTTTAGAAATTAATCAACTTGTAAATCATTTTAAAACAGGAGGACATCTAGCCCTGATCTTCATCCGTACTTTCCTGGAGCAAGGCAAGTACATTCTATGGTCTTGTGCATTTCATTATATCATGTGCTTTCTTGATTGACACATTATAACACGTCATGTACTTTCTGGTGCTCATGTTCCTTGTTCTTATTACTTGTACCTGGGGTGGGGAAATATACTATTTATGTGACCAAACCCAAGAAACAACTCAGATGTGTTTAGCTTAGACCCCGTATCGTGCACGCAGGTCCTAAATCGTACCATTCATGTGCTTTCATGTGCTTACCCCTAGCCGGTCACATACTTAGTTATATTTCAAATATAGTACACACATGCAGGAGATATACCTTGTACTTATTTCCTGTGATTCCATGATACCATGTTCTTTCATGTGCTTACATATCATGTACTTTCATGTTCTTACATACCATGTTCTTTCATGTACTTTACACACCATGTTCTTTCATGTACTTATTCACCATGTTCTTTCCTGTACTTTTCATGTTCCCTTGTACTTTTATATCATGATGTCTTGTTCATTACCTAGAACTGTACTTTGCTCCGCTCCTGAATAGGATATGTTGCAGGTATGCTTGTAGGACATTGATCTACTCTATGGGCCAGAGCCCAGGATTTAGCTGAGCAGGACGAGGCTTAGCTTGAGGTTTCAGGTTTAGATTACTTAGTTTTACTTTGAGATATTGACTTTAGAGTTCATAGCACTTTTCATTCATGTTGATTCTGGTACATTATGATATCTGGATTTGTGGATCATGGTGATTATTCTGGGATACATTTTTAGATGCTGTGATTCTATACTTTCATGTTTATCTGGTTAGTTTTCCCTAGCTTGGTACAGCTTACTTTATTGTGTCTAACAATGAAGGCTGGGCGTGTCCGACTCGTGTCCGATTATTCGGGAGCGGGTCGTGACATGTTTTTAGTGGTGGCCCATGCAGGTCTATCCTAATGGTACCTAGGTCGTAGCGTACTATTGGGGGACTTGATTTAAACTAGGGAAACTTGATCACAGCATAGGAAAATCGGGAAATAAGGGTATATCAGGTATATCAGGTATATTGATATTCTATAACACTTGTTGTATTTAGGTCTAGGTTATTTTAACAGTTTTCTGTTTTACAGATAGTTCAAAATCACGCGACACCGGGACAGTCGACCCACCTACACTTGAAGGTTTCGAGCTTCCACTACCTTCTATCACTCTACTATCCCCATGGGTAATACGTAGTTGACGGAGACGTTTGAAGAGTCCCTTGCCAACCAGAGGGAGCAGGCCATCCTTTCCAAGTCAGACTTGTGGATGCACTCTCCGAGCCAGGAAGGACTTCTGATTTCCAGACTCTCAGACTTTTGGACTTCTCCGACGCCAAGCGCATATCTTGCACCGAGTAGCAGATCGAGAACCTGGAGTAGCCACTGAAAATCATCCTAGTCCCTGAGGACCCGACTTCTCCGGAGATTGGTGCCACCAGCCAGAAGATCCAGAATATAGCACTGACAATAGAATGAGACCTGAAACTGAAGTTTATGAAAGACATGAAGACTTATGACCGAGATAGCAGCTATTATGGATCCGCGAAGCGTCGCCACACTCAGACAACACTTCTTTAGCCCAGCAGGAGATTCAGATTCAGCCGGCTATCATTTGTATTTTTTGCCGCAACCCAGGACACCACTACGACGAATGCCACAAAAGACGGAGACTACGCTAGTACTGCGGATCACCTACTCACCAAGTCAAAGATTGTCCGGAGACCGTTGATCGCACTGCCCGAGAACAGGCACGAGGAGCACCAGGACCGCAGCAGAAGGATCCGCCTCTCCAGATTCAGCAGTTATATGGAGCATTACCGCATGGACCAGTCTACGTCAGGACAGTGAAAAAGATTGAAGTGATTCCAGTTCCGGAGGAAATACTGAAGACAGATTGAAGACAGAAGATTTCTTTTGCATGGTTGGAAAAACCATGTATCTGATTAGCAATCCAGCCTCTCCTTAAAATCCTCTTAGCACCTAGATCATTTCCTCAAAACTTCTTGTTTTCTATTTTTGAAATCTTGATTGATGTCGAAACTTACTTTGAGATATTGTTTCCTGTTTCGGTAAACTTGTTCAGATCCACAAATCGATAATTGTTTAAAATTCATTATTCGATACCGTTATTCATCATTCCTGACCTTATTTCCTAGTGATGGCTCATATTTGCAAATTTTGTTCATTTATCAAACTTTGTGTTATTGATATTTAATCATTTCTCGAGATTTCATTTCGAAATCCTTTTCCTCATTCGAAACTTGTTTAAAGCTCCGTCCTATACAGACATTGTTGCAAATACCTTTGAGGGTTTTGAAGATTTTGTTTCCTACTCGAGACTTGTTTCCTCATTCATGACTTTGATTTTCTAGTCGAGAGTTGTTGGTCCACTATTTTTGTTTCGATCCTGTCTCCTATCCAAGATTTGCTTGTTTCATGGATACTTGTTCCTACTCGTTTATTGATATTTTGTTCGCTAATTGAACTTGTACTATTCCAAAATTATTCCTACTTGAAATATCATTCTGAAACCGTGTTTGAACCTTCGCTTCTATTGATGCTTGTTTGGGATTCTATTTCTTATTTTGACTTTATTTCGGACTCGCTCTCTATTTACGATTTTGTTACTATTGAGATTCACCTGTTTCATATTTACGATCCAATACCTTGTTTCCTATTGAAACCTGTTTTCTAGTTACTATTCAAATCTTGATTCCTCGTTGAGATTTTCTATTCGAGATGTTGTTCCTTATTCACGACTTGGTCGATACTTGATTTTCTATTTTTCTTTTCTTTTCTGTGTGTACCTTATTGGAGAATTCATTTTCAATTCAAGTTTTTGCTCGAGATTTCATTGTTATTCGAGATTTTATTGAAACTTGTTTTCAGTACGGGATTTTATTTCTTATTTTGAAACTTGACTCCTATCTGATGCCTTGCTTCAGTTCATCCTTCGAGACTCTGTTATCCCCTCGGGATAATGTCTCATATATGGAATCTTGTTGCCATTCCAGATATCAGTTGATATTCCGTCATAATTTAAAACTTCGCCCTGTCTGAAATTTTAAATCTCCCTGGTTGCCCTTTTGTGCTCACCGATGGGATCCTTTGTCATCTTTTAGTACCTAATAAATCCTTGTATTCCAAGAGTCAGGTAACTTCACCATTTCCGTGACTTGGACTATTGAAACTCATTTTGAATTCCTTGAAACTCTTTTGAAATCCCTAGGGATAAAGTCGAGAGGCTATTCGATGATCTACTATGGCATGACAGTTGTGCGCTGCAGCCATTAGCTGGATTATAGAGACTGAGGGTTCACTGCAGCCAGTAGCGCACTGGTGAGGCAGGAACTCTAAGTTGAAGTGATTTCAGACAATCATAGGTTTTCGAGTACTGTCGAGACTTGTCATATTCTTCATACCTTGATCTCTTGGGTTGCTTCGTCAATGATTGTTGGAAAATGGATAAGGTCGACAGAATATTCGGTGACGTATTGTTATTTGAGTCACGGAGCTGAAAGTTTACTGCAGCCAGATATACACTGGCAGGGTAGGGATTCTAAGCAAAGTGATTTCAAATACCTATATGTTCCTGGATATCATGGAGACTATATTCCCTTTCCATATGATTATTGGTTTTCGAGAATCATAAATTCTTGCATGTTCATCCTGATTTGATACTTATCTCCTGAGTATTTCGTACGTTTCCTCAATCAACCCTTGCTAATTTTCCTTCTAGCATTTTATCGTCAGATCATTTATTTCCTCAAATTATACATTGCCAGATTTTAATTCCATACTTCGTTCTTGTCTTGTCTAAACTTCAATCTTAAATCATGACTATCTGACCATGATTTTCCTATCTTGTCCTAGTCCACTTGTGTTTTAAAAAAAATTCGTACTTAATAGTTGTGTCTTCATGATTTTGCTCCTCTAAGTTGTAATTGGAACTTCATCCTATCCCGTGCCTATTTGATTCTTGATCATTGATCGTGTTATTCCAACTTCTTGTGTGTACTTGGTCTCAAGGCCCAGGGCGTCATGAATCGACAGAAGCACTAGGCGAACAACAGCAGATGGCCACCGAAATTTGCAGTTGGAAGCAGAGTGTTCCCGAAGAATCACGCCGACCAGAGACACCATTCGTTTTGGCAGAGGCGGGAAGCTCAGTCCGAGATTCATCGGGCCTTTCGACGTGACGGCACAATTGGCGAGGTGGCGTATCGACTAGCGCTTCCAGCCAGCTTGGAGGGAGTCCACATGGGAGCGCGATGACGAGATGCGGGAACGCTATCCTAGTTGTTTGCTTTATTGTATTTTAGTATTCGAAAATTCTGCTTCAATAAATGAATTGTGGTTGAACTTTTGTGATTTTGAAATTTATTTTGTAAGTCTTCGAATTTCGAGGACGAAATCATTTTAAGGAGGAAGATTTGTAACTCCACTTCCCCATTTATTTTTGAGAAATTAAAAGTTTCTAATAATCATTATAGGTTTTGATTGAGTATTTATAATTTTAGTAAATATTTTGGATATTGAAAATTTATCTATTTTGGAGGGAATTTAAATAGGGAGAAATTTTAATTTCAAAAAGTGGTTACAACCAACTTGTGGTCCCCTCATATTTTTACCAAAAAGTTTTTAACTGTTTTTTTAGCATTTCTGTAATATACGAAAAGGGTGGCTAATTTAGAATTTTGTTTGGACGGAGGGGCTACTACAGAATTTTGTTTGATAGAGGGGTTTTTCTGCAAACTTTTCTTTCCTTAATATTGTGCGGGTCAGGAGAGAGAATCTCTCTGAGTTTTCTCAGCCGATCCTCCTCTCAAATTCTCTTTTCCCTAATTATTTTTCCTCGGTCACTGGAACAGCGACCTCCGGCCATGGCGGGACGACAGCGGCGGTCGGCGTCCGGCCTCTTCCCCATCACAGCGATGATCGACGACTCAGCACCCTATCTCCGGCGATTCCTTCTTTTCCGACAGCGCACTTCGTTTTCGGCGACTACGACACTTCTAGGTCGTTTCTTCCTCGACAGCGAGCCCACCTTGGCGACGGCTCGACGCTCCTCCTCTTCTCGACATCATCCGTCGTGGCTAGCCGTTCCGCTCTACAATGATGACCTAGGACGTGCACACGGGTCTTGATCGGGAGTGACGGGCTTTGTCTTCTTCTCCGGCGAACTCCTTCGACGACTGAAAATTGGATCCCCGGCAAATGACGGTGGCGATATAGTGAGTTTTCTGATCTTCTTGTTATTTACTGCTTCTTAATTTGGTTGTTCGTTCGGATTAGCGAGCGATTATTTTCTTCAATTATTGATTGGATTTTTGAAGCCTTTTGAATTGAGTTTCGGTTTTACTCTGGATTCCGGGATCGAGCCCTCATTTTGAATCATTTACTTGCTCTGCACACCAGGTGTTTGAGGAATTATCTCTAAAGAGATCCGATATGCCTTTGTGTCCGAATCAGACACGAGTGGATTGTGTCATCGAGGGCGGGGACCCAGGTATAATTCCTTCCCTGTTCTTTGCTCATTTTCTGGCTTAATTCTTGATGTCAAAGTTTCGTTGATGTGTCTCTTGTTGACCCAAGGATCGGCATCTAGGAGCTGATACCGTGTTTTAGACACGGTGTCGTAGGGAATTCAGAGGAGAATCGTGTGTCTAGTTTCTCTATTCGTGTCCTAACCGATGTAAATATCTGTAGGTGTGAGTGCGTATCGATGTTTGAGTTTCGGAGTACAACTGAGGAGTAGCCGCATATGGGGTTCTTGGGTTGTTCGTGTTCCGCCATTGTACGTGTCCAAGCTTTGGGTCGTGTCCTGGTATTGGTCGTATCCAGGGACTGTTGTTTGGAGGCGGGATGCCCTACTTTGTACCTGAGTTGAGTACTAAGTGTGTTGGCAGGATATTTTGGTTTGAATGTTCTTCTGAACATTAGCCCATGGATGATTTTTAAACTCTCCGCTTTGTTTCTTAATTTGTACTGCTCGAGTTGCTAGTGTGTTGGCCAAGAACAGTGAGTTGGGTTTTGAATGAATTAGCTTAGTTGAATTTGTAATTTAATGCATTATGCTTTATTTCTATCCTGCAGTTTTGATGTGGTGGTTATACTTTAAATTTGGATTTTGGTACGTGTAGGAGAGAGCAGTATTGGATGGGAGACTGGGCTGTTGTATGGTTGTTTGAATTCAAGGTGGGTTTGGCCAGTAAAGTTTAGTTTAGCAATGGACTTGATGATTGGATTGCTGAATCCCGAAGAATTAAATTGTAGCAGCAATAGGGAGGTTGAACTGAATGTTGGGTCAATGTGTGGGCACATGTGGTTAGTTCCTGAGTTGAGCTAGATCAATTCAAGTTGGGCCAATATTAATACGCTATTATGATTTCTATTTCAATCTAATATGTTTGATAAATATTTTAACTAATTACTTACCAATTGACTTTGGGTATAGAACTTTATGAATCTATATAGTTCTATTTGTAAGCCTTTGGGTATAGAATTATTTAAATAAGATTGTTAATCTCTTGTTAGTATAAACATCATCTAGAATTAATTAAGTAATAATATATCTATTGTTCTATAGCTAGTTATAAGTGTGTAAGGCTAGCGTAACATTATGAATAATTTATAGTTAGTTTATGGTTAAGAGAAGAGATAGTCAGTTGATATTGTTTAGAAATTAATCAACTTGTAAATTATTTTAAAACAGGAGGACATCTAGCCCCGATCTTTACCCGTACTTTCCTGGAGCAAGGCAAGTACATTCTATGGTCTTGTGCATTTCATTATATCATGTGCTTTCTTGATTGACACATTACAACACGTCATGTACTTTCTGGTGCTCATGTTCCTTGTTCTTATTACTTGTACCTGGGGTGGAGAAATATACTATTTATGTGACCAAACCCAAGAAACAACTCAGATGTGTTTAGCTTAGACCCCGCATCGTGCACGCAGGTCCTAAATCGTACCATTCATGTGCTTTCATGTGCTTATCCCTAGCCGGTCACATACTTAGTTATATTTCAAATATAGTACACACATGCAGGAGATATACCTTGTACTTATTTCCTGTGATTCCATGATACCATGTTCTTTTATGTGCTTACATATCATGTACTTTCATGTTCTTACATACCATGTTCTTTTATGTACTTTACACACCATGTTCTTTCATGTACTTATTCACCATGTTCTTTTCTGTACTTTTCATGTTCCCTTGTACTTTTATATCATGATGTCTTGTTCATTACCTAGAACTGTACTTTGCTCCGCTCCTGAATAGGATATGTTGCAGGTATGCTTGCAGGACATTGATCTACTCTATGGGCCAGAGCCCAGGATTTAGCTGAGCAGGACGAGGCTTAGCTTGAGGTTTCAGGTTTAGATTACTTAGTTTTACTTTGAGATATTGACTTTAGAGTTCATAGCACTTTTCATTCATGTTGATTCTGGTACATTATGATATCTGGATTTGTGGATCATGGTGATTATTCTGGGATACGTTTTTAGATGCTGTGATTCTATACTTTCATGTTTATCTGGTTAGTTTTCCCTAGCTTGGTACAGCTTACTTTTTTGTGTCTAACAATGAAGGCTGGGCGTGTCCGACTCGTGTCCGATTATTCGGGAGCGGGTCGTGACACAGCTTCACGCTGACTTTATTCACACACCATCAGAACCACTACATCCTACGGTCGCCTCCTAGCCCTTCAAAGCCTGGGGCATGGACATTGTAGGACCGATCACCCCTCCTTCATCAAGGGGACACCGCTTCATCCTAGCCATCACCGACTACTTCTCCAAATGGGCAGAAGCAGTTCCACTGGCGGAAGTGAAGAGCTCCCGGGTGGTCAGCTTCATCAAATACCATGTCATCTACCGTTTTGGGGTACCTCGGAGGATTATCCATGATAACGGTCCTCAGTTCATCAGCCATGTTTTCAACAGATTCTGTGACAAGAATCGCATCCAAAACGTGGCATCAACCGCCTACAATTCGGCAGCAAACGGATTGGCCGAGGCATTCAACAAGACTATCGTCAGGCTACTCAAAAAGGTCGTGTCATCCAACAAACGCGACTGGAACGAAAAGCTCGACGAATGCCTTTGGGCCTACCGCACAACGGTACGGACCCTGACGGGCAACACACCATTCTCCCTGGTCTACGGGAGCGAAGCGGTACTGCCTCTCGAGATCTAGATACCCTCGCTCCGTGTAGCGATCACAAATCAACTCACAGAGGAAGACAATCAACCTCTCCAAGCTCAACAACGCATCGAACTCTATCAAGCCTGTATATCATAGGCTTTCAACAAGAAGGTCAAGCAGAGGACTTTCCAAGTAGGCAACCTGGTTCTGGCAGTCAAGAGGCCGATGGTGTTGACTCACAAGACACCAGGAAAGTTCGAGCCCAAGTGGGAGGGACCTTTCATCATAGAGACGGTATACTCGAACGGTGCTTACCGTCTCGCCAAACCCAATGGGGACTTGTTCATGATGCCCATCAACGACAAGTTCTTAAAGAAGTACTACTCTTGACATCCTTCAGAAATGTACTTCTATCCAACAAGGGAGTCTGTGGACCCAATCATCAGGGCTCACACACAATTCTCTTCCACAAAATCTTACGCTTCCGGAACCCAGCTGTTCCGTGGCATTCTCCAGTAGAAGGACAACCACGTCCACATTACCTCTGAGTTGTTCCCCTACGCCCTACAAAGCGGAATCTTACACTCAGTAAGACTACGCTACCCATCATATTTGCCACGTCCACATTACCTCTAAGTAAACATCCCGTACAGACAACCCCTGCGTTGTCGTACATTGATCGCAGAACTTCCACGTCCACATTACCTCTGAGTAGTTTCGCGTATCCCCCAGAGTCATTTCTACCACGTCCATAACACCTCTGAGTAGGAAGATTTCATCATTTGGATCCCATATTTGCCACGTCCACATCACCTCTGAGCAAACATGTCGGTTTTCTCGAACTTATTATCTGTACCTAAAAACCAATGTGCGCAAAAGATAATAGGTCCACACAAGTCATCAAGTTCAAGACAGCAAAAATGAACACACCATAAAAACTCTGTATTCTTTATTCAAAAATAAAGGATTATACCCCCAGCAAGAGTTGCAAATTACACAAAAAGAAGAGATTACAATCCCTAAACATCCCCGGGTTTGGCCGAAAGCTCTTCAATCCGACGCTTCAAGTCTGCCGCCCGAGTCTCTACGGTCGCCAGGACCCGGCGTTCGGCTTCTTGACGCATCCTTTCTATGGCCTCAGGAGAAGTGTCATCTTCATGCTTCTCGTCCAACTGTTGCCGTTGCTGGGCCAGGGTAAGAGCCCGGCGGGTGAAAGCTGCTTCCTCCTCCTTAGATGTTACATGTTCAGCCTGGACTCGCTCAACATCTAATAAAAGTTGGGCCCGCTGGTCTTCAAGGACGCGAATCTTGGCATCAACCTCCGCTATACTAGCGCCCAATGCAGCTCGCAACTCCACCTTCTCCTGCATGGACTGAGATAACCTCTCCACCGCGGCCTCAGTATCAGCCACCTCGCATTTCCAGACACCCATGGTGGCCTGATAAGAGGACTCAGTCTCAGCGATCAACTTCTCCTTTTCCGCGTTTATCAGGACGGAGAGATTATTTCGCTGGATAGACTGAAACTCAGAAAGCAGCTGGTCCAGCTCTGCCACCGAGGCCTCCAGAATCTCGGCCATATGATCATGGCCATGGTGGGAACATATCAGACCGATGTGAGGGAGTGTCAGGGTTTTTGCCGTCGTGAAACTCCCATTGGCATCCATCACTGCCGATACACTCCTCTGTAGCATCTTATACACCGCCTCAATAATAAACTTCACATACTCATCTGCATCCGCCAGCACCTGCGACATCATAACAGGAGTTGGAGCTGCTCTAGACAGCGGACCGGAAGAAGGCCCGCCAACGTCAATCTGCGAGGCTGAAACCTCGGCAACAACGGACTCTTCCTCAATAGGGGCTTGACTACTAGCCCGAGGAGCCAAAAGAACAGAAGGAGCTGAGATAGGCGTTGATATCGTACCCCAAGTAGAAGGAGCAACAGAGGGTTCCAGTAAACCCTTACCCTTCTCAAGCTCGGAAGGACCACCGACGTCAGGGGCTACCGCATCCGTCCCCAGCACTCTATCAGCAGGCCGTACGGGACATTCCCCCTCCGGCAGAGCAACAAGATCAGCACTTGTTTCTTGACTCGGCTCCATTGGATTCAGGATCGGCGGACGAGTCTCATTTTCACCATCAAATCCCTCCGCAGGGATAGAATCTGTCGCTACCTCCCGGTCGGCAGCCACCTCAGCCTTCGCTGCTGAGTCTGGGGTAGGGCTCGACAACGCTGCAGCCGACCTCCCCTCATCATGACAAGGAGAGGAATCAACCCTCTCCTCTGTTTCAATCACGTCTGTTGCCCCCGCAATAGGCTCATGCATCTCTGGAGGAACGTCATCTGAAGACGACGAACTCCACTCCACTTCCTCAAACCCCGTCTCTGCTGGACCCTCAATGTCCAAGGCCCCCACGGCGGCTTGCACCATTTCGGGAACTGATACATCCTTAGATTCCCTCCCAACATAATCTGGAGATACTGGAATCTCCACAACAACGATATCGTCCGGGTTCTCCTCCACAGGAGTCATCACAATCGATGGAATGCACTCTTCAGATGAGCCCGCCACCTCCTTTGGTCTGCTGGCACCAGATCTTGGAGTACGAGGTCTCCTTTTTAGCGGCTCCTACAAAAAAGAAAGCATAGGTCACAAGATGTCGAACCTAACCAGACTATATGGGGCATCCTTACCTCCGTAGGTGCTGAGTCTGATGACACTGTCTGTGACAATGCCTTCTTCTGCCTCTTTGGCACAGAAGAGCCAGCCTCGGTATCAGTACGTCTTTTCGGTTGATCGACCGAGGGCTCTGCCTGACCCCCCGTGGATACGGCAGGGGTACCTCGATAACCCACCTCTGGCGGACGGTACGATCGAGCCTTCGCCAATATGTTCCTAGTCGCCCCTAACTGGGTGCCGACAATGAAACTGGTTTTCTGATCATATCCGGGGGGCACGGCGTTCATGACACAGTAAAATTTGGCGACCGAGAAAAGAATCGGCGGTCGCGAATTCTGAACAGACAGCGTAAAGCGAGCTCCGGTACATCCAGCATTGTAGTAATGCCAAGCTCGTGCACCATCCAACAAACTTTCAGTATACCCCAGGTTAATACAGGGGTTATCCAACACCAATTGAGCATAGCCTAATTGTCGTACAAAATGGCTCAGCAAATACGGTTCCAGGTAATACTGATTCCTATTCTGGTACACCAGATGGGACGGCTGGATACTTTGCAACCAGCGGAATCCCCATGGAGGCAGAATGGTGGCATCTTCGTCCGAATCTATTAAGTCTTCGTTGGCCTCAAAACCCAAAAAGACGGAACCAACTTTGGTAATCTCCCACCCCTGAAGGTGGGATAAAACTTTTCTGCAAACAGGAACACCAGTATGCGACCAGCTCCTCTGGTGGAAACGGCGGAGGAATGCATCTCCGGCCCTGTGGTCTTCTTCCGAGCCCGGACTCATCACATTAGGATGGTGTAAAATTAACCACCCCATCAAATAATGAAACGGCAGTTCGGCACGAGGGAAGTTGTCATTCCTACCTCGTTCATGAACCACATTTCCCGTAAATTCTCGTAAACCTCGCAGCAGGTTACATACCATTGCGGGGAGTAGAGCCAGGCGACGGCCAAAAACCAACTTCACAGCTAGCAGGATTAGGTTCCGGGTCACCCTTTCCACAGAGCCTGACCCACCCGAGAAGACATAATCCCGAAGCCAAATCATCATATACACAGCTAACACTGCTTTTGACGACATCCGATGAGTAAGGTTCCAGAAACAGCTATAGGACCGTTCGTCCGACTACCGGTCCTCGTTTTCCTGGAGGTTCTTCTCACTTAACCTGCTCATTTCGGAGAGCACCACGCTACTGGAAAGCGCTGATGGAGTGGTAAACTGAGAGGGATCCTCCTTGTCTTGCTTAAAGACGTAATCTCTCCAAGAGGTCACATGAGGCTGTGACCCGCCCTTATCCCTCTTCTGCATATAATAATGATGACTCACCACTTCCTTGAAAACGACCATCATCTCCTCGGCTTTGTCCCCCAGGACTTGGAACTCCTCGTTGGTCGGAAAGTATTCCTCATAAGGTTCTGATCCCCAAGGGAGCTTTGACACTTCGTACATTTCATGAATTGCGAGTCCCAGCTCCTCCACCGGAGTGAAGAAAGTCCTGGTCTGGGTGTTAAACATCTCCAAAAGCACGAGGAACATATGCCGGTTGATGTCAACGCTTGCCTGAGTAGCACGGATTGTGGCAGTCAGCCCAATCTCTCGGAGTTCGGTTCGAAACCACGACAGAATCCAGAGTGTCAACTTGTCCCATTTGGAAACATAGTGACACCAACCCTCTATCCGAAATTCACCTTTCGGGTACGACCGCTCCAACAACAGCATACAATTTGCAAAAGTCGAAGCGCTAAAAGCAAATGTGTTGATGGGAACGTCACTATAAATGCTCCCAGGACGTAGAGTCCGTCAGGTGAAAGAAGGCCCAGCCCGCACGGCGGCCAAAATATCCCTCTGATCGGAGGTAGAGTCGACCTTGATGGTGCCTGCCACCGCTC
The DNA here is from genome assembly GCA_029216955.1 of Iris pallida. Taxonomy (NCBI): domain Eukaryota; kingdom Viridiplantae; phylum Streptophyta; class Magnoliopsida; order Asparagales; family Iridaceae; genus Iris; species Iris pallida. Next base: position 20,314,890 of record JANAVB010043418.1, on the reverse strand, counting down.
CCCCTAAGATGGGGTTAGATCCCAAGACATCCTCCTCTTGGAAGCAAGACGACAGAAAGCCGTCAAAGGCCATTGACGCTCAAGTTGCTTAACAATCATATGCACCCCCTTTGCTGTAAAGAACCAATCTTCCTTGACCGTTAACACATTTGCTTCAATAGAAGTAAGGCGGTCCCCAAACAGGAACTCAGGCTTCAAGAAAGTCATATTATCAGAAGTGACAGATTTCAAAATGCTACGCTCCATCATCCGTTGGAGGAGCACATGCCGTTGTTCCCGGATTTGAGTCATTCATTCGGGAGGTTGATCCAGCATAATGACAGCTTGGGCAGGGTTTATCACCTCCTCATTATAATCTACCCCCATCTGACAGAGGGCAACGTCCAGAAGCACTTCATTCAAAAGCGGGACAGTCATCGACACTGGTGGTCAACAAAAGAAGGCAAAGATTCAGAGATGTTATAGACAACAAAAAAATTTGAGCTACGTTCTCATCAAAAGCGCATAAGGCTCAGGCGCATCTGAAAAGAAGCTTCGGCGCATCATTAGGGTCTAAAACCCATGCGCGACAGCAGTGGAGCTTCGGCGCATCATCAGGATCTAAACCCATGCGCGTCAGCAGTGGAGCTTCGGCGCATCATCAGGGTCTAAACCCATGCACGTCAACAGTGGAGCTTTGGCACATCATCAGGGTTTAAACCCATGTGCGTCAGCTGAAAAACCTCAGCACATTATCAAGACTCAACGTCCATGCGCGTCGGCGTATGTGAGTTCTAAAAATGGCACAGAAAGATATGGTAAAGAATGATGAAACCCACCAATCATCGTCGGTCGAACGTTGACGGGCGGCCGAGGGACATCATCTGCGGCAGCCTCTATAGGCTCTTTCCCTTTGCCTTGTCTTCGGCCAGCACCGCCGCGAGGAGTCTTGGGAGCCATTTCTTGCAAGAAGAAAGTTAGGGTTTTTTAAAAGAAGAACTCTAAAAAAAGAAGAAAGCAAAGAGAGAAAGAACTCTCTCTCTCTCTCTCTCCATATCACGCCTATTTATAGACTCAGTCGTACGCGTGAACCGATGAAGTGTGACCTCAGCCGCCGCCTCGGGTTCTGTGAGAAGATAACTACAAATAAATCCAATAAGATCATCATTAATCTTCTTGGTTATCAAAGCATTATTATTTGCATTAACTGAGAGGAGCATGCGTCCCATCACTGATATGCGGAGTAATCATGCGCCCGAACAGTCATACGCCCCGTAGAAGACGCCACTATGCATCTTATTCAAAGTATTCCAAAACTTGACAAAAAGTTTTGAAAACTTTGAAGGGGGTCTTATAGAAGCATGGAATTTCAGGACCAGAAATCCTATGCGCCAAATATTACATGCGCCGGGGAGCTCAGATGAAGTACTTGGCACAGCAAAGCAAAAGTATAGACATTAAAAGAGGATTTTATTTCATATAAAAGTCTATTACATGTCTAAAAAAGAGCTGTACAAAGGAGAATTTCTACAAAGAAAAGATGCTAAGTCTACAGCTAGGCGCAGCAACCACCATGCGCTCTCAAACAGGCGCATCTCGCTATGTGCTCTCAGCCAGGCGCATCCCTTCAGCGGCTCAGTTATGTGCATCCCTTCAGTAGCTCAGTTATGTACCGCCCTTCAGCGTCCCAGTCAGGTGCATCATGAAGTGTCAGCATATGCGCCATCAAATGCTTCGACTAATGAAGCATTTATTGAGCTGAACGATGGTGGAAATCAACCCTCTAGCTGGAGGAAGAGCTCCCCAAACCAAGGAAGAGAAGAGCACCACAAATCAACCTGCGGCTAAAGGAGCAGCTTTCAACCCAACCAGAATGGGCAACACCCACTCTAGCAGGAGGATGAGCTCTCCCAAAGGCCAATGAAGATGATCGGAGCACCGCAATTCCGATCTACGGCTCTTCCAACATAACGGAGACGAGGCTCGAGCATCCCGATCTTTGGATGCAACAGGCACCTTCTGCCTGCCTCGGAAGCCCTCGACTCCGACTTTTGGATGTAACAGTTACCTTCAAGTGCATCAATGAAAACAAAGTATCGCATCTTCACCCTCGGGAGCATTTCGTCAACAGAATATGCTCGAGCAAACAAGTTCATTTCGAGAGGACGTGAGAGAACGAGAAGCAAACCCTCTCCATGCCACTATTGATAGGCCGGGCAAATCAAACCCATGCGCCAAGTAGCTGGCTCTCCGAATCCCGTGCAATGAATTTACATTAATGGTGATGAACCTGACGCTTCGAATTCAGCCAAGTCAAAAAACGGCTATTTAAAGCACTCGAAGAATGTAACAGTCGGGCCCATAAAAACGTGTCATGCAACGCAGATGCGCCGGCCAGACCGCGCATCATACTGATGTGCCCATCAACACCAAGCGCCATACGAGGATGCGCCTCATGCGTCCCCATGCGCCCAGTGGAACGTCGATCGATGCGCCCACTCAACAGCCCATCACCTGTCAAGAATATTAAATGCTGAAGTCTGATAGAGTTGGCAGCACGTCCCCCGAGGACTGAACAGTTGACAGCTTTTTTCAGAAGACGAAGCGTCGTCGACATCAGCATCATTATTGCTCCCCTTTGGCGGTTACAAACCACGTAGCCGCCCAACCATTTCGCATGCGCCTCCGCAGCTATGCGCCCAATTCTCTGCATGCGCCTCAAAAGCCATGCGTCTCAGACTTTTCTCTGATCCCTAAAGACAGAAGTAAAGTCACTGTTGAAGTACCGCATGCGCCTCAAAAGCCATACGCCCCGACTGGTTCGTAACTCCTAAAGGTTATGAGCCAAAGTCTCCTCATGCGCCCAATCCCAGGCGCATCCTATCAGATCACTCCCCATCAAATCCAAGATCTTTGAGCCATGGACCTACGACATGCGTCCTTTGACTTGATTCAGCCTATGAAGGGGTGCTAATCACCCAAGATCTCAGCAAATGAAAGATCCTCTCTATTGCTACGTGTCATCTCGACTGCAGCCCACAAAGGCAACAGAAAGGGTTTAACTTCTCAATCAGAGCGTATTGCCTACGTGCCTCCATCAGCAACCACCACGTGGCGTCTACGCGTACAGACGCATCCTACATATGCGCATGAGCAGCCAGTCTGTAAAGCTATAAATAGAGGGATCACTTCCTTCTTACACACACACATCACACAACCACCGATATACATATACAGAGACAGACCTACGTGCGCACACAGAGAGGCAGATACAGACACTCAACGTCTTCTTCCTCTCCGCAAGCTCCGGCACCCAGAGCAACTCAGACCTTCAGAGAACCGAGAACCGTCGTCAGATCATCAACGGAGTCAACGCATTACCACTTGCTCCATCGGCACAAGGGATCCAGATAAACAAAAGTGTACTGTTAGGACTACATCTAAGTCCTACATTGTAACACTGTTATGTTTGTAATTAAAATTTGCAATCAAAAGATTTTAATGGCAAACACTCGCATCTGTAGAAGTTGCAAGAACTTCGTATAAAAACTTGCGGTATTTTCTAATAGTGGATTCAACTGGAAGCCAGAGTTCTTCCGACTGGACTAGTCCTCACAAGAGGGAAACCAGTATAAATCTCGGTGTTTGCGTTTACCTTCTGATCACTTTTTATTACTGTCATCTACTTTGTGATTATTTTTTATATTTGTGATCTAACTGCTAACGAGATTTTTAATTAGCAATATTCTGCTGTCTACTCTATTCACCCCCTCTAGAGTATTCTACTTTACGATTTCGTTCCTACAATTGGTATCAGAACAGGTTCTCCATCTAGAGGTATTATATTCTGATCCCAATTGTTCCTACAATTGGTATCAGAGCGGGTTATATAGGTAAAGCAAGGTAAAATTGCAGTTATATTCAATTTTTATATAGATCACAGTATTACACATGGCAACTGTGAAATTCACAAGAGAATGCCAAGCCACAAACAGACCTCCACTGTTTGACGGCACTAATTACACTTATTGGTAAACATGTATGAGTTTTTTTTTGAAATCTCTTGATTTTGACTTATGGTCTGTAGTTATTGATGGCTATAAAAATTCTCCTCGTATTAATGTTGATGGTGTTTTAGTTGAAAAACCCCATGACAAATATACATAGAAGGAAAAGAAAAAGGTCAGTCTTGACGCACGTGCTATTAATGCTTTATTTTGTGCTTTAGACAGAACTGAATTCAACAAAGTATCTACTTGCACAACGTCAAACGAAGTGTGGAAACTTCTCGAAGTAACCCACGAAGGAACAACACAAGTCAAGGAGGCAAAGATCAACAGACTTACTCAGGAGTACGAGGCGTTCAAAATAAAGCCAAGTGAATCAGTCACTCAGATGTTTACAAGGTTCTTGGATATTGTAAATCCTTTGTCTTCACTAGGCAAGGATTACAGTAACCATGAGAAGATTCACAAACTTCTATGAGCTCTTACAAAGAACTGGATTCCAAAGGCTACGACAATCATTGAAGGGAACGACCTCTCAACAATGTCTCTGGAAACACTCACGGGTAAGCTACTCACTCACGAGTTAGAACTTCAAGATTTTGAAGATGCTACACCAAAGGAGAAGTCAGAAAAGTCGACCGTTCTTTAGGCTCAACATAGAAGAACTGTCGAAGATGACTCTGATGACAGCGACTCCGACTCTGAAGATCAAGCTCTTCTGGTAAGAAAATTCAAGAAGTTCATGAGATTTAACAGGAGAACAAAAGACAGCAACAACAACAACGAGGAAGATCATATTTGCTACGGATGTAAGAAGAAAGGACACATGAAGAAAGACTGTCCGACAGCATCATCATCAAAGAAAAACAGCAAATATGACAAAGGCTACCTGAAGAAATCTACATCAAAAAAGTACGCCAACACAAGCATACGGCATAAAAATGAAGCCAGCGACTCATAAGATGAACAATCAGATAACGCTGCAAATGTATGTTTGATGGCTTGAGATCAGGTAATCACTAATCCTCTATTTGACCCTTATGATGATTTCACCTTTGAGCAACTAGGAGAGGCTTTCAGTGACCTGCTAAATGATTACAGAAAACTACGTAGTAAATATGAAACCTCTAAAAAGGTACTTAAAGAGTACAAAGGTAAAATGGGAAGACTTACCGACCTACTAGATCATGTTAGAGATAATAACTCTTCAAATGAGTCTGGTGAGCTTTCTTCTATTAAGTTGTTGTTATACGAGACTGTTAAGCTATCCGAAGAAAAAGACCAAACTATTATCCAGTTAAAGGAAGACCTATCTAAGGAGAGAAAGAGTCTCCAGTGTGCACAGGTCAGATTAGAATCACTCACATCTGACTATACTAGATTATATGACACTTCCAAAAAGTTGAAAATTAGTTAAGAAAAATGGCCTGAAGTTGCTGCTTCCTATTCTAACACGTGTCAATCACCGAATCATCAGAACATGCCCAACACTGTCAGACCAAACCATACCAAAACTATGCCCAAGAAGACTAATAGGCATGCATTCTTCTATACTAGAAAACCAAAACCTACCAATCATGCACCTCACACTACTTTCAACACTCAACATGCTAAATCTCATTATTGTGGCCTCATTGGTCATATATCTTCTGCATGTAGAATCAGAAAGTTAGTAGATTTAAATGTTTATGCATGGATACCAAAAACTAACCAGTCAGGACCCTACAAGAAATGGGTACCAAAAGTTTTATCTGCAAATTTTTTTGTAGGTGGGACGCCCTTCACATGCTAGGAGCAAATGGATCCTCGACAGCGGTTGCTTACGGCACATGACTGGTGACGCTTCATTATTCACAACACTGTTGAAGAGAAATAAAGAAGGATACGTCTCCTTCGGTAATAATTTAAGAGGGTACATAATCTGTATCGGTGACATTGGTAAGGCTCTCTATCCAGTGATTAAAGATGTTTGTCTATTTATCGAGTTAGAACATAATCTGCTTAGCATAAGATATTTAGCTTATCACGGTTATGGTATTAACTTCGTAAAAGATAAATGTACTATAGTTGATAGTTCAACTGGTAGTATTATATTTGAAGGTATTAGGAAAGACAACATATATATTTTCTATTTGTTGGAAGATGCTAACAAAGCAGGTAGGTGTTTGATGGCCAAAAGCGTTGAGAGTCAACTATGGCATATGAGACTCGGTCATGCAAACATGGATACAATTTCAAGACTATCTACAAAGAAGTTGGTACGCGGCTTACCTCTTTCAAGAAGGATACGGTATGTAGTAAATGTGAAAAGAACAAAGTTACCAAATCCGCATTCAAATCCATGAACGTTGTAAGTACCACTAGACCTTTACAACTATTGCATATGGACTTATTTGGACCAAGTAGAATTGCTAGTCTAGGGGGTAAGTTATATGCATTTGTCATTGTAGATGATTTTTCTAGATATACATGGGTTAATTTTCTTGCACACAAGAACGATGCATTATCAGAATTCGTCACCTTTTGCAAGAAAGTACAGAATGAAAAAGGATTCATGATTATTCGCATTCGTAGTGATCATGGCGACGAATTTGAGAATGCAGAATTCAAGCAATTTTGTGACACACACGGTTATCTGCATGAATTCTCTTGCCCTAGGACTCCGCAACAAAATGGAGTTGTGGAACGTAAGAACAGAACTCTATCTGAAATGGCTAGAGTAATGTTAAATCAGTTTAGTCTACCTAGATACATATGGACTGAAGCTGTAAATACAGCATGTTATATTCTCAATAGGGTTCTAATTCGACCTATATCGAAGAAGACTCTCTATGAACTACGGTTTGATAGAACACCAAATGTTTCATATTTCAAGATCTTTGGTTGTAAATGTTATATTCTTAATACTAAAGCTAGTTTGAGTAAATTTGATGAAAAGGCCGATGAAGGTATATTTTTAGGTTATACAGCAAAGAGCAAAGGATACAGAGTCTTCAACAAAAGAACCATGATCATCGAAGAATCTATCAATGTCAAGTTTGATGAGCTAAATCAACACTTAGACGATGATGACAATGAAGACATAATCACACCAAGTACAGCTACTGCAAAACTTTCACACAAAGATGCAGAACCATCACATCAGGCATCAGATGAACCTCCAAGCAAAGAAGCCGGAACTAGCAATCTTGAGACTACACCAAAAGAGATAAGATTCTTGGCTAATCATCCAAAGGACTTGATAATTGGTGAGATTATCAAGGGTGTAAGTACTCGTTCCTCGAATAAAGATATAGCTTTTTGTGTTGTTTTTGTCTCGCAGTTTGAACCCAAAAATATTGATGAAACATGTAGTGATAATTTTTGGTTAGATGCTATGCAAGAGGAATTAAACCAATTCAAATGGAATCAAGTTTGGGAACTTGTTCCCAAGCCCATTGATCATCCGGTCATTGGCACCCGATGGGTATTTCAAAACAAATTAAACGAGAATGGTTTAGTGACTCGTAATAAGGCTCGACTCATAGCTCAAGGATACAATCAAGAAGAAGGTATCGACTATGATGAGACTTATGCCCCAGTTGCGAGATTAGAATCCATTCACTTGTTATGTGCATTTGCATGTTTTCATAATTTTAAGTTATTTCAAATGGATGTCAAAAGCGCATTTTTAAATGGTTTTATAAAAGAAAAAGTTTATGTAGCTCAACCTTCCGATTTTACTGATTTTAAATTTCCTGAATATGTTTTCAAGTTGAAGAAAGTCTTACACGGTTTAAAATAAGTCCCTCGTGCTTGGTACGATCGTCTAAGCTCTTTTCTACTTGATAACGGTTTTTCAAAGGGAAAGGTTGACACTACATTATTTATAAAATCTTTGAATAATGATATTCTTTTGATTCAAGTCTATATAGATGATATTATTTTTGGATCTACTGATGAATCTCTTTGTCAAGAATTTTCAAAGTGTATGCAGAATAAGTTTGAGATGAGCATGATGGGAGAGCTAAAATTCTTTCTCGGACTGCAAATCAAACAAACCAACAATGGGACGTTCATAAATCAAGCAAAGTACACAAAGGATCTGTTAAAGAAGTTTGACATGGAAGCAGTAAAGCCACTTAGCACTCCAATGGCGACCTCAACCAAGCTTGATATTGATGAACAAGGTAAACCCGTCGACATACGTAAGTATCGAGGTATGATCGGTAGCTTGCTTTATTTAACTGCTAGTCGACCAGACATTATGTTTAATGTTTGCTTATGTTCACGCTTTTAAGCTAATCCTAAGGAATCATATCTGTGCGCAGTTAAGCGTATCTTTCGGTACCTTAAAAGTACTTCTTCTGTCGGCTTATGGTATCCCAAAATCACGTCGTTTGACCTGATCGGTTATTCTGATATTGATTTTGCCGGATGCAAAGTAGATAGAAAAAGTACTAGCGGCACATGTCATTTCCTAGGAAAAGCTCTAGTCTCTTGGTTTAGTAAGAAGCAAAATTCTGTTGTATTATCAACAACCGAGGCTGAGTATATCGCCACAGGACGTTGTTGTGCACAAATTTTATGGATGAAACAAACTATAGAAGAATATGGATTGTATTTTACACACATACCCATTTTCTGTGACAATACTAGTTCTATTAATTTGACTAAGAATCCAGTATGTCACTCTCGTACTAAACAAATCGAGATTCGACATCACTTTCTTAGAGATCATCAACAAAATAGAGATATAGACCTTGTATACATAGACACACAGAATCAATTAGATGACATACTCACAAAATCTCTAGCGGAAGATCATTTCAATTAGTTACGTCGAGAATTAAGAATTTTAGATATCAATAATATTAATTAATTTTATTTTATTAATTAATTTATTCGATACTCAAAAACTGTTTTTGAGACAAGCCTAAAAAGACTCTGTCTGTCACCACGACTACGGTCGAAGCGAAGCGGTACTTAAGAGTTCCCTGGTGAACCTCTGTTAGCTGGGACAGTTCTCCTACAGCTAATCTGAGACAGATGCTGAGTAAAGAATATTAATTTATAAAATAATATTAATTATATTATTTTGAGATTTAAAATTACTAAACTCTGAATTAAATATTTAAAACGAATTAATGAAAAAGATGTGGCCCATTATTTTTTTTACACATATATAGCCAGGCATCCCTTGGCGAATTCGGCCCGAGTTCGGTCCGAATTCTGCCAGAGTTCGGCTGGGTATAGATATGTACCAGCCAGAATCCAAGGCCCCCATCTTCTTCATTCTTCCAAACTACATCAAACAGCAACAGCAACGCCCCAAAACCCTAGCTCTTCTCCACCTTTGTTCTTCCAATCTGCGTGGAGATCTTCGTCCAAACTTTGGATTCGTGCAGAGAATTTTGTCCTCTACAACATATCCAATTCTCAGAAGGTATAATTCCTTCTCTCCTCCACTTTTCAATTATTAGGGTTTCTAGATTTTGGGATAGAATGCCTAAGAGATTCAATCCTTTCAAGAGGAAGAAGTCCAATGCCAGTGAAGAGGCATCATCTTCGGATCCGCATACGGATTCCCTCTTTTTTTCGGTCCAATCGGATGACGGTGCATCGGACGAGTTTTACTTTAAAACTCCCGACCAAGCCCTATTGTGGTATGCCGATTTTATTATGCATACCATTTGTACCGGATCTCCGATCAAGTGGACTGTCTTTTCCGACCACCGTCCTTACTTTGAGGCATTAGGGTTACAACACTTTGTTTCTTTACAATTCTCTATAGCTACTAATGCCATTAGATTATTTTACTGTAATTTCGTGTTAGATATTTTTACCGCGAGAACACGTGTCGGAGGGATAGATATCGAGTTTACAGATGAAACATTAACGAAAATCTTTGGTATTCCAAACGAAGGTGCCCCGCTCGATGACATCACTGATTTCGATTTCCCCGATGGTACGACTCTCGTTAGTTACAAGAATGAGCTTTGTGCGCCCGCACGTGCTCGTCCTGGAAAGTTTAAGGCCAATAAGTTGAACTTGTTTAACTACGAATTACATCGCATCATCTATTCCACTTTACTTCCAAAATCTACTTCCAAAAATGATGTCACTGCACTTGAGCTTTCTGCTCTATATCACATTCTTAAGGGAATTCCTTTTTCTGCCCCTAAGACTATCATTCAGATGATGTGTAGATGTCGCGGAAGAGACCGCAACCTCTCTTATGCGATGATCATCCCACGCATCTTTCAAAGATTCAATATTGACTTATCCACTTGTGCTCTTGACCCTGAGCCCAAGTTCCTCAAACTCTCTCGTCGCAGCATTGTCACTGTTCCTCCACCTACTGCACCTGCTCCTCCTACACCTACTCCCACAGCACCTGGTCCTCCTCAGTCCTAATCTATGACATTTGAGGGTATTCATCAGCACCTATCAGATCTGCAGTCATTCTATGTTGACACTTCCAGGGAACGTGAGTTCCGTGACGTAACTCAGTTCCAGGCTATTGCCAACTCCTTCGCCGATCTGAGATTTGCACAGACGGGTCACTCAGCTAGCTCTCTACCTTGATGATGAGGCAGTCCACTCTCTGTTCCAGCCAGGGAACGCTTACGATTGGTATCGCACTTCTGGTGCCACTCCTCATACTTCTGGAGCTGGTACTTCTGGAGCTGGTCCATCTGGACATGCTGGCGCTGCAGCCGATGACGATGATGATGAGGATGATGATTTTGAGATGTTACATATTGAGACTGATATTTTTGTCTTATGTTTACTTGAAAATGCTCCGACATTCCAAGATATTATCAGCACTCTTTATTTTAGTTACTATCTGTGACTCTTCATAGACATGGTTTTATTATGCCTCAGTTTGGTATATGTTTCACTTAGTTTATTATTCATCATTTTATTTGTTTCAGCTTTATTATAGCATTATCTCTCTTTTTATGCTTCCATATAAACTGCCTGTGACAAATACCACGCATGTGTTGTTTATATAATTTTTTTTATACCATGCCTGTGATGAATGTTATATACATATTTCTTATGTTTTTTCACTGTTTGTTACTTATGCATTTATTGCGGGGGAGCTTTCTCTTTTGCAATTATTTTGCTAAGTGGCAACGGGAGAGAAATAGGATCTAACATCTTCATGAATGTAGGTTATGAACAATTTTTGTTTTCTCTGGTATTACACATTTTTGAATTGATCCATACTTAGATGTTATATCGACAAGGTTTGTCAATTATCAAAATGGGGGAGATTGTTGGCCCATTGGTCATGGTCAAACCTGATTTTAATAATTGATCAAACTCTGTCTCGATATAAATGCAAGGCAATTCAGATGTTTACCTACGACGTTTTGAACACTGCTCAACAATGGATATCTACTATGTTCAAGACCGAAGCTGTTCCGAAGCTGTTTGCCATTCAGAATGTATTTTCTTCAAAGCAATGTAATTTTTTATTTTATTGAGTCTAGGAATACATTGTACACCAAGTCGTACTGGCAAATAGGTTCTCCGAAATCGTTTTTCAAAATCACCCTATACTTTTCAAAATGACCTATATTTTGAAAAAATATCCTTTTTACTAAAAGCTTCTGAAGGACTTTTCAAAAAGCTAAAATAATTTTTCTCAAAATCAACTGGCAGAACCCTAGCAGAACTCGGCCAGAGTTCGGCCAGAGTTCGGCCAAGTTGAACGTTATGTGAACTTTTGATTTTGAACTTGGTCACCCTTCAGTTGCGGTTTGTTACAAAGAGCTCTATCAGAGTTCTGCCCGAATTCTGTCAGAATTATGTCTTTGGAAAAACTATAAATAGAGAATGATTTCGATCATTTCAAATCACCAGTTCACTTTCAATCTCTTTTCTTCTAAAGCTTACATTTTTCTCCAAAGAGTTCTCAAAAGCTTACATTTTCAAATCCCAAGCCAGTTACAATCCTCTAGTCGATTTGCCAGTGCGGTACGGTCTAGAAGTTTCAGAGCGGTTGTAATCAGAGGCTTGATTGAAGAAACAACTCTTCACAATTGAAGTTGGTCGAGTTCTTCGTATCAAAGCTCGCGTCTGTAGAAGTTACAAGGACTTCGTATGAAAACTTGCGGTATTTTCCAATAGTGGATTCAACTGGAAGCTAGAGTTCTTCCGACTGGACTAGTCCTCACAAGAGGGAAACCAGTATAAATTTCGATGTTTGCGTTTGTCTTCTGATCACTTTTTATTACTGTTATTTACTTTGTGATTATTTTTTATATCTGTGATCTAACTGCTAACGAGATTTTTAATTAGCAATATTCCGCTGCCTACTCTATTCATCCCCCTCTAGAGTATTCTGCTTTACGATTTCGTTCCTACAGAAGTGGGATTCGTTTAACAACTCATGAAATTCGTTGGTTCTTGCCGAAGATCAACCAAGATTTAATGAGTTACTTAGAAGATTGGAGCAAGATTTTCACGATTATCCAAAAGCAGTTAACTATGCCATTAAAAATTGGATTGAGCCGTTTAAAGAAAGATTTGTTTCTTGTTGGACTAACAATATGATGCATTTTAAGAACACGACAAGTAGCAGGTACGTGTCTTGAAACCATAGTTTGCATATATATATGTTAATTACGTTATAATGTACGATTTTGACTGTATGAATTTCATACTCACATGACGGAGAGTGCACATGCAAAATTGAAAAAACAGTTGGGCACTAGTCAATCCAATTTTGAAATCTCATGGAGCAGGATACATGATTTGTTGATCGCTCAACACAACCAAATTAAGGCCTCATTTGAGATGAGCCTTAATGTGGCACCACATCGTTACAGTTCTCCTCTATTAAAGAATATTCGAGGATTGGTGTCTCATCATACACTTGGTAGGATATTCGAGGAGATGAAGGGTATAGATAATACCGGTGTAGATCCCCTCCTTTGTGGTTGTGTGTTGAGGAGAACTTGCGGGTTGCCTTGTGCACATGAACTTGCAGTGCTGAAACGGGATGGTCAGGTTATCCAGTTAGATATGGTTGACATATTTTGGACAAAGTTGGATTATGAACCCTCCAAAACGGACAATGTAGCTGATGCAGATGTCCGAAGTCGTTGGGTTGAGACCATGGGAACTATTAATCATATGTTCGATGCGGGTACCGATTCTCAAAGGTTGTTGATGTTGAAAAGACTTCGAAAGATATCAGTTCCTTCGACATCTTCACTGCTTGAACCAGTGGGCTACAGATGACCTCGTAGTAGGCCAAGTAAAACAAAAATCCGCACTTCACATTCGACCAAGCGTGAACCAAGCAAATTTGAAATTGTTGAGTCTGCTCATGATAGTTGTTCACCTTTTGAGGAAACTATAATGCTCGATGGACCTTCTTCGGCAAAACCAATGTTCACTTCTATCCGAAGGGGAAAGCAACATGTTCGACGGAAGTCATCACGCAATGCCACCGATATTGTATATATAGGACAAGTTCCACCTCAACATCATCCGTATGTGTTGAGTACGAAAAATGTAATAGGGGATGGACATTGTGGTTTTCGATGCATAGGCCATGTACTAGGGTTGGGGGAGGAATCTTGGCCAAAAGTACGTAGTGACCTCATCCAAGAGATCACACTCTTGGGAGATATATACGGTAGATATAACTTGATTAAGGGGTCTCCAAAACAGGTACTTGAATCTTCGAATTGCTTCGTAGCACCGATTTTTGACCGCAAGTACTGGTGGTCATTTCTCGATATGTACTACTTGGCGGCGTCGGCCTACAACATGGCCATTGTTCACATGCACGGTGATGTCAATGTTATGTTTCTACCCGTGAGGACAGAAGTTCCAGCCAACCCTCGGATTGTATGCATGGCAATTGTTGATACCAATTATTTCATCGTGGTAAAGTTTATTTTCTAATGTAAGCTTGAGGTTGTATCATTTCATCGTTCACATGCACGATTAATGTGTTTTTATTTATTTGTATGCAGGTAAATTTGGCCTCAGATGCACCACTACCATCCATTATCAACAGATGGTCTACTCTGCGTCTTCTATGTACTGCTGGTTGGGGCGAAGTTAATAAACAACGGATTGAAAAGTATCGTGAAACTGTTCCCTCCAAAATCTCACATGTTGATGGTGATCCGATTAGTTTGGACGATTAGTCCTATTGTTATTTAAACGTGTGTTGCGATATTGTACTATGAGAAGATCAATGTACTGGTATTATGAGATGTTCATTGTACTGTTCCCTCCAAAACTGTGTTCTCATTTAAATGTGTGTTGTAAAATTTTACTATGAGAAGATCAATGTAAAACATTATGAGATGTTCAATGTACAACATTACGAGATGTTCAATATACAACATTATGAGATGTTCAATGTACTGTTCCCCCCAAAATTGTTTTGTCATTTAAATGTGTTGTGAAATTGTACTATGAGAAGATCAATGTTCTGGTATTATGAGATGTTCATTGTATTTTTATCGATAATTGTAAATATGAACTCAGCTCTGCATTCTCTCTTGAAAATTACACTGCTCGACCATTACAGGTCGAACAACTCCCTACTGTTCGACAATGACAGGTCGAACAGACCCTTTATGTTCGACAATTACTGGTCGAACAACTCCCTACTGTTCGACCATTACAGGTCGAACAACGCTCTTCTATTCGACCAGTAAAGGTCGGACGTTCTCTACAACTGTTCAACCTGTAACTGCCGAATAGAAGAAATATGTTCGACCTGTACTGGTCGAGCAGTACAATTTTGAGCCAAAAAAATGAGCACAAAATGGACACATAAACTGAGTACATTTACAGAGTTCAACATGAGCATATAATGGACACATAAACTGAGTACATTTGCAGATCTGAGTACAACTTCATATTTACGATTTTGAGCAAAATTCACATAAATCGAGTACATTTGCAGAGTTCAAAATGAGCACAGAATGGACATTACAGGTTTCAGTAACATGAGCACATAGTTCATAACAAAGCACAGAGTTCATAACAAAGCACATAGTTCACAACAGAGTTCACAACATAGTTCACAACATGAATCTATGATCTTCGACGCCTTCGACTCCTACTAGTAGACGCCCCCTTTGAAGATTCTGGTGGTTCTTCAGGCGCGATCTTCAAAGCACGATAGGCGCCGACTAAAGCTAGGACTAGTATCGATGTGTCTAGACCCTCTTCATTCTCTACCCATTGCTGGTAGACCGACTCTAAATACCCCAAAGCATTTTCGATCATTTTCTATGGTTATGGGACTGCCTGGGTAGATGTAGTGCCGACGGCGGTAGAGATGTTCTCCGGATCCTGGATGATAGGATGTAAAAATGTCCTATACCAATGCATATAATCATCTGAACACTCCCATGCGGGGTTTGCAACTCTCCCGCGGGCTTTGGTCGATAGTACATGGCTGCTCCAGAATCGGAAGTAGCCC
Organism: Iris pallida; assembly: GCA_029216955.1. NCBI lineage: Eukaryota > Viridiplantae > Streptophyta > Magnoliopsida > Asparagales > Iridaceae > Iris > Iris pallida. Next base: position 20,299,455 of record JANAVB010043418.1, on the reverse strand, counting down.
CCAAAACATCCCAAGTCAGGTTGTACTTCTGGCCCGTATTTCCCCGACGGACAATACTTGGAATCAAAGAAAAATCAGGTATCTTATGGAGTAAGCCAAATTGTCGAAGCACGCGGTCGGGATGATACGGCTCTACACAGTCAAATGCACGTATGCATCCGTGGTAGAAAGTGACATTATCCCGTGGATAAGTGTCCCTCATCCCATTGTAGGGTGTCCAATTGACCTACATCATAAAAAAATATAATTATTAATACATAGAACACATAAATAAATGGCGTAAAAGAATATAATAACACTCACACTATGTACTTGGAGATTGTCCAGAACCTCCCTCAAGGCCAATACCCGGTCGGCAGTTCCTGCAGAATGGGATCTCTTGGGCCAACTCAAAGCAAGTGGATCGCCCAACTTATAATTGACATTATGGGTTGGCCTTGTGAAGGAAAAATAATCGTATATCCAGGCCTAAAAAAACAAATATCGGACATATGAACAAAACATAAATATCCACATAAAAGAAGGAGATAATAACATAAAAACATGCATATAAGAAGGAGAGATAGCACAAAACAAAACAAATATCGAGCATATACTAACATAAAAATATGCATATAAGAAGGAGAGATAGCTACCTCCAGTAACGTCAGATATCCACATATTTGTCGCACCTCACTCCGAGATGCTAAACCAAGCTATCGATACAAGTATGCTAGAGCAGCTGCTCCCCAAGCATACTCATTGACGCGGTTGACCGTCTCTAGAAGACTGAGAATTTTCGTGTCCACACGTGTGCCACTCTTGTCTGCAAATATTATGCATCCAAGCACGAACCATAAATATGCACGGGCTGCACGTCTTCTTTTCCTCTCATTCCTACTAGTGACATCTCCACTAAATCATGAACGGAGCCACTCAAGCCTGACCGAGCTACCTCTCTGGCCCTGGAGAGCATCGACTGCCTCCCTTTCTGTCATCCCCAATAATCTACTGATCATTTTCTTAGGTTCCTCTGTGTAATGCCCCGCTCCGTACGAGGCATTTGGTTGGCTTATTGGATGGGATCAGAATATTGGACCGTGACTTATGTTGGGAATCGGGAGAATTGAGACTGATGCAGTCTCTCTTAGCTGGCTAGACGGAATAGGTATTGAAACGTGGCTCGCTGGTGGAGCTACGCTTAGTAGAATCTTGGGTGAGTAGAACTGTCCTTCCTCCTTCTTACTCCTTCATACTTAATAAATGAAGTATTGAAATGCTATGAACTGCCCCTAAATGTCCCATATGTTAGTTGCTGAATAATAGAGATGCTTATGCTGAGAATTATTGGAATGTACAAAATATTGAACTGCTAATGTGATTCGATGCCTGAGATTGAATTGATAACCTTGTTCCTTATGTTTAATGCTGCTGAAACGACAAAATACTTGAATAATGAGATGCCTTGTGAATGATAGAATAAGAAATGAACTGGCTGTGCTATCGACCCAATGAACTGAATGAAACACTAGAACCATGTACTCTCTGTATATCTGTTGCAAGAATATGAAATGCTGCCTGTCCCTTATAAGAAATGAATGAATGAATAAATGTCTCTATGAAATGAATGAACGTTAAGTTCCTCTTAAGAAAGGAATGATATGAGATACGTTGCAATGAAGCAATGAATGAGAAATAATAAAGCTGGGATCGTTGAGATCACCAAATGAAATGATGGTAATAATGAAATGAATAAGTCATTGAATATGACTAATGATGCACTGTTGCCTTTACTTTCTTTAATATATTTTACCATGCAATTTTGTTCACAATCGAGTCGGACACGCATTCGCATGGTCATGGACAACTTGTATACAAGGTTTGAGTAATAATTTCCTCGAACGGTTCCTAGGGCCCCGGGGACCGATTCGGCCTAGGAGGAAATAATGATGAGTGTTGTGGGAGCACGGATAAGGCGGGGTGGCATAGAGGCTCGCCACCTACTATGCTGACCGCATTATCTTAAAATGAAATGAAATGAAAAGAGTCCATATGGTTTAACAACACCAGTGACCATGTAGTCGGGATGCATGCTAATGAATGTTTTGTGCAGGCAGAGTAAGTATATCGGATAACCTGTATTTGATGCAGGTACGAGAAGTCGGCTATCGGTAAGAAATCACATAATTGTGATATTGTATAAGTTGGTTTAACTTGCCTGCTTAACATGTTCCATTCAAGTATGCTAGAAAGATGCCTTACTTTAAATAGTGCTCAAACATAACATCCATGCTAAGTGATGCTTAAAGTGAGAATTGTCATAACATGTCTAAGATGTTACTGTTAACGATGCCTCAACGACGCCTTTGCATGATAACACCAAGAATGCTAAAATGATATGTCCACATGAATGCTACTAAGAATACGTTTACATGCTTCACTCTGATTATTGCTCATGAACTGTAAACTGATGTTAGGCCCCAAGTAGAAAGATCACTCTAATAAATGCTTGCTTAAATGATCACTTTAATATTGGTTTATGCGAGTGGGTTGGATTCTGCTCGCCAGTACATAGATGATGTGCTGACCCACGTTTTGTGGGCAGGTGCTCGTGCTTGGGATATTCTACCCACGAAGATTGGCTTGATTGGTCCCGCGGCATCGAAGATTTGTTGGGCATACAGAAGCTCTCCTTGCACAAGATGAAGTCTTCTGTTTATAAAGGGCATAATGTATGGAACATTGTAATCAGTTGTACCAGTGAGATTGTAAGCCAAGTCGGTATATTGAGTTGTAATCCAATGTATCCAAGTATCAAATGTAAGCTTTGTAGCATTGTTCAGTTGGCTTCCAATATAAAGTGGGATTTGTTGTAAGCATTGTACTTCAATACAAGTCTTGTACTCTTCTTCAATTATCAATAAAGAGAATAAAGTTCTATATATCTCTGTGTGACTTCAAGTTATCCTTTTATCTCCGCTGCTATAAAGAAGTGATCTATTTCTATTCAATGAAAAGATTGTCCTCATTAACTTCAATTTATCTGCTTCTGTCGCTGTGGTGTGTTCCTATTTGAAAGAAATCAATTATGTACCATCTTTGTCTTGTACAAGTGTAATACCAAACTTGTACGGCATCACGCCCAAGCGAGGACGATCGATTCCAAGAGATAAAATGTGTGAATAAATGACTCTACGAATCGGGGCGCGACAAATTGGTATCAAAGCATGGCTTTACGTCCTTGGTCTCTTCTTTGATTTATTCCAAATCAAAGTTGTATCGATGATTAACCAAAGTTGCTTCGCGATCACTCAACGTTGCTTCCGCGATTAAATCAAAGATTGCTTCCGCGATTATGCTATTGTTGTTCGGTAATCATCCTTATGTTATCTGTGCTTGAAAGTTCGTTGACCCTCTTGGCTGCTCACTGGATGTTACATACAATAAGTCTATATACATTGTGATGCCCCTAAATGAATGATTGTTGTTGGTTTGGACACAAATAACCCAACAACGACTCGATGCCATAGTATGCTATATTGAGAATGCTGTTTGGAATGTGGGAATAAAGGAAATTGTCACTCCCCGTTCCTGGAATGCATATTTTTATATATGTACAACTCATGTGTATTTATTATTTATCATGTATTATTCTGTATTTAAATTCCTTTAGTTTCATGTTAATTAATTATCTGCTCTTAAATTTTCATGTTAATTAATTTCCTGCAAATTTTATTTCTGCAATTATATTTCTGCAATTTTATTACCTGTATTTTATTTGCTACTTTAGTGTTATTGGGTTTCGGTTTGCTGGATCCCCTTAAACCCGGCCCAACACCCCACCTACCACCACTCCCCCTATTTAAAGCTTCCATCTCTTTCTCTCTCCTCATTATTTCATTCTCACCATTACTTCTTCTTCTTCCTCTCATTACTCCCCACCACCTACCAGCAGCAGGAGAAGGCAAGTGCAAACTTGCTTCTCAATCACCCATTTTTATGGTTCATTTGCCTTCTTCTCGTGATTCCAAGAGAGATTAGTTCTTAGCATTTTTGATTTCTACGGCTGGTTTTCTCTAGATCTAAGTTATAGTATTTCGGCTGTTCTTGGGTTCTTGGTCCACCAACTTAGCGTGTATTTTGGCACTGGAGCAAAGGCTCCATGGGACTTGGAGTTTGGGAGATGTTTCACGTACACGTTCTTACGTGCTCGCGTAAACATCAGCCCAGTCATGCACACGTCTATACGTGTTTGCGTGTATTTTCAGTCACGCTCGCATTTGCGTGCGTGTATTTTCAGTCACGCTCGCATTTGCGTGCGTGTATTTTCAGTCACGCCCGTATTTGGATGCGTGTATTTTGAGTCACGCTCTTGTCCATGAGCTTGCGTGCATGACTTTTCACGATCACATTGTGCGTGACTTTTGGCGTGCGTGACTTTTTCACCCTCACGTTGAGAGTGCGTGCGTGAATCACTTGTCACGCTTCACTTTTCACACCCACACTTGCCAGCGTGTATTATGTTATACGCTCACTCCTCCATGCTAGACTTAGCGTGACTTGTTGGTCTTAGCAGAGACTTCTTGCGTGACTTTTGGACTTAGCTTAGACTTGTTGGCGTGACTTCCTGGCTTGGGTGTTTTTATTCTGTTCCATACTTTATTCATTTAATAGTAGCATGATAATTCCCTATTATATCCTTACGCCCTTTTTGCATGAACCCGGAAATCTTAGCATGTTAATATTTTAATACCTATGGTTGTGTATTAGTGCCAAATGTCTGGATTGGTATATGGATATCCAGTGAGACTGGAACTTGACCCTTGAGAGTTATAGACTCGACCCTATTTAATGCTAAATGACTTTCATGCCTTGTCACCATTAATGACGATGGTTATTTGACTAATTGATCATGCGTTCCTAGTTGGAACTAAGAGACTGGCTAGTCGTCTTATTAAAATGAATGAATGAGACACGTTCTTGTTATGAACTATTGCAATCGACTGGCTGATCCCGAATTTTGACATACATGCACATGCAGGCTTCAATCTATTTATTTAATTATTTATTTATTTATTTTCTACAAAAGAAGCATGTGTACTTTATGGTCAAGGCATGATTACCGTGGTTAGATTTGATTGTTGCATTACGCTATGTAAGACCTGCAACCTAACCGCACTGGTATCGTTGTAGAGTTGAGCATATCGTACCCCGTACGAAAGTACTTATTTGAATGACCATGATCCACGGCATGGGGTTTCACTCAACGTAGGGACTATTAAGTTAAATAAAATAATAATTGCATGGAGAGAATGGATTCCCGAGTTCTTACATGGCAGCCCCCTTGGGACGAATAGTACCCGACAGGCCGGCTAGTTCCCACAGATACTGTAAATCTGCCACACGGGCAGGGAACAGTATCTGCTTTTATTATTATTGTATATTATATATTGACGGGCGTCCTGCTAGGACTCGTCTAATTCATGCATGGCGCACATGATTGACTGGATAGACTAGCCTTGCTCGCACATAATAAGAACTGAGGAATCTTTATTGCATTATTCCAGGATAACTTGGGACTCACAATAGCAAGCCGTAGAATTTGATTGGCCGTTCAAGATGATTTGTTTATGTACTGTACTACTCTGTTACCTAACTGGGATGATCAGAATGTCAGGACATGACGGGCCAACTTCTGTCCTTGTTTGGTTGGGAGGTTGGTTCGAAGTGTCGTGATGTGATGTGAATCCTAGTAGCAAGCAGAGATCTATTATTATATTCTTTTACTTACTGGTTTATGTCCTCCATATCGTCCTTCCTTGTGGTACTTGCTATTAGAGGTCTAACCTCTCTGGTTTTGCATGGCCAGATTTAGAGCCGGTACCCGAGGATCCAACGTACTTCTACTTCCAAGATGGTCAATACTAGAGGCATGATTGCAGGAGGACTCGAGTGGGTTCCTTACTTCACCGCTCGTTTTGTTATTTACCTTTATACTTAGCCGTTTGGCACCGACATGTTAGTCGGATTGTCTTGTACTTACTTTTACATGATTGTAATTAAGTCAGACTGCAGCTGATAACAATTGTGTATACTTGCTATATCATCTGGCTATATTTTGTAAAGCCAGATCTCAAGAACATTTTGACTGAGCGTTTGGGATGCCTTACTGCTTTATTTTATATGTTCTCTATTTCTGTTTCCTTGCTGGAATGATTGAGACAATAGATATGAAATGACCATAGTAAGACCTTTATGTAGTATGCACCCCCTCGTCTGGTTAGACAGCATTGATCGTATTATACGGTATTCATCTACCCGTAATACGTAGCTGGCTGAGTTATTCCCCCGCTCTCCAGTATTCTGGTTCTGGGGCGTGACAAGATTTTAGTGGTGGCCCATGCAGGTCTGATTTCAGACTTGTGGGGTGTTTTGATTTATAGGATGTCTCAATCACACATGTTCTCCCTTGATCTCCTGATTCGTTATTCTCAACTCTTGCTTGACATTCCGGTATCCTTTGACTTTATTGATCCTTCATGTCCGATCGTTTGATTGTTCTCTTGTCCCTTTTCTTAGGGGCACTTCGTCCGCATCGGTCAGAGCTGGGCAGCAACAACAAGGGCAACATGGGCAACATGACCAGGTTGGTCAGCAACAAGGGCCAGTCTCACCTCAGGAGACTATCCAGGAAGAAGTGATAGTAGAACCATCGGTTGGACCGCAGTATCTAGATATTCCAGACCCACCCATAGTTCCACCTACCCCTGTGGAAGTGGACACACCAGCCCTTCTGGAGATCATGAGAGGAATGATGGCCACTCAGCAACATCAGATGTTGGTCCAGCAGCGCATGCACACTCAGCTACAAGAGCAGAATGTGTTGCTCAACCAAAGATTGAAGACGGCTTTGGAAAGAGGAGTGAGGACTGATTCAGGAGCATCAGCCAGGTTTTGCAAGTACAACCCCCGTCGTTTCGAGGGCACGGAGGATGCCATCTCAGCAGATGCATGGCTTAAGGATATAGAGGCTATTCTGACAGCGGCTAAGGTACCGGCAGAAGAGCGTATGGATCTAGTGAAGTTGTTACTTCAGGATCTCGCACGTGATTGGTGGAAATCAGAAGAAGTGGGCATCAGACGTCCTGTGGCTTGGGACGATTTCACTATAAGATTCAAGACCAAGTACTATGGAGTTGTGGCGCAGTTTGAGCTACAACAGAAGTTTATCAACCTCAGGCAGGCTAGCAAGACTGTAGATGCTTATGCAACGGAGTTCTGCAGATTGAGTAGATTCGCCCCAGAGATGGTAGTAACAGAGCGCCATAGGGCCATGAGGTTTCAGCAAGGGTTTCATCTCGAGCTCTTGCAATTGATAGAGGGGCACAACTACCAGACTTTTGATGAGATATTGACGGCAACTCGAAGGCATGAGCTCACCATTCAGAGGCTTGCGACAAGGACTGGGGGTCAGAAGAGATCCCACAGTCAGATAGAAGGAGGAGGGGGAGCAGCGCCCCGAACAACAGTACCATCCACTGGCATTCGTATCCACGATGTGGCGATACGAGGACCAGCACCACCCAGGCAGCAGCAGCAGCAGCAACAGAGGAAGAACCAGCAACCCCCGACGGGCTGCACTTATTATGGGAAGATGGGACACACTCGAGATGTGTGTCGGACATTAAATAGACTGTGTCTGATATGTGGAAATCCAGACCATCGGGTTACCACATGTCCTATGAATTTGAGGTCAGGAGGACCAGGGCAGCAGTTTCCTGCTCTGCCAGCACCAGGGGCAGGCCAGTATCGGGGACCAGCGGTGGCAGTTAGGCCATTGGCGCAGCGTCCGTTAGTACCGCAGGCTCAGATATTTTGGCAGCAGGGACCGCCGATGCAGCAACACCAGCATAGACCACCCCAGCATCATCAAGGCAGGGGCCAGCAGCAGCACCAGGCTAGGCCGCAGCATGAAAATCAGCAAGGAGGTCGAGGGCAAGCATTCACTCTGTCCTTGGAAGAGACATTGGCATCGGGAGATGTTGTGGCAGGTAACATTCTCGTCGCCTCATATCCCGCAGTAGCATTGTTTGATTCGGGAGCATCCCATTCATTCATATCTGTACGATTTGCGACACGACTAGGAATGGAGTTCGAGGCATTGCCAGGGAGGTTGAATATACTCACTGGTAATGGGCTCGTAGGAGTTAGTAGAGTTATTTTAGCATGTAGCGTTGTGGTTTGCGGACATTCCTTACCTGCCCGGTTGATAGAATTTCCTGTCGGAAATTTCGACGTTATCTTAGGCATGGACTGGCTGAAAGACAGTCATGCGACAATAAATTATCGTAGAGGGAGTGTATCTTTTGATATTCCAGGCATGAAGAGATTCACCTTAGTCAGATCAGAGGTAACTCAGCAAGAGCAGGGAGTAGTGACGGCGATGGAGGAAGTTCAGATCCCGAAGGTAGTTGAAGAATTTCTAGACGTATTTCCTGAAGAACTTCCAGGTCTACCACCAGTTATAGATATTGAATTCAGTATAGAATTGGCACCAGGAACTAAACCGATATCAGATCGAGTTTACAGAATGGCGGATTCAGAGCAGGCCAAGGTATATGAGCACATAGAGGAATTGAAGGAGAAGAAGTTCATTCAAGCTAGCGTGTCACCATGGGCAACACCAGTGGTACTTGTGGGAAAGAAGGATGGGTCGTCCAGATTGTGCATTGACTACAGGAAGCTTAACGCGGCAACAGTGAAGAACAAGTACCCATTACCCAGGATCGACGACTTATTTGATCAGTTGAGCAAAGCCAGAGTTTTCTCCAAGATAGATCTTCGTTCAGGGTACCATCAGGTGAGGGTTCGGAAGGAAGATATCCCCAAGACAGCTTTCAGGTCGAAGTATGGGCATTACGAGTTCTTAGTAATGCCGTTTGGTTTGACCAATGCTCCAGCAATATTCATGGATTTGATGAACCGCATCTTTATGCCATATTTAGACCAGTTTGTCATTGTGTTTCTTGACGACATTCTCGTATACTCTGCTAGTGAAGAGGAGCATGAAGACCACCTCAGGAAAGTATTGCAGGTTCTGAGAGAGAACCAGTTGTATGCCAAGCTCAGCAAGTGTGAGTTTTGGTCAGATCATATTTCATTTTTGGGTCATATCATATCAGGAGCTGGAGTAGCCGTAGATCCCAAGAAGGTAGAAGCAGTAGAGAGTTGGCCAGTACCCAAGACCGTAGCAGATGTACAAAGTTTCTTGGGATTGGCAGGATATTATAGAAGGTTTGTGTCAGACTTTGCAAGACTTTCAGCGCCCATGACCTGTTTGACCCGGAAGGATGTGCCATTCGTTTGGTCGGCAGAATGTCAGGCATCATTCGAGACTTTGAAGCAGAAGTTGATATCAGCACCTATTCTTACATTGCCAGTTGGACCCGGAGGTTTTACAGTATATTGTGATGCGTCAGGTAAAGGACTTAGATGTGTCCTTATGCAACATGGGAAGGTGATAGCATATACATCTAGGCAGCTTCGGGACCACGAGAAGAATTACCCAACTCATGATTTGGAGTTAGCAGCAGTAGTGTTTGCTCTGAAGCTATGGAGACATTACTTATATGGTGACCGGGTGGAGATATACACAGACCATAAAAGTCTGAAGTACATCTTTACTCAGAAGGAACTGAACATGAGGCAGAGAAGATGGCTGGAGTTGATTAAGGATTATGACGTGGAGCTTCAGTACCACCCAGGCAAGGCGAATGTAGTGGCAGACGCTCTCAGCAGGAGAGGCGGCGCATTTATGTTAACAACACAGAAACATATCTTAGAAGACCTTCAGGAGATGGGCATCGAAGTTATACTTCCTAGTGATGTAGGAGTTCTAACTAGTCTACAAGTCCAATCTGACTTGGTAGACAGGATCAAGGCAGCTCAGGCACAGGACCCGAGGATTCAGAAGCTTAGGGCAGAATGTGAGTCAGGACTCAGGAAGGAGATGAGGATCCACGAAGATGGTACACTTAGGTTCGGATCACGTCTATGTGTGCCTAGTGGAGATATCAGACAGGAGGTTATGGCAGAAGCTCACAGTTCTCAATATTCTATTCACCCTGGAGGGACCAAGATGTACCAAGATATCAAGCAACATTTCTGGTGGAACGGGATGAAGAAAGAGATAGCTAGATTTGTTTCCCGTTGCTTGGTATGTCAACAAGTGAAGGCAGAACAGCAGAGGCTAGCTGGGTTATTGCAACCGCTTCCTATCCCGGAATGGAAATGGGAGCATATTATAATGGACTTTGTGACCGGTTTACCGAGATCACCAAGTGGTAAGGATGCTATTTGGGTGATAGTAGATCGGCTTACAAAGATAGCACACTTTCTTCCTTTCAGAGTAGGGCAATCTACAGAAAAGTTGGCGGAGTTATATATGCAACAGATAGTCAGGCAGTATGGAGTCCCTGTCAGTATTGTGTCGGATCGAGATACCCGCTTTACATCGCATTTCTGGAAGAGCTTACATCATAGTCTGGGTACCAAGTTAAGGTTTAGCACGGCTTACCATCCGCAGACGGATGGACAATCAGAAAGAACAATTCAGACTTTAGAAGATATGTTACGAGCTTGTACTTTAGATTTTGGAGGGTCTTGGGAGAGTCACCTGCACTTGGTCGAGTTCTCATACAACAATAGTTATCAAGCCAGTATCCAGATGGCGCCATTCGAAGCATTATATGGTAAGAAGTGCAGGTCACTGCTTGCATGGGATGATATCGGAGAGAGAAAGATGCTAGGCCCAGAAATGATTGTTCAAACGGTTGAAGTAGTTAAAGGGATTAGAGAGCGACTTCGAGTTGCGCAGGATCGACATCGTCATTGGGCGGATCAGCATCGTAGGCCGCTAGAGTTTTCTGTTGGGGACCACGTATTCTTGCGGATCTCACCTACTCGTGGGGTCATTAGATTTGGCGTTCACGGGAAATTGAGTCCGCGGTACGTAGGCCCATTTGTTATCCTTGATCGGATAGGCGATGTTGCTTATCGTTTATCACTCCCACCTTCGTTACGAGAGGTGCATGACGTATTTCATGTATCTCAATTACGTAGGTATGTATCGGACCCAAGTCATGTCTTCGATCATTCTGAGCTGGTTGTTGGTACCAACCTGTCTTACGAGGAACAGCCTGTGTCTATTTTGGACCGAAGAGAGAAGATACTCAAGAACCGAACACTTAGTCTTGTCCGTGTTGCTTGGGGTCATCACTCCTTGGGAGAGTCAACGTGGGAACGTGAGGATGATATCCGATCACGGTATCCACACCTGTTTGACTCACAAGGTATATCTTTTTCTGTATACCTTGATTGTCTTGATTTCTCATGCTTATCGCCTTATGGATAGAACTACCTGATATCGTAGATTGATAGATTTACATATATAGTACTTGCTTTTGATATGGTAACAATGATTGCTTGCTCACTAGAATTGCTTGATCACTAAAATTGCTTGTATTAGTTAGCTCCGAATATTTCTACCTGCATGGATTTGAAATTCCGAGGACGGAATTTTTCTAAGGTGGGTAGAGATGTCACTCCCCGTTCCCGGAATGCGTATTTTTATATATGTACAACTCATGTGTATTTATTATTTATCATGTATTATTCTGTATTTAAATTCCTTTAGTTTCATGTTAATTAATTATCTGCTCTTAAATTTTCATGTTAATTAATTTCCTGCAAATTTTATTTATGCAATTATATTTCTGCAATTTTATTACCTGCATTTTATTTGCTACTTTAGTGTTATTGGGTTTCGGTTTGCTGGATCCCCTTAAACCCGACCCAACACCCCACCTACCACCACTCCCCCTATTTAAAGCTTCCATCTCTTTCTCTCTCCTCATTATTTTATTCTCACCATTACTTCTTCTTCTTCCTCTCATTACTCCCCACCACCTACCAGCAGCAGGAGAAGGCAAGTGCAAACTTGCTTCTCAATCACCCATTTTTATGGTTCATTTGCCTTCTTCTCGTGATTCCAAGAGAGATTAGTTCTTAGCATTTTTGATTTCTACGGCTGGTTTTCTCTAGATCTAAGTTATAGTATTTCGGCTGTTCTTGGGTTCTTGGTCCACCAACTTAGCGTGTATTTTGGCACTGGAGCAAAGGCTCCATGGGACTTGGAGTTTGGGAGATGTTTCACGCACACGTTCTTACGTGCTCGCGTAAACATCAGCCCAGTCACGCATACGTCTATACGTGTTTGCATGTATTTTCAGTCACGCTCGCATTTGCGTGCGTGTATTTTCAGTCACGCTCGCATTTGCGTGCGTGTATTTTCAGTCACGCCCGCATTTGCATGCGTGTATTTTGAGTCACGCTCTTGTCCATGAGCTTGCGTGCATGACTTTTCACGATCACATTGTGCGTGACTTTTGGCGTGCGTGACTTTTTCACCCTCACGTTGAGAGTGCGTGCGTGAATCACTTGTCACGCTTCACTTTTCACACCCACACTTGCCAGCGTGTATTATGTTATACGCTCACTCCTCCATGTTAGACTTAGCGTGACTTGTTGGTCTTAGCAGAGACTTCTTGCGTGACTTTTGGACTTAGCTTAGACTTGTTGGCGTGACTTCCTGGCTTGGGTGTTTTTATTCTGTTCCATACTTTATTCATTTAATAGTAGCATGATAATTCCCTATTATATCCTTACGCCCTTTTTGTATGAACCCGGAAATCTTAGCATGTTAATATTTTAATACCTATGGTTGTGTATTAGTGCCAAATGTCTGGATTGGTATATGGATATCCAGTGAGACTGGAACTTGACCCTTGAGTTTTATAGACTCGACCCTATTTAATGCTAAATGACTTTCATGCCTTGTCACCATTAATGACGATGGTTATTTGACTAATTGATCATGCGTTCCTAGTTGGAACTAAGAGACTGGCTGGTCGTCTTATTAAAATGAATGAATGAGACACGTTCTTGTTATGAACTATTGCAATCGACTGGCTGATCCCGAATATTGACATACATGCACATGCAGGCTTTAATCTATTTATTTAATTATTTATTTATTTATTTTCTACAAAAAAAGCATGTGTACTTTATGGTCAAGGCATGATTACCGTGGTTAGATTTGATTGTTGTATTATGCTATGTAAGACCTGCAACCTAACCGCACTGGTATCGTTGTAGAGTTGAGCATATCGTACCCCGTACGAAAGTACTCATTTGAATGACCATGATCCACGGCATGGGGTTTCACTCAACGTAGGGACTATTAAGTTAAATAAAATAATGATTGTATGGAGAGAATGGATTTCCGAGTTCTTACATGGCAGCCCCCTTGGGACGAATAGTACCCGACGGGCCGGCTAGTTCCCACAGATACTGTAAATCTGCCACACGGGCAGGGAACAGTATCTGCTTTTATTATTATTGTATATTGTATATTGACGGGCGTCCTGCTAGGACTCGTCTAATTCATGCATGTCGCACATGATTGACTGGATAGACTAGCCTTGCTCGCACATAGTAAGAACTGAGAAATCTTTATTGCATTATTCCAGGATAACTTGGGACTCACAACAGCAAGCCGTAGAATTTGATTGGCCGTTCAAGATGATTTGTTTGTGTACTGTACTACTCTGTTACCTAACTGGGATGATCAGAATGTCAGGACATGACGGGCCAACTTCTGTCCTTGTTTGGTTGGGAGGTTGGTTCGAAGTGTCGTGATGTGATGTGAATCCTAGTAGCAAGCAGAGATCTATTATTATATTCTTTTACTTACTGGTTTATGTCCTTCATATCGTCCTTCCTTGTGGTACTTGCTATTAGAGGTCTAACCTCTCTGGTTTTGCATGGCCAGATTTAGAGCCGGTACCCGAGGATCCAGCGTACTTCTACTTCCAAGATGGTCAATACTAGAGGCATGATTGCAGGAGGACTCGAGTGGGTTCCTTACTTCACCGCTCGTTTTGTTATTTACCTTTATACTTAGCCGTTTGGCACCGACATGTTAGTCGGATTGTCTTGTACTTACTTTTACATGATTGTAATTAAGTCAGACTGCAGCTGATAACAATTGTGTATACTTGCTATATCATCTGGCTATATTTTGTAAAGCCAGATCTCAAGAACATTTTGACTGAGCGTTTGGGATGCCTTACTGCTTTATTTTATATGTTCTCTATTTCTGTTTCCTTGCTGGAATGATTGAGACAATAGATGTGAAATGACCATAGTAAGACCTTTATGTAGTATGCACCCCCTCGTCTGGTTAGACAGCATTGATCGTATTATACGGTATTCATCTACCCGTAATACGTAGCTGGCTGAGTCATTCCCCCGCTCTCCAGTATTCTGGTTCTGGGGCGTGACAGAAATGGCTATGTATGCTGCAACAAGTTGAGAAATTGCATGAGATGTTGGAAAAGAATTGGGAATGAAATAATTGATAGATGAGTTCGACATAACTGGTGAGTCGACTCAAGAATGTTGGCTTGTGATATTGAGACCCGAGATGTTGGTTAAGTATTGTGATCATTGTAGGTCATGAAAGTCCGGAATAGAATTGATTTGGTATTGCTTAAGGATGGCTTCGTTTCTGAGTGGTATATTGCCTCTACCACTTCAGAACGAGATGTATGTTGACCCTTTCTATAGGATAGCAAGGAGACTATCTGTGGGTACTGGGTAGTGCCGAGACTTAGCTGGAAGTCATATATTGCTGCTGGATGACTCGAGTGTCCCTTGACGGTGATGTTTTATTGAGTAGCGAGATTGTCAGAAATTATAACCGGTGGCTTGGTTAGAAATTATTTAGTCGAGTGAGGACTCAGACTAGTAAGCAGTTAGTATGCTATGGGTAAATGGATTTGGCTAGAGAATGTTGTGGCTTAGAACATCTGAATGTTGACTTCGATTGGTTGGATGTAAATTAAATGTGGCTAATACAAAGTTGGTTGCGTAGCTGAAAGTTTTGGAAATATTGTCGGTGAATCAAAGGAATATTAGAGAACTATGCTTTGACCCTAAGGTGTAATAGATGTTAATCCATCTTGATCACCAAAGGATAGTCATTGCCTATGTGCATGTATGCTGAGGAATTTAATGGGATTAGAAAAGTAACAAGTAGCCACTTTGACTATTGTGTTGCCTAGAGGATGGTTAAGTGATACATAAATTGTCGGATTGAATGGAAAAACTACTTGACCATTACTGCATGAGACTTAAGAATGCCCGTAAGAGAGTTTGATGAGAAACGAATGGGATCGAGAAATTATGAACATGTTTGATAATGTCGGTATAGGTGATTGTTGGTTGGGATATAGATTGTTGGCTTATGACTTAGTGGTGTGACTCTGTCGTACGGACTGAATAGTATGATTCCATAGTTATGTTAAGACTATCAGAATCAATGACCCTTGAGTAGTTAGCCTTGGCTTATGGGTTCGTATGGGTACAAAGGAATTGAAATAGAAATTGAATCATTGGGATTTTATTTGATGGATTATTGGAACGATGAGAATCGTATGTCGGATTGGGAATTGACCGTAATGTTGATAGATCAATCTTAGTCGATCGTTGGGTAAGTCTAGAGTGAGCCTCTGTGAGAATTATTTCCTTGAGGAAGACACTAGATAGATAGACTTGACCCTAGAAACCGTGGCCTGCTTGACCAATTGTTGGCATAACCGACAATGGCGAATAGTTATTCAGACTGAGTCGATACCCATAGGTTTAGGTAGAGTTCCTTCGAACTGTTGGTTGCTTGTTGGTCTTAAGAATAAAAAACTAGTATAACCCTAGTAGCCGTCCACTCTAGGGAAGTCACCTGAACAATTAAGTTTATCTATCAGTGTAGCTAACCTTAGAGACTGACTGAATAATAGGTGACCATTGGAGACCCATAGGATGACCTTGTGGCATTGTATGAAAGACAATGATAATGAGTATTGACCTAAGGGAATGTATGCTTCAACTTGTATCTTAAGAGATGTTTGACCCTAAAGGATTATATGTCGGCCATAAGTGGGAATTGCAATCGTAAGGTAAGACTTGAGTGTACCTATAGTCGGGTAGCTAAGTAACCTTGAATGTTGCATAGAAATATACCCTGACTCGGGTAATCGATAGTCAGTGACGTCGGATTGTATCTTTTAGAAAAGATGAATTGCCTCGGTGAGAAATATTGTTGGATTCAGAAAGGAATGTGATTGCATGTTGTGAACTCTTGATATGATTGGCTCTAAGTTAGACCCTTGATCGAATGTTAGAAATGTTATGCTTGGGTATAGAGCTTAACCAAGTTGTCCCTGATATTAAATATTGTGGCCGGGAAGATACTGATTGTGGCAAAGTGAATAAAGTGATAAGTCAATTAAAAGGATGCTAAGTCGGATTTAGAAAAGAGAGTTATATCATAGCTGATCGAATCGCACTAACATGGAAGTTGGCTGAAGTACATACGTTTTGGGGACGCCTAAAATGTGTGTATGGATCCAGCCGAAGTGATTGGTTGCGACTGAGATAACATTATGGGAAGAATTTATCGCACTAACGCAGACTTTGGCTGAATTGCATATGTTTTGGGGACGCCTAAAATATGTGTATGGATCCAAATGAAGTGATATGTTGCGACCGAATAGAAATGCAAGGAAAATGTTGGCGAATCAATGAGAAGTTACAAGTAATTGAAAAAGAGATAGACAGATCGAATCGTTGATGGATTTAAGTGGTACAGTTGGATAGATATTTTGAAATGACCGAGTGGGCTGAAATGAATATTGAATTGAAGCTGAATGAATAACTCGTTGTGACTAAGTGAATCTAGTAGAAGAGTTATTTCCTTAAGTTTCGAGGATGAAACTTTTTCTGAGTGGTATATTATGTAATGCCCCGCTCCGTACGAGGCATTTGGTTTGCTTATTGGATGGGATCAGAATATTGGACCGTGACTTATGTTGGGAATCGGGAGAATTGAGACTGATGCAGTCTCTCTTAGCTGGCTAGACGGAATGGGTATTGGAACGTGGCTCGCTGGTGGAGCTACGCTTAGTAGAATCTTGGGTGAGTAGAACTGTCCTTCCTCCTTCTTACTCCTTCATGCTTAATAAATGAAGTATTGAAATGCTATGAACTGTCCCTAAATGTCCCATATGTTAGTTGCTGAATAATAGAGATGCTTATGCTGAAAATTATTGGAATGTACAACATATTGAACTACTAATGTGATTCGATGCCTGAGATTGAATTGATAACCTTGTTCCTTATGTTTAATGCTGCTGAAACGACAAAACACTTGAATAATGAGATGCCTTGTGAATGATAGAATAAGAAATGAACTGGCTGTGCTATCGACCCAATGAACTGAATGAAACACTAGAACCATGTACTCTCTATATATCTGTTGCAAGAATATGAAATGCTGCCTGTCCCTTATAAGAAATGAATGAATGAATAAATGTCTCTATGAAATGAATGAATGTTAAGTTCCTCTTAAGAAAGGAATGATATGAGATACGTTGCAATGAAGCAATGAATGAGAAATGATAAAGCTGTGATCGTTGAGATCACCAAATGAAATGATGGTAATGATGAAATGAATAAGTCATTGAATATGACTAATGATGCACTGTTGCCTTTACTTTCTTTAATATATTTTACCATGCGATTTTATTCACAATCGAGTCGGACACGCATTCGCATGGTCATGGACAACTTGTATACAAGGTTTGAGTAATAATTTCCTCGAACGGTTCCTAGGGCCCTGGGGACCGATTCGGCCTAGGAGGAAATAATGATGAGTGCTGTGGGAGCACGGATAAGGCGGGGTGGCATAGAGGCTCGCCACCTACTATGCTGACCGCATTATCTTAAAATGAAATGAAATGAAAAGAGTCCATATGGTTTAACAACACCAGTGACCATGTAGTCGGGATGCATGCTAATGAATGTTTTGTGCAGGCAGAGTAAGTATTCGGATAACCTGTATTTGATGTAGGTACGAAAAGTCGGCTATCGGTAAGAAATCATATAATTGTGATATTGTATAAGTTGGTTTAACTTGCCTGCTTAACATGTTCCATTCAAGTATGCTAGAAAGATGCCTTACTTTAAATAGTGCTCAAACATAACATCCATGCTAAGTGATGCTTAAAGTGAGAATTATCATAACATGTCTAAGATGTTACTGTTAACGATGCCTCAACGACGCCTTTGCATGATAACACCAAGAATGCTAAAATGATATGTCCACATGAATGCTACTAAGAATACGTTTACATGCTTCACTCTGATTATTGCTCATGAACTGTAAACTGATGTTAGGCCCCAAGTAGAAAGATCACTCTAATAAATGCTTGCTTAAATGATCACTTTAATGTTGGTTTATGCGAGTGGGTTGGATTCTGCTCGCCAGTACATAGATGATGTGCTGACCCACATTTTGTGGGCAGGTGCTCGTGCTTGGGATATTCTACCCACGAAGATTGGCTTGATTGGTCCCGCGGTATCGAAGATTTGTTTGGCATACAGAAGCTCTCCTTGCACAAGATGAAGTCTTCTGTTTATAAAGGGCATAATGTATGGAACATTGTAATCAGTTGTACCAGTGAGATTGTAAGCCAAGTCGGTATATTGAGTTGTAATCCAATGTATCCAAGTATCAAATGTAAGCTTTGTAGCATTGTTCAGTTGGCTTCCAATATAAAGTGGGATTTGTTGTAAGCATTGTACTTCAATACAAGTCTTGTACTCTTCTTCAATTATCAATAAAGAGAATAAAGTTCTATATATCTTTGTGTGACTTCAAGTTATCCTTTTATCTTCGCTGCTATAAAGAAGTGATATATTTCTATTCAATAAAAAGATTGTCCTCATTAACTTCAATTTATCTGCTTCTGCCGCTGCGATGTGTTCCTATTTGAAGGAAATCAATTATGTACCATCTTTGTCTTTTACAAGTGTAATACCAGACTTGTACGGCATCACGTCCAAGCGAGGACAATCGATTCCAAGAGATAAAATGTGTGAATAAATGACTCTACGAATCGGGGCGTGACACTCTGGTCCCCTTGTCGACTCTGGTGCAACCACAGGTAATCCACTAACCGGGAGTCCGGTAAGACAAAATACGTCATCCAACGTAATTGTCATCTCACCGAATGGCATATGGAATGAGTTGGTCTCTGGTTGCCAACGCTCAACAAACGCGCAAATTAAATTTTTGTTCGGCGTCTTATATGAAATCCATCTCAAGTCTAGAATTTTGGAACGATGGATCAACTCCTTAAATTCATTACCCCCTTGACCAAACTTCCATGTCTCCATCTTGGTCGTGTGGCACCAACACCTCAATAATGGCCTTTCAATCCCATTCCAAATCTGGAACGCCACATGAGTCTTAAAACTTGGGATAAGTCGGGAATCCTGAGGTCCACCGGGACAAGGGCCCGTCAATATATCACTGTCAACACCTTCTTCCTCATCTTCCTCAACACGTGCTTCCTCATCTTTCTCAGCACGTGCTTCCTCTTCTTCCTCATCATGTGCTTCCTCTTGTTCCTCTTGTTCCTCAACATGTTCCTCATCCTCTTCTTCTCCAGCACATTGTTGCTCGCTAATTTGACTTGCAACAGCTGCTGGACTAGTACGTGCAGCTGCCTTTACTTTCGCAACACATTGCTCTTGCATTTGAATCGGAGCAACTGTTGCTCCTTCTTGACGACTGCTACGTGCAGCTGCCAACTCTTCTAACCGACGCATCCTATTAGAAGCTGTAGGTGGTCGTCTCCTGATATATGTCATTCATGCTAAATTGAATGAAATATCAAGAAATAAATAATCTATACAGTCAAAATAAACTGTTCGACCAATACTGGTCGAACAAATATATACTGTTCGACCATTACAGGTCGAACAAGTACTTACTGTTCGACCATTACAGGTCGAACAAGTACTTACTGTTCGATCACGCAAGATCGAACAAGTCGTGATTGTTCGACATATGTCTGTCGAACACGACGTGAGTGTTCGACATACGTCTGTTGAACGTCTGCACAAATGTCCTACTTCGTGTTGTCGAACGTTCGGTTTTCTGCCCGACCAACCAGGCTCGGGCAGAACAACGAAAATCGAAAAAAAAACGAAAACGAAGAAGTTCGTCCAAAAAAATGACGGATTTTTAAAACCCTAATTCAGTGATCCTAAACGAAAGACTCAGTTCGAAGCAATGGGGAGGTTCGATTTGAAAAACTCACCATATTGTTGGGATTGGGGTTCATCTTGGGATCGGTCTTCGGATTGGCCCGCCATTGTAACAAAACGAACTCCTTGTCGTCGAACGGGACTCCTTGTCGTCGAACGGGAGGGGGGTTCGGCCGCTTGGTCTTCGGAAGATAGAAGAGAATGGGGTGTTAGAGTGAATAGAAATGGGTGTGTTTTGTTTTGTATAGAATGGGGTGTACTTAGGATTATTGGTTTGAGAAGAGAGGAGAGTGAGGTGTGCTTAGAAATGACATTTCTGTCAAAGAGTGGGGTGTGCTTAGTATGTTTTTAAGTTTTATTAAATATATATGGGGTGTAATTAGTAATTGGGGTGTCCTTAGCAAGTCTTGGTTCTCTTTCTGGAGAAATTATTAGGTGCTCCCGGCTCACCACTGAACGTGCTGAGTGGTGAACCCGGTCCAATAAACAATTGACACTTGGAATAATCAATTAATTCCATATTTTTCACATCATAACCAAATATGAAAAGATAACGAAAAATACTAACAAAATCAATAATATTAATATTAACATTAAAATGAACATTAATATTAACAGTAAAATTAATATTAACAATAATATTAATATTAATATTAATATTAATATTAACATTGAAATTAATATTAATATTAATATTAATATTAACATTAATATTAAAGATAACAAAAAATACTAACAAAATTAATAATATTAATATTATCATTAAAATTAATATTAAAATTAACATTAATATTAACAGTAAAATTAATATTAACAATATTATTAATATTAATATTAATATTAATATTAATATTAACATTAAAATTAATATTAATGTTAATGTTAATCTTAGTATTAATGTTAATATTAATGTTAACATTGATATTAAAATTAACATTAATATTAACATTAATATTAATATTAATACTAAGATTAACATTAATATTAATATTAATATTAATATCAAAATTAATATTAATATTAAGCTAACTTATGAATTGTCCGATTATGATGTAAAAAATATAAAATTAATTGATTATTCCAAATGTCAATTGTTCATTGGACCGGACTCACCACTCAGTACGTCCACTGGTGAGCCAGGAGCGCCTAATAATTTCTCCTCTTCCTGCGCGTTACTAATTCCTTTCTTCGTTCTCTCCCCTCCGTCATCGGAATCACGCGCATGCTCTCGCCGGAACCCTAACCTAACACTAACTCCGGCGACATCCATGGCCGGGAACGAGTTCCGGTTCTTCCTCTCCTGCGACATCAACCTCCCCGTCACCTTCCAGATTGACCGACTGGAAGGGACTCTCCCCCGATCCCCGTCCCAATCCTCCGGTACGATCTCCACTTCTAGGTTTTAGACGCTCGTGATCTCCGTGGATCTCAAAATTAGGGTTTTCCGTATTTCTTCGTTTGAATTAGGGTTTATGGACATGACCATACGATGGCGGCTAAGAAATTTGGTTGTCATTTGATTGGGATTGATTAACGATTCTGTTTGCTCTGTTGCTGGACTATTGTTTTTTTTTTTTGAATTAAAGGCTATAAATAGTTAAGTGTCCATGTTGCGGCGTGTCATACACTTCAGATACACTTTAGTCTCAAAATATATGATTCAGTCTGAATTATGGTTTCGAATTTCTCTGTGTGATTATAATCATCATGAGAGCGCACCATTACTTTATTTTGACCTATTTTCTATGTTGCATGAATACGGACACATATACGAACAGGAGACACATGCCGGATACAAACATTTCTAAGTCGGTGCAATAGTAGTTATCTATGTTGTATGGATACGGACATGGTTACGAACACGATACGGATACAAACATTATTTTGCCGTGTCCGTGCAACACAGGGACATATCCTTTCGATTAATTTGATGTAATAATTATTTCAAGGTCATGGATTGATTAATGGTTCTGGTTGCTGTACTGCTGACTTTTGGTTCCTCTGTGAGTTTACTGTAAGTATGATTAAACACTAGGAAGCAATGTAACTCCAAAAATTGGTGCCGTGTCTAAGCGTATTGCACGAATATCAGACAAGGCACATACACTCCAAAATACACTATGACAAAACCAAAGTTGGTACGGTGTCCGTATCGTGTTGTATTTATGCCCTTGCAACATAGTTTAAAATTGATATATTTTGTTTAATTCCTTGGATTTATTCACAAAAGGGTTATCTTTAAGGGTGTTTTGGTATGCGTTATTTTAAAATATCCGAGAGACCCAAGGGTTGGAAAACAATTGGCTTGTTTATTTCGTGTCATATTTATTTTTACCTTGGCATTTACGGGAATGCAGTTTTTCCAAAAATATGAAAAATTTATTCTATCCAAAATACGTGGGTATTTTTATTTCTCGTTTGGTGAGGTTTTTTTTCCCCCTCCCTTTTTACCTGTATTGAACCCAGCCCGTTTTGGCCTGAATATCTATCTAGTTCCACTCTTCTCTAATAAGTCACCTTCGTACCCAATTGAACTGAACCTGACTTTCTAACCTCAACTGACCCAAACCTGACCTGGACCCGACAACCTAGACACGAATGGAAAAAAAAAAAAAAAACTAAACAATATGAAAATAATATTCATAATGTTAATAAAATTGTAATTTATTGTTGATTATATATCAACTAAATAAAAGTATGCCATTGGTGGAACTTGAACCTACTTTTTTTAGTAAGGGCGTAGTATCAAAGCTTGTTAAGGCGGTGCGAGACAACGGGACCAAAAGGTCTAGGCTGGGGGCCTCAAGACTACAACGGGGCCCTTAAGACTAAAATTAGGGGAGTATAGTTGATACCTTAATGCAAGATTGTGTTTCATGATTGAGATTGTTTTATGGTTTGGGACTTCAATCCTATGCATATCTTGTTAAGCATATGTACACAAATTACAGTTGAATTGTTCCGTAAGAAAACAAACAACAGTAGTTTGGATCTTTGTAACAATAAATCAATACTAAATGTATTGTGATTTTTAAACTATAAAAAATAGAAGGAAGAATGATTGGAAAATTATAACATGTTACCCTAGTGGAAAGATACAAAAATCCCCTTAAAACAAAAAAAGGGAAAGAGGGATACAAAGATAAACTTATATGAGATATCAACAACAATCGAAGTATCATAAGTCAATTTAAGTGTCGGACTCCTTGGGCCTTAGCAGGGGAGAAAAACAAAGGACAGTCTGTGAGAGGAAGACCATATATGTTTACGTAATGGCTGTTGACTGTGCATGTTGAAGTAGAGATGGAGAGGAGATTTGGTGCGTTAGGACAAATAGAAAAGCAAAGGAATCGGAGGGAAAAGACTACATTTCCTCTTTTATTATCTAATATTTATATTAAATTATTAATAATATCAGTGATTTTAAGTTACTGGGCCTTAGTCGTATTCCAATTTCAAAAATAAATTATCCTAGGCCTTGTGCCAAGACGGCCTCCTAAGGATATCTACGCCTACGCATTAGAGCAGCCAAAACTCCTAGACAACCACCTTTTAAAACACTGATCTTGACCAACCAGCTTACAATAAACTTTAAATGCATATTTAACTGCTAAATGAATCTTAGTGTAAGTTAAAAAAATGCCATATTCACGAGAATTTACTTATAATATCGAACACACAAAATATATTACTTGGAATGTCACCGAAGTAACCGAACACAATAATACAAATTTTCCATGAGTTTGATGCCTCAGAACAAATTTCCAAGTTGCAGAATTCCTGGCAATATTGTCCGTATACCAAATGTAACCCAATTAAATGGTTCAGAGTTCAGACTGCCCATTATGTTAAAAAAGAGAATTGTTAAGAAAGAGAGGGATTACGTGAAAACTGGATATTCTGTTCCCCTTGTCCCATGTTATAATGTGTTGGTTTTATTGCCTGAAGAACATGAGTTGGTGGTAGGGAGAACTTTCCTGTGTCGAGTCCTGTAAACTATTCATACTAGATGAAATACATATGTAAATAGTATAAGACAAATTAGCACAAGCTGTATGACCTTCCAATATCCCATTATAGAGAAGTGAGAAAGAACCATAAGACAAACAAAGAAGCAAAGATTTGTAGAAGAAAGATGAGAAGAGATTTGTAGCTTCTGCTGGCTTGGTCAGAAAAATTGGAGAGGAACGTGAGATTTGTAGAAGAAAGATGGAGAAGGGACTGGTAGGCGTGTGAGCATATATGTCCGTTCAAACTGAATTCTAGGGTTTAGAAAATCCTCTCTCTCTCTCTCTCTCTCTCTCGGAACAACATATGTCCGCTCAAACTGCATTCCAGGGTTTAGAAAATCCTCTCTCGGAACAGTAACGATTTTTTTGCAATGTTTTCTGTAGGAAGTGCTGCAAAGACGTGCCATATAGAAAGTAATAAATGCATATATTAAATGCAAGATATGCAAGATGAGCAATATATAGAGAGTACCATAAACAACTCACAGTTGATAGAGACGTCTACGACATTCTTTCTAGCAGATACCAATGAATTTTTAGAGGAACTCATGAGTTCTCGAATTTTATAAAACTAATCGGTCTCCTACTGCAGCTTCTCAAACAATCTCTCTATGTATTTGTTGGATTTTGTTAACATGTGTCCTAAAGGTAGAAAAAAATATAAGCATAATTAAGTGGGATTAAGTGAGGGAGAGTTAAAGTTGGTGGGGAGAGTCGATGCATATAACCTTGCTTGGATTGTAGGGAGAGTTAAGTGATGTGTGTTTAACTCTTACTTGGATTGGAGGTTTTGAGTGAGAGGAGAATTAATAAAAATATAATAGTTACCAAAATATCTTTATTACATATGTCTAAAATTAAATTTGATTTGAATCTTATAGAACTTGTCAAAATATCTTCACAATGAGAAAGCTACGGAACAACATGTTGAAAGCAGAAAAAAGGGGGGGACATATCATGATATTTTATAGGACAAATGAATGATATTTATGACTTTTTAAATAAACTTCCTCAATCCCCCTCATTAACCCTCCGATTTGGGAGGTTAAAAAAAATAGACAAAAGAAGGTTAAACAAACCCTCACTTAACCCTCTATAACTCTTCCTTCTAAACTCCCACTCTCAAACCAAACATGATTTTATTTTCCCTCACTTAACTCCGTTAACCCTCAATCCAAGCTGACCTTAAGGCACATGTTAAGAACAATTAATATTTAATATGCTACTTTTTGTTTTGGAAAGTACTATCTATAATAAATTAACAATGTTATTTTCAATATATTTTTTGTTACCAAACTAACCCTATCTTGGAAATAGAAAATTGTTGGTAAAATTGCTGCCATTCGGATAACTTTTTACCAAGACTATCGTCATTAATATTTACCGGGTGTTTATCTTCACCTATATATTTATCTCTATAATTATTTAAAAAAAATAAGTTTTTTTTAAAGATCCTATCAGATGTATATATAGCGTGCAACATACTTTGTTGGTAGCAAAATGAAAACAAAGTCATCATCTGCTTCATTTTTAAGATCCTATCAGATGTATATATAGCGTGCAACATATAGTGTTTGCACAGATAGTGTGGCAAATAATAGCTTAAGACGTATAAAAATACACGCGCTCTTTCCTGACTCGCGGATTATACGTCTGACTTTATTCCTTGCATTGTGCGCATACTTTTTAAAGGGCTTGCCTTTGCATAAAAATACGTGCGGCTTGCTGCTATTGGTTTTTGGCCAATTGTACGCGGCCCTTTACTTTGGTTGTTTGTGCGAATAATTGACCTACGCGTGTATTTTGTTAAATTGTTTAAATTGATTGTTCTTTCTTGATTATTTCTAATGATGAAAAATACAATGTCCAAGAGCTACTCCAGATACTTGTACGAAAAAAAAGAACGAGAAGGCTAATGTAGCTAGAGAATGCCACACCATCATCAACTAGCACAAGTGAAATTTATATAGCTATATTGCACAGACACCGATACGAAACTACTGTAAGAAAACGACGACAAGTACACGACCCTAATTTGGCGTCTTAGTGTATTTTGGAGTGACCGTGGAGTGTCTGATACGAGTCCAAAATGACACGGCCACATGTTTGGAGTGCACATGTTTGGAGTGCATGTGCTTCCTAGTTCAATAGAAATGCTACATTATAAGTACTACATTTATATCAGTTAGCTTATATATGGTAATGGCCACATTTCAGATCGAGAAACTAAAATAAATAAAGTCTTGAAAATGATAGGGTCATGTTCAACTACATTGTTATTGGACTAAATTTAAGAAGAGTGGGAGTTTACAATTTGTTTAAAGGAAATTATTGTGAAACTGTGAAGTACATTAACTAACTGCACACCACCTTCTAATAGTTAACGACCGCCATCAAACATATGGGGATTGATTGGCTTGTGGTTTAGAGGCACATATAATATTCATCAAGTAGTAAAAAAAAGTGGCTTTAAGCTCTTCTAGCAATTATCAATTTTAACTTACGGTAGAGGGTGGACCTACTCAACCTTTTTAATTCTTGAGCCACGTAGGTTTAAGGATGAGATACTAAGTAAGGTTGCTGATCAGTGAACATATATATACCATGAGCTAAAGTACATAACTGCAAATGTAGGTTCAACTACGTACTAGGCTTATAAGGTTTTTGATGAGACCTTCTCTTGTTTAGTTCCTTGACTGGAATGTGGAACCAACCTACAAATATTGCAGTTAACAGCTGATGGTGAAAAGTAAGCTCTTTATGAGAAATTTCCAATGTTGAGCCAGCTTCATACTGCTTGAAAAAGTCTAATTGATGCCACTGGCATCTCATCAGTTATCATGAATCTAATTGATTTCTTTGCATATCCACCTCCGCACTCTGTATCAGAACTGGGCAGCTTTGGATTTACTTGCGTTATATTTACAACAGCTATATTGTGCTTCTCACACATTCTTCCCATCAATTTTAATACCTTTATTCCAACAATCCTCACAGCCATGGGCTCGGGTCTGTCTTGATGATGCTTCTTCAACTCCCAGTAGCTGGTTGCTACAACCCAAATGCGAGTAGATTTTGGAAGCCAAAACAAGTTTTTGTTCACATCTGAGTTGATATAATCACATTCACCACATGAAGATTCAATGCTCTTATACAAGTTATGTTATCAAGACATCTGATTCCAGAAGCTTTAGTTTCTATGTAAGCATAGATCTATGCCAGATCTATGCCACATATATCTATACAAATCTCTTCTCCATCTTTGCCACAAATACTATTTTAAAAGATAGGATCTTAAAAAAAGTTTAATTTTTTAAAATAATTATAGAGATAAATATATAGGTGAAGATAAACACCCGGTAAATATTAATAATGTTAGTCTTGGTAAAAAGTTGCCTGAATGGCAGCAATTTTACCAACAATCTACTATTTCCAAGATAGAACTAGTTTGGTAACAAAAATATATTGAAAATAACATTGTTAATTTATTATAGATGGTGCTTTCCAAAAAAAAGAAGCCTATTAATTGTTCTTAACATGTGCCTTAGGGCACATGTTAACAAAACCCAAAAATATATATGGAGATTGCTTGAGAAGCTGTCATAGAGACCGATTAGTTTTATACAATTCAAGAACTCATGAGTTCCTCTGAGAATTCATTGGTATTTGCTAAAAAAATTGTTACAGATGTCTCTATCAACTGTTACCTGTTTATGGTGGCTCTCCATATCTTGCTCATCTTGCATATCTTGCATAATGCATGCATTTATTACTTTGCAGCACTTCCTATGAAAAAAGGCAAAAAAAAATCGTTCCCCACTGTTAGAGAGAGGATTTTCTAAACCCTAGAATTTAGTTTGAGCGAGCATATGTTGTTTCGAGAGAGAGAGAATTCAGTTTGAGCGGACATATGTTGTTCCACGAGAGATAGAATTCAGTTTGAGCGGACATATTTTGTTCCGAGAGAGGATTTTCTAAATCCTAGAATTCAGTTTGAGCCGGCATATGTGCTCACACACCTACCAGTCTCTTGTCCAACTTTCGTCTTCTACAAATCTCACTGTTCCTCTCCAATTTCTCTGACCAAGCAAGCGGAAGCTACAAAGCTCTTCTCCAGCTTTCCTCTACAAATCTCTGCTTCTTTGTTTGTTTTCTGGTTCTTGTTACTTCTCTATAATATGATATTGGGAGGTTATACAGTTTGTATTAATTTGTCTTATACTACTTACAGCTGTATTTCATCTAGTATGGATAGTTTACATGACTCGACACAGTGAAGTTCTCCCTACCATGGACTAGATATATTCTCATCTTGAATCCTAAAACTTTAATTAAAATAAAAGGAATTTTAACCTTTATTTTCTTTCTCTAATCAGTGATTGGATTGGACCTCCATCACCAAAACTAAGTCCAATTGATCTCTAACAGACTCGACCTCCCTCAAGGTGACAAATAAAATTGTTTTCTTTAGTTTACTTGTGAATAAGTGTTGTTTGAATTTAGGATTACTTAAATGAACTGTATATACTTGCAGAAAGACACCAATATCTTAGATCTATATATTTGTAAGTTCATAACACTCACCTAAATGAGCATTATAGCATTACAAACTAGAATACTATAAAATATCACATTATCATTACTGTTTTTGTAGTTGCTGACTTGCTGCATCTGCTGTTGTAACAATAATTAGTATTATTGTTGAATGTTTCAGGTTTAGGGAAATTCATAAAAATAATTGGTCGTCTAAAATTTTCTACAAATGTTTAGTTCCAAAATAATTGGTCGTCTAAAATTTTGTATCCTATCTATTCTCAGTTGTCAAATATAGAAGTGTGTGTATGCACTAAACTGATCTTGTGTTTATGTGTTAGCATTAATAACCAGTGTGGTGGTTCATGCATGGATATGGACTATGTACTTGTGTGTATACCACCAGATTCCAAATTGTATCTGTGCACACAGGGTACGAGTGTTACACATAATGGCAACATTGTGTAGGTGCATGTTTTGATTTCTGCAATAGGTAAAACCTGCAGACTACATAGTAGCAGCCTATTGCGTTCTTGTGTGTACCAGATAGTATCAGAGGGTTAGTTAGGCTGAGTGACTGCATCATATTTTGCCCCCTACTAAAAAAAAAAAACTATTGTTTGCCACAGATAGTCATGCCTCCTTTATTCATTGGTAATTTGGAATTGATCCGCACAATTCAATGTTTTAAAAATCAGTTCGGAGATCGAAAACTGGGTTAAGTTAAACTGGTCCACGCAATGGGTTAAATCGGATTGAACTAGTTATATAGGCTTACAATCTTATATTGAATATATTACATAGCACACAACTATATATATATATATATATATATATATATATATATATATATATATATATATATATATACACTTAAAAGTTTTAAATGTTTATCGTAGTATAATTAGTCAATAAATATGCATATTAACTTTGATTGCATGTTCCAAAATAAAAGTCAAAAGTTAGGGTCAAACCGGTTCAAAATCCAACTGGTTTAGACGATTCGGTGGTTTGATTGGCCGGGTCAATCGAGTTTACTGGATTAACCATTTAAAAAAAAGGTAACTCGATATTAAACCAGCCCAAAAAACTACTAGTTTACGGGTTGATTGGTTCAATCGGTTGGTCCGAACTGATTTTTAAAACACTGCCGCACGTGTTAGGGATCGAACAACTGAGCACTTGATACTAAAAAAAAAACTTGGTAAACGCCCATGTCATATATCACATGTACACTGTTATTTTTACTGGATTTTGTCTTATTGTCTACTAGTGTGTGTGTGTATATATATATATATATATATATATATATATATATGGAAAATTGGATGATCATTTTTTACTGGATTTTGTGTTATTGTCTACCGATATTTGCGGACCATCGGACCGGGATACTGGCTCGGTAAAGGAGGGCATCCTTAAGGGGGGCTGTTGTGGTTGAATAGGAAACAACAATAAATCGTCTTTTGGATAAATTTGTGGAATTGGATCCGAAGTTTGCGGATGTGGAGGAAACACGGTTTCAACGAAAGTAACGACCCGAGAAAAAAAATACATCTTCAAGGTAGGGAAGAAACACTGATACCCTTTCTGATATTTAGGATACCCAAAAAAATAAATTAGATTGTCTTAGGATCTAATTTAGAAAGAGTCAGTCGGTTATCTCGTACATAGCACAAGCAACCAAAATTTTGAGAGGGAGAGGAAACAGCTTTCTTCCGGGATATAATCGAAAAATGGGTAGAACCATTGAAAACCGATAATGGCACACGATTAATAAGATAGCAAGCGGTAAGTACTGCATCTGACCAAAACCTTTTGGGAGTACGTACTTGAAATATAAGAGCACGCGTTATTTTCAAGAGATGACGATTCTTACGTTCGGCCACATTATTCTGTTGTGGTGTGTAAGGACATGAAGTTTGACGGATGACGTCATTGTCGGACAAATGAGTATTGAACTTACGAGATAGATACTCACGACAATTGTCACTTCCTAAGCATTTAATTGGAACACCAAATTGTGTTTTGATTTCGGCATAAAAATGGTATCAAATTTGAAATAATTCGGAGCAATTTTTCATTAGATAAACAAAAGTGACACGCGAGTAATCATCAATTAATGTAACGAAATATTTGAAAGCCATTATTGATTCAATCGGACGAGGTCCCTATACATCAGAATGCACAAACTCGAAATGAGTGGATGCAAATTTATTAGGACTCGTCGGATAGGGAACCAGATGATGCTTAGCTAAATGACACGAGTCACAATGAAACGATGTAGGAATATCTAAAGATGGGTACATTTTCTGGAGAGCTTAGATTGATGGATGACCTAACTGACAATGTAACTCGAAAGGGTCGAGTTTTACACTGGCACAAGCAACAACAGAAGGTACGTCAAACATGTACAAGTCTACAGCCACATGCACCTTACCAATAGTCTTCCCATCTTTAGATCCTGAAAAATACAACCATCAGGAAAAATGTTACTGAGCAATGCAAATCGTGAATAAGCTGACTAATTGAAAGCAAATTGAATGCGTTTTCCGGCGTATGTAATACTGATTTGGGTGACAGTCCGAAAGAAAGACGGGCACTTCCTCGTCCATGAACTGTTAATGAACTACCATTGGCAACAGTAATATTGGAAACACGACCCATCGTTACATAATTATGTATCATACCTGCGTCGTCAGTCATGTGAGAAGACGCACCATAGTCAATCACCCACTATTCGACCTTACCACATATGCCGCTGAGTATCCGGCTGTGGATCCAGATGTAGATGCTTCACCGCGACGTTGAGCTTGAAAGTTAAGAAAATCTGAATACGACTCTGCAGTTATTTGAACAGAACGAATGTCATCATCAGGAGCATCTGATGTAACATTGGCGACAGGAGCCTTAGGACACTGCAACTGGAAATGATCTTGCATACCACAGTTGAAGTATGTACGTGATCTACCCCCATCACGACCGCCATTGCCTCGTCCACCATCACGGCCACCATTTTGGCCACCACGTCAGCTACCACGACCACCACGAAATCCAGCACGGGTAGCACCAAGAGCAGATCGATCAGCAGAAGCATCACCTGGAGTGGTCTCAATGACTTTTGCTGCCCGTAGGACATGAAAGTAAGCTTCCATCAGAGATGGAACATCTGATCCAGCAATGATCTGAGAGGGTGTAGTTCCCCGTCCCTACATCGTGCCCCATTTTCGTCTACGGGGTGCGCGAGAAAGGAACACTGTCGCTATCGATTCGGTCGAAACCGATAGGTCGGAATCGGCCGAATCGGTCGAACGAAAACGGTTGAATTAAGATCCATTTCCCGTTATGGAATGGTTTCTTTGGAACCAAGTCCCATATTCAGCGGGTTGCGCCTCAAGGATTGGCTCTGCGGCTGAGTCGGGGAAGACCTCCCGTTGCTCTGGTTTTCATGCCGTACTTGATTTGGCTTTGGCTTTGGTTTTCGTCAATGCGTTTTCCGTGAATGATTCCGATGGGTTTTCGTGACTTGCGTTTTCGAGCTCCGCATTCATATCGAAATTTCTTGAATTACACAGTGTTCTAATCAGTTGCTTATGCGATTGCAGGTGATCGCGTAGGCGACGTCAGCGCACCCAACCAGTCCCTCGCCTGAAGCAAGTCTAAGGCGAATGGCTGACCTCCTTCGTCTCGTCCCTCTATTTCAAAAGCAATATGAAGTTAAATGAAATACTTGTCATTATAGTATAGAATCAAGGAAATCATGGCACGATTCTTCATGAAGCACTTGCTATCAAACTGTCGATATTGAAAATGGAAAACAAGCTTTCTTATGCAATTCCACTTAGCCTATACAAAACAATGAATGAATCGATTAACGTTTATCACAACGATATGGCTAAGTGAGTAAATCGACTAAGTTCAAAAGAAAGGTTTTGCAACTAAAAGAGAAATGATAAGGTTATAGAAAAGAGATAGTATTTTTCAAGACTCTGTAAAACGGTCATTAGACAACTTGTCGACAATGTGTAGTTTCCTCGAACGGTTGCCTAGGCCAAGGAACCGATTCGGCCCGGGAGGAACGAGTATAGCAAGCGCCAGCCTTACACCGGCGTGGGTTATTCGGAAACTTTCGTACAGGGCTCGCTACCCGCTGCGAAAGGGTCGTCGTCTAACCCAGCTATAGTCCGTGATGGCTTGACATTGCCAGTGACCTTTACACCCTTTCACCGCTTAACTAATGCACGTGACACGGGATGAATATCATAGCTGCTTAATGTATACAATTTTATATGCTTGCCACAAAACATGTTAACATGCAAAGCGATCAGGATGGTTAGAAAGATCACAGAAATAGCTAGCTAACATGTTTATAAAACTGCTTGAATCAAATGCAGAGCTTGGATTTTAATTAGCCATTCGCCAGTACATGTGATCGTACTGATCCTCGCTCTTTGCAGGTCCCGTGAATAAGGAAGGACGCGCCAACTAGCTCAGCGACGTTCGTGATTTTGAAGCTTCGGCCGCGCGTCGAAGACTTGTCCCGCAACTCCACTTTTGAAGACTCTCAACTGTCCAAGAAAGATGGCTCAGCGTCCCTCCATTCCAGGTCACTGGAATACTCTGTTGTATATTGAGGGATATGTGCAATGTATGGAACGGCTATCTCATCGCACTCTTTTGTAATTGAGTCATGTTGTAGCCCGCGCGGCATGAGTCCTGTACTGGAGTATGTAAATGATGTCCATTATCAATAAAGATCAAAGTTTTCTTTACTTAATGTGTGATTCAATTTGTCTGCTTGCTCTCTTAGATTCTCGTGTTTCGGATTACCTTATGACTATGCCTTGTGCGATCGCAAATTAGGTTCGTACGGCATCACGTCGGGGGACGACTATCGATTCGACGGAATCGGGGCGTGATATAATGATATCAGAGCACGGCTTTATGTCCTTGGCCTCCAGTGTCGAGTTTCTAGTCTCAAACCGTTGACCTCGTGTCGGTGAGATGAGTTGTTCCATACGCTGAACCCAGGACATTTTCTGAAACTAACGAGAGTTGTTTTTCTTTTTCCTGCAGTTGCGGGAGCTCGGGCAGAGGACGAGACGAGCGCTTCCAGCGGCTTGAGTAATTCCAGACCCGAGCATTCCGTCAACCCAACGGGGATGACGCCTACCGTAGCCGGACCTTCCGGCGACCCGATACAGCGGATGCTGCAGATGCTCGAAATGCAGCAATGCCAAAATGAGCTCCATCGTCAGCAGGCAGAGGCTCGTCAGACCCAGTTCGAGAATCGGTTCGAGGCTCAATTCAAGCTGCAGTAGCAGCAGCTGAATACACTCCAACAAATAGTACAATCGGTCGTGGCCAACAACAATTCGACGATGACGCCTGCCGTGACCGAGCCTGCGGTTTGATCCAACGAAGCTGAACCGGAGGTGCCCGTGCTCTCACCTGCGGCACCGAGAAGTTCTAACTTCGACGTGTCAAAATTCACAAAAAGCTGTCGCACTTCCTTCAACGGCACAGAAGATCCCTCCGTGGCGATCGACTGGTTGGAGGAGCTGGAAGACAAGTTCGAACTTCTGGGTGTCGAAGACGCAAAGAAAGTTGTGTGTGCTCAACTCCTACTTCGAATGAACGCGCACGATTGATGGGCCGTGCAAAAGCGGGCAATTCGACGTGAAGATGAGACGACGGCGATCTCGTTGGCCACATTCAGAACATCATTCGAGACCGAATATCTTTCTGCAGCCGTGCGACAGGAAAAAGAAAATGAATTTATGCAGTTGAGGCAAGAGAATATGACAGTACGATAGTATGCGACCGAATTCAACAAACTGACCAAATTTGTTGGAGCCTATCTACCTACCACTGCAAGTCGAGGTCGACGATTCGAAGTGGGCCTGCGTTCCTCTATTTGCGCCCATGTTTCGGTGCCTGAATACAAAACCATGGGCGAGGCACTCAACCATG
This sequence comes from Iris pallida, assembly GCA_029216955.1. Classification (NCBI taxonomy): domain Eukaryota; kingdom Viridiplantae; phylum Streptophyta; class Magnoliopsida; order Asparagales; family Iridaceae; genus Iris; species Iris pallida. The sequence continues at coordinate 20,264,728 of JANAVB010043418.1, read as the reverse complement.
CCCTCCGTCTGGAGTCCGAGTATCCTCTTGCTACTACTGGCGCCGTTCACTTTAATAACAAACGCTATAGTAATGTGAGACCCGTCTCACTGTATCAGTATTTTATACGGATACGTGTTTATTTGAGCCGTATTTCGTATTCATCGATTTGCGTGATATTTTAAAATTTTTTCTAAGTGGGATTTTCATGACTTGGTTTAACTTTGATTTGGTTTTATTTGGTTCGGTTCCACTTTGACTTGGTTTGGCTCGGTTTAGTTGGTTTCTCATGAGATGAGGTGTATGGTTTAGATTGAGTGGAGAGGAATGAATGGTGGAGATTGCTTGGACTTGTTATATAAGCCACCTACCACTCTCTCTCCTCCATTATTTTCATTTCCATCTTCATCTTCTTCCTCCAGCCCAAGGCAAGTACACCTTGCCGAATGTTGGACGATTTCCATCTCGTTTGTTCCATTCTCTTCCTTGTTACATTCTAAGCATGTTTAGAACTTGGAGTTTTTAATTTTGATGGCTAGATTGTGGTAGATCTAACTTTGTGGTACTTTCAGTTTTTATAAGTTTTGATCTGTTAAACTTGTACATTTTTGATAACTGACAGTTCCATGTTGTAGAGAATTTCGTTCTACCCCATTTTGACCTATGGAAGTCCAAATTTGGACTCCTGTGGGAAATTGGGTGGCGTGGAGAAGCCATGGTATTTTCTATGAACTTTTTCTCAGTTGGCAACAAAATGTTGCTGGCTTGCAATTGTTTTGGCCGCAGGAGTCTTGCCTAGCCGCATGAGCATGGCAGCATTAATTATTTTCTGGCATGATGGCACTTAATAGCAAGCAATTAGTTTCGCATGCATTATTTAATGCAATATTAAAGTCAGCCGCATGTGACACTTGGTTGTAGCCGCATGAGCTTGAAGTAATAGATGCATTAAATAATGCATGGCCTTGGGTCTCCAGCCGCATGCCTTAAGCATGCATTTAATGCATTTGCACCTAATGTATTCTTAAGTACAATTCCTACTGCACTTTTCTTTACCTTCCAATGCTTTCCTGGGTGAGCCGCATAGGCTTTAAAGGAAGTATTTAATGCATCATTCTTAATGCATATATTTTTATGCATTTTCCAAGTTCTCCTGATGCTAGCCGCATGGGCTGAGAAAGGGAGAGCAATTAATGCATTCAAATGCACTTTCCTAGTGCATTTTCCAATTTCTCTAAGGCCAGCAGCTGCATAGGCTTAAATCCAAGCCAATTTTGTCCTTATATGCATTTTTGTCTTATATGCATTATGTGCTTGGAAGCACAGCCGCATAAGCTCCTGAGAGTTTAATGCATTTTTCATTTGAGACCTTACTTTAATGCATATTGCATTCAAGTCCTTTCTTTATAACTTAATGCCTTTTTGCATATTAATCCTTACTTTATAAAGCATGCCATTAAGTCTTAGTAAAGTAATTCTTGCATGGAATTCTAGTGTAGCCGCATGCATTGCTTGCATGCACGCACAGTAGTGAGCCGCATGGCTTTATATAAAATGTATTATTTAAGCTCCTTTGCATTTGTAATTGTTTGCAACTGCTAAATTGTTGAGCCGCATGTACATGTCTGAACCGCATGGAATTATTGTTGACCAATCAAATATGTGTTGGCCGCATGGCCTTTTCCCACTTGCTGGCCGCATGGCCATTGTACTTTTGAACTTTGAATTTAATATTGGACCGCATGGCTTTGTGGAGCTGCCTGTACTTGCATGATATATTTTATTATATGTCATCATTGCTTGGCCACGTGAACCTATATTTAAATGGTTCACGTGAACCTTTTCTTATTGCATTAATTGTGGGGGGGGTCCCACATAGCTTTCTTTAGTTGACTTGCTTGCTGAAGTGGGAGCTTGCATTCATTACGGGTCCCACTTTCTTTGTCTTTTCTGATTGCAGAAATGTTTTTTGCTGGCATTTAATTTTGGAGCCGCATGGCCTCCCACCCATTCTTGGCCGCATGGCCCCTTTTGTTATTTTCTGGCCGCATGGGTGTTCTCCCACTTTCTATGACCGCATAATTGTTCTCCCACTTTTGGACCGCATGGGTCCCACTTTGATTGTTTAAATGTTTTATTTGCCTGAATTGTGGTCAGAATTTCTTCCCACTCCCAACATAAAAATTGTAAAATTTCTCCTTGGCTTCAAGAATATATATATTATTATTATATTATTATTTAATTGTGCAAATTTCTTCCTTCTTTGATAAAATGACATGACACGACAATGACCCGTAGTGGTGCACTCTTGAAATGAACTTGACATGATATACCTGACATGCTTGATAGTGGCCCGTCGTGGCGCACTCTTGATAAGTAATAATGATAATGATAGTGGCCCGTCGTGGCGCACTCCTGACAAAGATTAATTAGTATCCTGCAATGTTGCAAAAAACGGCCTGGGCGGCCGACTAGTCGGCGACTAGTCGGCAGTCGGCCGCCGCCGACTCGACTTTGCTCCTGGGCGGACCAAAAATCGGACGAAGCAAGAAGTCGGCCTAGTCGGCCGACTAGTCGGCCCTAGGCGGCCAGGCGACGCTAGTCGGCCGCCTAGGCAACAGAAAAGCAAAAAAAAAAAAAACGGGTTGAAAGAGGAAACCCGACCCGTACCCAAATTGGGTTCAAAAACCACATTCTTACAGCAGTAGCAGTAGCAGCTGTTCCCCAAAAAAAAAAAAAAAGGGAAAGAAGAGTTCGAAGAAGAAGAAGAGTTCGAAGAAGAAGAAGGTTCGAAACCTAACCTCAGCGCCAGCGCCACCGTCGCCGTCAGCCGCCGAGCGCTCGTCCCGCCGACCTCAGCACCACCGCCACGCTCGTCCCGCCGACCGCCGACCTCAGCGCCACCGAGCCGAGGTTCTTCTTCTTCCTTTGCTTCTTCTTCTCCTTTTTTTTTTTTTTGGTTGAACACTGAAGAAGCACTGAGGAGTGAGGACTGAGCTGCTGCTGCAGCACTTTTAAACCCCCACCACCACTACACGTGATGCTGCAGTACAATTTTTTTTTTTTTTTTGCATTGACTCAAAGCACAGTAGCTGAAAGCAACTTGGACCACCACCACCACACGTTTTTTTTTATCCCTCCTGCACAGTAGTGAACAGCAGCAAAGAAAATGTGTAATGTTGTAAGTAGTGCTAAAACACTACACACTACAGTGAGTTACAGCAGCATATATATATATATATATATATATATATATATATATATGTGTGTGTGTGTGTGTGTGTGTGTGTGTGTAATGTTTTTTTTGGTTTATTTACTTGTTATGATATTTAATATCATTCAATTGTTTAATAGATATGACTACTTCGTCGGCCGCTTCCAATTCCAATGTTGGTGAAATGGCAAGTGATTTAAACATCCAAAATGCTCTCAAACGTGCATCCGGTGACGTTGGATGGGATTATGGTGAACTTGTGGATGTGAAGGCATTAGATCGAGTTCGATGCAAGTTTTGTTCAAAGATTGTGTCCGGAGGAATCTACCGGCTCAAATGTCATGTAGCCGGTCGTGCCGGAAATGTGAAAGCTTGCAATAAAGCCTCCAAAGAAGCAATACAAGCATGTGTAGAGGCACTTGATGGTGCTAAGAGGAAGAAGACACAAAAGCAAAACGAAGAGACGGAACTTAGAAAAGAAGTTTCGACATCACATGATGCTATGGAAATGGATGCCGACATTGAACTAGTCACGAGACCGAAAAGGTCTACTATGGAAAGATTTGTGGAGATCAACCCAGAAAAAAATAAAGAATCCACAATGTTTACAAAACAAGCTAATTTGACGGTGTTGATGGACAAGAAGAAGGTGATGGATACACAACAATACATAGCACGGTGGGTCATTGAGAGTGGCATTCCTTTCAACGCCATTCAAAATGATAGTTTCAAGCTAATGACTGAGGCTATTGGACAGTTTGGTCCAGGATTACCTACGCCAAGTCGATATCGGTTGAGTGGTCCATGTTTGAATGCGGAGGTGTCGAGAGTTAAGGACTCTCTAAAAAAGCATGAAGAAGAGTGGGCTATATCCGGTTGTTCCATTATGACCGATGCTTGGACCGACCGCAAAAGGAGAAGCATTATGAACTTGTGTGTCCATTGTAGAGAAGGGATCTCTTTCATTTCTTCAAGAGAAGATTCCGATGCATCTCATACGGGGTCCTACATATTTGAGTATGTCGATAAATGCATCGACGATATAGGACAAGAAAAGGTGGTGCAAGTTGTGACAGATAATGCTTCAAACAACATGGCGGCGGCTACTTTGATGACTACCAAAAGGCCTAATTTATTTTGGACTTCTTGCGCCACACATACGGTGAACCTTATGCTTGAGGCAATTGGTAAACTTCCAAGGTAAGTCTCGTCTCATAAACTTTTAGTTCATTATTTAATTACTTGATTTGCTTCATTACTTATTTAATTTGTAAACTTTCAAGGTTCAAGAGTACAATTGATAAGGCAAGGGCCTTAACTATCTTCATATATTCTCATCACTCAACCTTGAGTATGATGAGAAAGTTGACAAAGAAGCGTGACATTGTACGACCGGGAGTCACAAGATTTGCAAGTAATTATCTTACTTTGCAAAGTTTGGTGGAGAAGAAAGAACAACTAAGGCATATGTTTGCTTCCGAAGAATGGGCCCGGAATTCACATTCCAAAAGTGTGAAGGGAAAAGTGGCATATGCAACCGTTGTTAGCCTATCTTTTTGGAAGTCGGTGAACTCATGCTTGATTGTTTTCCGGCCATTAGTGAAAGTCCTCCGCCTTGTTGATAGTGATAGGCCATCTATGCCATGGTTGTATGGAGAACTTGAAGTGGCAAAAAAAGAGATCAAGGAGGAAGTCTATAGTGGACTTGAAAAGAATTATAAACCAATACTTGACATTATCGAAAGTAGATCCAAGGGTAGACTTGATTCTAATTTGCACTTGGCGGGATATTTCCTTAATCCATACTATTTTGCAAAGAATAGGGTGGAGATCGGAGATGATGTAGCTTGTATGGAAGCTATGCTCGATTGTGTGGAGAAATTCTTTCCCGATGACTTGAACACTCAAGTGAAAGTGAGTGATGAAGAATTAATCATGTACAAGAATTTGATGGGAATGTTTGGAAGAAAACAAGCGGAACTTTCCTATCAAACTAAAGGTGTCAATGAATTTAATCCCGGTAAGTCTTGACTCCTAAACTCACTTCATTACTTTACTTCATTGAATTACTTATCTACATGTTTTTTGTATGATAATAAATACTAGCCGGGTGGTGGAGTAATTATGGTGGCAATGCACCAAACTTGAAGAAGATGGCAATTAGAATCCTCTCCTTGACCACAAGTTCATCGGGTTGTGAGAGGAATTGGAGTACTTTTGAAGGGGTATGCCACTTTTATTTTATTTTTTGATATTCTTCATCTAACTAACTAGAATGTTCTATATAAATATTGTAGGTGCATACAAAAAAGAGAAATAGACTTGATTCGGAAAGATTGAACAAGTTGGTGTATGTCCAATTCAACTCCAAACTTCACAATAAGAAGAAAAGAGTAAATGATGATAAAGATGTTCTTCAAGCGGATGATTGTACTCATGCTCAACATTGGTTGGTTGATGGGATGGATGATGAGAGTGATGTTGATCCCGTCACCGGAGCTACATGGGAGGTACTTGACCAAGCGGTGGGAGCAAATGAACTACTTGAACCTAGGAGGAGCTCTAGGATCACAAGAGAACTTGATGAGGAAGAGTTCATCTCGGAGGCCGAAGAAGATGATGGAGATGATGACTTTGAGTCCGATGAAGAAAGAGATGTGCCATTAGTGGATGAGCACGATGATATCTTTGATAATTGAGCACTTTAATCTATCTTCTTTTCTTTTTGTGACATTTTGATTATGTACAAGACTTTGGAATTTGGGTACTTAAGTTAATATTTTGATGTCATGTGATATATATTGCATAATGATATTTTTTTTATTGCATATATATATATATATATTAATAAAAAATTCAAAACCGACTAATCCGACTAGTCCCCGACTAGTCCCCGACTAGTCCGATTAATCCCTAGTCCCCGCCAACCGACTAGCGGCCGACTAGCGATTTTTACAACCTTGGTATCCTGACACCGTGGGTGATTGTGTTTGTACAAATGAACCCGTCTCGTCTTGCATCATGTCTAGGACATGAATCCCTGGTTTCCCACGGTCAGGGATTCATACTGAAATGGACTAAGGCTAATAACTAGAATAATACAGTAGTTCATGGAGAGACTTTCCCAGTTACCTGTTGTCACTTTGATCCCGGCCTTATATATATATACATGGGATTTGTTGCTATCCGTCGAGATGAGCGCACTTCCAGCCCGCCGTCGAGCGTGGTACCTTAGGACACATGTATCTTACTACAGTGTGTCTGCTATATCATGCTATCTTTTTCTTTTCTTTGCTGGGGTCATTCAGGTAGTAACAAACAGGTACCGGACTTGGAAGAATCTCGTTGCATCTTGCTAGTAACTAGGCCTGTGATAACCCTAGTTAGTTAAAATATCAAGCCGTACTTATTGCTTGGCCGTGATTGATTGAATGGAGTCTAACTCAGTCTAGTCTTGACTTGATCCTGTACAAGATTGTCACATGACCTGATTGTTCATATTCGTCCTGTCTTGTACATGATTGTTACATGTCCTGATTTCTTATTTTATCTTGCCGATAAATGGTGGGAGAAACCAAGTTCCGTTCAGACGAAGGGTTACAACCCCGGTCCTTGTTTGGTTTACGGGTTGTAACCTGGTTATCTGAATAGTCCCATGGTTATCTCATCGTATATCACCTTCCCAGTTCTATTTATTTAACATGTTCTCCAGTTTACTTTTCGTCAAAATGATGATTTACTTATTGTCTTCCTATGTTCGGGATAAGTGCATTGGTACCGCACGAATCTCGATCCTCTCTTACTTATTTGCTTGTTGATTGCTAATGATTGCTGGTTTTAAGTTCATAGTTCGGCCTCCTTTGTGGTACTTGCTATTTGGGGTCTGACCCCACTGGTTTTGCATGGCCAGGTTCTGATAGGAGAGCCCGAAGGATCTACCGTACCATCTACTCGACGGTGACCAGCCGGAGCACCGGAGTACCTCAGTGGGTTTCTTCTTCATTCTCCCACTGATATGTAAATTTTCCTCTTGTAACGTTTAGCCCCGAGCACGTGTTTAGCTCGTGTTTTGGTATTTTCCTTGATATTGTAGCCTACGGGCATAAACATGATATGTGTATTCTAGACTATAGCTAGTCCTTATCATGTACGACTAATACTCTAGCTAGTCCTCAGTTCTGTGGTACTGGCTTCATGATCATTCATATATATATGGTTCGGGACGCCTTACTATTGTATGTATGATGATCATACTCTTTGCTCTTGTATAATTGCCTGTGATTGAGATACCTAGGATTGTTAAACCATAGGATTGACTGATGGCTTGTAGAGTAACCCCCATGTCTTGACAGCTTATACGTGATTTCAGAGTATTAACGTACTTTGGGATTACGTAGCTGGCTATGTCTGCCCCCGCTCTCCGGTATTCTGGTTCTGGGGCGTGACATGGTTTTAGTGGTGGCGCCATGCAGGTCTGAATCTCGATTTTCAGATTTGTGGGGGTTACCATGTTTAGATATCTCAATCACGATTATCCTTATTGATCTCCTTCGGATTATTCTCTACCTCTGATACTTGACTTGATATCTGTTTTGATCATTGATCATTCCTGTTCCCATGATTTGATCTTGTGTCCTTCAACTTTCAAGGGCACTGTTCTTGATCCTTCTGATTACCTTGTTCGTGTTTTGCCGAGAGCAGCTCAGCATTCTTCAGCCAGGCCAGTTATGGAGGATCGGTCTCAGCATGCAGGCAGAGATGTCAGTCTATCCCGATCAGCCAGTCGCTTCTGTCATCGTAGTTGAAACAGAGTCATTGGTACGATGATACGTCCTGGGTAGAGTCATGTCTTGAACTAAGTCATTGGTACCGACTTACCTTGAGGCTTGACTTTATCCATTTTTGGGAGTCAGTTTAGGCCAGCGAGGACGTTGGTTTCTACACAACTGTCTCAGGAGACATATTTATCCATATGCCTCCAGCCCTTCTTGATCAGGATTGTATTTGTTCTTGTGCATTTATTTACCGCTTACGCATTTAATTACATTACTGATTATTTTACCTTACTTATGTGCCATGCTTGATTTATTGAGATTGTTGAGTTTCCTGGAGCTTTTGTTTTGTTATCTTGCTCGACTAGCCTCAGGAAATTCCGAGGACGGAATTTTTCTAAGGTGTGGAGAGTTGTGAGACCCGTCTCACTGTATCAGTATTTTATACGGATACGTGTTTATTTGAGCCGTATTTCGTATTCATCGATTTGCGTGATATTTTAAAATTTTTCCTAAGTGGAATTTTCATGACTTGGTTTAACTTTGATTTGGTTTTATTTGGTTCGGTTCCACTTTGACTTGGTTTGGCTCGGTTTAGTTGGTTTCTCATGAGATGAGGTGTATGGTTTAGATTGAGTGGAGAGGAATGAATGGTAGAGATTGCTTGGGCTTGATATATAAGCCACCTACCACTCTCTCTCCTCTATTATTTTCATTTCCATCTTCATCTTCTTCCTCCAGCCCAAGGCAAGTACACCTTGCCGAATGTTGGACGATTTCCATCTCGTTTGTTCCATTCTCTTCCTTGTTACATTCTAAGCATGTTTAGAACTTGGAGTTTTTAATTTTGATGGCTAGATTGTGGTAGATCTAACTTTGTGGTACTTTCAGTTTTTATAAGTTTTGATCTGTTAAACTTGTACATTTTTGATAACTGACAGTTCCATGTTGTAGAGAATTTCGTTCTACCCCATTTTGACCTATGGAAGTCCAAATTTGGACTCCTGTGGGAAATTGGGTGGCGTGGAGAAGCCATGGTATTTTCTATGAACTTTTTCTCAGTTGGCAACAAAATGTTGCTGGCTTGCAATTGTTTTGGCCGCAGGAGTCTTGCCTAGCCGCATGAGCATGGCAGCATTAATTATTTTCTGGCATGATGGCACTTAATAGCAAGCAATTAGTTTCGCATGCATTATTTAATGCAATATTAAAGTCAGCCGCATGTGACACTTGGTTGTAGCCGCATGAGCTTGAAGTAATAGATGCATTAAATAATGCATGGCCTTGGGTCTCCAGCCGCATGCCTTAAGCATGCATTTAATGCATTTGCACCTAATGTATTCTTAAGTACAATTCCTACTGCACTTTTCTTTACCTTCCAATGCTTTCCTGGGTGAGCCGCATAGGCTTTAAAGGAAGTATTTAATGCATCATTCTTAATGCATATATTTTTATGCATTTTCCAAGTTCTCCTGATGCTAGCCGCATGGGCTGAGAAAGGGAGAGCAATTAATGCATTCAAATGCACTTTCCTAGTGCATTTTCCAAGTTCTCTAAGGCCAGCAGCCGCATAGGCTTAAACCCAAGCCAATTTTGTCCTTATATGCATTTTTGTCTTATATGCATTATGTGCTTGGAAGCACAGCCGCATAAGCTCCTGAGAGTTTAATGCATTTTTCATTTGAGACCTTACTTTAATGCATATTGCATTCAAGTCCTTTCTTTATAACTTAATGCCTTTTTGCATATTAATCCTTACTTTATAAAGCATGCCATTAAGTCTTAGTAAAGTAATTCTTGCATGGAATTCTAGTGTAGCCGCATGCATTGCTTGCATGCACGCACAGTAGTGAGCCGCATGGCTTTATATAAAATGTATTATTTAAGCTCCTTTGCATTTGTAATTGTTTGCAACTGCTAAATTGTTGAGCCGCATGTACATGTCTGAACCGCATGGAATTATTGTTGACCAATCAAATATGTGTTGGCCGCATGGCCTTTTCCCACTTGCTGGCCGCATGGCCATTGTACTTTTGAACTTTGAATTTAATATTGGACCGCATGGCTTTGTGGAGCTGCCTGTACTTGCATGATATATTTTATTATATGTCATCATTGCTTGGCCACGTGAACCTATATTTAAATGGTTCACGTGAACCTTTTCTTATTGCATTAATTGTGGGGGGGTCCCACATAGCTTTCTTTAGTTGACTTGCTTGCTGAAGTGGGAGCTTGCATTCATTACGGGTCCCACTTTCTTTGTCTTTTCTGATTGCAGAAATGTTTCTTGCTGGCATTTAATTTTGGAGCCGCATGGCTTCCCACCCATTCTTGGCCGCATGGCCCCTTTTGTTATTTTCTGGCCGCATGGGTGTTCTCCCACTTTCTATGACCGCATAATTGTTCTCCCACTTTTGGACCGCATGGGTCCCATTTTGATTGTTTAAATGTTTTATTTGCCTGAATTGTGGTCAGAATTTCTTCCCACTCCCAACATAAAAATTGTAAAGTTTCTCCTTGGCTTCAAGAATATATATTATTATTATATTATTATTTAATTGTGCAAATTTCTTCCTTCTTTGATAAAATGACATGACACGACAATGACCCGTAGTGGTGCACTCTTGAAATGAACTTGACATGATATACCTGACATGCTTGATAGTGGCCCGTCGTGGCGCACTCTTGATAAGTAATAATGATAATGATAGTGGCCCGTCGTGGCGCACTCCTGACAAAGATTAATTAGTATCCTGACACCGTGGGTGATTGTGTTTGTACAAATGAACCCGTCTCGTCTTGCATCATGTCTAGGACATGAATCCCTGGTTTCCCACGGTCAGGGATTCATACTGAAATGGACTAAGGCTAATAACTAGAATAATACAGTAGTTTATGGAGAGACTTTCCCAGTTACCTGTTGCCCCTTTGATCCCGGCCTTATATATATATATACATGGGATTTGTTGCTATCCGTCGAGATGAGCGCACTTCCAGCCCGCCGTCGAGCGTGGTACCTTAGGACACATGTATCTTACTACAGTGTGTCTGCTATATCATGCTATCTTTTTCTTTTCTTTGCTGGGGTCATTCAGGTAGTAACAAACAGGTAACCGGACTTGGAAGAATCTCGTTGCATCTTGCTAGTAACTAGGCCTGTGATAACCCTAGTTAGTTAAAATATCAAGCCGTACTTATTGCTTGGCCGTGATTGATTAAATGGAGTCTAACTCAGTCTAGTCTTGACTTGATCCTGTACAAGATTGTCACATGACCTGATTGTTCATATTCGTCCTGTCTTGTACATGATTGTTACATGTCCTGATTTCTTATTTTATCTTGCCGATAAATGGTGGGAGAAACCAAGTTCCGTTCAGACAAAGGGTTACAACCCCGGTCCTTGTTTGGTTTACGGGTTGTAACCTGGTTATCTGAATAGTCCCATGGTTATCTCATCGTATATCACCTTCCCAGTTCTATTTATTTAACATGTTCTCCAGTTTACTTTTCGTCAAAATGATGATTTACTTATTGTCTTCCTATGTTCGGGATAAGTGCATTGGTACCGCACGAATCTCGATCCTCCCTTACTTATTTGCTTGTTGATTGCTAATGATTGCTGGTTTTAAGTTCATAGTTCGGCCTCCTTTGTGGTACTTGCTATTTGGGGTCTGACCCCACTGGTTTTGCATGGCCAGGTTCTGATAGGAGAGCCCGAAGGATCTACCGTACCATCTACTCGACGGTGACCAGCCGGAGCACCGGAGTGCCTCAGTGGGTTTCTTCTTCATTCTCCCACTGATATGTAAATTTTCCTCTTGTAACGTTTAGCCCCGAGCACGTGTTTAGCTCGTGTTTTGGTATTTTCCTTGATATTGTAGCCTACGGGCATAAACATGATATGTGTATTCTAGACTATAGCTAGTCCTTATCATGTACGACTAATACTCTAGCTAGTCCTCAGTTCTGTGGTACTGGCTTCATGATCATTCATATATATATGGTTCGGGACGCCTTACTATTGTATGTATGATGATCATACTCTTTGCTCTTGTATAATTGCCTGTGATTGAGATACCTAGGATTGTTAAACCATAGGATTGACTGATGGCTTGTAGAGTAACCCCCATGTCTTGACAGCTTATACGTGATTTCAGAGTATTAACGTACTTTGGGATTACGTAGCTGGCTATGTCTGCCCCCGCTCTCCGGTATTCTGGTTCTGGGGCGTGACAAGTAATGCGGGAGGCAACAATGCGCACAAGCATCAAAATCGCGGCAACGGAGGCGGCAACAAGGCAAAGGATCGAATAGTCTGTAATTTCTGCCACAAGGAGGCGCACGTGGCCAACGAGTGCCGATTGAAGAATGGAGCATGCTTCGGGTGCGGCCGAACGGACCACATTGCACGCAATTGTCCGGAAAAGCCGAACCAGTGCCCCCAACAACATCAACAGAACCGAGGCCAAGTACCTTGGGATCCACAGACTGCACAACAGAATGTCCAGGACCGTCGCCCCAATGCTCAGGGCCGCGTCTATGCCATGACTCGAGATGAAGCGTTCGCATCTGACACAGTCGTGACAGGTATACTGCATTTCAATAATAAGCCTGCTCGTGTATTATTTGATTCAGGTGCCACGCATAGTTTTATATCGGCGGACTTCACCGCCGAGCACAAATTTCTCCTGACACCGCTGGGTCTCGATCTCACTGTTAATGTACCGTCGGGCATGCTACTACTTGCAAATTTAGTCTGCGGAAACAGAATCATCTGTATAGGTGGTCAAAAGATCAGTCTTGATGCGATAGTTCTAGATATTAAGGACTACGACATCATTATGGGGATGAATTGGCTCGGTTCGTGCAATGCAACCATAGATTGTGCTGAAAAGGTCACATTCCGTATACCTGGAGTGCCTGAATTCTGCTATCGGTGTGGTGAGGCGTCGCCGACCTGCATGGTGATCTTCGCAATATCTGCTCGTCGGATGCTGCATTCCGGGTGCGAAGGCTATCTAGCGTCCGTTCGAGACATGCGACAGGATGGTGCAAATGCGGGTCAGACCGACGTTGTGGCAGAATTCCCAGATGTGTTCCCGGACGAACTGTCACGTCCCGCTCCCGTAGGAGCGATCGTCCTCGCTAAGGCGTGATGCCGCACGAGCCTAGATTGCGCTCGTGCAAGGCAGTTCCATAACGGCCGATTACATCGGCGGCGACGGGGTCGTCGCACAAAAAGTCCAAAGCAGAAACATTGAACACGCAGCGAAAATTTAGAACGAAACACAAGTTATTCAAAAGAAGCTCTTTATTGATATCGAAACAACGGTTACATTGGGGGCACGAGGCCGAGATTACAATCACTCAAATTCACTCGTCTCACATTACAAGTCACTCTGCTCTCTCTCAACTCTCGATACAATACTTGGAATCCAGCGGAAGCTTCGGAAGGCGATGTCCATACATTATGTCCCGTATAAGTCTGGTCTTCACGCGGCCGCACGTTTCGAATCGCCAAGGAACTCCGTGCCTCGACGCATCCAAGCGAGCCCCGCACCACGAGTTTCTACCTGTGCCTGCACATAAACACTGTGTGGATGTCAGTACTCAACTGTACTGGTGGAGTGAGCTCCTCGCCCACCCATACAAAACCGACACGTTTATTTTACTTTGTGCAATACAAGCCCCCTTTACGATTGTCTTTCTAGTCTTGCCTTAGGATCGATTTTAGGACCGACGCTCGGCCTATTTAGTGTCTTTAGACCATCTCCGTGCCTTGCACTGACAACGTACTCATACTTTGCCTCTAGACCTTTCTCGTGCTTGCATTGTTAACGTACCGACTCATAGTTGTCTTTCGTACCATACTCTTGGACGTAACGACTAGGTCGTGTCAAATACTTGCCCGTGCCTCAAACATCGAGGTCGTGCCTCGTAGCGTAACTTGACTTATCCAAACTCGCCTTACGGCCCTTCTCGACTTAACGTGCAACGACTAACCAAACTTGTGGAACCGGTGTTGAGAACTCAAGTACGACGCCATATCTCGTGCCGAAGCACGTGTCTTTACGTATAGCCGATTCGTAGGCTTTATAATACTTGGGTGCAACCGAGCACACATTTCACCATTCAACGCATACCGTGCTTACACTTTCGTTGTAATGACCTACACCGTGCATGCGGATTCGCCGCTTAGCACGCCAATTATCTATATGGAAGGCCACTGGCATGACAAGCCATCGCGGACATAGCTCGGGTAGGCGGCGGATCCTTTAGCGCAGGTAGCGAGCCCCGTTGAAAGCCCCCGACTACCCACGCAATAAAAACATGCGCTGCTATAACGTCTACCTCCTAGGACGACTGGGCCCGGTGCCCCGGCGTATAACCAGTCTAGGCAGAAATCCTTGTCGACAAGGTGTCCAATGACCACGCACCTACGAGACATCTAGACTCACGTAAATGCATGGCCTAATTTGTTGGTACGACTGGAACTATACTTAGTAACTCGTGCATGAACCACCCTTTGTATTACGTGCATTGGGACCGCGAGACTCCCAACCGAGGGACCGCCTCGAACTTCTTAACGTGGAGAGGAACGCGAGACTCTCAACCGAGGGACCGCCTCGAAACACCTTAACGTGGATAGGAACGCGAGGCTCCCAACCGATGGACCGCCTCGAACTTCTTTGAACTGGAGGGAACGACTACTACGTAGCCTTCCAACTTAACTTGAACAAAACGTGTTCCTTAAGTGCCATGGACCGTGGCTAACTTTACATCGTGCCAACCGTGGCTCGTGCCTTTAACTGACTTCTGTCCTACGTGACGCTATCACCCAAGTCATACGTTATATGACGGCCCTTGAGATCGTAGGACTATTTAACTTGACAACCGCAGAAAGAGCGGGACGACACTTGAAATGGCTTAGGTCGACCGGCATAACTTTGCCTAACTTACTCAAGCCTACAACTTAACCCAAGGGACGAGCCAAGGCTATGCCAAGCCTTGCGCAGTGGAAACGTGCATGCTTTATAGAGCATTTACGCGGGCGACGCCTATTCACTTAGGCTAACTCATCGTTTGTGTCGAATACCAACTTTCCTTCTCCCAAGCCACGGGACGAAGGACCGAGTGTCGTTTTCAAAGCACGCTGAGCAACAACTCTAATCAGACCGTGGGACGTTTTCCACGTTCTAAACTTGATTCGATCCGTCGGGATTATTTCCTTAGCTATGTGGATTCGTCTCTTTTATCATTAAGCCTACTTGTGCAAGTTGAAAACACACGATTTATTATGTGAAGGCTAAGATGAGGCAAGTTCACCGAAACTACCCCACCTGAGCGATGTCTTTGAGTCGCCGTTGTAAGGCCAAGTCCGAACGCCGTCGGCGTTTCGATTCATCCGATTGACTTCGCGGGACGGGGGCACTACACGAACTGCCCGACATGCCATCTGATCGAGAGGTTTGAGTTCACTATTGATACATTCCCCGATACTCGACCGATCTCTAAAGCCTCGTACAGAATGACTCCTCCAGAGCTTAAAGAACTCAAAGTACAGTTGCAAGAGTTGCTCGACAAAGGATACATACGATCCAACGTCTCGCCATGGGGAGCGCCCGTGTTGTTCGTCAAGATAAAAGATGGCTCATTGCGTCTTTGTATCGATTACTGCGAGTTGAATAAAGCCACCGTCCGGAACAAATATCCGCTGCCCTGCATAGACGATCTGTTTGATCAGCTGCAAGGAGTTACGGTGTTCTCTAAAATTGATCTGCGCTCGGGTTACCATCAACTCAAGATCAAGCCGGACGATGTGCCGAAGTCCGTCTTTCGCACTCTATATGGCCATTACGAATTCCTGGTAATACCGTTCGGCCTAACGAACGCCCTAACTGCTTTCATGGATTTAATGAATCGGGTGTTCCGACCATTCTTCGACAAGTTCGTAGTAGTCTTTATCGACGATATACTCGTCTACTCGAAGAATATGCAGCAACACACTGAGCATCTACGGACTGTGCTTCAGACCCTTCGAGAAAATCAGTTGTATGCCAAGTGAAACAAATGCGAATTTTGGCTGAGCAGCGTCGTATTCCTCGGACACATCATTTCAGCTTATGGCATCGCAGTCGACCGAAAGAAAGTTGAAGTCGTTGTCGATTGGAAACGGCCAACGTCCGTCGGCGAGATTCGAAGTTTCCTTGGCTTAGCGGGATACTACCGACGATTCGTGAAAGACTTCCCGAAGATCGCATCGCCTCTGACTCGCCTTACCCAGAAAGGAGTTGCATTTGAATGGTCATACGACTGTGAAGCTTCCTTCCAGGAATTAAAGCAACGGCTCGTCTCGGCCCCGATACTCGTACTTCCAGAAGGGACTGAGGGTTTCCAGATATTCAGTGACACGTCCGGTCAGGACTTGGGGTGTGTGCTGATGCAGCGTAACAAGGCGATATCTTTTGCTTTCCGACAGCTAAAGCCGCACGAGAAGAACTACCCTACTCATGACCTGGAGTTAGCGGCGAATGTGTTCGCGTTGAAATTGTGGCATCACTATCTTTATGGCGTGGCGTGCACGATCTATACCGATCACAAGAGCCTCAAGTATCTATTCACGCAGAAGGAACTGAATTTGCGGCAAAGACGTTGGCTTGAACTGATCAAAGATTACGATTTGACTATTGACTATACGCCGGAAAAGGAAAATGTTGTGGCGGACGCTCTGAGTCGGAAGTATATTGCCTCGCTATCCATCGAACGCAGACTGCTACGCGACCTAGAAGAGATGGGCATCGAACTCTGAGTCCGATTCAGGAATGTGCACTTGGCAAAATTGCAGTTAGAGCCGAGCTTGAAATAAAAGATCAAGACCGCTCAGAAGGACGATCCGTACCTGAAGAAAATACGAGAGCTAATCTCGACGGGTAGGACAACCGACTTTGCGGAAGACGAAACCGACATGCTTCGATTGAAGGGTAGGCTATGCGTTCCAGATAATTCAGAACTTCGAAAGGTGATATTGTCGGAGGCGCACTATGTGAAGTACACCTTGCATCCCGGTAGCACGAAGATGTACAAGGACCTCCGCACAAACTTCTGGTGGCACGGAATGAAAAGAGATGTGGCACTCTTCGTGTCGCAATGCATGGCCTGTCAGCAGGTGAAAGCTGAGCACCAGAGACCGGACGGAGAGATGCAGAATCTGGCAATTCCAGAATGGAAGTGGGAGCACGTGTGCATGGATTTTATTGTTGGTCTGCCGAAGACGTCGCGGAAAAATGATACCATCTGGGTCATCGTCGATCGACTAACCAAGTCAGCTCATTTCATTGCCATTAAAGTTACTTGGAGCGTTGATCGTCTGGCGCAGATTTATCTTGATGAGATAGTACGGCTGCACGGAGTTCCAGTATTTATCGTCTCTGATCGAGATTCACGATTTTTCTCGCGATTCTGGAGTAGCCTTCAGTCGGTTTTGGGTACCAAGTTGAACTTTAGCTCAACCTATCATCCCAGACCGATGGCCAAACGGAGCACGTCAATCAGATTCTCGAAGACATGTTACAGCTTTGCGCAATTGACTGCAAGTCGAGTTGGGACGTTCATCTACCTCTGGCCGAATTTGCATACAACAATAGCTATCAATCCAGCATTCAAATGGCGCCGTATGAAGTCCTGTACGGACGAAAGTGCCGATCACCCATTTGCTGGGACGAAGTCGGAGAGCGGCAGATTCTCGTCCCGGAACTGGTGGAACAGACCGTGCAGAAAATTTGGCTCATTCAGGATAGATTAAAGACCGCACAGAGTCGTCAGAAAAGTTACGCGGATGTTCATCGTCGACACCTTGAGTTTCAAGAAGGCGATCACGTATTTCTTAAAGTATCGCCCATGCGAGGAGTTACTCGGTTCGGCGCAAAGGGAAAGTTGAGTACGAGATTCTTTGGGTCGTTCAAAATACTCGAGCGGGTCGCCCCAGTGGCCTATAAAATTGCCCTACCGCCGGCGCTAGATGCTGTACACAATGTCTTCCACGTCTCTCAGTTGCGGAAGTACGTGCACGATCCTAGCCACGTGGTAGATTTTGACCAGCTGGAGCTGAAGTCCGACTTATCCTACGTTGAAGAGCCATTTCAAATCTTAGAACGCAAGGATAACCTGCTGCGAAATCGAGCGATCCCTCTCGTCCACGTAGTCTGGAGTAACAATTCGGTTGAAGAGTCGACGTGGGAGCTTAAATCGAAAATGAAGGAGAAATTTTCTTCATTGTTCTCGTAGAGGTAGGTTCTATCTTTAAGTTTCGAGGACGAAACTTTTTATTAGTTGGTTATGGTGCAGTGTCCCGTCCCTACATCGTGCCCTGTTTCCGTCCACGGGGTGCGCGAGAAAAGAACACTGTCGCTATCGATTCGGTCGGGACCGATAGGTCGGAATCGGCCGAATCGGTCGAACGGGAACGGTTGAAATAAGATCCATTCCCCGTTATAGAATGGCTTCTTCGGAATCAAGTCCCATATTCAGCGGGTTGCGCCTCAAGGATTGGCTCTGCGGCTGAGTTGGGAGAGACCTCCCGTTGCTCTGGTTTTCACGCCGCACTTGATTTGGCTTTGACTTTGGTTTTCGTGAATGATTCCGATGGGTTTTCGTGACTTGCGTTTTCGAGCTTCGCATTTATATCGAAATTCCTTAAATTACACAGTGTTCTAATCAGTTGCTTATGCGATTGCAGGTGATCGCGTAAGCGACGTTAGCGCAGCCAACCAGCCCCTCGCCTGAAGCAAGTCTAAGGCGAGTGGCTGACCTCCTTCGCCTCGTCCCTCTATTTCAAAAGCAATATGAAGTTAAATGAAATGCTTGTCATTATAGTGTAGAATCAAGGAAATCATGGCACGATTCTTCATGAAGCACTTGCTATCAAACTGTCGATATTGAAAATGGAAAACAAGCTTTCTTATGCAATTCCACTTAGCCTATACAAAACAATGAATGAATCGATTAACGTTTATCGCAACGATATGGCTAAGTGAGTAAATCGACTAAGTTCAAAATAAAGGTTTTGCAACTAAAAGAGAAATGATAAGGTTATAGAAAAGAGAGTATTTTTCAAGACTCTGTAAAACAGTCATTAGACAACTTGTCGACAAGGTGTAGTTTCCTCGAACGGTTGCCTAGGCCAAGGAACCGATTCGGCCCGGGAGGAACGAGTATAGCAAGCGCCAGCCTTACACCGGCGTGGGTTATTCGGAAACTTTCGTACAGAGCTCGCTACCCGCTGCGAAAGGGTCACCGTCTAACCCAGCTATAGTCCGTGATGGCTTGACATTGCCAGTGACCTTCACACCCTTTCACCGCTTAACTAATGCACGTGACACGGGATGAATATGATAGCTGCTTAATGTATACAATTTTATATGCTTGCCACAAAACATGTTAACATGCAAAGCGATCAGGATGGTTAGAAAGATCACAGAAATAGCTAGCTAACATGTTTATAAAACTGCTTGAATCAAATGCAGAGCTTGGATTTTAATTAGCCATTCGCCAGTACATGTGATCGTACTGATCCTCGTTCTTTGCAGGTCCCGTGAATCAGGAAGGACGCGCCAACTAGCTCGGCAACGTTCGTGATTTTGAAGCTTCGGCCGCACGTCGAAGACTTGTCCCGCAACTCCACTTTTGAAGACTCTCAACTGTCCAAGAAAGATGGCTCAGCGTCCCTCCATTCCAGGTCATTGGAATACTCTGTTGTATATTGAGGGATGTGTGCAATGTATGGAACGGCTATCTCATCGGCATTCTTTTGTAATTGAGTCATGTTGTAGCCCGCGCGGCATGAGTCCTGTACTGGAGTCTGTAAATGATGTCCATTATCAATAAAGATCAAAGTTTTCTTTACTTAATGTATGATTTAATTTGTCTGCTTGCTCTCTTAGATTCTCATGTTTCGGATTACCTTATGACTATGTCTTGTGTGATCGCAAATTAGGTTCGCACGGCATCACGTCCGGGGGACGACTATCGATTGGACAGAATCGGGACGTGACAGAGCGAGAAGAATCCGCATCAGGACGAAGAGAGGTAAGATATGTCATGACATGAAGCTGTTCACGTTGAGCCCTTGCTTCATTGATATCCGTTGTCAGCGGTAACACACGGTCAATTTCATCAGTCATGACTTTAAAGGCGCGAAAGTGATCCTTATGAGATTTGTCTCCTTGATTTGCTCGGTAGACGCCAACGACCGAGTCGTAGATACGAAACAAATCACGTTTTCCTTTAAACGCCGTCGCCAGGACCTTCGATAATTCCTTCACGAAATCTGTATTATGAACCACGTCTTCCATCAATGGTTGTATTGAATTCATCAACTGTGTGAACAATCGACTATCATCTGTTTTTCATTGCTCAAATATGGGACTACTGGAGGGTTGTCAGTCATATGTTTTGACAACCGCATTTTTCGAAGTATTTTCTCGACCTTCTTTCGCCATGTCGAGTAACCTTCTGGTCTGTCCAATCGACGATCAACACGTCGTGCTAGTGTCCGTTGGTCCCGTCATTGCGTTTCCGACACTAGTGTCTGTAGCACTGCTATTCGTCGTAGTGTCTGTCATTCTTCAGGATTCTTGATTCGACTGTCGGTTTGATCTTTCCAACTTGATAATCACATCAACTCTGTCAATGCGCTACAAACGTGGCCAGAACCGACATGCGCATAGGAAGTAGAGATGTATGTAGATCATACAAGCCAGGACAGAGAGATGACATAGATTACCCTCTGCTAGGTCCTGATGTGAAGATTAAGAAAAGAAACAAAGATTCATGCTAAACAAGCAACTTGTCCGTTCTTTGTTAAATTTTCGAAATTAACATTGAGAGTCAGAGGTTCTAGCAAACAACAAAATGTTTACCCTTTGAGAATTCCAAGTTAATTGTTTGAGATTCAGAGGTTCCAGTAAACAACAAAATGTTTACCCTCGGAGCATTCCAACATTTTTTTTTAAGAAACTAGGTTAGGGTTTAGAGGGGGTGGACGACAGCTGTGAGGAAAGAACTAAGGTTCGGGTTTGGAGCCATAGAGAGGGTTTGGGGGGGGGCTGGCCTGGGCGGCGGTAGGCGGGTGCGGGGGGCTGGCCTGGGCAGAGGCAGGAAGGGCTGGCTTGGGCGGAGGCATGGAGGGGGCTGCAGCAGGATGGGGGTGAGCCAGCAGGTGTGACAGGGAAGGGGGGGGGGGGGGGGCGACAAGAGAGTAGGGTAGGGGTGAGCATATAACGGTTGAAAACCGAAAACCGAACCGAACCGAAATATGACAAACGGTTCGGTTTTTTCGGTTATCGGTTCGGTTTACGGTTTAAAATTTTGAAAATTTGAAATAACGGTTTGATTTTCTGTTCTTCATCCGAAAAACCGAACCGAACCGAAAACCGATTTAGATTTAGTAATTTATCAAACTACCCATAATATACATATACTAATGTTTATTAATCCCTAACTGAGCGCACTCTCTTCTCCTATTCTATGTCGGTGCTTCTTTGAGCACTCTCTCTATTTACCCTCAATCTATATATATTAATATCTTTTACTCTATGTAATATAACAATTCATAAATACAATAATGTCATATATTTTTAAATTTTTTTTATTTAAATAGGCTCATTTGCTAAAAACTTGAAGGCCATGCACATTGGTCCATGAAACCGAACCGACCAAAAGCCGAACCGAATTTGTTCGGTTTTTATAAAAACGGTTCGGTTTTTGGTTTTGAGAAATACGGTTTACGGTTATTTCGGTTTTCACATATTCGGTTCAGTTTGAACCGAACCGAACCGATGCTCACCCCTAGAGTAGGGTTAGTTTTTTTTTTTTCTTCTGTGGAGAGGGGGAATGGATATGTTATGGCTCTGATACCATGTAGAGTTGGAAAATGGGATGATCATTATTAAAGGAAAAGTTATATATATATATATATATATATATAAAAGGGATCTACATCCCCTCACTTTTACATCCCTCAAGCATCTCCTCTTTCACATATGTTGGATTTTGTTTAAGTCATCTAATCTTAACCGTTAATTTTTCCATTGTTAAGATTAGATGACTTTAACAAGATCCAACGAGTGTTATCATGGGAATGCTTGGAGGATGCAAAAGTGAGGAGATTTGGATCCTTTCTCGTATATATATATATATATATATATATATATATATATATATATATATATATATATGAGCGTTGTACGTATTTATATTACTTGCAAAAATAAACAATAATTTTTTATTTTTTAAACAAACACAATTTTCTTAATTTTCTTCTTAGTCTTTTACTATATTCCATATTATATTTAATAAACAATTTTAATTTATAAATATAAATAAAAAAATTTGAAACAAAAACTTCTACAGTAAATCTTGAACTTTTCTTACTATACGGTTGCTTATTGGTATCGATTCTATAGTAAGAATTTTACCAATAAGAAAGTGTGTTCTTGTTCAGCTAATCAAGAATGAGAAGAAGATTGCTTCTTTCATACCAAATGACGGTAGCTTGAATTACGTTGAAGAAAATGATGAAGTACTATGCACACATAGTTTCTCACCTTACAGTGCTTTATTGATCTTTTACTACAACCAGCGAAGCGAAGAACTATAAGGAAGACATGAATTTTGGAAGGTGCTTGAAGGAGACTAACCTAAAATGTAAACCATTATTTTGTGTGGAAAATTTGTTGCTTTTTGGTTATTTTTGTCACACCCCTCCCCCTAATGTTCACCTCCCAATGACAAACCTGAAATCCTAATCCTCGCAGTCTTGCTGGCAAGGGGGTATCACAGTAGGGCTAGTACTGGTTCTTTGGTACCTATTTTTCAGCATCAATGGGAACCATCCACACACCTTCAGCACAGGGCCTCAGAGGCATCAATATAGGCATCCTTCATTTGGTCACCATTGTGGGAGGCATTGGCTGTTTGCATGGGTGGCTCCCGTAGTTGGAGGTACTCATCGGAGGGCATCACCTGCCACAAGCTGTCTTGTAGCAAACATAGTGCCTGCTGAAGGTTGGCACCTCCCACTGACATATGAGAGGTGCAACTTGTTGCCAAATCATCAACACCCATGTAAGACTTCTTTACGAGTAACTGACACACAGGATCTTCTGAAACATCCTTTCCAGACTTGACTGATGGTTAGGATTAGCGTTAAGGCTTCAGGCTAGGAAGTAAAATAGGGGGATAAAAGAATAAGAGGGTCCAGATGTTCAGTAAATTATTACATTTAGTTATTAGTTAATGTTATCTAATGGCTGGGGGGTGGGTAAAATGATAGGAGGATAATGTTAGGCAGGTTTTGTTTTATCACAGTGAATGTGAGAGGGGCTTTACTGCATTTTATCATGGTTACATAACAGCTTAAATGGATTTCTCTTGTTGAGTTCAGACTGGAACATAAAAACTGAATTCCCCCCCTTCCACATGAATATACTGTCCGTCTTCAATAATTTTTCTATTAACCAAACAGTTAAACAATATAGTTTTCTTGGAATATTAAGTTACTAGCAATTATCAATGAAACCAAGCTCGAGGTTAAGTTTTGTTCACTAGCCAATTATACATACTGTATTCGTTATGGTTTTGATATTGAATCCTTTATTCTTGGTTTACCTGATCTCTCTCTCTCTCTCTCTCTCTCTCTCTTTTGCAGAAATTGATTCCGTAAATGAGAATAGGAATGCGGAGCTATATGTTGAATGTGCTTTGTACCTTGACGGAGTCCCCTTCGGGCTGGCAACGAGAACGAGGTTTTCCTGTCCCTTTATTGTGCATGCTCACTGATATTTGCAATGGGTTTATTGTATGCTGCAGATTGAAGTTGATACTAGGGTCATATATTATATTCCCTTTGTTCTGCTCTTGCAGTTTTATGCAGTCTTATAGTTCTTAATAATACTCATATGCCAGGCTGGAATCTTCAGGACATCCATATCGCTGGAATGAACTCATCACACTAAGCACCAAGTATCGGGACTTAACTTATCATGCACAACTTGCATTAACAGTAAGTTACAGTGTAGTTGTATGTTTTCACTAGTCTTTCTATATTAATATTATTCTGTAGTTTACCAGGCAGCATAGTATTTGGCTAAATTCTGTAGCTAGAGTATAGTGTACTCATTGTCACAATAATTCTAGTGATAAATATTGATGGGACAACTCTTTTGATTATTGAATAGGAAACATGTTATCTGAGTTTATTGGTTAGAAATCTTTTTGAGACAATAGCAGGTGGCAAAAAAAGCCATCAACTAATTAAGGCAATTAAGAGATCTGAAAGATATCTTAAAGATCACGATATTTTTGTTGGTATATGAAGTTGATCAGTAAACATATTGTCAAGAGGAATCTGGGCAAATATTCTTTCATCAAATTTTGCTCATCTGGAGGATATTGCGGACGATGGAGTCCATATTTTAGCTGAGAATATCATTTGGTGAGACGACTGGTGGATGTAAATTTCCACTCATGGAAACAATCTCTCCATTTTGCAATAGTTTATAACATTAATGGAAACCTCTCAAAGCATATTTGCTTGCAGCTTATCTGAACAAGTTCAGATGGCAACCTAACCTCTGTCCTTTGTTGATCAGATATATACTCTTTCTTATGCTTCAATGTGAAGCATGTAGCGCCTTTTTTTTTTTTTTTGAATATTAGACTGTTGTGAAAAGCGCGCTTAAGTGTTGCTTAACCGAAAATTTTAATTTGGGCGCCTCGCTTAGGGAATTCTCGTCCAAGAAAAGCAATCGTCGCTTAGGCGCGCTTAGGCGGCGCTTAATAACGCCTCGCCTAGTGTTAGGCGCCGAAAAAAGCGCATTGGATAAAAAAACTGAAAAAAAAACAAAAGTTGACCTTGAAAAAATCGGAACTTGGAGACTTAGGGTCAGTTTGGTACTGTTTTTTTGGACTCAGTTTTGAGTTTACTCAATTTTTTTGAAAATAACGTTTGGCTGAAAGCACTCAGAAATAACTTTCTAATTTTTTTTGAAAGTCAACATTATAACTCTGTTTTTGGAGAGTAGATCAAAGCTGTTTTTGGAGAGTGCTTTTTCATTTTTTCTTCACCCAAGCCCCCTTAGGACCTGAGCTTCACATGTGAAAGGGGTTCCCCCATTCTCTTTGCACATTCTCTCTCCTCCTCCTCCTCCTCCTCCTCCTCCTCCATTCCTTCTTCTTCTCCACCATTTTTTTTCTCTTCTCATTTATAGTTCAATAGTGGTACGTTTCTTTCCAACCTGGACACAAAAAATAGTGGTACGTTCCTCTCGACGGAGACAACTTGATCCGCTTCGGCCTGGACAAGTTGAATAGTGGTACGTTCCTCTCGACGGAGACAACTTGATCCGCTCCGGCCTCGGCAACGAGAAACACCTCAAGCCGGAGACCGCCTCCTCCAACTCCGCTCCGGCCTTGGCGTCTTCGCCAACCTCCACCCTGCCGTCGTCCTCCCACACTCGTCGACTCGTCCACCCTCAAGAGGGAGGTCGCGGAGGGGGTCGACATCATGGTCATGCGAGAGTTCGTCTCCTGTTCTCCGCCGCCGCCTCCTTCTCCCTCGCCTCCCTCGAGTCATTCCTTGCCGCCGACACAGCCATCGTCGACCGCCGCAGCCTTCGTCAACTGGGGCACCGTCAAGGTCGGGGAGACCGGAGCTCGTCTGTGGTGGACAAGAAAAGTTATGGGTGTGGTGAACACGAAAAATGTCAAAGACAAAACAAATTGCTGTAAAAGATAAAATAATTTGCTGGATACGAAAAATCTCAGATCTGTGGTGGACACAAAAAATTGCTTTAACGTGTGTTGGATTCAAAAATTTGGGTATAAACATCCTGGGTCAGATCCAGAGGCTGGACACGAAATGTGTTCGAGTGGATACGAAAATTATGGACACAAAACATTCAGAATTATTTTCTAAATTTATTACAAAATTATTTTCTAAATTTTTTTACCAAACAGAAACTAGAAATTTTGTTTATGAAAATTATTTCCAGATGAAAGTAACCAAACACGAATTCAAAAACTATATACCAAAAAAACTACTTTATAACATTTAAAAAAAAACTATTTTCTGAACAAAATTTCATAAAATCTATCCAAACGGACCCTTAGCTTTTATGTTTGATGCTATTTTGATGACTATGTAGTATGTATACATTGTGTGGCTTGTTAACTATTTTGGCCATGGTATATTTGATGACTTTGCATTTTGATTATAGTATTTATATTGTTACTTTGTTTGATTGATTATTGGTATTGTTATTCATGCATATACTAATAGGAATGCAAAAATATTGAAATTTATGTATATACAGAGTATTTTACATGTAGGAGGCTCCATAGGTAAAATTGGTGAAGTGCTAACTAAACGTCGCTTAAGCGAGGCGCCAACTTCGTCGCCTCGCCTCGCCTCACGCTTAATATAACATAGATATTAGATTATTAGATTATGCAACATATGTGATTGAATATGATGCTACCCTATATGCCGCACAATAGTGTTGCATTTGGGTTGTGATTATGCAACACCCTATCATTGCTATTTCACTTACCCGGCTACAAGACACATGACCTTCTGGTGTATTTTATGAGAAATTAAGTTATTAGAACATTCTAGCCTTTGTTGGTTTCATAGCAAGCCCTCTTGCTCACGGCTGCTGTTAGATTTAGTGAATGAGTGTTAGTTCCCACATTGGATATATGTACTGAAACCTTCTCAATGAAAGATATCCAAATTGTTTCCAGTGTAGCCTTCTACATGGTTTTCTAAGCATGGGTGATCCTGACCCTAGCTCTATAGTCTTTGAGCTTTGTTATGCCTACAACTAAATGCTTACAATTCCCTTACAACCGCCACTTGTCGGACTTCGATTGGAGGAGGGAGGAAGTGGTGGGGTCGGATGGAGCTCATGTAGCAGAGGGGTGAGAGGGGAGGTGGGACCCGGTGGGACCCATGTGTAAGGGGTGGGAGAGAGAGGTTGTAAGAAGGTTGTAAATATTTGCTTGTAGACTTAGCATTTTCCATAGTCTATACCCTTCCACCAAAATAAAAATTCTACTCATCCATTTCACTCTAGACCCAATCCTAGACATCCATCCATTACTCTCTCAAAACCCTAAACTTCTCCTAAACCCCAACTTTAGCCACACGCCTAATACTCATCCTTTTCCAGACCTGATTCGGATTACCCTGTCGAGCACCTTGACTACACACTTGAGAGATTCTCTAACCTGCCCAACCACGCTTAAACACTTTACCTTGCTTGCCCTACCTACCACCACAATAACCCTAGATCTCCATTAAGATACCTAACTCAACCGCCTGTCCAACTCTATTCGATACCAGTCTGCTGGTTTCACCAGGTGACTACAGAAGGTTCCATGTTCTGTCGCAATCGTTGACTCATTCCAGCCATTTTGACAGCTCCCAACCACTACTCAAGCTCCTCCAATCACCTTCCAACGATAGGTCCATGTTCCGACAACAACTCTGCCTCCCAAACACAGATCTCCCTGCTATTTCCTTATCTTCAACCCAGTAGATCCACCTACCGGCGACAACTCCACCCACTCCGTCTCCAACACCATCTGTCGTACTCACCACCATCCACCCCTCTGAGCTTCGGTGAGCATTTCCACCGCCTATCGATTCTCTTTCTGCTCCATCAATCTCGAGTACTTGACCTCCCTTCACAGCCCGCAATGGTTTCATCACCACGGGCTTTAGTGTCTTCACAAATCCAACCCGACTCCATCCCCCTATAATCATTGAAAAACTCTTTTCTGCAACATTTCTGCAATGATGCCTGCCATGTCTATATTTGTTTCAAGTCATTGTCTTGTTGTGGCTTATCATGGGAAAATTTGTGGAAAAGGTTTTGGAACGTGCATTGTTAGAACTAAACAAAATGTGAAGGCTCTTGACATTGCTTACCTTCTAGAATTAGGCATTGGTTTTTTGGTTTGATTGTTTCCTTGCTTTACGATTCTCTTTTTGAATTATGTAACCAACCACAAATCACTTTAATATTGACCTAATTAGTGAAGCACACTACTAAATATAGAAGATGATTCGCATGATCGGCCAAAACCAATACCGAACTGCGGAACTACCAAAACCGACCGATTCAGTACCCTAGGAATTTGTGAAATGGTTATGAAAGATCGAGTCATGCAACTGGATGGGCTTTACATATCCCTCTTCCAGGCTAATTAGTGGCAGACATGAGCTACCTGAATGAGAGTTTTGGGGAGCAACTCAGAGAAACTGGAGACATACAAACAAATAAATTGTTGTGTAATATGTGTATTGTTGTCTATTATGATAATTAGCTGCCAACTAGTAGTGCGGAAAAACTATCTATGGACAGTTGAATCGATATATATACTTAGGATTAATATTTTAGTTCATCTGCCTAGATAGATTACTTATTTGTCTTCTTATATTCCAGAGAATGAC
Organism: Iris pallida; assembly: GCA_029216955.1. Classification (NCBI taxonomy): domain Eukaryota; kingdom Viridiplantae; phylum Streptophyta; class Magnoliopsida; order Asparagales; family Iridaceae; genus Iris; species Iris pallida. Next base: position 20,236,248 of record JANAVB010043418.1, on the reverse strand, counting down.
TGTTTCGTGAGCTTCCGAGGGTGAGGCTTCTTCTGCTCATCCTGGGTCACAAGGGGATGTACAACTGACCCCACCACCTGGTATCCCTGTCATTCCTACTATCCTTCCAGGCACTGGCCCTATTATCCAGACTTTACTGACTCAACTTACACCTAATCTTCCACCTGCACCAGGCCTTATCCCAGCACAGGCTACCGTCGCCTTAATTGGGAACCAACTCCTTGGTTTATTTCAGTGGTTCCTAGCGACCCACCAGGAGCAGACTGTCCTACTTAGATAGAGCCTAGAGCGTACAGCTACCCCACCACCTAGAGAGCCTCAGCCCCGAACCGGGACTGTGCAAGACTTTATAAAGCTGGACCAAAGGGAGAAGAGGTTGAGAAATGCTGTTATACCCTTGGTCCGGGTTGCATGGAGGCATCACTCTCCGAAAAAGTCGACTTGGGAGAGAGAGGATAAGATGACGAAGGAATATCCCTACCTTTTCCAGGTATGATTTTATGTACCCTGCCCTTGGAAATTTCGAGGACGAAAATTTTCAAGGAGAAAAGTTTTGTAACTTCTTTTTTTTAATTAAATAAATTGGAGTTTTACAATTTTTGTGATTAAATAAATTTATTAAGAGCAACTTATAAATATTTTCTTGTTATATAAATTCTTTAGACTAAAATAAGTTTTATATTAGTTGAGTTTTATTAGTGTAAATTAGAATATTAAATTGTAATTAAGTAATTAGGAAATAAGTGATTAGTTATTAAGTGTAGGTTAGAATGCATATAGATATTACAACACACATAGGATTTTATGACTTATGAGTAAATACCAATAAATGGGAGGTTAGAATACATATAGATATTAAGTGTAGTTTAGAATACATATAGATATAACATTTAATACATGTAGATTAGAATACATATAGATATAACATTTAATACATGCATGTATTAAGTGTAGGTTAGAATATATATATATATATATATATATATATATATATATATATATATATATAACGTTTAATACATATAGGATTTTATGGTTTTATGGTTTATGAGGGTTAGAATACATTTAATATATATTAAGTATAGGTTATAATACATATAGGTTAGAATACAAAGGGTTTTATGGTTTTATGGCTTATGATAAATAGGAATTAAGTAGAGACTTATGCGCAAAAATGGCCAAGTGTGAATTGAATTGAATTCACCATAAAGTGAACTGTTAGTGTGAATTGTATTCACCAAAGAGTGAACTCTCTATTGGGAAAACGAATAGAATTCATTTAGTAACCGTTTTGACGAGCCGATTGATCTTCCCCCTCCCTTCTTCTATTTAAAGACCCTTACACATTTTCATTCTCCTTCACTCCACCCGCTCGACAAAGTCCTGCCGAACCACCCTTTTCCCCTTCCACTCATTTTTTCGATCCCGACGTGGACGACGACGTGAACTGACGGACGTAGACAATGGTGACAACGACCGAGCGAGCACGACGATCACGTTTGGTGAGTTTTTTTTAATCCTTTTTGTTCTTGTAAGGCTCACTCGGACTATAGTCGTGCGTAGATATATACAGTATATCTTTTCTAGTTACCAAATTGCTGTTGTAGTTTAGTTGGTTAAGTGCTTTGTTATGGTATATGTGATCTTTGGTTCGAGTCCAAAGCACTATTTTTTATTTTGTTAAATTTCTATCATATTCTAAGTATGTAAATGATATACAATATAATATAAGTAGTAGCCATACTGTTCACACGGGTTGGACCCATTAGGCTATGGACCGGGCCCATTATCAGTATATTTATTTAATTAATGTTTTTTAATATATATAGTATTGTATTTCTGTGTATTTTATTGTATTCGATATTTTAAACACTGTAAAATTAGTTAAAAATTATGGTTGTTAATTTAGATAATTAATTATCAATTTTCCAAAAATAATTAATTTATATTTTATTTTAATAAAAATCTGAAAATAAAATTTTGTGTATTTCTGTATTTTAATTTTTAGAAAATATATTAAATGACGTTGAAAAATAAAATAAAATTCATAATAAATTAGTACACTTTCTGTAGATTAATGTAGTATATTTATTTATAAATTTTATTGTAGTTTTGACGTATAATTAATTAGTTTCTGTTAGGATATTTCTGGATTTAAAATTAATACTATTTTATAATTTAATTAAATTATAAAATTAGTTGAACAAATTATGAAAATTATTTACTGTCCATTTTTAGTCTATTTTGACAATTATAAATTATGAACATGATGTTTTGAAACCTCTAAGTATTTAAATGAGCGACTTTGCAGCACGACTTTAAATACGGTATTTTATCCTTTAATTAAATAAAATGATTTTTAATTGCAATTTTTTTTAAACAAATTGTAAACCATAACTTTTTAACTTAGTAAACAAATCTATTTTTGTTTGTATTTACTTTACCTTATTATTCTAGTAGCTTTTATGTATGGATTTAGGTTTTGTGTTGCATAACAACTTGTTCTTTGGCTAATATTACCGTAGTTAGACTTTTAGCGTGTCATAGTAAGTTTAGTTAAGACAACAATTATACTTAGATTATTTAGAATGAGCATGTTGTACCTTTGCACATTGTGAGGGCTCCGAACACCGATCATCCTAGCATCACATTTTCGGTAAAATAAGGCAAGTACACTACACCTTTACATTACTGTTCATGATTCCTATTTGCATGTTGGATTTTGTGACACATTTATTATCTTTCCTACAAGTTATTCTTTACATGAATCGCAAGTTGTATTTTAGCGTTCCTCAAGTTGTACTTTCCTTACATGTTTCAAGTTGTACTTTTCTTTTATTACACTTGCATTGGTTGAGAAAATGTCTAGTTAATATGTGATCAAAGTCCGTAGTGTAGTACAGTATCCGAGCTTGACTGTACATCGTACACGTGTAGTCAATACCGTACCCCAAGTTGTCTTTATTTACATGTTACATGTTCTCCTATTATAGCCGATCACATGTCTACTATCTTTTCAAATCACTTTATATGTTCATAACATTTGTTATATTTCAACTGCTATTTCTTGTTGTAATTGCATTACTTTTGTTGTCATTTCCTTATTTTTTATGTCTTCCATACTTGTCAATTACATGTTCCAGTAACTGTAAGATATAGGGTTGTACTTTGCTCCATTCCTGATTGGATCATTGCAGATGAATTGACCGAGGAGGAGTTGTTTTGCAATTTATACTATGGACCTGCCACTGATACGCTAGCTCATATCCCAAAGGATGTCCCTGCTGAGGAATACCCTATAGCTTAGCTTACATCTCGCATTTGAACTTAGTTTGTAATAACTAGTTACATTCATTTATTTGGATTTGTCTCCCGTTTATTCTTGCTTTGGGAATGTAACTAAGTGACATCTTTGGTTTGTAATCTGACTATCTTCAAACTTATATTAAATCAGATTAATCCAAATTAATCACAACATCTATATCGAGATAAACTCGATATAAGTCCAAAGATGTCACTTAGTTACATTCCCAAAGCAAGAGTAAAATGGAGGCAAATCCAGACAAATGAATGTAACTAGTTATTACAAATCAAGTTCAAATGCGAGATGTAAGCTAAGCTATAGGGTATTCCTCAGCAGGGACATCCTCTGGTATATGAGCTAGCGTATCAGTGGCAGGTCCATAGTATGAATTGCAAAACAACTCCTCCTCGGTCAATTCACCTGCAACTATCCAATCAGGAATGGAGCAAAGTACAACTCTACATCTTACAGTTATTGAAACATGTAATTGACAAGTACGAAAGAAATAAAAAAAAGGAAATGACAACAAGAGTAATGTAACTACAACAAGAAATAGTCGTTGAAATATGGCAAGTATTATGAACATGTAAAGTAATTGAAAAGCTAATAGACATGTGATCGGCTATAATAGGATAACATGTAAATAAAGACAACTTTGGGGTACGATATTGACTACACGTGCATAATGTGCAGTCAAGCTCGGATACATGTACTACACTACGGACTTTGATCACATATTAACTAGATATTTCTCCAATCATGTAAGTGTAAGAAAGAGAAGTACAACTTGAAACATGCAAGAAAAGTACAACTTGAGGAATGCTAAAATACAACTTGAGATTCATGTAAAGAATAACTTGTAGGAAATATAAAAAACGTGTCACAAAGTCCAACATGCAAAATAGGAATTATGAACAATAATGTAAAGATGTAGTGTATTTGTCTTATTTTACAGAAAAGGTGATGCTAGAATGATCGGTGTCCGGAGTCCTCGCACTGTGCAAAGGGACAACATGTTCTCAGTCTAAATAATCTCTAAGTCTAAGTGTTTTGTCTCAACTAAACTAACTATGACACGCTAAAAGTCGAACTACTGTAATGTTAGCCAAATAATAAGTTGCTACGCAATAAAAAACCTAAATCTATACATAAAAGCTACTAGAATATTAAAGTAAAGTAAATACAGACAAAAATAGATTTGTTTACTAAGTTAAAAAGTTATGGTTTACAATTTGTTTAAAAAAAATTTGTTGTTAAAAAACAATTTATTTAATTAAATGATAAAATTTTGTATTTAAAATCGTGCTACAAAGTTGCTTGTTTAAGTACTAAGAGACTTCAAAACATCATATTCATAATTTATAATTGTCAAAATAGACTAAAAATGGACAGTAAACAATTTTTATAATTTTTGCAACTAATTTTATAATTTAATTTAATTATAAAACAATATTTAGTTTTAAATCCAGAAATACCCTAACATAAACTAATTAATTATATGTCAAAACTACAATAAGATTTACAAATAAATATACTACATTAATTTATTGAATTTTATTTTATTTTTCAATATCGTTTAATATTTTCTAAAATTTAAAATACAGAAATACACAAAATTTTATTTTCAGATTTTTATTAAAATATAAATATAAATTAATTATTTCTGGAAAATTGATAATTAATTATCTAAATTAACAACCATAATTAACATAATTTTTAACTAATTTTACAGTGTTTAAAATATCGGAATACAATAAAATAAATACTATACTATATATATATTAATTAAATAAATATACTGTTAAAGGGTCCGGTCCATAGCCTAATGGGTCCAACCCGTGTGAACAGTGTGGCTACTTATATTATATTGTATATCACTTACATACTTGGAATATAATAGAAATCTAACAAAATAAAAAAAATAGTGTTTTAAAGAGGACTCGAACCATATACTACATATACCGTAACAAAGTACTTAACCAACTAAGCTACAACATTAATTTGGTAACTAGAAAGATATATTGTATATATCTACACACGATTATAGCCTGAGGGAGCCGTACAAGTAGGGCTGCAAATGAGCCAAGCCGTTCGCGAGCTGCTCGAAGCTCGGCTCGATAAAAGCTCGTTTGAGCTTGGTTCGTTTACTAAACTAGCTGAGCTCAAGCTTCATTTTTGAGCTCGTTTAATAAACGAGCCAAAGCTTAGAAGTACTCGACTTGTATGTGCTCGCGAGCTAGCTCGTTTATGAGCTTGCGAGCTGCCTCGTTTAGAAGCTCGTTTAGGAGCTCGTTTGTTCTTTGTTGAATTCTAATTTTATATTTGTGCATTATATATTTATGTCCTTAATAATTGATATTAAGGAACTTTTTTAATTAAAATTTTATAAATAAATATTAATATTACAGGTAATTGAATTTAAACCTAACTAAATTGAAATCGAGCTCGTTAAGCGTGAAATCAAGCTTAGTGAGCTTGAAATAAAGTTGAGCGAGTTTGAAATCAAGCTTAACGAGCTTTATTTTGAGCTTATCGATCTTGTTTATCAAGCTTGCTTATCAAGCCAAGCAAGCTCAAGCTTAATATAAACAAGCTCAAGCCAAACTCAAGCTCTAAAATAAAAAATTTATCAAGCTCGAGCTCGATTAATTATAGTCAAGCCAAGCTCAAGCTTATGAAAGGTTGGCTCGGCTTGGCTCGTTTGCAGCCCTACTTACAAGAACAAAAAGAATCGAAAAAACTCACTTACCAAACGTGATCGTCGTACTCGCTCGATCGTCGTCACCATTTTCTACGTCCGTCGGTTCACGTCGTCGTCCACGTCGGGATCGAAAAGATGAGTGGAAGGGGGAAGGGGTGGTTCGGCAGGGCTTTGCCGAGCGAGTGGAGTGAAGGGGAATAAAAATGTGCGAGAGTTTAAATAGAAGAAGGGAGGAGGAAGATCAATCGGCTCGTCAAAAAAGTTACTGAACGAATTACATTCGTTTTCCCAATAGAGAGTTCACTCTTTGGTGCATTCAATTCACACTAACGGTTCACTTTATAATGAATTCAATTCAATTCACACCTAGCCATTTTTGCACATAAGTCCTCCACTTAATTCCTATTTACCATAAGCCGTAAAACCCTCATAAGCCATAAAATCATAAAATCCTATGTATTCTAACCTACACTTAATATGTATTAAATGTATTCTAACCCTCATAAGCCATAAAACTATAAAATCTTATATGTATTAAATGTTATATCTATATGTATTCTAACCTAAATGTATTAAATGTTATATCTATATGTATTCTAACCTACATGTATTAAATGTTATATCTATATTATTCTAACCTACACTTAATATCTATATGTATTCTAGCCTCCTATTTATTGATATTTACTCATAAGCCATAAAACCATAAAATCCTATGTGTGTAATACCTACAAGATTCTAAATGGCGGTAGGCGGGTGCGCGATGGAGAGAGTCTGCCTACCGCCTACGCTGCCTAGGCGGTCGATACATTTTGATTTATTTTTACTATTTTACCACTGTTTTTTGCGTAATATGGATATTTTAAGGGTGTTCCATGCATAACTAAGTTGTAGAACGAAGATTTATAAACTTTTAGTTTTGTAAAAGTGAACTATAGGTCCATAATGTTTACAAAATATTTTTGGCCAAAATATCTTGTTAGGTATTGCTCTGCCTAGGCGTCAACCTATGTCGCCTCACCTCCGCCTATGCTGCCAACCTCTGTTGGCCGCCTACTCCACCGCCTACCGAAAAGCGGTGCGGAGAGAGGCCGCCTACCGCCTAGGCACTGCCTATGCGAACTAGGTGGCCGCCATTTAGAACACTGAATATCTATACGCATTCTAACCTACACTTAATAACTAATCACTTATTTCCTAATTACTTAATTATACTTAATTATAAATACTTAATTACAATTTAATATTCTAATTTACAGTAATAAAACTCAACTAATATAAAACTTATTTTAGTCTAAAGAATTTATATAACAAGAAAATATTTATAAGTTGCTCTTAATAAATTTATTTAATCACAAAAACTGTAAAACTCCAATTTATTTAATTAATTTTTTTTTAAGAAGTTACATATGTGTATTGTTGTCTATTATGATAATTAGCTGCGAACTAGCAGTGTGGAAAACTATCTATGGACAGTTGACAATGTCACGTCCCGATCCCGCAGAGTCCTTTCGTCCTCGTTTCAGACTCTGTGAGACCGTTCGTCCTCGTTAAGGCGTGATGTCGTGCAAGCCTAAGTTGCGCTTGCACAAGGCCAAGACCTGTAACAAGACAATATAGACAAGGTTGACAATACGCAGCGGAACATATTGCAGATAATTGAAGCAGCAGCGGACATATTTCAGAATACATGCATTGAACACGATGGTAACAAGAAACAATTCTCTTTATTGATTTCATTTGAACAGATTACAAGCTCTCGATTCTCTCTGATACAATGTTACATTCTCTCATAACTTTACAGATTACAATGATCCCGTTCCTATACATTACATCACTTTATATACAAAACCAATTCTTGCAACAGATGTCATCTCTTGGCATCTCTTCTGATTTCTGGCTCCTGAGGATTAGGCTCGTGCTATCGCTTCGGACTATCCTTCTCGATGCATATTGCACCTGCATGCAGACTGATGGTGGGTCAATATATTAGCATACTGGTGATTGTGAACAAATAGCTACATTTGTCTGAAACGATCACTATTCATTTAGTGAGAAAACATTTCTTGTGATGTGATCTTGCTACTACTACCAATATTTATTTCATGCATACAGAGTCAATTTACATCTTTGAAAATATCTTTGCAAAGCCACAATTCATTTCCTTTCTTTTTCATCTCAAGCATACAATGGACTATTCATTTCTGTGGAGTGCGCAGCGTGTTTCATGAGCATATTCATTTCTCTGTTCAAGCAACTCTTAGGGACAATTATAAGCACGATATCATATCTTTTCTTTAGTGGAACATAGCATTTCTTTGCAATAGATTAATCTATGCAAGCAATTCATATAGAAAACTTAAGCAACACATATGTATCACTTTTCAGTGATTCTTACCATAGCCGACCGTCCATCCCTGCACAAACAAGGATTAGCATAAACATGATAAAACCAACATTGTTCCATGTTCGTCTCTGCATTGTTAGCTCTTAACAGAATCTTTACCGACTCATGCAACCCGATTGGCAGCTGTGACGCAAGGCTCAGCTCTGCACTAATATATACGTAAACTAGTAGTTGTGACTCTCCAGGTCAGCTTGTACTGATAACGCACATACTAGCAGCTGCGGCTCAGGGTTCAGTTATTCACCAATCGACAATTATCTATATGATGGTCCATGGGAAATCCATGATTAGCCGCTGTGACTCTTGGGTTCATCTCGTCCCCCCTAGGCAGAGCGGCTCCGGTGTCCCGGAACCGGTCGTGAGGATCTCTATACTTGTGCACAAGTTGTCCAGGACCAATGCAAATGCAGCTATCAGATAAAACTATAATGCATCAATCTAGCAACTTGTAAACATTTTCATCTTCTTCTTTTTCATGCAATCGAGCCAGTAGCTCTACTCTTTTCTCTATACGGACAAGCCGTATCATCTCTTCTAACGGCACCATGTGCCTTCTCTATACATCTCTGTCTTTATAGCAACAATCGAAGGACAAATCTTTATTTAAGCAAGCATAATAACAACAAGCATGAACTCTACTCTTGGTAGCTTATCAATTAGGGACATATGAGCATTCTCTTTTCTCTTCTTATTAAGCATGGCAACAGTTCATTCATTCGAGGCACATCTCTAATTTAGCACAGCATCATCTCATTGATTTAACATGGCAACAATTTATCGATCAATGCAACATTCATTTCTTAACAAGGCATCATGGCGTTTCTTATTAGCATACAACAATTCTTCCTCTTAGCATACATGTTAACTCTTTTCTTGTTCTTAGCATAGCAACATGTGAAATCTCTTACAAGCATACTCAATGATTACTATCTTGTTATTAATAACAACAATCATTCAAAAACTCAGATTCTTATTAGGCGCAAGCGAATCATAAAATGAGTCTTTGTCCACTCACCCAGATTAATCGTCTTCTGTTGCGGAGCCAGCAATCCGATCTCTCTGTTTATCTAGTGCCTTTGCGGAGCGGGGCACTACAGACAGCGTATGGTCTCACACTTTGCTAGTAATAATTTAACAATGTGTATGTATTGCACAATAGTTTGTTGGAATAGTTGATTGAACTAGTGAATCGGATGAACTATCCACTTTATAAAATTTTGTTGTATTTGAAAAGTGAGTCCCATATGGATCATTTGATTGGATATATAAGAACCTGATGTTAGTATGTCATGCTTTAGTATAATTTATTTGTAAAATTCAACTTGCATGTGCTTCTTGTCTTTCTTTATATTGATGGTACTGATTTTGATGACTTTTAGTTGTTTGTCAAAGAGACTCGGTGCAGGAAGAATCATTCTATGGTTTCAAAGAAGAGTAGGTAGGGTGAGATCAAGAACATCGGCAAGGACATCAAGTTTTTGGGGCTTGCGAAGTCTGAGGAAGAAGCATGCTCACGTGGTACTCGGTGAAAAATTGGGGTTGTAGGAGGATTTTGCCACAAATATGTTAAGATTTAACAAAAAGTGTGGACCTATCAGAAGAAATATTTTAATAATTTAAAATATTATGAAATTAAGTATAAGGAAAGGTAAGGTGGTATTGGATTTATTTTTTCGGAAAATGACATTTGAGGCCTACCTTTTGTAGCAAAATTCGTAAAGGACCTCCACAATGTTTTTGTTCTAAATTTTGCTCTTTGTTTTTAGTTTGTACCAAAGAAGGTGTCTTAGTTAAATTTGTTGGAACTCTAGTCAGAAGTAAATAGGAGATTACAATTTTATACCTATAATGATAGCATGTCACGAGGGGCTTGCTAGCTCTCGAAAAAGTGGTTGCTCATGGCTGTGCTCGATTGTGGTGTTCGGTCAAAGCTGGAGAGTGACTACAGAGGTCGACCATGGCTAGCACTCGACCGAGGTGGGCCGTCCATGACTGTCCAACTGTTGGCTCAGGATCCACGATGCTCGCTAGTTTTTGACAAAGCTGCCGACCATGATAAAATTGAAAAAGAAGAATAAAATGGTAGTTTTGGAATTTTGATAATTAAACTCAACTAATAGGCCAACAAATTTAACTAGAAAATCTTCTTTGGTACAAACTAAAATCAAAAGGCTAATTCTAGAATAAAAGTATTGTTGGAGTCCTCTATGGATGTTAACTCAAAAAGTAGACCTTAAATGTCATTTTTCGAAGAGATTTTAGGACTCGTTAGCATGAAAGATCAAAAACGGAATTGTGGACAATTTTTTTTTGAATCTAAGAGTTTGAAAATTAGTAGTATGAAAACAGAGTATATAAAATGTAACTTCAACCAAAGGTCAAAGAGAAGCGAGGGAGTACTATTTTGATGGAGGAGATTATTCTCAATTTCTCACGGAGAGTGATAATAATGTTGTTCATAGAGTTAAAACAAGATTTATTGTAATGGAAGCATTGTAGGAAATTTCTATAGGACATTTATAAGACCAACTATGCTTCTATGGATCATAGTGTTGGGCAATTAAAATATGTCCAAGAGATGAGCATAAAATGAGAGTGCTAAGATGGATGAGTGACAATACATATAAAGAATAAAAATGAGTATATTCGTGGGAAGTTGGAGGTGACTCCAATTAATGATAAGATTAGAAAAAATCGTTTAAGGTGGTGGACATTTCATTGTTGATCAGATCGACAAATGCGCGGATTAGGAGCAGGCCCTTAATAGAACCCTAAGAACTAGGGTTAGGCAGGCTTAAATTATAAGTTGATTTCTCTCTCTATATAAATATGGTTGTGTACAACTTTTCATAGCCTTGTGACGCATGTTGAGATCTCTTTGATGTTTCATTTTGTTCCTCATCACAATTTTGTAAAGTAAAATACTGATATTGATGATTGTTATGAAATTAGGGAAGTAGGACAATGATGCGATGTATATATCTATGAATCATAGGTACGGGTACGAGTACTCCGTACTGTACATAAAGTTGTATGGTGGTACATCAATTTCTAAAAATCCGTAGTAGGGGTGCGATAATATATATATATATATATATATATATATATATATATATATATATATATATATATATATATATATATATATTTGGTATCCTACTTGGCTCCCTCAGGCTCGTGGCACGGCTACCCAGCCAATCCGAGCGGAGAGGGGTCTGCAACCCAGAGTGCTCAACAAGGAGCCCTCCCCCGCGGTGGGAGGTCTATGTAGAGTATAATAATGGAATAATTTATTAATGAAGGAGAGTTACATATAAATAGGAGAGGCTAATCCCTCTCTTTTATTCTAGGCAATGTGAGACTAAAGTCCACTACTAATATTATTAATATACTCAACACCCTCCCTCAAGCTGGAGCATAGATGCCAATCATGCCTAATTTGTTACATAGAAATTGAACTCGAGGACCCAAAAGAGGGTTTCGTGAAGATATCAACTATCTGATCACCGGTCCTCATATAGTGAAATTTTATCATCCCTTTTGTATACTCATCACGGACAAAGTGGATATCGATTTCAATATGCTTCCTCCTTTCATGAAATACAGGATTGGTAGCAATATGGATAGCAGACTGATTATTACACCACATATCTGCTGTACTCGATCATGTTCTTCTTCCAATTCTTGTAGAAGATACTTTATATATAATACCTCTGCTGTGCCATGAGCAATGGCTCTATACTCTGCTTCTGAACTTGACTAGGCTATTACATTTTGCTTCTTGCTCTTCCACGATACCAAGTTTCTGCCAATGAATACCGAGTAGTCAGAAGTAGACCGTCGATCTATCAGACTTGCACCCCAGTCAGCATCAGTAAAGCACTCAACACGAGTGTGTCCATGATTCTCCATTCGAATTCATTTTTCTGGATTCTTGACTAGATAGCACATGATTCTGAGAACTGTCTGCCAGTGTGGAACTCTTGGAGAAGCCATAAATCTATTTGCAACACTAAGTGCGAAAGAGATGTCCGAACGAGTCATGACTGCCAAGTAGTTGAGTTTTCTAACTACTCGTTGATACTGATCTGGATTGGTCATTCAGACCCCCTCGTCTGGAAGTAACTTAGCCCCTGGATCCATATGCGAGGTTGCTCCCTTGGCTTGCGTCATTCATGCATCATTCAATATATCCAGTACATACTTCCTTTGAGATATTATAATGTCCCGCTTACCCCGTGTGACCTCAATGTCCAAAAAATAGTTCAATGATCCCATATCCTTGGTTTGAAATTGTTCTCCCAAAAATTTCTTGAGGCCTGCAATACCCTGGTTGTCCTTTCCCGTGATTATAATATCATCAACATAGACACCCAGTAGTATCCTTCCAGCTGATGTCTGTCGGGGGAATACTGAATGATTCTTCTTTGATTGACACATGCCACACTGAGTAACAACATGTGTAAATCGGCCAAACCACGTACGAGGTGATTGTTTTAGACCATAGAGGGCCTTCCGCAGATGACACACTTTATCCTCCCTTGCAATGAACCCGGAAGACTGCATCACATATACTTATTCATCAAGATCCCCGTGGAGGAAAGCGTTCTTGATATCCAGCTGAAACAATAACCAGTCATAGCGAACAACCAATGCCAAAAGTATACGAACAAACATCATTCTTGCAACTGGAGAGTAGGTTTTAAAATAATCTTCATCATATGTTTGAGAATATCTTTTAGCCACCAGACGAGCTTTTAGGCGATCAAGGGAGCTATCTGGTTTCACCTTGATCGTGAACACCCATTTGCAACATAATGCCTGTTTACCGGGTGGTAAATCGACCAAGTCCTAAGTATGTTTTTTTCGGAGATCTTTTATCTTCTCGGTCATAGCAGCATGCCAACCGGGATGTTTGAGACCCTCCTCATCGTTTTTAGGAATATGAATCCCATCAATAGTAGCCACCAGACACTGAGTGTGACTTGTAAGTCCTTTGTAGCCGTCAACATACAAGGGATGATCACGACATGCACGACGAGTACGAGCTACAGGCAGAGCAGGCGGGACTGCTGGTGGAATAGACGAAGTTGCTGGTGGAATAGGTGGAGGCGAATCAGTAGAGCCTAAGGAGGATGACTCTGTAGGCATCATTGGCGATGTTTGTGCGGGTGACGTCGGCACATACTGAATTGGTGTCTCAGGACCATCGGACCGGGGAACTGGCTCGGTAAGGGAAGGCACTCGTACGAGGGGATCTTGTGTTTGATCAGAAAATGTCAAAAAATTCTCTTCTGGATAAACTTGGGGAACTGGATCCGTTGTTTGGGGAAGTAGAGGAAATTCGGTTTCAACAAAGGTAATATTTCGAGTAAAAAAAAATCTCTCTTTAAGACGGAAAAAAAATACCGATACCCTTTCTAATCTTTAGGATACTCAAGAAAAATATATTATATTTCCTTAGGATCTAATTTAGAAAGAGTCGGTCGGATATCCCGAACATAGCATAAGCAGCCAAAAATTCTGAGAGGCAGAGGAAATAGCTCTTGTCTTGGATATAGCCTAGAAAATGGAGTATTACCATTGAAAACTGACGATGATATGCGATTAATAAGATAACAAATGGTAAAAATCGCATCCGACCAAAATCTCTTCGGAGTACGTACTTGAAACATAAGAGCACGTGTTGTTTCCAAGAGATTGCGATTCTTGCGCTCAGCCATACCATTCTATTGTGGTGTGTACGAACAAGTTTGGTGGATGATGCCATTGTGGGTTAGATGACTATCGAGCTCACGAGACAAATACTCACGACCATTGTCATTTGAAGAATTTTAATAGGAACACCAAATTGTGTTTTGATTTCGGCATAAAAAGTGCTCCAAATATTAAATAATTCGGAACGATTTTTATCAGATAAACAAAAGTAACACGTGAGTAATCATCAACAAATGTAACAAAGTACTTAAAATCTATTATTGATTCAATTGGATAAGGTTCCCATATATCAGAATGCAGCAACTCGAAAGGAGCATATGCAATTTTATTATGACTCACCGGATATGTTACCTGGTGATGTTTAACTAAACTATACGACTCACAATGAAAGGAATCAGGAATATCTAAAGAGGGGTACAATTTTTGGAAAGCTTTAATTGATAGGTGGCCTAACTGACAATATAACTCGAAAGGATTGAGCTTCATGCCGGCACAAACAACAAAAGAAGGTACGTCAAACAGGTACAAGCCTCCAGCCACATGTCCCTTACCGATAGTCTTCCCAGTCTTTAGGTCATGAAAAACACAACCATCAGGAAAAAAATGTTACCGAACAATGCATGTCTCGAGTAATTTGACTAATTGAAAGTAAACTGAACGGGTTTCTAGGTGTATGTAAGACAGAATTGAGTGACAGTCTGGAAGAAAGACGAGCACTTTCACGTCCACGGACTGCTAGTGAACCACCATTGGCAACAGTAAAATTGACCACCCGACCTACCGAGACATAATTGTTAATCATACCTGCGTCTCCAATTATGTGAGCAGATGCACCAGAGTCAAGCACCCATTGCTTCGACTTGATTAGACATGCTGCCGAGTACCCGGATGTGGATACTTCACCATGACATTGAGCTTGGAATTCAAAAAAATCTGTATGACTCTGCAGTCACTTGAACAGATCATCCGATGTAACATTGACGGCAGGAGCTTTAGAATACTGTTACAGGAAGTGGCCATGCTGACCACAGTTGAAGCATGTGCGCGGTCATCCTCTATCACGATCGTCATTGCATCGTCTTCCATCACGACCAGCATTTCGGCCACCACGTCGTCCACCACGAGCAGCACCAAGAGCAGATCGATTAGCAGGAGCATCACCCAGAGTGGTCTCAACGACTTTTGCTGCTCAAAGTACACGATAGTGAGCTTCCATCAGAGACAGAACATCTGATCCAGCAATGATCTGAGAGCGAGCAGAGTCCGCATCAGAACGGAGAGGCAAGATATGCCATGACATGAAGCTGCTCACGTTGAGCCCTTGCTTCATTGATATCCGCTGTGAGAGGTAATACGCAGTCGATTTCATCAGTCATAGTCTTAAAGGCTCAAAAATGGTCCTTATGATATTTGTCTCCCTGATTTGCTCGGTATACCCCAACGATCGAGTCGTAGATAAAAGACAAATCGCGTTTACCATCAAACGTCGCCGCCAAGACCTTCCATAATTCCGTCACGAAATCCGTATTCTGAACCATGTCTTCCACCGATAATTCCATTGAATTTATCAACTTGTGTAAATAATCGACTATCATCTGTCTCCCATTGATAAAAAATGGGATCATTTTTCGCTGGAGGGTTGTCAGTCAGATGTTTGGACAACCGCATTCCTCGAAGCGTCTTCTAGATCTTTTTGTGCCATGTCGAGTAGCCTTCTGGTTCGTCCAACTGTCGATCAACAAGTCGAATCGATGAAATCGTCGTAATAGGGCCTGTTGGTCCCGCCATACTTGTGTCAGTAGCACTGCTATTCGTCGTAGTATCTGTCATCCTTCACAATTTCTGATTCGACTGTCGATTTGATCTTTTGAACTTGATAATCACAACCACTCTACCATTGTCCTAGTAACGTGGCCAGAACCGGCACGCATAGAGGAAGTAGAAAGGAAAGTGGATCACACAAGCCAGGACAGAGAGGTAACCCAAGTTACCCTCTGGTAGATCCTTATGTGAAGATAAAGTCGCGCAAAACAAGCACCTTGTCTGCTCTTTGTTAAATTTTCGATGCCAACGTTTGAAGTCAGAGGTTCCTGCAAACTCCCGACGATGTTTACCCTCTGAGGATCCCAAGACAATGTTTAGGGCAGAGGTTCCTTCAAACAAACTTGTTGTTTACTCTCTGTGAATCCCAAAATTTAATGTTGAAAAGTCAGAGGTTCCTACAAACAAACCATTGTTCACCTTCTGAGGATTACAACTTTTTTTGGAACTAGGTTAGGGTTTGGAGGGGTTGGGCGGCGCCCAAGAGGGGCTTGGTACGCACGTGGCTCAACAGTCTACAACCCAGAGTGCTAGCAAGGAGCCCCCCCTCCATCCAAGTGGGCTTGGTACGCCCGTGGCATATAGCCACCCAGCCGGCGCCCAAGAGGGGTCTCGAACCCGAGATCTCCCACAGGTGAGTTCCTATCCCCCATATATATATATATATATATATAGATCCCTCTGGGCGGAGTGGATGCAGTCTCGCTATGTGAGGAATGGTAACTTCTGGAGGTGTGGTATTGACAATAACCACTCTGTGACCTTCAAACAAATTCTGAGGCACAGAGTTGTTCTTCAATCGTCTGTCAGGAGGATCATGTGTGATGGAGCTGGAACTGACCTATGGCTGGACCCTTGGATAGAGCACCAGACTCTGGTGGACATTTTGGGCGATCGAGATCACAGGGAGGCAGACAGAGGTCTGTCGGTCAGCACATAATCAGGAATGGAGCTTGGAGTCCGGAGTCCTACCGCCATACTGAGGAGCTTGGGGAGATTATTCACGGGATAGAGATTGACCCATCCCAGCCTGAGGATGTTTGGGTCTGGGATCCGTCTGGCGTGACTGGAGGTACTACATCGGGGGAGTTCACCTTCCAGAGTGGCTACAACCTTATGCGTAGTGCTTATCCCCCAATTGGTGGTTATGACTTCATTTGGTGCAAGGATCTGGCCAGGATAATGCAGCTATGTATGTATCGCCTGCTCCTTGGTCGTCTTCTGACCATGGACAGACTCATCTCTTTTGGGATCCCGATCTTCAATCCATAGTGTGCACTCTGTGATTTGGAGGAGGAATCGATGACCCATTTATTTTTTGACTGTGGAGTCTCATGGTTCATATGGTCTGAGCAAAATCGTATGCTGGACGGAGGTATTTCTGGCAGGTCGATTGGAGCGATCATCACGGGTATTCGAGATTGCAGAGGACGAGGTATGGTCTGGTTCAAAACTGCTAGGATTCGGCTAGCAGCCGCTGTCTGGCATGTTTGGCGGGAGAGGAATCAGCGCATATTCGAGGGTCTTATCACCTCTTCGGTTGGTATCCTCCATAATTTGAAATTTGACGTAAAAGAAATGGTCGATTGACGGGTGGGCGACCATCCTGTCTGTATGTTGTATGAGTATTGTCTGATTTTGGAATAAAATTTACCCTTTTTCCAATATATATATATATATATATATATATATATATATATATATATATTTATTTATTTATACGGGAGAGGAATTCAAAAAATAAAATTAAATAAATAAATAAATAAATAAATAAATAAATAAATATATATATATATATATATATATATATATATATATATTAATTTTAATTTTATTTTAATTTTTGAGTTCCTCTCCCCTATATATATATATAGGTTGGGAGAGAAAAAAAAAATAGGTTGGGAGAGAGAGGGGATTAGGCCTGCAAAATATGATTTGAGGAATTTCTAATTGGACAACTACTATTATTTAATTTGACCCCTGGATGCCGGGAGGTAGAATGAGCGGGAGGTATAGATAGAATGGGATGGGATAGCTTCTGAGAGGGAATGAACAACTCAGCTATACCATTGATAAGGACTATGGAGGAGGGATTGTCTTCAAATAACAACAATTGCAGGGAACCAGATGAGGACTCCAAATGGCATAACCCAAGGGAGATATCAGAAAACATAAGCCAAAGGTGAATTCAGTTTCAATCAGCATGTGAGATTAGCTTAACTGAATACCCAGAAGTAGCACATGGTTATATGGTTCAATTTCAAAGGGGACCGCAAGAAGATAAACTACTGCATTACAAGGCAATACATGATAGGCTGCTTAAGAAACAGAGATTTATTCACTATGGTACGACTATAGATCCCACATGCTCACTATGCGCTAGAGAAGTGGAATTCACGGCACATCTATGTTTCTCATGTTCCTATACTAATATCTGGAAAGTACGCAGGTCGCAGCTTATTCTTCCCTACAAAAAACCCTGTTTGCTTCAAGATGAAGTGAAAGAGAGATTTCAGTCTTAAGTATCCGGGATATGTCATATCTAGAATGGTACTTACTGCTGCAATTTGGCACATCTGGAAGGAACATGAGAGTTTGAAAACATGGAAATCCACAAGATATATTTGCTCAAGAGATTTCGAGAGGATGTGAATTTAATGATTCAAAAGCTCTAGTGGGAGTACAACTTCAGCCACAAGAATAAAGAGATACTAGCTAACTCGGAAAACAGTTAGACTTGTGTACTGAGCTGTATATGTAACATTCTTATTATACATCTAATACATTTAACTTTCTTATTATTGGCTAGTGGTTAGACTAAGAATCCGGAAAATCGGGTTGGAGGTTCAAATCCCGGGCGTGCTATGCACTTAATTAAAGGAGGGAGGAACTGGGATATTCAGGTAGCGACTGACTGAGAGTCGGATCTGGGGGAGCCGTCTACCTGACACGAGGATTGTGGTGCTGATGGTAAGTCGGAGTGGAGTGTGCCTAGGAGATCGGCTGAGTGATGGATAAGGATCCAACAAACTCGAAATCTAGGATCAATGTGCAAATAAATAGACCCAGACTTAGTTCGAGATAAATGTTATAAAGACCCAAAATGAAGCTGGGCAATAGCATAGACTTACCATTTCAAATAACACACACACATATATATATAAATTAATACAGTATCCCCTATATTTCATGGTTATTACAGGGACTACTCCTATTTTGGAAATAAAAACATGGGCTACCCCTCTGCTTTATGTTTTATTTTTGAAATAGGGGTGGTTAGTGTTATAACTCTCTATAGAAAATATAAAACATAGGGGTAGTCCGTGTAATTAGTTTCATGATACGGGTGGTTAGTGTAATAAATGTAAAACATAGGGGTAGTTAGCTTAAATTGTCCTATAATAATAATAATAATAATAATAATAATAATAATAATAATAATAAATGATCGGGAGAGGGAGCGGAATTAGGGCATCGCTCACGCCTCCCCCTCGACCCCCGGACCCGCTCGCGGGGGGAGGGAGGAGGCCAGGAAGGAAGGGAGGGGGCGGGCGGCCCCCTCTGGCTGACGGCGGTGGCCCCCCAGGCGGGGGGGGGGGGTATGGAGTCGGGTTCCGGGGGTCGGGCGGACCCCCACACGCGCTGGCGCCGGCCCCCCCAGGCGGGGCGGGGCTAGAGATGACAAAGGGGGGGGGTCGGCCGACCCCTCCCAGGTGGAGGCGGAGGGCAGGGCGGCCCCGGCGGCGGCGGCTACTCCGGCGGCCAACGTTTTTGATGCTCCTAGTGCCTAGGTGTTCGAATTCGGATCGGAATCTGAGACTCGAGATGGCCGGACATACGATGATGACTGGACGACGGTGGTGAGACGGCGTCCGGGAGGGAGAAGAGTGGCTCAGACTCAAGTAATGGGTCGGACGGGCCCTGGGAGGAACGGGAATAGGCCAACTATCGGTCTAGGAGGCACACATCGACAGGGAGGACTGGGGCTCACTGTGTCTGGATGGCGGCCAAAGGCGACGGCGGCAGAGAAAGGAAAGGGTATTGCTGGGGATGTTGGGAGTCAGAGGTCGGTGCCTCCGTATGCCACTCCCAAGACGGTCACAGATAGGCCACGCCCCAAATCATGGAAGGATGTTTGTATGCCGGTGGGGAACAAGAGTCCGACGTCGATGGAGTATGTGCCACTGATGAAGGTAGGAGGAGGTCTCCGGGCATATTTTTCAGCAGAGGAGATTGCGGAGGTCACGGACTTCTGGAAGAACACGCTGGTGATGTATGTGTTGGAAAGTAAACCTTTCTACGGGCAGATACGGGGGTATGCAGAGAGGGTATGGCGTCCCAAGGGAAGCATGGAGATCTTCTTCCGTGAGAATGGGTTTTACTTTGTGAAATTCGGTTTGGAGGAGGATGTGACCAGATTTATTCAAGGAGGGCCCTGGTCCTTTGACGGGCGGCTCATTATTCTGAAGGAGTGAACACCGGAGTTGAGGAAGTAGGTGCTGCATGCGATTCCTGTCTGGATTCGCTTTCCCGAGTTCCCAGTGAAATACTGGAGCATCCCTCTGCTCATGAGATTAGCTAGCTTGGTCGGTAAGCCGATCAAGGCGAATGAGGCTACGGCTTTCCGTACCAGACTGATGTATGCCAGGATATTTGTGGAGATAAAGGTTGGGACCTCCCGAGTATTCTCGAGTATCAGGTGGCGTCCGGGGAGGTTCTGACTCAGGCCGTGGAGTATGATTGGGTCCCCCCAATGTGTTCCCTCTGTGAGTGCTTTGGTCACTCATCTAGTGCCTGCACGACTAGAGGGACGGAGACAGCTAGGACCTCGGCAGCGCAGATGGAGGTGGTTGAGCCGGAGGTCCAGTCCCATCACCGGAGTGGCGTCGACAGTCATGCCGACGGAGGACATTCTGATGGAGGTGGCCGGGAGGTCGGAGACTGACACCCCGCCGAGACGGGAGAGTTCGCAGGGCGCGATAGTCCCGTTCAGACCCCAGAGGAGTTTGGTGACCAAGGGTATGAGTACCCTAGATAGCAGACATGATGGGATGGAGACTTCTATGGTGGAAAAGGTTTATAGCAGGAAAAGGCATGTCCCGTCCCCACGGGAAGATGAGCTCCAGCCAGAGGGTCTTGATGATCAGACCGTGGCCAACCCAGATTGGACCTTGACACTTTCTAGGATTCAGGCACATCTTGCATCCTCCTCGGGATGGGGGAGGATATAGATCTGACGGACGGGATACTTCCCTCGGATGTCAGTCCATATGGAGTTGATGGAGTCCAGGGGGACCCCACATTAATTAATTAATGTCGGTCCTTGTCTGGAACATTCGTGGAGAGTGTTCCATTGGGAGATGGAGGGAGATTAGTGGAGTTCTGAAGCGTGAGAAGTGTGACATTTCTATTCTACTTGAGACGAAGATTAGAGGGGCGACAATGCTATCTCGCAGGACTCTTGCAAACTGGACGCATATTCATAACCTGGATCTTTGCGATATGGCTAGGATCTGGGTTCGGTGGAACAGAGATAGTTGGGAGGGGGAACAGGTTCACAACAGGATAGGCGGTTCACAACAGGATCGCCTGTCAGCTTGATAAGGCTTTGGGAAACAGCGAATGGTTTCGCTGTGTTAAGTGTTATATTAGAGTTATTAGTTATTGGGCTTTAGTCCCACATTGCTTAGAGTAACAGGAGAGGAGGCTAGCCTCTCCTATATATATGTAGTCGCTCTTCAATAAAAAAAATTATCTATTTTATTCCATTCTACATGGTATCAGAGCCATAGAAGGAAGAAAAAAAATTTCCACAACAAAA
The DNA here is from genome assembly GCA_029216955.1 of Iris pallida. Taxonomy (NCBI): domain Eukaryota; kingdom Viridiplantae; phylum Streptophyta; class Magnoliopsida; order Asparagales; family Iridaceae; genus Iris; species Iris pallida. The sequence goes on along the minus strand of JANAVB010043418.1, from coordinate 20,214,476 downwards.
ATTCCCTCCCTCCTTCGTCGACCCCCTGCTGTCCAGCGCCCCTCCCAGTCACCCCCCCTTTGTCGACCCCCCCTTTTCGCCGACCCCCCCTGCTCCTCTCCGACCCCCCTGCTGCCCCCCTCTTCGTCGACCCCTCCCTTGTTGTCCAGCGCCCCCCGATCCAGCCCCCCTGTCCGGATCTGCTGTGCAGACCCCCGGTTCCCTCCCCCTTTCCGGATCTGCTGTGCAGACACCCAGCTCCCCCACACCCCGGATCTGCTGTGCAGACACCCGGACCCCCCACGCCTCGGATTTGCTGTGCTGACACCCGGACCACCCACGATGGCTCAAAACCCTAACATTTTTCATTAGCCACCACACACCCTCCGAACCCTAGGTTAAAAAAAAGAGAAAAAAAGAAAAGAAAAAAAAGAAAAAAAAGAAAAAAAAGAAAAAAAAAGAAAAGAAAAAAGAAAAAAAAACAGTGGTCTAATGCTTTATTCCTAGATTAAGCCGTTTGGAATTAACAAATACTTTTCCTACCCTGATCTTCACATCCAAATCTACACAGAGAATGATCGTGTTTTCTCCTGTGTCCTGACGTGTTCACTTTATATGTGCGCACCGGTGTTGACCACGTTTATAGCACATTCGTAAAGTTGGTGTGATTTTTGGGGTTGGAAAGAACTCGCGACGGTTGCTTCCATTTCAGGATGACAGATTCGAAGGCAGATGATGGTAACGGTGCTAGCAACACGACGAGCACTGGTACGACGATCTCTTCGACTCGACTTGTCGACCGTCGATTGGACGGTCCAGATGGTTACTCAACATGGCGGAAGAAAGTTGAGAAAACATTTCGTAGGATGCGGCTATCTAAACATTTGACTGACAGCCCTCCGGCAACGACTGATCCCACATTTGAACAGTGGGAGACGGATGATAGTCGACTGTTTACACAGTTGATGAACTCCATGGAACCGTCCGTCGAGGACATGGTTCAAAACACGGACACGGTCAAGGAGCTATGAGAGGTCCTAGCAACGGCGTTTGATGGAAAACGCGACTTGTCTCGCATATACGACTCGGTTGTTGGCGTTTACCGAACGACTCAAGGAGACAAATCTCATAAGGACCACTTCTGATCCTTCAAGGCTATGGTGGATGAAATTGATCGTGTTCTTCCTCTGACGTCGGATATCAATGAAGCTCGGGCTCAACGCGAGCAGCTTCATGTTATGGCATATCTTGTATCTCTCCGTTCTGATGCGGACTCGGCTCGGTCCCAGATCATTGTTGGATATGATGTTTCATCTTTGATGGAGGCCCACTTCCGTGTTCTTTGGGCCGCAAAGGTGGTTGAGACCACTCCGGGAGATGCTCTTGCTGATGATCTGCCCTTGGTAGCGCTGTTCGTCCTGGCGTTCGTAGTGGACGTGGTGGACGACGAGGTGGTTGGACTTATGGTCGCGATGGCGGACGCGACAATGGTGGTCGTGATGGGGGAACGACTACGAACATGCTTCCACTGTGGCCAACAGGGACATTTCCAGTGGCAGTGCCCTAGAGCTCCTGTTGCCGATATTACTTCGGATGCTACTGATAATAGCGTTCGTTCGGTTCAGATGAGCGACGATTCTTACGCAGAATTTTTTGAGTTCCAAGCTCAACGTCGTGGTGAAGCATCAACATCTGGTTCCACAGCCGGATATTCCGTGGCATGCATAGTAAAACTCAAGCAGTGGGTAATTGACTCTGGTGCATCCTCACGCATGACTGGTGACGCAGGTATGATACATGATTATGTACCTGCTCGTCGTGCTTCTGGCATTACTGTTGACAATGGCGGTTCTCTGGCAGTCCGCGGCCGTGGAAGTGCCACTCTTTCTCCCGGACTGTCACTTACCTCTGTTCTACTTACTCCTGGGAACCCGTTCAATTTACTTTCTATCAGTCAACTTACTCGTGGACTTCATTGCTCGGTAACTTTTTTTCCTGATAATTGTGTTTTTCAGGACCTGACAACTGGAAAGACTATTGGTAAGGGACATGTGGCTGGAGGCTTGTACCTGTTTGATGCAACTCCTTCTGTTGTGTGTGCAAGCATGAAACTTGATCCGGTCGAGTTACATTGTCGATTAGGTCATCCGTCGTCTCCAGTTCTCCAGAAAATGTACCCATCTTTAGCTATTTCCTCTTCTTTTCATTGTGAGCCATGTAGTTTAGCTAAGCATCATCGGATTTCTTATCTGGTGAGTCCAAATAATCTTGCAACCGCTCCTTTTGAGTTGGTGCATTCTGATATATGGGGACCTTGTCCGACTGAATCTGTAATGGATTTGAAGTACTTTGTCACGTTTGTCGATGATTACTCACGTGTCACTTTTATTAATTTAATGAAAAGTCGCGCTGAATTATTTAACATTTGGTGTAACTTTCATGCCGAGATAACTACACAATTTGGTCTTCTAATCAAAACCTTTCGGAGTGACAATGGTCGTGAGTATTTATCTCGTGATCTTGATAAACATCTGGCCAGCAACGACATCATCCACCAAACCTCTTGTGCGTACACATCACAACAAAATGGTGTAGCCGAACGCAAGAATCGTCATTTATTGGAAACAACACGTGCTCTTATGTTTCAAGCACGTACTCCCAAGAGATTTTGGTCGGATGCGGTCCTTACAGCTTGTTATCTTATTAATCGCATGCCATCGTCAGTTCTCAATGGTAGCACTCCCTTCTCTAGGCTCTTTCCTAGAAGAGAGCCGTTTCCTCCGCCTTCCTGCATCTTTGGTTGCTTATGCTATGTTTGGGATACCCGACCAACCTTTTCTAAATTAGATCCTAAGGCTATACGATATATTTTTCTTGGGTATCCTAAAGATCAGAAAGGGTATCGGTGTTTCTCTCCCGTCTTAAAGCGATATTTTTTCACTCGGGATGTTACCTTTGTCGAAACAAAATTTCCTCCGTTTCTCCAATCAACAGGTCCGGCTCCCCTGATCTATCCCGAAGAAGATTTTTTGTTGTTTCCTCCTCAAACACAACAACCCCCCGTACGGGTGTCCTCCCTTACCGAGCCAGTCTCCCAGGATGATGGTCCACATACACCGATTCAGCCATTAACAACATCAACCACAGAATCTTCCTCCTCTGGTTCCACCAGCAGCTTCGTCTCCAGTGAGCTGCCTCCATCTGTCCCTCCAGCAGCTCCACCAATTCCGCCAGCAGCTCCCGCGATTCCGCCTCCAGAACGTCCTCGTCGTGCATGTCGAGATCATCCCTTGTATGTTAACAACTACAAAGGACTTACCAGTCACACTCAGTCTCTGATAGCTCCTATTGATGGGATTCAGATCCTCAAGACCGCTGAGGAGGGTCTCCGACATCCTGGTTGGCGTGCTGCTATGCACGAGGAGATGAAGGCTCTCCAGTAGAATCATACCTGGGACTTAGTCGATCTACCTCATAGTAAACAGGCAGTCGGCTGCAAATGGGTGTTCACGATTAAGGTGAAACCGGATGGCACTCTTGACCGATTGAAAGCTCGTCTGGTGGCCAAAGGTTACTCTCAAACCTATGGTGAGGATTATTTCGAGACTTTTTTCTCCTATGGCCAAAATGACGTCCGTTCGTGTCCTCATGGCTTTGGCCATTCCCTATGACTAGCCTTTACTTCAACTCGATATAAAGAATGCTTTCCTCCACGGGGATCTTGATGAAGAAGTATATGTGATGCAACCTCCCGGGTTCGTTGCAAGGGAGGGTAAGGTGTGTCGTCTAAGGAAGGTCCTCTATGGCCTGAAACAATCACCTCGTGCATGGTTTGGTAGATTTACACAGGTGGTTACTCAATTTGGAATGTGTCAGTCGAAGAAGGACCATTCAATCTTCTATCGACACACATCTGCTGGAAGAATACTTCTTGGTGTCTACGTTGATAATATTGTAATCACGGGAGATGACAGCCAGGGTATTGCAAGTCTCAAGAAGTTTCTTGGAGAACAATTTCAAACCAAGGATATGGGATCCTTGAACTATTTCTTGGGCATTGAAGTCACACGGGATAAGCGGGACATTGTAATGTCTCAAAGAAAATATGTACTGGATATACTAAATGATGCAGGCATAATGCAAGCAAAGGGAGCAAGCTCACCTATGGATCCAGGGGCAAAATTACTTCCAGACGAAGGGGTACTGATGACCAATCCAGATCAGTATCGTCGAGTGGTTGGAAAACTCAACTACTTGGCAGTCGTGACGCGTCCGAATATTTCTTTTGCAGTAAGCGTCGCAAGTAGATTCATGGCTTCTCCAAGAGTTCTATACTGGCAGACAGTTCTCAGAATTTTGTGTTATCTAGTAAAGAATCCAGGAAAAGAAATTCGAATGGAGAATAATGGACACACTCGCATTTAGTGTTTTACTGATACTGACTGGGGGGCAAGTTTGACAGATAGACGGTCTACATCTGGCTACTCAGTATTTGTTGGCGGAAATCTAGTATCATGGAAAAGCAAGAAACAAAGTGTGATAGCACGCTCAAGCTCGGAAGCAGAATATCGAGCTATTGCTCATGGCACGTCAGAGATATTATATATGAAGCATCTCCTACAAGAACTGGGAGAAGACGCAGGATCTCAAGTGGCAGACCTATGGTGTGATAACCAATCTGCTATTCACATTGCTACCAATCAAGTATTTCTTGAACGGACGAAGCATATTGAAATTGACATTCATTTTGTTCATGATGAATATACAAAAGGAGTGATAAAGTTTCAACATGTGCGGACCGACGACCAGATAGCTGATATCTTCACAAAGCCTCTTCTGGGTCCCCAGATTCAATTTTTATGTAACAAACTGGGCATGATTGACATTTATGCTCCAGCTTGAGGGAGGGTGTTAAGTGTTATATTAGAGTTATTAGTTATTGGACTTTAGTCCCACATTGCTTAGAGTAATAGGAGAGGAGGCTAGCCTCTCATACATATATGTAGTCTCTCTTCAATAAAAAAATCATCTATTTTATTCCATTCTACACGCTGCTTCCCGAATTCCGTAGCGGAAGGGCTTGCGGCAGGGACCAGCGATCACTCCCCTATCCGGGTAGGTTTCTCTGAGAGGCCCACTTGGAAGGCTCGGCCTTTTCGGTACAACAATTGCTGGTACCTTTCTGCTGGATATAAGGAGGTTGTTATGGGAGGGCTGCAGTATTCTCGGGAGGGCACGGCTCAGTTTCGCATGGTTCACAAGCTCAAACAGGTCAAGAGAGCTATTCGGGATTGGGTGAAGAAGATGCCGCGGTCTTCCCTGGAGGATAAGGAGGCCGATCTTCGAGAGGTTCAGGAAGCTTTGCAGGCTGACATGCTGAGCGGGGAGTAGGCGGCCAGGGAGAAGGACCTGATTGCGGAGGTCAACATCATAAGGCTCTAGCAGGAGATTAGTGCGGCCCAGAGGACTAAGTGTTCATGGCTCAAGGATAGGGATCGTTGCACCAAGTTCTTCTACGATGTGATCCATGCCAGAAAGCACCGGAACAGCATCCCCAGGATGCTAAATGGCGAGGGTAGGCTCGTCGGAGACCCAGTGGAGATTCAGGAGGAGGCAGTCAGGTTATATTCAGACTTATATCAACAGACTGATTATTCCATCACGTTCCCATGCCTTGTCACGAAGAGGCTGGTGACGCACCATGGGAATAGCTTGCTGTTGGCTCCTGTGAGATTGGAGGAGGTGGAGGCTATTGTGATGAAGGCAGATCCAAATAAGGCCCCGGGGCCTGACGGCTTCTCTTGTGGGTTCTTTAGGCGACACTGGGGTGAGCTAAAGTTTCCAGTCCTGGAGGCGGTGCAGGAGTTTTTCTTGGAAGGGAAGTTGTTGAAGGAGCTGAATCACACATTCTTGACCTTGGTTCCGAAAAAGGAGGGCACGACATCCCTCGCCGACTTCAGACCTATTGCGTGTTGTAATTATCTGTATAAGATAATTACTCACCTCATGTGTCGTCGCATAGAGGGGATTATGCAGGACCTGGTGTCTCGGAATCAGACGGCTTTCATCAAGGGACGCTCGATTGCTGAGCACAGTCTTCTTGCTCATGAGATGGTGAGAGATTTCAACAAGCCGGGGGGGATGAAGGCCTGTGTGAAGCTGGATTTGCAGAAAGCTTATGACACGGTCAACAAGGACTTCCTTTGCCACCTTATACTAGCAATGGGGTTTGATGAGAGGTGGGTAGCGAGGGTGAGGGAGTGCATCTGCTCTCCCACATTTTCGATCCTCATCCAGGGTACTCCACATGGATGCTTCAGGAGCAACAGGGGACTGCGGCATGGGAATCCTCTTTTCCCGTACCTGTTCACTCTGGTGATGGAGTACTTCACTTGCATGATGGACCTGACTGTGCATAGAAAGAAGATTGTCCTTCTCTTAAGGCTGGTCAAGCCGGTGGTGCCACACTTGATCTATGCTGACGACCTCTTGGTGTTCATTCATCCATCTATGCGGGGGATGAGTGCGCTATCTAATATTATGGAGGAGTTTGGGAGGTTTTCTGGGCTTCAGCTTAATAGGGAGAAGAGCAGGATTTATTTCAGCTCTTAGTGCACCCTCAAGGAGGAAAGGGCCCTTGCTCTGGGAGTGGAGAAATGTGAGTTACCGTTGATGTATCTGGGGTACCGTTGACGGTCAATTATGCTAGGGATCATGATTGTCACAGCCTGGTGGAATTTGTCCAAAGGAAAGTGGAAGGCTGGCAGGCAGCTGGACTATCTTTTGGTGGCCGTATTGAGCTGGTGAGGTCTGTTATTTCTGGCATCGCTATGTTCTGGTTGCAATCGATTCAGATTCCGGTAGCTACTATACGGAAGGTGGAGACCATATGTGCAAATTTTATCTGGCGTGGAGGTATGCATGCGATCGCTTGGGAACAACTCTGTCGGACCTGAGAGGAAGGAGGAGTGGGGTTGCGACCTCTACGGACAGTTAGGGAGGCATCTGGGGTGAAGATGTCGTGGCAGTTCATCAAGGGAGGTTCGCTTTGGGCAGAGTGGATAGCTAACAGATATTTGCGGCGGACGAATTTCTGGACCTGCAAGATCGATAACAATTTTTCGGTCTCATTTAAGGCTATTCTTCGGTGCAGACCGGTTCTCCAGTCCGCTATATGCAGGATTATGAAAGATGGGACGAACACTGATCTCTGGCTCGACCCGTGGATGGGTAATGGTTCCCTCCTGGAGACCTTGGGTGCACAGATGGACAGAGAGGCGGGCAGGGGACTGAAATGTAGTCGGATCATCAGGGATGGGATCTGGAGGCCTGAGGATTATCCATACACTGCTCAGTTTGGAGAGGCGATTCGTCAGATCACTATTGATACTAGCCAGCCTGCGGACTCCTGGAGATGGGTTGACCCTGGTGCGGATGGAGGGTCAGGGATATTCCGCTTTAAAAGTTGCTACAATCTGGTTCGGACTCCACATGACAGGATTGCGGAGTATGACTTTATCTGGGAAAAGGGAATTGCTCGCAAAATGCAGCTTTGTTCATACAAACTCCTTCTAGGCAGGTTGATGACGAGGGACAGACTTCTCAGGTTTGGGATGCAGATTCCAGATCCGAAGTGCGTACTGTGTACAGGTGAGGCCGAATCTATGGGTCACCTATTCTTTGAGTGTCCGATGACTTGGCACATTTGGTCAGAGCAATGCATGCGATCGATGGGTGGAGTTGGCAGTGCTAGAGATATACGGGGGATCCTCAGCTGGATCAGAGACCGCCGAGGCATGGACCTTGGTTGGGCCAAGATAGCTAGAATCCGGCTTGCAGCATCAGTTTGGCACGTCTGGAGGGAGCGTAACAAGCGTATCTTTGAGGGGCTGGCTACTCCTCCTGTAGGAATTCTACATAATATAGAATTCGATGTATCTGTAATGGCCCCTTAACCGGGGTGGGAGAGATGTGAGAATAGTGTATTGTAATACCTTTACTGCGATTTGCGTGGAATAAAATTTACCCTTATTCAAAAAAAATAAAATAAATAAATAAATAAATAAATATATATATATATATATATATATATATATATATATATATATATATAACTTTGTTACAACTTGTTCATAGCCTTGTGACTCGTATCGGCAGATCCCTTTGCTGTTTCGTTATGTTCCCCATCACTTTTATTAAGCTGATATTGCTGATTGGTATCAAATCAGGGAAGTAGGGCAGTGATGCAGCTTTATATTCCTCTATTTTGAGATTGATTCAAACTACAATTTTCACTTGTTAATCTTCTGTATTTTTCTTAGTACTGCTTTCTCTTTCTGGCTTTTAGGTTTGGGATGTATCATGTGGTAATCGTGATTTTCTAGTTGGTGGTGCCACAACTTTTCTTTTCAATAGTAAAAGACAACTTAAAACTGGGAGGCAGCAACTTCGACTTTGGCCAAGGAAAGAAGCAGATGGAACCATTCCCACTACTACTCCAGGAAAGGTTTATGCAAGAGGCTTACACCGATCTCCAGTTTGTCCTGCCAATGCAGTCATTTCGATGACTAATATTATTCCAATTTCTGCAGCATATACTTACTATATTATCTATTGTTTCTGATGTATTATGTTGTCAGGTTCCTAAGCATGAGAGAGGGGAACTAGAGCGCCTTGAGAGGCTTGTAAATAAGTATGAAAGGGGGAGGATACAACGTATTGATTGGCTGGACCATCTTACGCTTAAAACTGTTGAGAAGATCAAGGACCAAGAAAGAAGTAGTGGCAATTCCCGTCTAAGCCTTATTGTTGATTTTTGTAGTTTCGAGCACATAGTAGTCTTTCAGGTTACTTCTGATATCTGCATTGGAAATTTTAATCAGCTTTTGAAGTTGCAATTGTATCCTTTTCTAGTTCATACAGCGCATTACTTTTTTTTTTTTTTTGCTAATACCCTTTTTACGGTTACTTCCTCATTGCATGGCAGAACTGAGGAAATTTTGTTCTATGGTTGCGAAGTATTATTCTTCGTAATCTATGAGTTTGTCTTCATAGAATATAAATGTGGAATTTTTTTGCTTTCTATTCTATCATTGCTTGATAGATTTTAAAAAAAATTAGAGTAAACTAATTAGCAGCACTGTTTATGGTACAATTGACTGGGATATTGGGATGGTAAAGTTAGATACATCCCTATACTAATTGATAGGTTTTTGGTATGAGGAAAGTGCTATGATATGCAAGCTACCCAAGAATGGTTAATCTAGGATAACAAGGACACAATATCAGATGTATATTATGTTGTTACTGTTACATAGGACGTGGCCCTTAACAAAGCTGAATGGGAGAAAAGGATTCAAACAGCTGACCCCAAAAATTTGGGGTAAAGGCTATCTGAGTTTTTCTTGCATGTTGATTTTGGAAATAGATGGTTTACCTCTGGTTGCATCCTTGATCATCCCACCTAATTGCCACCTCCTTAAAGTTGATGTATCTTAGGCTATGTACATCTCTTGCTGTAACTTCTATTTATTTTCGTACAGGTTTAATGTTTGATGGTGATGTCCAAAACTCCAAACTATGATAGATGTAGGCTTAGTTTAGATTGTAGTTCTGGGATTACGTGTTTCCTCAAATGTCCATTTTCGGAACGCTCGTTGGCTAATATTCTGAAAATGTCCATTTGAGCCCCAAATGAATGTCACGTTTGAGCAAACACAAACGCCTATCTGGAGGGCAAGCCGTTTGGCTTTCTCGTTGCATTTGATACTAAGGGCTAGTTTGGATTACATTTATGTGTCATCCGGGGCTCCATTTGTTGTCAAACGCAAGGAACGAGCCAAACAGGTTTCATCCTGGATGTACGTTTTTCAAAACGTGCCATTCATTTCGGGATCAAATGGGCATTTCAGAAACGCCAGCCCAACGAGCGTTCTGAAAATGGGCACTTGAGCAAATGCAATGAAATGCAACTACGATCCAAACTAGCCTAGCCCTAAGGGTCTGCTTGGATTGAGGGAAAAAAAAGTAGAGTTAAGTGGGGTTATATGAAGGGAAATTAAGTGAGGGGAAAGGGAGTAAATACATATAACCTTGCTTGGATTGGAGGGAGAATTAAGTGGGTGTGTTTAATAACTCTTGCTTGGATTGGAGGTTTTGAGAGGAGGATTAATAAAAGTACAATAGTTACCAAAATACCCTTATGAACAGATGCGTCAAAGAACTTTCTTATCATCAGATGCATCAAAAACTTATAAATTTTTTTTCTTTCTTATCAACAGATGCATCATGGAGGGTTTTTTTTAATCATCGATGAGTAATAAAGCATGAGAAAGCGAGAAGAGACATAACACACTTGTACAAAGTCAGAAAGCAAGAAAAATGAAGAAGAATGTCATGATATTTGTAGGAAAAATAAGGGTATTCATGACTTTTTAAACAAAACCCCTCACTTCCCCTCGTTACCCTCCGGATTTGGGGGTTGAAAAAATTGACAAAAGAAGACTAACAAACCCTTAATTAACCCTCTATGACTCCCCCTCCTAAACCCCCACCTTCAAACCAAGCAGGGTTTTTTCTCCCTCACTTATCCTTACTTAACTCTCTTAACCATCAATCCAAGCAGACCCTAACTGCAGTAACTGGTGAACCTAACTTTTATCACAATGTGGCCCATAGTTAGAATGTTAAACCAGTCAAGGTGGCACTGGCACCTTAACTTCATTCTTTGCATGTTGCTTCTTGTTTGTCAACTATGGCTTTGTGAAATGATGGAGCCATCCTAAGACAAAAGTGTGAGGTGGACTGTTTCTAGTTTGATATACTGAAGTCTTTTGGTTCCTTCATGGATGTGCTATGCGAGTGTCTTTCTACATGTAAATCATGGAGGCAAATCCAAACAGGAGTACAGTTTTATGGTAACATTTTAAGTAAACGTTTTGTTGGGCATGTAGGAGGCTGGAGCAAATTTAATCCCATCTTCTGTAGCTTCAACAAACGAACTTGTTACTGTATGGGACCCTGAAGTTGGAAGGAAAAATCTTTCTGAGCACAAACAACTAAAACTTGCAAGGAGCTTAACCCGTGGGATAATTGATAGGGATCTCAAACCAAGTTCTAATGAGAGGAAGTAAGTTCATATTGCCTGCATATGGTGAATTTGCATCATCTCTTTAATTTAGTGCCTTATTGTTTATAGTCTGCATTTTGCAACCCTTTTTCTCAATTCTCGCAAAGGCTATTATATAGTGAAATGCTTTGCAATGCTAACCTTAAAAAATTGGTATGCCTACCGGTAAATCCCAATTATTCCAAGGCCCTTTATGTTGTGAAATTGTAAAATGCTATCCTCAAGAATCTGGTATGTGCACTAGTAGATGCAAATGGACATCTATGCTGATAATTTGCATGTGTTTGCCTCGAAAAATTGCATACAGTCCGAGTCTCCTTCATGGTAAGTGAACTATTATTTTCTCTTTTTTATTTTCTCATCATATTTTCTTGGCTACTTTACTGGATCTCTTCCCCTTTTTTTGGGTGAAAAGCACCTTCTGTATGGAAGGATTCATGGAGATAAATTGGTGTCCCAAAGGTGCGACTTTCTATGATGTTATAAAGGTTTTTTTTTTCCTATTTTTTTGGAACTGGAATTAGTTTTTTGTATTTTTATATAAAGTTTTAAAATTTTATGTTTTCTCCATCTTCTTTCTAGATGGTTGTGGTATTTTTTTTTTTGTAATAAAAGCTTCACTGTTTCTGACAAAGAAGCAAGTTCGGTTTTGGTGACATTAGATATATACTGAAGTGAGAATATAAAGTATTCAGTATGGAAGTACTTTGAATCCATGTATATGATACCCCAGCCAAGTTGATGTCCATCACTGCAGGAGATCCATTATGTATGAACTTACTAGAAAAATACAAGTTCTAAACAATTTATGTACCTGTGCAAGTAGGTCAGAAGTAATTGTGGCTGTGTGGTAGACATAGGTAAAAGAAGTGTTAAGAACTATACTTTTTAGTTTTTTTTTCCAGTGTTTATTTTAGTTTTTTGTGTTGGCTTAGTTTAGATATTTTCAATAACATCAAACGGTGCAGAGTTTCAATTTGGGTGGTTTATCATGCAATTTTGATCAGAACTGTGTACTTCAAATACTCCTAAAAGAGTGTATGTGATACAAGTTATAAAAGCAGGAAAGAAAGTGAATTGGCTGATATACCTGGCTGAATATGTGGCCACTCAGAGACTTAAGCAGGGCAGTAAAAACACGAATCTATGGTTTGGCTTTATTACTTCCAGTGTGTAGTGAATTTATTTATACTTGGCAAATGTCACCAATGTCCAAATGGGTCATATATGATATTGTTCTGGTGAATAACAGTGACTAGCAGATTTGGTGGAAAGTCAGACTACGAAACCTTATACGGTCCAATTGTGATATTATCAGTGTAACTAAACTAGTAGACGAGGAGGAAGAAAACTCAAACCTATATGTACGTGTGTTGTCTGTCTGTTTCTTTTTTCCCCTGATGTTTTATCTCATTATCTTTTGTCTTCCTTTTGCATCCACCTTCTTATCCTTCTCCTTCTCGTCGTATTCTCGGGCAGTAGTTGCATTATTCAGAACATCCTGTTGTTGGTTGCTGTTCTTCAGCAGCCACCAGCAGTATGTGAGGAGAAAGGAAGAAAGAGAAGAAATAGTGGCTAAAGGAAGAAAAGAGAGAACAAAACAAATAAAATTGTATGTCACGCTCTAATGAGGACAGGGAAGGGGTCTGTGATGGGATTAACCAATTAATTAGGTTCTTTATGTGAAATAATGGGAGTTTGTTAAAGCTTCCTCATTTAACATAAGGTACATATCTTATGTGAAACATGCAATATAAAAAGGTTGTTGCAGAGTCTCTCTGTATAGTTGTACAAATAGAGTACCAGAAAATCCTAGGTGGCTGCTTTCTGAAATACTGTTCATCTATGTCTTCAACTGTACACACACACACACACCCCAACATATCATGCCGCTAATATTGTTAAGCATCTGACAATATATCTTTGCTATGTAAGGTCAATACAAAAAATCCTCAAGTATCCTCCAACACGAACATTGAGTGGTGATGAGAGGCAATTATTATGGAAGTTTCGCTTCTCTTTAATGTCAGAGAAGAAAGCTCTCACAAAATTCCTTCGTTGTGTTGAATGGAGTGATATGCGGGTAAGAATTATTTATTGTATGTTTATCTATGTCTAGAACCTTACCAAGAGATTGCTGTTGTTTCTTGTAGAGCAATTTGACTTTTCCACTTATATTAAGTTTTGTATTATTTTTTAACATAGTTGAAGAAGAATTTTTCTGGTCGATGCACATATTTCACATGCCATATACCAGGAGAACGTGCATTCATATTGGTTTGGCCTCTCGGATGTATTTTGGTTACTATTAGCTTGTTTAGCAATAAAAAAAGCCTTTAGACTTTGAGATGGCACATTAAACTTATCAACCATTTCAACTGATTGATCATCCTTGTGAGTCTTGAAATAAAGGACTTTGATTCGTCTGCCATTCTCGCACTTCTGCAACTGCTATTCCTATATATTGACACCATTTCTCTTTGCATTTAGCCAATGAAATTATAGATTAGATGTAGAAGTGTCATTTTACAAGATATACTGAACAATTTGACGTATTTGATAATCGATGGACTTTTCAGATTTAGTCACATATGCAGATGGAGTATAAGAAGAAAAAAAATGAAACCCTCAATGTATTTGTTTAAGTCTCTGCCACTACAACAAACTCTAGATTACAATGAAGGTTGAGGGTTATATTATTTTATTATTCTAACACAACCTCTTAGGTTGAAGGCCGAATTCATGGGCCGATAGCTTGATTAACGTAGTGGTATAATTTTTTAAATCCGCTTAAAATGCGCACCAAATAAGATTTGAATCTGGGTTGCTCTGACACCGTGTTGAAGCCCCTGCCATTACTCCAAAACTCTAGAGTTATTGTGAGTGGTATATTTATACTATTCTAACAATATCAATCTTTGATAATCTACAACCAAGGTTGTCCATGTAATAGCAATAACATAAGGCTGTCAGGTGCCTACTTATAAGGACATGAGGTGTATGAATGAGAGGCTACTTCCTATTAATGGGTTTAATTATTAGCCTGCTACCATGGAGCCATGGCTCTTTTCGGAATTAAATGAAAGCAAACAGAACGCACACACTTTCAATCTTGTTCATGTGTGCATGCATAGCTGAAACAGTTTTCTTTTAAAGTGACATTTATTGGTACAACTTAAATCTTCATGCGCCCACACAGTTATATGGCTGCTATTTTGTTTAAATATGTTCCCTGATATCGGATATCAACTATATGCTGCATTAAGATCAGGTTACCTCACCTTTACTCATTCATAAGAAACTTGTGTGCATGTTGGAGATATTGTAGTTGTTTCCTATTTCTTAGGTGATTTGTTATTAATTTCCTTCTTTAAGGAGGAAACAAAGCCCTTAGATTAAGCAGTTTGTTAGTGCCTAATATGTATATATATAATAGGACTGTTCTGTATAGAAGTTATTGAAAAAGAGGGAAACAAAACACTAAAATTCTCATGGTATCATAGCCACGTTTCTGAAACCTTCAATCCTCATCTTATACTGCTTTTTTCCGACAGTAACCCTAATCTTATACTGCTTTTTCCGGCACTAATTTTTTTTTTTTGGCATCTTCTCTCATCTATCATGACAACTCCTTCCAAACCTAATCTCACACTGTGCAGGACTCTATTTTCTGAAGTTCAACTTTCTCCAATAAATAAGGCATCAACAACAATGAGTAGTAGTTCTTATGTCAACAATGTTAGCCACAATGAGTTTGTTAGAATGTCTAGTCCAAGTCAGGATGTTATCTTATGGCAACTCGGCCACCCAAACTTTATGTATCATGCTAAGTTGTTTCCATCATTGTTCAGAAATAAAAATCCTAGTGATTTCCAATGTGACATTTGTCAATCGAACCACTTTTCCAAATCAGATTTATAAATCAACCAAGCCATTCTCTGTGGTGCATAGTAATGTTTGGGGACCATCTTAGACTCCTAATATCACTAATGCCTGATGGTTTGTTTCATTTATTGATGATCATACTTGCCTCACTTGGATATTTCTCATGAAACAAAAATATGAGGTCTCTCAAAATTTCAAAACTTCTAATACCACGATTCATACCCAATTTAATTCTAAAATTCAGGTTTTACGAATCGACAATGGCAAGGAGTGATTTAATTCTATCCTTAGCAATTACCTTTCGAGTGAGGGTATCATTCACCAAAGCTCATGTGTTGATACCCCACAACAAAATGGAATTGTTGAGCGAAAGAATCACCATATCCTTGAAGTTGACCGATCTTTGTTTATTCTGCAAACATGCCAAAACATTTTTGGGGTGATGCTATTCTTACAGCAACCTATCTAATTAATAGGCTACCTTCCAAAGTTTTGAATTTTTCCACTCCAACTAAAAGACTTCTTGAAGTTTATCCTCACTGTCGCCTCATGTCTACTCTAGCACAAAAATATTTGGGTGTACTGTTTGTATCCGTCTTCACAAACACACAAGAGGTAATTAGACAATAGATCTATCAGAGGTGTGTTTCTCGGTTATTTGTCATATCACAAAGGTTACGGGTGCTTTTGCACTGAAAATAACAAATTTTATCATAGCATGGATGTCACTTTCTTTGAACAACTCCATATTTTCATAAAACTGCTTTTCAGGGAAAGAATTTAGGTGAATATCAGTTTTTGGGATCTGAGAGGCCTACTTTAACTTCATCTTCAACACTTGAGTGTTTGGATGATATGTTTTTGACTTCTCATGATATTGAATTTCTTGACAACCCTAGTGTCAGTCCAAAACAGCCTCCTAGTCAACCTAGTCAGCCTAAATCAAACTTGTTAGACCATCCTAGTGTTGGTCAATCTATTCAGTCTAATTAGGGGAACAACCCTTCTGTTAGTGAGCCTAAGAAACCTACACTTACTGTTGATGATCAAAACATAATTGTTTATCAAAGGAGATGAGGAAAACCGAAGGAAACAGAGGTTCAGACACAAGCTATACCACTTCAAACATCTGAACCTTAGTCCAAGTCTTATGAAACTCATACACAGGCTGAAGATAGAGATTCTTCTAACAGTACAGGTCCTGAGAGTGCACAAACTGATGATGATTTGCCTATTGCAATTCGAAAAGGGGTGAGAGATTGCAGGAGTAGGCCGTTATATCTTGTTAGCAAGTATGTCGGTTATGATGGGTTGTCTCAAGGATATACGTCCTTCATTGCAAAAATCTCAAACATACACATTCCTAATAGTTTGCAAGAAGCATTGTCAGTAGCAGAATGGAAGAAGGCTGTAGAAGAAGAATTGAAAGGCCTAGAGAAGAACCGAACTAGGGAACTATGTGATTTGCTGAGAGGAAAGAAGCCAATTGGTTGCAAATTGGTCTTTACTATAAAAACCAAAGTTGACGGCAGCATTAAGAGGTTTAAAGCAACGTTGGTTGCTAAAGGGTTTACTCAGTCATATGACATTGACTATCAGAAAACTTTTGCACCTGTGGCAAAGTTAAATTCTATCCGAGTTCTATTACCTCTAGCAGCAAATCTTGATTGGCCTCGCTACCAACTAGATGTCAAGAATGCATTTTTGAATGGTAATGTAGAAGAAGAGGTGTATATGGAGATTCCTCCTGGGATTGAAAATGCCTCTAATAGAGGAAAAGTGTGCAGGTTGAAGAGATCGTTGTATGGTCTCAAACAATCTCCAAGAACATGGTCTGAGAGATTTTGTAAAGTGCTAAAAGCCTAAAACGACATGGGTACACTCAAGGATAGGCAGATCACACAATGTTCATAAAACATTCTTCTATTGGTAAGATGGCAGTATTAATAGTCTATGTGGACAATATTGTGCTCACAGGGGACTATGAAGAGGAGATACCTAGAATTAAAAAGATTCTTGCAAAAGAGTTCGAGAGCAAAGATCTAGGAAACTTTAAGTACTTTATTTGGATGGAGATAGCTAGATCGAAGAAAGGGATTTTTGTCTCACAAAGGAAGTATGTGTTAGACCTACTGAAAGACACTGCCATGTTTGACTGGGGTGAGCAAATACCGACCGATACCCAAAAACCGACCGAATACCGATTAAAAATATACCGAAAAACCGAACCAAAATTATGTACCGATACCGAATTGCCGAACCGACTAAATTACGGTATAATGGTAATGGTAACGGTTTGAGTGTAATACCATACCGAAAATACCGAACCGAACCGATTCACACACAAACACATACATATATATACACACACGCGCGCGCACACATTTTTTAATGTTGTTCATGATTAATTTTACACTACTCATTTTCAATTTTATCTTTGTTTTGGTTGGTTTCCTAGAACTTGGAATGGATTTTAGTGGACTTGAATTTATGTTAAGAATGCTAAGAATTGAGTTTTTGATCTTTTGAGCTTATGTTTTGTGTTCTCATAGAATTTTGAAGTGAATTTTGGTTACTTAAACTTATACTAAAGATTAAACTTAGTGACCGCGTTTGATATTTTAAGCTCATTTTTAGATGTTTGCGACTTGTTACATATTGTTCTAATAATTTTGATTAATTGTTTGGTTGGTAGAGGCTTAGCTTTAAAATTAATGCTTCCAAAAAAGTTAAAAAAAATATTATAGGTTAAGAGGTTCTACAATTTTAAGTGTGTTAATTGATCAAATATTAATTGGTAAAATACCGATACCGAACAAAAACCGACCGAATACCGATTTAACCGAAACTGAAAAAACCGATTCTAAATGTTACGATATTGGTATTGATTTTTCAAATACCGATTTAAAAAAAATACCGAAAAAATCGACCAAATACCGACCGATTATACCGACGCTCACCCCTTTCTGCTGATACATCAATATACTCTACTACTAAACTTGGGTCGATTCAAGACGGTACTCTATTGAAAAGGGAAGGTATCAAAGACTTGTTGGGAAGTTGATCTATCTTTCTCATACGAGGCCTGATATTACCTTCTCGGTGAGTGTTGTAAGTCAGTACATGAATAATCCTACTGAGGAGCATATGACAACAGTTCGGAGGATTCTAAGATACCTAAAACTGACCCCTGGTAAGGGACTGTTTTTCAAAAAGAATGTAGCAAGAGGAGTTGAAGTATACTCAGATGCAAATTAGGCTGGATCTATAACTGATAGAAGATCTACCTCGGGGTTGTGTATTTATGTGGGGGTAATTTAACAACTTGGATGAGTAAAAAGCAGTAAGTTATGGCGAGAAGTAGTGCTGAGGTTAAGTTCAGAGCTATGGCTCAAGGGATTTGTGAAGGAATATGGCTGAAACGATTGCTAGTTGATTTAAAGATTCCTATAGATGGTTCAATCAAGCTATACAGTGATAGCCAATCAACAATAAGCATTGCCAAGAACCCGGTTCAACATGATCGAACCGAACATATTGAAATTGACAAGCATTTCATCAAAGAAAATATAGAAGGGGTAATTCAGCCTATCTATATTTCCTCATCATTGCAAAATGCAGACATACTCATCAAGCCGGTTCCTAGAGTTGTTTTTGAAGGTTTGTGTAGCAAGCTGGGTATGATAAATATATACAACCCAGCTTGAGGGGGAGTGTTGGAGATATTGTAGTTGTTTCCTATTTCTTAGGTGATTCGTTATTAATAGTTGTTTCCTATTTCTTAGGTTATTTTTTATTAACAGTTGTTTCCTATTTCTTAGGTGATTTGTTATTATTTTTCTTCTTTAAGGAGGAAACAAATTCCTTAGATTAAGCAATTTGTTACTGTCTAATATGTATATATATTAGGACTGTTTTGTACAAAAGTTATTGAAAAAGAGGGGAATAAAGCACTAAAATTCTTAGTGCACCTTCAAATTTCAAATTTCTTTTTCGAGTTTGTCTTAATCAAAATCACGCAGAAATAGTTTTAGGTCATCTATTGACTATTGAGAATGTGCTTCATCCAAAATGGCATTTTCTAATGGAGTCTGGCAAGATTTTGTCAACAACAAAGTCTTTATCCCAATTTTTTGGTGTTGGCTATTTGGATCCTTTTCTTCCATTCAACTCTGTTAAGGGTCATGCATGTTGTAACATTAGCAAAAACATATCCTTTATTACCAATCGATCCACGTCCATTGAGGCATACCCCTAGTTCTTGCACTTCCTTTGACTAATATCTTATTGCTCTTTTAAGTGGTGTATATAGTGGCTTATGTTGCACATGTACAAACCACCTTAGAGTATTTTCTCTCATCTTACCCTCAATAGGCCCCACCTACAACTTTCCACGAATATTCTTGTTTCTTATCCCGTCTCTTATCCTGTCTTTGGCAAGATTTATATATATCAAATTAAAGATTCTTTAAATTATCATCGGTATATATAAATTAAAGACTCTTTAAACTTTACTTTTCTTCTTTATTCAGATTTTCTTACCATTACTTTGTTATAGTTTTATATGTTCTTGCATTTTTTTTTTAATTTTATTTCATCAACGGCGGAGCTTGAAGTTAACCTAGAATCGTTCAAAGAGGCACGCCATTCACACCAGTATAACAAGAAAGAATGAACGTCAAAAGACATACACAGAAAGTGGTTTACGATGAAACCTAGAAATCGATCGATGATCCAATTTGAGTAGCTCTGCGGGATAGGCCTCAATAAAAAACTGTGACGACAACGAGTGATTGAGTTCCCTCAACTCAATCACTTGCTGCCGTTACTCAACAGTTTTCTGTTGAGGTCTATCCCCTAGAGGTACTCAAATTGGATCATTGACCGATTTCTAGGTTTCATCATTGTGTTTTTATATTTTTATACGCATTGATTTCTGTTGTTTGCACAGGAGGCAAAGCAGGCAATTGATTTGATGGGGAGGTGGGAGACCATTGATGTAACGGATGCATTGGAACTTCTATCTCCTGTCTTTAAGAGTGAAGAAGTGAGCAAATATCACTCTTTCTCTGATTATTTAAGAATAACAGTGTCTCGTTCTTCAGACGCAACTGCTAATAGTGCTGATGTTAAAAAGTTGCTGCTTGTTTAGGCCTTATCTTTACCTCGTATTATTAGGTTTAAATCTTAAAGTCCAACTTTGCATTATATTGCTGTTAAACTTTTTAGTTTTAGAGTAGAATGGTACAAGAACTGTTAACTTTACGAAGCTTGAATGGGATGATGGGCCATGTTTGATGTATTATCTGTACAGACTTTAACATGAATGGGAACTTCCATGGATCATATGGATGGTCAACAAAGAGATCATTGTCCGTTCGGAAGATTAACATAAACGGATAAACAAGAACACCATCAAAGCCTTTATCCCAAATCATTGGAGTCTCCTATTTGAATCATTTTCTTCCATTCAGCTCTGTTAAAGGCCATGTCTCTTTAACATTAGCAAAAATCATATCCTTGCGTACATACTCAATTCAAGTTCATTTAGGTCTACCCCTATTTCAAGCAGCTCCTTTAACAAATATCTTATTGTGTCTCTTTATCGGTACATCAGTGTATGTTGCACTTTTTAAACCATTCTTTAGTTGTTGTTTTTTTAGATTAAGGAGCAGTCACTTAATGTACCCCCACCTACCCACCAGCGAGCTAATTGACTACTACTTCCCATACCAAAGGGAGCAACGATTGGGCTGCCAACCTTTGTGATGGTTAGAAAATTGGTAACTCCTTATTTGCTGTCCTTTAAACAGGTTCGTGCATATGCTGTTACTGTACTTGAAAGGGCTGATGATGAAGAGCTCCAGTGCTATCTACTTCAGTTGGTGCAAGCTCTCCGCTTTGAGAGAACAGATAAATCACGCTTGGCACTTTTTCTTGTACAGCGTTGTATGTGTTCTGATCTCCTAAATGTTATCTATAATTTTCTATCAATAATCATGTGAGTATTGTTTTTTAATTATTACTTTGGTATTGGCATGTTTGCTTTACAACTATCCTAGTGCATTATGAATTTGCACTTTCATATTAGATGTATTCCAGTTTCCATTAATGCCTTGCTTCAGGTTGCCAAGTGAAACTCAATGCTTTATATCTCACTTTTGAAAACTTAGAAGAATTATACCTATGAGTGACGGTGCCTGCTTGCCAGAATTTTTTCTTCGCCAGAGTATTATAATAACGATAAGTAGTAAGCATTAGGGATGACATAGAATATTAACATTACAACATCTATTTTCTAGTCTACTATTCAGAGCCTGTATAGCTAGAGTTAACTTATCCTAGATCATGATGCTCATTTAACACCATAATGTTTGTTTGCTATAAGCAGAGCTGGTTGGAATCAATTTATTCACTGATTAAGGGCCTATATGACTATAGTTCTCTATCCAAGTCTAATGTGTACTTAAATATATGAATCCTATTGGCACAATCTACTGTTTCAGTCACTCTCTTTCTGTCCTATCTTCTCTAACTACTTATCTCCTTAAAAATTCCCATTACTGATCTAAAAATCTTCTCTGCCACATTTTCTACTGTTTCTATGCAACTCTCTTTTTGTTGTTTCTTTAATACTTCTCCTGGTTTGATGAAACACTGTCCAACATTTTAAGATTTTTTTTTTTGGCATATAAGTCCCTTAAATCTACCTTATTTTCACACAAAGTTCACATAAGTCTTTTTATTTGCTTAGAACTCTCTCAAATCATCAACAATTGAGTTATGAGTCCCTCTGGTTAACATGACTAATGAAAACAAAGGAATATATCATTAAGTTGGATGGAAAGTTTTTTTTTGACAATTTTATCCTATCCTTCCCCACTCTTCTTCTTTCTCCTCCTGCTTCTCTCCTCATCACCCTCCAGCTCTTGTTACTTGCACATGCGAGTACAAGTGATGACATGGAAGGAAGAAGGATGAAAGTGAGGATGAATTGGTGATGGTTTTAAGTGTTGGAGGATGAGTTGGTGATTGTTGAGAGGGGTGGAGATGAATATGGTTGATAGTTGTGGAGGAGAGAACGGACGAAAGGGTAGGAGAAAGAATTGGTGATGAGAAAAAAAAGGAAGGAAAATGATGGGTTGGAGGTGGAGGAGAGGAAATAGAGAGGAGGAATGGAGGAAGATGAGGATAAAAGGGTAAATATTACTATTTAAAAATTTAGTTATTTTCCCTATTACAGACAAAGAGGGACTCATAACTCATATTTCTTCTGATTTGAGGGACTTATAAGCAAATAACAAAATTTTGGGGACTTCTGTAAAAAAATGGTATATTTGAGTGACTTATATGCCAAAAAAAACCTTTAAGATAACAATTACATCACATACATGATACAATTCCAGATTTCTGGATAAACTCTAAGCAGGGATGATATAATTAATTATATTCCTTCTTGTGATGAGGATGAATGGAGTTTAGACATCTTTAGGATTCCCATAGATGTACCCGCACTAGGGAGGGTGGGGGAGGGAAGGAATAATACATCATTAAACTTTAGTATACATTTCTATATCTATGAAAGTGAAGAATATTGATGGATTTGGCGTGTACTTTGCAATTCTAGTATCTTGGACTAGGTTTTATATTGTGGGACTTATGAAGTCTTTGATACACCATTATCTATAGGCTAATTTGTAACTAAATACCATGAACTTCTTTGTGCAACTTGCTACTATTAATTTTAAATTTTACAACTTGCTACCATGAACTTCCATCTTTGCATGCTAATACCATGAACTATGGTTAGTTTGCAAGTAAATACCATGAAGTATCACTTAATGCAAGTAAATACCATGAAGTATTACTTAATGCAAGTTATAGTAGTCAGTTCATGGTATCAACTTGCAAAATAAAAGAAAGTTAATGGTATAAACTTTGCAAAAAATAATAGTTCATGGTGTCAAGTTGCAATTTGAAAGTTCAGTTGCGCAAATGTGATAGTTCATGGTATTTAGTTACAAATTAGCCTGATCTATATTTTCATGTGAAGCAAAACCCCATATTTTTCCTGCTAGGTAAATAACCTGCTTTTATTCCAAAATAGCTTTGGTTGTCTACATGAATGTGGCTTCTCTCACATTAGCTGCTATCATATCCTTTTTCGAGACTCCATCCAAGTTCTCTTTAGGTCGTACCCTAGGCATATCCACTCCTTTAGTCTCCTAGGTTCATCTATTGGTCTTCGTTGCACATGTGTGAACCATCTCAAATGATTTTCTCTCATCTTATATCCCAATCAAACCAACCTCCATTTTCGCAGGTCCACTTTTCCCCTCTAGGCATACCATTTAATTATTTATATTACTGGATAAAATGAAATATCCTTACCTCAATCTTCTTGCTGGTTAAGGATTTAATATTTTGCTAGATCTTAATCTTGTTCAGCAACAATCAGTCTGGACTTTTGTTTCATTACCAAGTAACACATTTGTTATACCAATTTTTGGGCTCAGCTATTTGAATCCTTTTCTTCCATTTAGCTCTGTTAAGGGCCATGACTCCTGTAACATTATAAATACAACATAATTGGTTACAACCTTGGTCCAAGTTCATTTAGGTGAATCTTTAGTTCTAGCTGCTCCATCAGTTAGAATCATGTCGCTCCTAACCATGTATCTATTGATCTTCGTTGAACGATGTCCAATCACCTCAAACTATTCTCTCATTCTATCCTCAATCGGCACCACCTCCAACTTCCCACAGTGCACTTATTTCTTATGTTCATCTTTTAGTATATTGACCCTCATCCATCTTAGCATCAAGGTTCTAAGCGACGATAGGCGGGTGCGCGGCGGAGGGTCCGCCGGACTGCTAGGTGCCGTCTAGATGTACAATACATTTTGGACACTTTTTACTATTTTCCTCCAGTTTTTTGTATAATATGCATATTTTTAGAGCATTTTATGCATAACTTACGTTGTAGAACAAAGATTTATGAAGTTCCAGTCTTGAAAAAGTGAACCATAGGTCCATGATATTTGCAAAACTTTTTCCCCAAAACATCTTGTTAGGTATTGCTCCGCCTAAGCATCCGCCTACGCCGCCTCACCTTTGCCGGCCACCTACTCCACTGCTAATGGCAAAAACAGTGCAGGGGGCAACCGCCTCTCACCTAGGCGCCGCCTAGGTGACCGCCTCAACCGTCATTTAGAACACTGTTTATCATTCTCATTTCAGCTATACTCTTTTTTTTTGATAATGTAAGGATTTTTTTAATCACCTATCCTTAGGTATACCATTTATATCAGTTGATAAACTGATATTTCTTTTCCCTAATTTCTTTGCTTGATTTTCGTATCTAGCTAGGTGTTGATTTTGTTCACGGCAATTGATTTTGACTAGTGTTGTTTCAGCTAACACTATCCTTTGGGTAGTTATTATTTCCTAATAACTCAATGTCCTTTGGGTTGGTATTATTTGCATAAGAACTCAATGTTTGCAGGTGTATGCGTTTTTATTACTATTTGATTTTATGGGACATTGTTTTATATCATTAATCCTTTGTTTATCAGTGGAATGTACTATCCGAACATCTTTAACTTGTTCGTGGTTTAATAGAATAATTTGCTTTGAAAATTTATTCCTTTTGTTGGCTGATAGGGATTTATTTTTTCCTGGAAAATCTGCAGCCTCATCTAATATTGAGTTGGCAAGCTTCCTACGGTGGTATATAGCAGTTGAGCTTCATGATCCTGCATATGCAAAGCGATTTTATTGTACATATGACATGCTAGAAGATAGCATGTTAAAGGTATTTCATCTTTTTTCCCCCTTGGAATGTTTCCGTTACTCGATTATTCAAGTTACTCCATATTCCATAGAATACTTGGTGCCTTTTGTTTCTGACTTGTATTCGTAAACACAGTATGACGCGGAACGAAGACCTAGCGAAGACCTAGAAGAAATAAAATTAGTATGAAATGAGGGATTTGGAAGGGAAAAAAGGGCGTGGAAGCCGAAAAATGCAATGTGAACAATTAACTTATATCAATTTATCACAAAAATTATGATAGAAATGCAAAACATAACAATTGATTATAATTAATAAAAATACCCCAGTTTGAAAACGTGCAAGTTGCATTGGATCTTGATTACACGACTTTTGTACTAGAGACCGATTCACGTCAACGTCAGAGACGGAGACGGAGAAGGAAATAAGATAAAGAGATCCACACAAATAATTTTAATAGAAATGCGAAAATAATAATTAGGAATACCCGATTTTTAGAATGGCGTGTGGGTGGCATCGGATCTCGATGTTGGACTTTTGTACTCGTGGTCCAACTAGGCGTCTATGTCGAAGGCGGAGAAGGAAATAAGATAGAGACATCCACTTAGGATTTGGTATCGCACCATACAAATTCAAAATAAATAGATTTCTCATTCTTCAATTCTTCCCTCAATTGTTTATGAAAATTCTTCAATTCTTCCCTCATATTTATGAACTTATAGGCTATTTATAGACTCTCAAGACATAAAAATAAGATAAAGCCAATATCTAAAGGCTTATTCATCATAATTGATTAACAGATAAAAAATAATATCTATCTAAAATAACTAGAAAATCTAAATTGGTTTCCATCATAGTGTTTCCACAAATGGAAAATCTGTGTGGTCTTAAAAGGCTGCTCCTTATTGTTTCTTGTTCTTCCACTTTTTGTATGATACTATTTGAAAGGACTAAATGGATTTTGAAATAGTATGCATCTTCCACAAATTTTATCAATATTATTTAAAATTATAATATTAAGTAATTTTTACCTTTTGCAACAAATATTTGTTTATGGAAAGCATGTCTCGAACGATCATATGCTAATTATTTAATAACCCACTACCTCACCAACCATATTGTAATGTGGGTGGGGGTGGGTGTGTGGTCGTATGGAGAACATAATCGTTTCAGAGAAGATGGAAAGGGTCCTCAAGGTTGGAAAGACATATGTTATATTCATGTGGGCTGATGCGTAAAAGGATCTATTAAGTTATTTTCTCAAGATCTATGAACTTGGTTTTATTTCATGAAGCACTTTAAATAATTGCCTAAATTTTATTTCACGGCCAGTTCCATTTTATTTATCTAAATATTGTTCTCCTTTGCAGTTGGCAGTATCTGCTAATGGTGATGAAGATGGATTTAAGTTGTGGCAAAGTTTGGTGCGTCAGACAGAATTGACAGCTCAGTTGTGTTCCATCACGAGGGATGTAGGAAATGTAAGGGGTGGAACACAAAAGAAAATTGAAAAATTGAGGCAACTTCTTTCTGGACTTCTTAGTGAGCTAACCTATTTTGATGAGGTAATTGTTCTTTTTTCATATTTATGATATATGCCATATCATGTGAAGTTTTAAGAGGACATCGCTGACATGAAGTGGCCTGTATGTGTTCTTATCAAGTTGTCTGTGACCGAATCTTCTAATTGTTTATTATATATTTATGTGGGATTTTTATATGGCTTTTTCAGCCAATTCGATCACCTCTAGCACCTGGCGTACTGATAAGTGGGATTGTGCCAACAGAATCATCAATTTTTAAAAGTGCATTGCATCCTCTACGTTTGAGTTTCCGGACTGCAAGTGGTGGAACTTGCAAAGTAATCTTTAAGAAAGGGGATGACCTACGACAAGACCAATTGGTAGGTGCCAATAAATATTTGTTCTTGAAGATTCAACCTAAGGAAACTATTCACGTCACACTACATAGGAATTTCTTTCTATTCAATAAGATTGGATACAAGAAGCTAGCGTTATATGACTGCTGATTGTACTTCACTTAGAAGGTGCATTGTATATTTTTTTCTTTACTTAGTATTTGTTGCAGGATTATGCATATTATATGTAATTTATATTTATTCCACTAATTCAAAGAACTGTTCAGGGTCTCCACAGTTGGGAGTCTACTAGGAAGGTGCATTATATAGTCTTTCATTATAAACTTTTCTTGCAACAAGATATTCATTTCTGTGAATTCTATGTGTTAACACTCAGTCAAATAAATGATTTAGTTATGCACAGTTAGGAGTTTATTTTATTTGGAAGATGACATTAGATAGTTTTTTTTTTAAATTAAATTTTGTGATGAGTACACATTTAAGTATGGTTACTTAAATTAGGTGGATTGAGCACCTTATAAGCACATTACTAAGTCTGACCGCAATAGTTGATATTTTGACATATTTTACTGAAAGTTTAGCAATTGAGAAAGAGTAAGTACTGCTCCATTCTAAGTTACACATCCAATTTTTTTTTTTTTTATGTTGTAATTGCTTATGTACATTTTCATGACACAATCCATAATATATCATGGAGCATATGAATTTGATTATAACTGTTTATGTAGGTGGTTCAAATGGTTTCTCTTATGGATCGGTTGCTTAAATTGGAGAATCTTGACTTGCATTTATCTCCTTATCGAGTTCTTGCTACAGGACAAGATGAAGGGATGTTAGAATTCGTTCCTTCCAGTTCTCTTGCGCAGGTAATTAACATGTGATAGCCACTTGCTATTAGAAATTTGCGAGTCTGGATGTAGCTGTAGAGATTGTGCAATTAATTGCGGGAATTATTATAGAACTGTCGTTCGTGTTAACTTCATGTTCGTTGTCTTGTGTTTCATTTACTCCCAAAAGTGAGTGATTTCTCCCAATTGTGAAGAGAGGAGCAAACAGGCAGAAATTATCTTCATCCCTTTCGTTACAAAGAACTTTAATTATCTAGGAGGGGTAATAATTCCTTAAATTTTAATTTGGTGTCCAAGTAGATCCACTGTGAGAGGAGGAGCTGTTACTTTGTCAGAGGAAGAAAGAAATAGGTTGAAAGGTAGGAGGAAGAGGGACAACCATTATTTGCTTCCTCTCGGGCCATGGTGAGAAAAAGGACAAGGAGGATGAGAGAAATGTGGAAAGAGAATGAAGAGGAAGTTAGAAGAACATGAAGGGGATGGATGCACTCACCTTGGTGTCTGTCTGGTGGACCTTGACCGTTTATTCTAGCAGTTGGTTTCCCAACTGGCAGCCAACAGGAGCTAGGTCACAGTTATCAGTCTGGAAATGTTGACGTCTTGGGCTGGCTGACAGCTGTTTCATGATGGTTGGGGGAAGAAGGCTAACTTTCATCATGCTTAACTTTGGCTTGATAATTTTTGACCTGATCATATGGTTAAAGTGGGTACGAAACCTCTAGTTAGGAACCTTAATACTTGAATGCTCGAGTTAGAATAGTTAATTTTCTGTTGAGGGATTAGAAAAAAGTTCCTTGTTTATGGCCTTCTATCACAATTGTTTTTCTTTGTGATGGGTCAAAGTTTCCTAAAAATGAGTGATCGTTAATCTACATATATATCCTCTATACTCTATAGCATATCTTTTTCTGGTGCTTAGTTAACACATTTACTTTATAGTTAATAGTAGAGTTTCTTGCTCTTATGACACTACTTACCATTTTACTTTACAATTGTTATTTCAGATTTTGTCAGAGCATAGGAGTATTGTGAACTATCTTCAAAAGTTCCACCCTGATGAAGATGCACCATTTGGTATAACAGCTACATGTCTTGAAACTTTTATTAAAAGCTGTGCTGGCTACTCTGTCATCACGTACATTTTGGGTATAGGAGATAGGTAAGCTTGATCCAAGCTTGATCCTTTTACACTCTTTAATATTCCATATTATCATTAGGATTTGTCTTATATGTGCTTAACAGTATTCTTCCAACTTCTATATAGCAACGGTACATCTTCCATGTTGGTTAAATGTAGAAATTGATTACAACTGTTACAACTGCAAATATCATGTCAGAAAGATACTTCTTTACTTTAGTGCTTTGGAGATTGTTGAACATTGCAAAGGATTTTAATTTAGTTGCATACGTTTAATAGTTAATTCCTTCCCAAGAATATCTAGTTGATGATGTCAATATCTGCATCACTATATTAATCTCAAAACATCTACTCGTGCTAAACAATGACATTCTGTAGAGATTGTTATATAAAGAAATATAGAAATCACATTGAAGAATCATTATCTATTGAAGAATCACATTGAAGTTCACTGTTTTGTTTAGCATAAATTTTTGTTTGGGAAAATGTTCTCCATTTAGTCAAGCTGAGCTTCCTGTAGGGTGAAGTTTAATATTCATTAGCAAAATGACCAGTAAATGTAATGGACTTTGACTTCTCAAGGTGGTGAACTTTTAATACACTTCTTCAGTCCCCTTTTTCCATGCTTGAATTTTTTGAGATTCATTTTCAGGAGGTTCCTTCTTGTATATTGATATTCACTATTTCATCATTATACTTATGATTGTATGTATCTTTGTAAGGTCTTCTTAATCTTGTAAATATATGTAGTTTATATTGGACGATGATGTAAGCCAATGTTTTGTTGTCACGTTCTTAACTGCCAGATTATGGCAGAATAAAAACACAGTTACACAATATAGAAACTAATACAAGATGCAGTCCTGAGATCAACTTGATTAAGTACATGCAACTTGCTATTACAAGATAGGTATTTATGCAAATTTTTTACGAGTTTGTATCTTCTTTAGTCAGTTAAAGAGGAACTGACAGTACTTCTGCCATTTCTTTTATCATCATCATCAAATAGGATCAGCTATGGAGCATAATAAAGCTCCATAAAAGAATTGACGACCTTCTTATGGCCGGCTGTCAACCCTCTATTTAATTGCCAAGTTCCTTGACAAGGTAATTATAAGCATGAGAGGGTCATACCATAAATGCCAAGCTGTCAGTTAGCGGATTGGTATACATACCTCTTGGCTCTTGGCTCTGCAATTTAAGCTCATGCAACAAGGAGCACCCTCCAAGTTCCTTCGACTATAAAAACGTAATATATATATATATATATATATATATATATATATATATATATATATATATATATATACGGCAGTGCATAGCAAGAGGATAGTCTCCCTTTTCCGGTTGGTGCGTCCGGTTGTATCCCACTTGATCTATGCTGACGACTTATTGGTGCTTCTCCAGCCGTCCATGCGGGGAATGAGAGCGCTCTCTGACATTATGGAGGAGTTCGGGCGGCTATCTGGGCTCCAGTTAAACAGGGAGAAGAGCAGAGTCTACTTTAGCTCCCGGTGCACACAGCAGGAAGAGAGCCTTCGCTTTAGGGGTGGATAGAGGCGAGCTTCCAGTGAAATACCTGGGGGTTCCGCTGACGGTCAACTATGCCAGAGAGCAGGATTGCCTCAGCTTGGTGGACTTTGCTCAGAGGAGGGTGGAAGACTGGCAAGCTGCGGGTCTATCTTTCGGCGGCCGGATAGAGTTGGTGCGGTCAGTGATTGCAGGCATCACGATGTTCTGGTTCCAGTCTATCCAGATCCCCACGGCTACTATTCGTAAAGTGGAGGCCATCTGTGCTGACTTTATTTGGAGGGGAGGGATGCATGCGATATCCTGGGACCAGTTATGTCGGCCACGGGAGGAAGGAGGAGTGGGACTGAGGCCTCTTCACACGGTCAGGAAGGCAGCTTGTGTGAAGATGGCCTGGAGATTCATCAAGGGGGGGTCGCTCTGGGCTAGATGGATGGCGAACAGATACCTGAGGAGGACCAACTTCTGGGCTTGCAGGATAGACAATAATTTCTCGGTCACGTTCAAGGCCATCCTTAGGTGTAGACCGGTGCTTCAGACCGCTATCTGCAGGCACATGAAGGATGAGACGACTACCGACCTCTGGCTGGACCCCTGGTTGGGTTCCAGATCATTGCTCGAGATTATGGGAGGGCAGCTGGACAGAGAAGCGGGCAGGGGGCTCACATGTAGTCGGATCATCAGATATGGAGTTTGGAGGCCAGAGGGATATACATATACTGCTCAGCTAGCCAAGGAGATTCGCATTATTCCTATTGACACTAGCCAGGCGGAGGATACATGGAGCTGGGCCGGTCCAGGTACGGGGGGCGGGTCAGGTCTATTCTGCTTTCGTAGCTGCTACGATTTGGTTCGGACCCACCACGACCAGGCTGAGGAGGTGGACTTCATTTGGGGCAAGGACGTTGCACGAAAAATGCAACTATGTGCTTATCGCCTTCTCCGGGGTAGATTGATGACGAGAGACAGACTCCTCCGGTTTGGGATGCAGATCCCGGATGCGAAATGTGTGCTATGTAATGATGAAGATGAATCTATGGGGCATCTCTTCTTTGGTTGCCCGGTGACCTGGCACATTTGGACTGAGCAGTGTGTACAGCTGAGAGGAGGAGTGGGGATGGACCGAGACATTCGGAGCATTCTCAGCTGGATCCGAGATCACAGAGGACGGGATCCAGGGTGGGCTAGAAGAGCCAGAGTTCGTCTTGCTGCGTCTGTTTGGCACATCTGGAAGGAGCGGAACAGACGTATCTTTGATGGCTTGACTACTCCCCCTATTGAAATTCTACATAATATAGAATTCGATGTATCTGTAATGGCCCCATAATAGTATTATTGGGACATGAAAAGTTGTGATGTTGTACTTTAATACCTTTTCCGCTATATGCGAGGAATAAATTCACCCTTATTCCAAAATATATATATATATATATATATATATATATATATATATATATATATGTTCCAATTATTACTTTTCTCAACGCATTGAGAAATGTGTTCTGTGCGTTACTCAGTGTCGATCATATAGACTCAATATTTTGATTATAGAGTTTAAAAGTTGTAAGGTACTTTGTTGTGTCAGATGTCATGAATTTACTGTGTTCTGAAGAACACCATAAGGATCAGTTTTGCATTACACATATTTCATGAAGTTATATATTAAATAATGTTCTTTCTCTTGTAGGCATCTGGATAACCTTCTCCTTAGGGATGACGGGCGCCTCTTGCATATTGATTTTGGCTTTATTTTGGGCCGAGATCCAAAGCCATTTCCACCACCTATGAAACTTTGCAAGGAAATGGTTGAGGCCATGGGTGGAACAGAAAGGTATTTAGGTTTTTTGAGTCTTTCATTATTTCCGGTGAGGGTGGCACATACAAACGCATCCTGTGATGATTATGTTTCATTCCATATCTTATAATAGAAGAATGTGGTGTTACATCATAATAAACCTCTAGAGGAATGTTTAGAAATTTTGTTATTACGCTATTTTCCTATACAACACTAACAACAAAGACTTCACTCCAAAAAAATTGATCATCTGTTTTTTCCTATTAATTATATAAAAGCTTATGTCTTGTGCACATAAACAATATTTTGGCTACTATCGATTTAAACCACTTTGAGCTAGGAGCCTATAGCTTCTTGTATTAGGAGAATTTTGTATCAAAAATCAATAATTTCTGTTGATATTAGTCTCAATTTGATAGCTGTTAGGATATAAGCTCAACGTAGATGCTGATAGCACCTTTATATATTAATGGATGGATAGTAGATAATGCTGACATCATTAGAGGTTTGTTGCTTTACAGTTTGCATAAAAGGCCTGGTGAGGAACTTTTAGGATATGTGGGAATGTCATATTGGTAGTTGAAGCAAGGAAGTCCTTGGCAGGAAAAATTGAGTGTTTGGCGGAGATCCATTTTCTTGGTGGATTGGAGATTCAGAGGGACATCCTTTGACCTGGGAGACAAAAACCATAAACTTAAAGCTCTTCGATTTTGATGATCTGCATATGACTAGGAGATTATCTATATATAGATGTTCAGCCCAAGAGATCTTTTATTCTTTATATGTAGATGTTTTAAGACATCACTTTGAACTGTGTGGATCATGCATGTGCTGTCCTATGAACACAGGCCCAGTCTAGGTTAGCCCAGATTGGTCCAACCTTGTTAAAGTGGCAGTCAGTGCCACCAGCCGCACCGAAAAACTCCCTAGGCAGCGGTCCTAGGTGGGTTTCGGCCCTAGGCACCTAGGCGGACCTATTCGGCCAGTTCGGCCGATTTGAAATGTTTTTAATTTTCAAAAATTCAAAAAATTCAGAATTTGAATTTCAAAGTTTTCACATTGAAATTATAAAAAAAAAAATACCAGAATTTGTTGTTGCTGTAGCCGTTGTCGCTGTTGCCACTCCTGCTGTTGCCGATGCTGTTGCCATTGCTGCTACTATGCTCCTGCTGCTATAGGAGTGAGAAGAGGAGAGGAGAGAGAAAGAGGATGCTGCTGGAGGAGTGAGGAGAGGAGTAGGTAGAGGTAGAGATGGAGAGGAGAGGAGAGCTGGAGATGGAGACTCCCCCCCCCAACCCCCCCCCCCACACACACACACACAAAAATGGAAAAAAAACATACATAGGAATCGAACCCGTATCCTTTGGGCCAATACCCATGTTTTAAGCTAAGCCAACTAACCACAAGTGCTCATAAGAGTTTGTGTTATAACAACACATACAACATATTTATGTATAAGCTAGTTAAAAATTAAAAATTAAAAAAAAAAAAAAATCAGTTCGCCGTCTAGGAATCCCTCCGGCGCACCGACTCCGCCCACCGAAATTTATAACATTGGTGGCAGTAGGTGACAAAGCCCCTAAAGGCCTAGGAGGGGCCTCAAGGCGGTAAGGCCTCGAGGCGGAGTCCTCAATATTGAAGTTTGAGGTGTGCATTAGACAACTTAGTTTAGTATTGTGGTGTGAGGTTCTAATCTATTTTTTTTTAAGTAATATTTTGGACTTTAGCTATTCTGCATATGCAAACTTGTACATAAATGTTATATTTCAAGATATGGTACTTATAAATGTTGTTAAATTCCAAGACAAATTTTTTTTCTACAAGATTTTTACACATGATGCATAGTGTTGGAAAGTATTTCAAATGGTATTAAATAAAAAGGTTTTGACGAACTATATGGTTTTTATTTATAAGACATTCGAAGACTCTTAGATAAATGACAACTTTCACAATTAAATAGTGCAATCCAATTTCCTAATCAAACTAGGAAATAAATGTTTTAAATAAGAAAAGCTAGGATGTCGTAGTCTAAGATGCCAAATCATTGTTTTTTCACGCACAAGGACTGAACTGATATTACCACTCAAACCCTGAGCTATTATTGTTGAAACGGTTGTCATCAAAATAGTAGAGAACATCAATCATATAAGTTCTGGTCTTGAGATTCACATTGGAATTGAAAATATGATACGACAGATAGAATCTCATGATAGTTTACCAACTGACACAAGATTGTAAGAGTATAGGAACATGGGAAACATATTGTAGTTCAATAGTTTCTAAAATTTTAATTGAGCATTTTCCAGTAATGGATGAAAGGCTTCCATCTGCAATCCTAACTTTATTGTTACCAGGATGAGGTGAATATGATTTAAACAAATGAGAAATACTAGTCATGTGATTGGATGCACCTGAATCAATAATCCATAGTGCGAATTGTTTACTAGGAGTTCTACTTGATTGGGCTAGAGAAGCAATAGGGATACCGTTGGTGCATTGGATTTTAGCAGACGAAGAAGATGACTCACTTGCTCTTTTGCTAAAAAGACTGGTTTTGGATGCATTAGGTGTAGGAGTCATGTGACTACCTTTATTACCAGGTTTGCTGTTCTGAAAAACTCAAAAATCAAAGTTGTATGATTCTAATATACAAGGTAAGTATTTATAGAATTTACAAAGGAAGAAAATTATGAAGGAAATAAGTGAATTCAAACTTCTAGGAATAACAAATCTCCTAAAAATATGTATTCATGATTCAACAACTATCAAACAATATCTCAAAAGTACGATTTAAATTATTTTCCAACAGAGGTGAGCATTAGGTAACTTAGTTTAGTGATGTGGTGTGAGGTTTTATCTTTTATTTTTTTTACTCGATGTAATATTTTAAACTTTGTTTATTGTGTCTCTTATTGTTCCATTAAGAAACCCATGTTACCTATCCCCTCTGCATTTGACCAATCTCTCGGTCATACAAGCAAAAAATAAAAGAGAATCGGCCGATACACGAATTTCGGAGATAAACCACCAATATAGCTCTAGAGTTGGAGAAGAGAGATTAGGATAATAAAGACAGAGTTAGTAGGAAAGCATTGGATTCAGAGCAAAGGAAATTGGAGAGAGAAATGCTGAAGTGGAGTTGGATGTTTAGAACAAATCATTTGGGAGGAGAGGGTTCTAACTCAAGGGTCCTTCCATTTTTATTTATTTTGACTGGGTTCCACCTTAAAGGTTAAATGGGCAGTAGCCATGATTTTCTTTTCAAGGTTCACAGTATCAGTATCGGACTATTCCTATGAGTATTGGTATATCGGTAGTATCGGCGGTTTCGGATCGGAGCATCGGATTTTTTGGTATTGGAAAACAAATATTTATTAATAAATTATTTATATTTAAAAACATATATTTTATACATTTAGACATAATTTAAGTATTTTCAGTGTTTTTTCTTAGTAGTTTTGAAATTAAATAAAATAGTAGTCACCCTTACTGATTGGTTTACATACAATAGATTGATTTTCTTCTTTTACATGCTTTTACAACCTTATTCTGCTTTAAACTTTTGCTGATTTGCCTTTTTCGTTTAAGTTTCTTTGCCGAATTGACCGGAAAAGAGACCCCCAATGTCGGTATCGGTCAGTATCGGGTATTGGTCGGTATCGGATCGGGACATGCCAAATCGTACCGGTATCGGCCGTATCGGATCGGTATCGGCCGATACTTTAATCCATCAAGTGAGGTTGATCGAGGTGTGTTGAGGCAGACGCCTAGGCATCAGGACCCCTTTTGGCCTAGGTGCCTTAGGCTGCAAGGACAACCTTTATTAAGGTTGGATTATTCTCTCTTTTTCTTATATATAATGTATGTGTGTAAGTGTGTGCATGCTCATACACTCATGTGAGCCCACTTGCACATGTCTGTGACTTGAGTTGAAGGTGATGGGTGTAGATTAAGATTGTTGGAATATAAATATATAACCATCAACCCTCCTCATACCTCTAGAGGTATGGTGTGGTGGCAGATCCTTTAACATGGTATAAACAACCAATGCTCTAATCCTTTTGCGCACATTAATTTCAAGAAGTTTAAAAAAGTTTCGTTGTGTACATGTGTGCATGCTCATACACTCATGTGAGCCCACTTGCGCATGTCTATGACTTACAAGTTGAAGGTGAAGGGTTAAGATTAAGATTGAGATTGTTTGAATATAAATACACCCTCACCCAAGGTTGTAAAGGCACTAGTCGGGCGGGCGCGATTCAAAAAAATAAAATAAAACCCCCCAAAAAAATCTACTGGAAATTGCAAAAATGTCCATAAAATCCAAAAACATGCATAGTCGGAATCGGGGGACCTAGGTGGGCGCCTAGGCGGACATTGGACGGACAACATGCGCCTAGCATCTAGGCTCTCCCTACCGATTTTTAGAACTGCCCTCACACCTTATCATAGCTTTAGAGTTTTTTTGGTGCAGTGGCAAGGACTCTAACATGATATACAACAACCAATGTTCGAATCCTCTGCATAAATTAATTTCAAGCTGTTTAAGAAAATATATTGTGCGAATCCAGCCCAGAAGAGGGTTGAGGGTGATATATTTATATTATGTCCCCGGAGGTCGAGATTTCATAATTCATTTACCGAATTGCATTCATCTTTGCTTCTATTTTTAATGAGCTAAACAATAAACATAATCTTCATATCTTTCTAGTATAGTATGCAGAAAATTTCATATCGGATATTATGGAGAGAGGTATAGGGCGCCATCTTAGATGACGTCCATTAACATTCTAGGATCTGGCACAATCTTAGATGACTCCCAATTTTTTTTATTTTTTAGGTTCCGGCGCCATCGATTTTTTTTTTGTTACGTAAGAAATTGATTTTCTCATCTCCTTATATACAATTTTATTTTTTAATTTCTTGAGATATTTGTTTAAATCTAATATTAGAAAAAACTCTTAAAGATAAGTTTAAAAAATTATAGATGTTTGTTAAAATCTAATATTAGAAAAATATCTTAGTGATAAGTTTAAAAAAATAATTTAAAATCTTAAATATATTTTTCCTCAAATCATAGATATATTTGAAATCCTAGATAACTTTTTTAAATAAAATCTTAGATAAAATTTAAAATATCATTACTTTGAAAAATAGGTTCAAGATAAAAGAGATAAAATTGGTAACAATTTAAAGTTCTATCGACATGCCACGTCAACTGCCACGTTAGAAGAGGGTTTCGAACGACAATTTGGAGTGACAAATATCATTATTCATATTTTTTTTTGTAAAATGAGAGTAATAAATCTTGTCGGCCAATACTAAAAAATATCTTTTTTCGAAAATAGTACTAAATTATAAGATATTTTAATATTCTCATCTAATAAATTATTACATATTTTTGTATTCTCATTAGATAAATTATAAGATATTTTCATCACCAAATATAATCTTTTATATTTTATTTTATATATTTATATTTATATTAATTATTATGTAATCTAAATTTAACTCGATAGAACTTTAAATTGTTACCAATTTTCTCTCTTTTTATCTTGAATCTATTTTTCAAAGTTATGATATTTTAAATTTTATAAGATTTTATTTAAAAAAGTTATCTACGATTTCAAATATATCTAAGATTTGAGAAAAAATATATTTAAGATTAAAATTATTTTTTTAAACTTATCTCTAAGATATTTTTCTAATATTAGATTTTAACAAACATCTATGTTTTTTTTAAAACTTATCTTTAAGAGTTTTTTCTAATATTAGATTTAAACAAATATATCAAGAAATTAAAAAATAAAATTGTATATAAGGAGAAGAGAAAATCAATTTTTCAAGTAACAAAAACTTTTGTTTTGTGCCATCTAAGATGGTGCCGGAACCTTAAAAAAAAATGGGTGCCATCTAAGGTGGCGCCAGCCGCCAGATCCTAGAATGTTAATGGGCGCCATCTTAGATGGCGCCCTATCCCTCTCTCCATAATATCCCTAAACTTATCCTCTTTTACATAAATACATCAAATTTCATCCCTCGATATGAAATTTTCTGTGTAGTATGTGACTGATTAATGGTGCCCTGTCCCTCTCTCCATAATATCCCTAAACTTATCCTCTTTTACATAAATACATCAAATTTCATCCCTCGATATGAAATTTTCTGTGTAGTATGTGACTGATTAATAGACACTGTTAAGGAGTAAGCCTGATGATAGAAGTATCTAATTAATGATGCAATTGTTTAGATGGCGATTTAAGTCTTTTCTTTCCTTACAGCCAGTATTACACACGGTTCAAATCTTACTGTTGTGAAGCATATAACATTCTGCGGAAATCCAGTAATCTTATATTGAATCTATTTCATTTGATGGCTGGTTCAAACATTCCTGACATAGCTTCCGACCCTGAGAAAGGCATTCTCAAGGTAGTGTTTTCTCCTTTTATCTTTTTTGGTTGAAGCCTATCACATGCTACATCCATTATAAAGTTACAAACTTGTTTGTGAATAGCTTCAAGAGAAGTTCAGGTTGGATTTGGACGACGAGGATTCCATACATTTTTTCCAGGACCTCATCAATGAAAGTGTTAGTGCATTGTTTCCTCAAATGGTTGAGACAATTCATAGATGGGCTCAGTATTGGCGCTAAGCACAGTATCATTCTTTCATGGTCTCTTACACTTATGCAGCAACACCAAAGTAAGTTTAATTTCTGTTCCCTACTTTATTCCTTGTTCATTTATTCTTTTGATCATTGCTAACTTTGATCTGTTCAGTTGAAAGTCTATATTGTGAGGTCTCTTACTCTCTTTGGTTTAAGAACCGTAAGATTAATAGACAAAGTTAGTAAATGAAATGAGGAAACCACAATGGTAACTATGCCCCTCCCCGAAACCCAGGAATGACCTCTTTCTCCCTTTGTCGTATCCGCTTGTTAAAGTCCTCTACCTACCATTACATATAAACTCTTAAGAGTGTCGGTGAGGAACGAGGGTTATATATTATATTCAATTCAACATGCCCCACAGGTTGAAGATCCATGTGTAGATGGATTTGCGCAGCGGCATTTTTTTATATATAAAATCCGCTTAAAGTACGTGCCAGAGATTGAATGTCCGTAGCCGCATTAAAGTCTCTACCAGTACACCAAAATTCTAGAGTGCGTGGGGGATGAGGGTTACATATTTTAATTCAATACCTCCTCTCACCACCGTCCAATAAAAACAAGGGACGGTTTTTTAGACGAGATGGTTTGGGAAGCAAAGGAACGTTAAAATAACACCAGTGCCATGCCTGTTCTGAGGTCATAGTAAACACAGAATATTTAGGTGCACTGGTTCCAACCACTCTTGCATGAATGAAAGAGTTGCTCTGCTAGTTCTATAGAATGATGTTTTGGTGTAGACATCAAACTCATCCCAGCCAAATTTTAATGTACAAAGGGAGAAGTAACATTTTGAAGAGAGATTGTGGAACCTTTTCAAACATAATTTCTACTGCTTGTTTGAATCTTTCGTTCATGCTGGGAGATGCATTTCATCTCAATAATGAGCCTATTGGTACTAAGATTAATACGATCCTCGTAAATTTCAGATTTTCTATAGTGATGATCATCTCAGAAAGAGATTCTAGGCCTCCTATGCAGATTAAATCATTTTAAATACTATTCAAGCAAATGATCTCATGGATGGGCAGTCAGGTGTGGGTTTATGTTGATTTCCTATATGATTGTGACAAAGTTAGAAGAGAACCAGAAAGGAAAATATATAAAATGAAAGAAAAATTGATGTCTGCGGTCTTTAAATCTAATATAAAAGGATGGCTGAGGGCCCAAGTACTAGGTTGTTTCGTTTACTTTTAGATACCTTATTCCATGGTTCAATTGTTAGCAATCTCAATGAGATTCGTATTTACCATCTACATCAATTTCATTTAGGTTTCAACTTTTCTCCATGTCTGTTCTGATTGCCGATTGGTAAGATGCACATACACACAATTAGCTACACTTCACTCACATATGCTGCACAATCGTATTATACTAAAGAGTCGCATTTGCATGCCATTTAATCGACAAATCGTTACTTGGAACTTTCA
Source organism: Iris pallida (assembly GCA_029216955.1). Classification (NCBI taxonomy): domain Eukaryota; kingdom Viridiplantae; phylum Streptophyta; class Magnoliopsida; order Asparagales; family Iridaceae; genus Iris; species Iris pallida. The sequence continues at coordinate 20,174,404 of JANAVB010043418.1, read as the reverse complement.
CCTTACCCATATCCTAAGTTGTAGTACGAAGTGCTGTATGTTTGCATGTCCTGTTATGGTATAATCATAAATCTGACCTTGCAATTCTAGTTTCATGTTTGTACTCTGACTAATGAACACCCCTAATCATTCCAAGTTTCATTTTCCATTTAGAAGACTCTCCTAAGAAAATGGGGTGAGTTAAGGAATCTACTCTTCATCTGTAAGTTTCTTTGGCATTACTTTTTTTTTTAAAGCCCACTGTCAACATGGCATCAACCTTCAATTAATATTTGGCCAAGCCATTAGTAGCTATGTGATGAACCTGTCAGGTACATGTGCTATTTTTTCCAATACGAAATGGAAATTCTGTGAGATTTAATATCAGAAATTGACTTTAATATCTGCAGCACCTTCTTCAAAACTGAAACATAAGAGTCAACTAGAATGAAGATCTCATGAACCAGCAAAATTTAATTGAAACACATGATAAGTGAGAGCTGTGTGTGGAAGCTGCTACTAAACCTCTTGATGCCAAGAATAGTTGTGACGAAGTGGAATATTATACAATTTGATATTCTCGGGCCAAAATTTGTGAAACACGGAGGAACTAGCAAAAAAAGGGTTCTTTTGTAGAAGGGTATCAGGTTTATGACATAATTAGACTTTGCATACTAGATTTGCCCGTTTTAGATGGGTACTCGAATTTTTAAGTGACACATTTGACGAACGTTCGTCATTAAAAGACTCATTTCGTCACTGAAAGCCCAATTTCGTCGCTAAAATGTCACTAAAAATGTTCGAGTACCCAAAGTCTAAAACGGACAAATCCGGTACCCAAAGACTAATTAGGTCTAAACTTGGTACCCTTACACAAAATAATCCAAAAAAAATCCCATTATCTAACATAAGCAATATTATTCAAAAGTAAAGTAAAAAATCACTGAAGACCCAGTTACTTTCCTACTTTTCCATCAGTTTTACAGACCACAGCCTTGCTTGTTGTTGACATCTTTTACATCTAGCAATATTGTGAGATGATAACTACCATACGGATATTGCATACCTGGTATGATTGGTATCAAGTATTTATTTATTTGTTTGCTTGTTTGTTTATTTATTTGTCTATTTATTTATTTTGCTTAGATGTTTGAATCTGAGTGATCATATAACATATTAATTTACATTGTTTCATTCAGCATGTTTAAAAGCCTTTTCCTAACTTTAGAAGTTCTAGTTCTTTCTCAGATTATCAGATATATAATAACCTGAAGTCAAGGAACTTCGCTTCTGCCAAGTTGCACCCAAGAAGAAGAGGAGGAAGAAGAAAATGTGTTACTGAAAGCTGTATATTTTATTTTATTTTTGAATATGCTGAATGAATTGGTTGTAAAGTAGTTGTATCATGGTTTGCAGCATGCTTGCGGAAGATGCCATCAAGGTTTCTGTGAAGGATTATGAAAAGAAGAAAGCTCAAAAGGCAACGATCGAGCGAGCACTGAGGCTACCGAAGATGTTGAGAAAGCTGTTAGTGCCTGAACTTTTCATAAGCAATTTTTTTTTTTTTTTTTTGAAGTCTACGGTAGCCAGCCAGGCCACAATGTAACTGGAAATAGTTGGTGTGTCATATATTCACCAAGAGTGCCAGAAATGTGAAATAGCATTAATCCCTGATGCATAATTTGTATCCAGGTGGTTCCTTTAGTCGATTTGTTTTGCATGTATGTCTCTCGTAATGGTTTTATGGTCACTGATAATATCTCTAACAAGGCTTTGAAACTAGCAATGGTCCGTATTACTCGGTTCTTCAATTTTTGTCTGTTTTATTCGTGTCCCATAGATGGACGTTATTTGCTCATAGGTCTCTTTAAAGTATAATGTATGTGATTGAGTTACCTAGTTTATGCGTGATTAGTGGTTATTGATGGATGTGTAACTAATCAAGGTATAGACTTTGTACTATCATTGATAGTGTGGCATAGACTGGACATACTTGCGTACTTGTACTTACATACTTGTACTCAATTATTCGGGAGCGGAGGAGCTGTGACAAGCTAAAATCTTAATGTCGCAAAACCTCGCACAAGTCATACACGATTGTCCCATATTACACAATGTACTACATGATTGCAGGAGACATCGACCTCTTCTTGAAATGATGTTTGCCTACACTAATCATTTTTAGATTAGTCAAACGTTTTAGGTTGAGCATATCGTTTGTCCCATATTACACAATGTACTACACGATTGCAGGAGACATCGATCTCTTCTTGAAATGATGTTTGCCTGCACTAATCATTTTTAGATTAGTCAACCGTTTTAGGTTGTTCATATCGTTAGAATTTTTATAGAAAGAGTTTGATAGAATTGGGGAGGGGGATAAAAGTTTGGGTTTATTGGGATAAGGATACAATTTGTTGGCGAATTTTAAAAAACTTAAAATTTGTCACTCCGTTGGCGAATTCCAATAAGTATAAAATTCACGAATTTTATACTTAACAATAAACTAAAAGTTTCGCGAGATTGTCAAGTTGGTATAAGCTTTCAAATTAAGGTTTTGGTCTAAATGGGTGTGGGTTCAAATCCCCCATTGTCAACTATTTTTTATTTTTATGTTATGCTATCCTTTCTTTTTTAATGTTTCTAGGCAATCAAGACCAGAATATATGCTGCTGCTTTTTTCTATTTTCTACCAAATCAGGACCAAGTATATGCTATTCGCAACTTGGTGGGTAGTTTTTATTTTTCTTGTACTCAAATAACTCAAGACATCCTGAAGACATCAATCTGCAATTTATTGAAGTAGAGAGGAATATAAAGACATCAATCCTACAACTATATTCATCTGCAATTAATTGAAGTAGAGAGATGAATATAAAGACATCAATCCTGCAACTATATTCATCTCCATGTGACATCAAAGATACTTTACATGTAAGTTCATAAATATGCATGACATCATATTGTCCTTTTTATTTTCATGTGTTAAAGTGTTGGATACACATAACTTAAATTACTCAATTCAAAGTCATGACAATTAAAGATGTTAAGAAAGTAATACTATATAGAAAAGTGTTATTTCCGAAACAGATCTTTTGATGGAAAATAGAAATCTCGAACTCTTATTTCCAGAGAGACGAAAAATTCGTTCTCCTAAGAGAGAGATGAATACTCGTTCTCAACCGGAGTTGATGCAACGAGATGAATGATCGCTCTCAACCGGAGTTGATGCAACGATATGAATAATCGCTCTCAACCGGAGTTGAAGCAACCATTTTGCTGGGGTGATAAGATCACCGTTACCCAAAGCAAGATTCGTCCGATTGCGATCTGCTCCCAGGAACCAGCAAGTTCGAAAGAACTTCTAGAACGCTCGTTGTCACCTCCTTTACGGACTTGAAGAACTCCTCAGGACTTTAATGGCGGCGGCAGTACTTCTCTCTTCGTCTCTTTATTTTAAAGTAAGTTCTTAATGAAGGCACGAAGAGTATTTATAGAAGGACCGAAACCCTAATCCTAATCATGGTCGTAATTGATTGCGAAAAGATAGGAGCGAATAATGGAAGGATTTGAATGAATTAAATTCAAATCCCACAAAGATCGAATCTAATCAATTAACTTAATCTTTCCATAACCGTTCAAATCTTCCAATCAACCACATCATATGCCACCTGTGCCCCATAACCACTCAGCCCGTCAACCTGCGCGCGTAGCTGCGAAGCCCGTAGCAGCCAACGGCACCTGCGTGCCCAGCGCCGCAGCCCCGCAGCACCTGTGCGCCCAGCGCCGCAGCACCTACGCGTCCAGCGCCGCAGCACCTGCTGCGCCTGCGCTGCGACTCGAGCAGAGATGAGCACATCACCTGTGCACAATGCGTCTTGCGTCCGATGCTGACGTGCTAAGTGCAAAGTGCGCCAACAAAATGCCAATTTACTCCCTTGAGCCCGAGTCCGAGTCCGAGTCGCTAAGCCCCCATAAGGGAATTATCCTATGAGCATGACAAAACGTATTAATGCTTCTTTGTTGGTTTAGCATTCTTTCCACTAGAAAAATGACCCTACATGGCACCCATGTGCCTCTCCACACTTCATGTGATCTCTCAACACAAGTAAAGCTTTATATAGAGATACCATCCATTTGGTTTTTTCAATGTGGGACTAGCTTTCTAGTTTCTAAAATAAAATACCAACAAGCAAAAACACCAACAATCCCCCACATATCTCTATATATGGGTTCAGTATTCCCCACAGTGACTGTCCATCATGTATTAGGATAGATGTCGCTACGACTTGAATCTTCCCGCATGGGTTAAATGACAGTATGATACAAGAATGGACTAAGCCTTGAATTCTGCACCATAACTGCAATTCTTTCCACTCATATAATGACATCAACTGCGCTTCTGGCTGCATATTAAAGGCCTTGTGCCATCCTGATTTCGGTGTATGTATTGTCACCCTCGGATTTCGTTATACGTATTTTGGTATACGTGTACGTATCTCGGACCCATATTTCGACTTGTCCTGGCTGACTAGTCTTGGGTTCTTGCATTGGCATGGATTAATTAGCATCTCATGGTTCGTGTGGTCTATATTGGCTTTGGCAGGCATCGGGTTCGGTTGGGTTCGACTTAGTTTGGTTCGGTTTAGTTAGTATGCAAACCCCTACCTACCACCATCCATCATTTATTAACCCAACAACCCTTCTCTTTTCTCATTCATTTCTCATTAACTCCCCTTCTTCTTCCTCATTTCCTTCTCCACCGAACACCCACAGTAGGCAAGTGCAACTTGCTTCATGGATGAACTCCATTTTTGTTGTTCTATTGTCTTCCTCACGAGATTCTAAGACACTTTAGTACTTAGCATTTTCAATTCCCATGGTTTATTTCTTGTAGATCTAAGTTTGTTGTATTTTTCGAATCTTCATGGTTTTGATCTATTAAACTTGGTTGTTTCCGGAGATTGAGAGTTCCATGTAGTAGAAATTTCGATTTTACGCAAGTTTGGCTTTTAAATGGTTGGATCAAGTCTTGGCCGAGATGAGGTTTCTTGAGTTCTTGAGTCCCATGGCTGCTTGTCTCAGCCTTGGGGAGAAGACGAAGCCTTTTACGCACACGTTCTTATGTGCCAGCGTAGTGTTCTCCCTTTACGCCCATGTTTTACGTGCTATCATAGTGTTTCCCCTTTTACGCACACGTATTTGCGTGCCAGCGTAATCCGTTCTACGTCGGGTTCATTCGAGCTCTACGCAGGGGCTACCCCCGCTCGCTCGAGTGCTCGCGCGCGTAGAGTCTCGCTCGAGTGCTTGCCCGCGTAGAGTCTCGCTCGAGTGCTTGCTCTCGTAGAGTCTCGCTCGAGTGCTCGCTCGCGTAGAGTGCTTGCTCGCGTAGAGTCTCGCTCGCGTGCAGCCTTGCTCGCGTAGAGCTGTCTTGCCTTGTTCTTGCCCGCGTAAAGCTATTTTACGCTCGGGATCCCTTGGCCTAGCGTAGTCTCGCTGGCGTAGAGACTTTGATCCCCTTGACGTACCCCGCTTGTCCTATATGTTCTTGCACCTTTTGTTATGAACTTGATAATCACGAATTGGTACACGGCATGGTATAACAAGTAATTTGACGTGACATGACATAACATGATATGACAAGTAAGCATGATGGAAACTATTGAATGATGTTGCGACGGCTAGCATGACATGACAAGAATGAATGGCCTGGACACCGTAGACGATTGTGTTTGTACAATGAACCAGTATTGTTTTGCATCATGTCTAGGGTATGGACCCCTGAGTACCACGGTCAGGGGTACCTACTGAAACTGACTAAGGCTAATAACTAGATTAATCCAGTAGTCATGAAGAGATTTCCCAGCTACAGGCAATCCCGTTATCTGGGCATCCCATCATGGGATTTGTAGCCTGCCGTCGAGTAGGGTACATTTTTAGCACATTGTCATGTGTTGCACCCTCCAAGCTACTTAAGAGTTCATGCATTTCTTGGATGATGTACCCACATGAACTCAACCCCTAATGCCGTATGGATAACCTGGATGGTCTACAGGGCTTGTGGCTGTTGGAACATCTCATTGCATCTTGCTAGTAACTATGCCTGTGATAACCCTAGTTAGTTAAAGTATCAAGTCGTACTTATTGCTTGGTCGTGAATGTTAGATGGAGTCTAACCAGTCTAAGTCTTGTCCTATTCCAGTACCTGGCTACTTCGAAACATGATTGCTTATGCTTACCTTATCAATAACTGATCGGAATAATTTCTCATTCTCTTGATATTTATTGCCCTATTTAGATTTCATGTCTTATTATTAACTTTCTTATTTGATGATCTGATATACTGGTTTTAGTTCTTAAGTGAAGCATCCTTTGTGGCACTTGCTCTTTCTGGGATCTAACCCAGCTGGTTTTGCATGACCAGATACCGGAGCAGCTCCAGAGGATCTCCCTACCGTAACCCTGGCAACGAGTGGGTTTTATTTTTGCTCTCTCACTCTATTATAAAAGTATTCTTTTGAGGCGTTTAGCCGACGAGCACGTGTTAGCTCGATTGTACTTTACTTACTGTCTGCCTACGGGCTGTAGCATGATTAACAAATCATAGGGTTGATCATGTATGACTGAAACTCTTGCTAGTTCTCATATTTTGTATGACTAGCTTCATGATCATCCAAATATGTAATGTATGGAACGCCTTACTATTGTATATTTGGTGCTCTGGCATCTTGTAACTGCTATTACTTGCTTGAGATTGAGACAATAGGCTTGTTCATGACCATAAGAGACTGATGGCTTGTAGTTAAACCCTCATGTATCTAGACAGCCGTGACCGTATAACGAGGTGGGTTACACTTTAATATACGTAGCTGGCTGTGTCCGCCCCCGCTCTCCAGTATTCTGGTTCTGGAACGTGACACGGTTTAAGTGGTGGCCCATGCAGGTCTTGTGAATCAGGATATGTGAGGGTTTACCTAATAGATGTCTCAATCAGCACTCGCCATTGATCTCTGCTCGTATCCTCTAAATTCCTGAAATCTTGACCTGATCACATGCTTATATCCTTGATCTGTCCTGGTCCTTCCTTATTGTTCTTTGTGTCGTCTTCTTCAGCGGCACTGCTACTGGTCCTGCCAATCAGCCAGAAGGAGCTCAACGAGTACCCCCCGCAACAAAAGGATCAAGCTCAGCACTCAGGAGCATCTTCCCGAGTCATGTTTTCTGGAGGTCCAGAACCCCCAGTACAGCCAGCCCAGCCTTGAAGGAAGGATGATGAAGTCTTGGTTGGACTCATCAAGGAGTTGCTTGCATCACAGGATCGTTGAGGTGATGCATTGCACTAGGCAGTACAAGATGCTATGAGCAGATGTAACAGTGCGACCAACAGCTTCAAGCGCTTGAACCCTCCCTTCTTCGATGGCAGCGAAGATGCTATTGCCGCAGACGCTTAGCTGCAGGACACTAAGGATATTCTAGAAGCAGCCAGGACCCCAGAAGGTGAGAAGGTGGCCGTGGTGCGCCTACAGTTATTGGATCTAGCCCGCAGCTGGTGGGCAGCGCAGGCCGTTGGATTAGTGGCACCTATTGCCTGGACAGTATTCCGTGAGATATTCTAGACCAAGTACTTTGACGCTGTAGCTCGGTATGATCTACAGACGAGATTCACTAATTTGAAGCAGATGGACAGGACGGTCGATGGATATACGACCGAGTTTTCCAGACTTAGTCGGTTTGCTCCCACCTTTGTTGCGACCGAGTTCGACAGAGCTCAGCGGTTCCAGCAGGGACTCCACCTGGAGATTTTACTGGCGGTGGAGCAGTTTGAGCATCAGACCTTCGATGCAGTGTTGAGAGCTGTCACGACCCGCTACCCAAATTGTTGGGCCAGGCCGAGTCATGCCCAGCCTACGTTGAGATAAAACGTAGTAAGCTGTTCTAAAGACAACATGATAAGACTAAATGTGCTAACAGTTCTATAAGTGAAGAAGAATCATAAATGCTCCAAACACAAAAGGCGTCGTATATAGTAAAATATCCAAGTACAAGTAAACTGAAATGTAAAACTGGATACATGTCCAGTTACAAAATGATATAGTCTAATACATGTCTACTCTCAAAAGTCTAAGTAAACAAAAAGACAACTAGGCGAGGTTCCCTGCAGGAACATCCTCGTAAAGCAGAGCCGGGTCCTCGGCAGTATCTCCATAGTATGTGTCACAGAGTAACTCCTCCTCAGTAAGGATACCTACAACGTTATCCTGTCAGGACGGGAGCAAGTACTAAATCTAACAAACATATAATACTGATCATGTGATGAAAAGGAAATGACATATCATGTTGGTTCAGTTTTAGGTATGTTTTATCATGGCGATAGATATACATTTTAAAGTTTAAAACTGTAGTAGGTGAGTGATCAGTCAATAGGTAATCAGGATGTACAGCGGTACATATCAATTTTCTGATGTGCACATACGTACAAATAACGGCATCGGTGTATATCCATACACAAACGCGGGACCAGACATACGACACAGATACATATAGAATGTAGCGGTGCTCGATAAATACATACGGAGAAGGGGGTCATGATCACGTACACTACTAGCAGTTTCCCCTTAACCCGTTATTTAAGCATGTGAGAGATTATAAGATACTGTATAAACATGGTAGAAACTGAAAGTATACAACATGTGAAGTTCTAACTTGCTACCCCAGGGATCAGCATTTAACATGGTTGGTGATTCACAGTTTTATGGTTTATAGCAGTATGTAAAGTTCGTAGAAAGTACTTGCCTCTAGCAAAGCAAAACAAAACAAGCTGCGATAACAATGCTATGGATGTCTGGTAGCTCGTCACTGTAGAAGTAAATACAACAACTTAGTTTTTACACTAAGCTAAGACACTAGGACACTAATTTGTGAAACACGACTTGTGACTGGGCACCTAGCCAAAATGATGACTTGGCATAGGAGACCAATGTGGGGTGACACACTATGTTAACTAACTTTCTAGGGTCTTTATACTAGTGAGGGATGGGGTTCAACACGACTAAAACTCCAAATAACACAAAAAGCTACAAGTCGTAATTAATCAATAAATAAATCAAAAGATCATTGTGTTCTAACAATTTTAGAGATAGGCAAAAAGTCTAGCTTTTCTTAAAGTAAAGTACTAAAGTGATCCTTGTTAATCATAGAAATTTATTATAATTTTTCTGGAATTTATTAACCAGTACAAATATTTTATAAAAATTAGTTTTCCTAAGTATACAGAAAATGAGTTTTGGTTTCATATGCCAAACTAGTGGCAAAACAGTAAATTAAATACTACAAAAATTATACTAAATTAGCTAACTTAACATAGTATCTAAAAACTATTTTTCCATAATTTTAGTAATACTTTAAGTATTTTTAGAAAATCAAAAACAGCATTGCACACAATAATTAATTATCTGCGTATTTTGTCCATGTATATAATTTGAACCAAAGTTCAAATACAGGACCCAAGGCCATGAATCAAGTCCAATATGACTTGTACAGGTCTTGAATGTGTGAAAACATATTTGAGCCCAAATACCCATGCTAGGCTTGGACACCAAATGGTTGCAGTAATTTAAATACACTAAAAATATAAAAATAAATATTAATATTTTAATAAGGTAAAGTTATGCATAGTGAAAATATGCATACATATGTTTTTAAAAGTACATATATATATATAAGGAAAAATACTTAATTTTATAAGGCATATATATGTATATAATTATTGTATACATATATATATATATATTTGTATATATATATAATAATACATATACATCTAAAAATATATACATATATACACATATGTATATAAACACTAACTAATATATACATAAATTTACTAGTTATAAAGATATATATACATATACAAAATTATAGCTAATATACAGTATATATACATATATATATATATATATATATATATATATATATATATATATATATATATATATATATATATATATATATATATATATATATATATACTAATATATACATATATACATATATATATATAAATATATAAATAAAACAGAAAAGAAAAGAAAAAGAAAAAGAAAAAGAAAAAGACAAAGAAACACAAAGAAAACAAACAGAGGGCTCGAACTCGGCCCTCTGTTTAGAGGGTGAAGACTTAGAGCCCCACCCGCTGGCCAGTGGGCCTGAGCGGGCTTGCTGTCAGGGTGGGGCTCGGGTTTAACTTAAAGAGTTCGTTTGTTAAAGGTTTAATTAACCCGATAAGGAAACAAGCCCGACCCGTTATGTTATACCGTGTCCTGACAGTTAGGGACACGGCTATGCAACACGACACAGTGTCTTGTATCCATACTCAGCACGACACGCACGAAATGATTCGGCCGTGTCCAAGCTTACCCAAAGACTGCCCGTGTCCTGGCGAGTCACCCACGTGAGTTCGAGACACAAATAGGATACGGAAATAGTACTGACACGTACGTGTCCGAAGTGGGGCTGCTGTCGGGGTGGCGACTGGACGGAGGAGACGTCGTGGTCGGGGCGCCTTGGTGGTGCTGCGGTCGTCTCGTCGAGGCGAAGCGATTGGTGGTGGTGACGATCGATGACGACGACCGGTGAGGTGGTGGTAGGGTGTCGTCGGAACTAGGGTTCAGGCGGAATTAAGTGGGGAAGAACAGGGTGGTGGTCGGTGGTGGTGCGTCGTGGTGATGGTGGATGGGTCGGGGGGTCTGTGGGGGTTTTTATAGGGGAAAAGGGCGATTGATAGGTCGGTCGGGCAGCCGGAAATGGCGGGGGCTGCCCGTCGGCGTGGCGGTCGTCGGTCGGGGGGGGGGGGGTAGGTTTAGGATTAGCGTTTAGGTCCCTGTAGTTTAGGTAATTGCAAATAGGTCCCTATAGTTTCTAAGTGCAAAATTAAATTTGCACAATACATCCCGCACTGTTTATGTGCAAAAGAAATTTGCACATAACAATTGGGAAATTGCAAACCAATATTTTAACAATTCTAATAATTACAAAACAGTATTAAAACAATTCTAAAAATTGCAAAATGATATTAAAACATTTAAATAAATTACAAATTAATATTTTTGTATTTTAAAATCATTAAAAAATTCTAGAAAAATTCCTAAAAATTCCTAATAATTATTTAAGGCTATAAATGATATTAAAAATTAATTAACACTAATTAAAAATAAATTTGAAAATCAGGGGCTTACAAGTCTTTCCTCCTTGAAAAATTTTGTCCTCAAAATTCACAAGGATTGAAGACCCGACAATATTCTAACATAGCAAGTATTGCAATCAAATGACTAAGGCTATGATCGAAACTAACCTCTAAGGTATCAAGCGGGAACGGGTGGTTCCCTCGCAGCGGTTGGATCGAACAAGTAGGGGTATCTCTCCCTCATGTCCGACTCCCTCTCCCAAGTAGATTCACCTGGGGAGTGACGGCTCCAAGCTACTCGCACTAGGGGTATAACCTTGTTCCTCAGCCTCTTCTCCCTCCTGTCTAATATCTCCACTGGCTGCTCAGAAACTGTAAGGCTCGGTCCGACCTCCAACTCTGAATGATCTAGCACATGACTGGGGTCTGGAACATACCTCCTCAGCTGAGATACGTGAAAGACGTCGTAAACTCCTGCTAGATTGGGTGGAAGTGCAACCCTGTAAGCTACCTCTCCGATCCTGCCAAGTACCTCGAACGGTCCGATGTACCTGGGGCTCAGCTTCCCTCCTCGTCCGAACCGGATCGTCCCTCGAGTAGGTGATATCTTCACTAGCACCATATCGCCGTCTGCGAACTCCATCGGCCTGCGACTAGCATCAGCCCAGTGTTTCTGCCTGTCCTGAGCTACTCTGAGCCTGTCTCTGATCATCCCGACTTTCTCTGCTGCATCCGTGATCATCTCTGGCCCAAGCATAACTCTGTCTCTGACATCATCCCAAAAGAGCGGTGTACGACATCGTCGTCCATATAGCGCCTCGAAAGGAGACATACCAATACTGGCCTGGTAGCTATTGTTGTATGAAAACTCTGCCAAGTACAGATGGCTCTCCTATGATCCTCCGAAGTCCAGCACGCAAGTCCTCAGCATATCCTCCAGTGTCTGTATCGTCCTCTCGGACTGCCCATCTGTCTGTGGGTGGTACGCCGTATTGAACTTGAGCCTACTGCCCAACTCCTCCTGCAAGCTCCTCCAGTAGTGGGATGTGAATCTGCTGTCTCTGTCTGACACGATGCTCACCGGCACTCCGTGTAGGCGAACTATCTGCTGCATATATAGCTCCGCCAACTTCTCGGTGGAAAGCCCCACCTTGAAGGGTATGAAGTGCGCACACTTCGTCAGCCTGTCTACAATGACCCAGATGGCATCCTTCCCTCCTTGGGAACGAGGAAGCCCTGAAACGAAGTCCATCGTAATATGTTCCCACTTCCACTCGGAAATGGGTAACGGCTGCAACAAACCAGCTGGCCTCTGGCGCTCCGCCTTGACCTGCTGGCAAACTAGGCATCTCGAGATGAAACGTGATACATCCCTCTTCATCCCGTGCCACCAAAGATGTTCCCGCAAGTCACGGTACATCTTGTTAGCACCAGGGTGAATAGAATATCTCGATCGGTGCGCCTCCTGCAAAACTGCCTCTACTAGCTCTCCCTTTGGCACGCACAATCGGCTGCCATGCCTTAGGGATCCATCCTCCGCTATAGTGAAGTCATCCAGCAATCTAGCTAATGCCTGGGGTCGAAGTCTGCGAAGACTCTCATCTGTAGACTGTGCCTCCCGGATCTGCTCCATCAATCCTGACTGAATGTCAAGCGCCATCATCTGTATCACTGATCCTGGCCGAACTAGCTCGATACCGAGCTTCTCCAGATCCTTCCGCAAATGCCGATCAATCATCAGGTACCATGCCATCGGATGCCTGCTCAGCGCATTCGCCACCACATTTGCCTTCCCGGGATGATACTGTAAATCGATGTCGAAGTCCTTCATCAACTCCAACCATCGTCTTTGCCTCATGTTCAGCTCTTTCTGCGTGAACACATACTTCAAGCTTTTGTGGTCAGTGAAGATTTCCACACGCTCTCCGTATAAGTAATGTTTCCATAACTTGAGTGCAAAGATCACCGTAGCTAACTCGAGGTCATGGGTAGGATAATTCCTCTCATGAGTCCGCAACTGCCTAGATGCATAAGCAATTACTTTCCCATGCTGCTGTAGAACACATCCTAGCCCCTTCCCAGAAGCATCACTGTATATGGTGAAACCTCCAGAACCTGAAGGTAAAGTCAGAACTGGAGCGGTCGTCAGCCTCCTCTTCAGCTCCTCAAATGCCGCCTGGCAGTCCTCTGACCAGATGTACTCTGCGTCCTTCCGCGTCAGCTTCGTCATGGGTTCAGCTATCCTAGTAAAGTCCTGGACGAACTTTCTGTAATAGCCTGCTAAACCCAGAAAGCTCCTGATCTCTGAAACTGACGTCGGAGCCTTCCACGTCTCAACTGCAGCAATCTTCCTGGGATCCACCGAGATTTCATCTCCAGTGACTACATGGCCGAGAAACTCCACTCGGTCTAAAAAGAACTCGTACTTCGGCAATTTGGCAAACAATCCCTCCTGCCTCAGAATTTCCAAAACTATCCGCAAGTGCTCTGCATGCTCCTCTGGCGTCTTCGAGTATATCAGGATGTCGTCGATAAACACTACGACAAACTTATCCAGATACTGGTGAAATGTCTTATTCATCAAGTTCATAAAGACAGCTGGCGTATTTGTGAGACCAAATGGCATCACCAGAAACTCGTACTGCCCGTACTTCGTGTTGAACGCCGTCTTCTGGATGTCTGCTGGCCTGACCTTCACCTGGTGGTACCCGGATCTCAAATCTATCTTGGAAAACACCTTCGCCCCGCTCAATTGGTCGAACAAATCATCTATCCTGGGCAGAGGATATTTGTTCTTGATAGTGATGGCATTCAAGGCCCGGTAATCAATACACAACCGGACTGTACCATCCTTCTTAGGCACAAAGAGAACTGGCGCTCCCCATGGAGAAGCACTGGATCGAATGAAACCCTTTTTCAACAGGTCATCAATCTGCTCTTTCATCTCTATGGCCTCCTTGGGATTCACTCTATAGCAAGCCCGGGATACTGGTGATGAACCCGGCACTAAATCTATAGTGAACTCCACATCTCTGTCAGGCGGAAGTCCTGGAAGATCCTTTGGGAATACATCCATAAACTCCCTAATGATAGGGTGTGGCGGTGCTGCGTCCCCAACTGTCGCACAACAGTTCGACTCTAGGCTGATCTCCGGCCCTGTCCTCCTGACACTGAATGGTGCTGTGCCTGGGGGACTGAACACAATACTACCCTCATAGCAATCTATAGATGCATGGGCATAGCTAAGCCAGTCCATCCCCAATATGATATCATAACCGGGAAGCGACATCACAAAGAATCGCCCTCTGAACTCTCTCCCGGCTATAAAAATAGAACATCTATAGATAGATCTAATAGGCACTGGTCCTCCTCCCGTCATCACTCTACTAATCTCCGCAGTAGGTGTAGCTACTAGATGATGTTTATGCATAAACTCTAATGATAGGAAGCTATGAGATGCACCAGAATCAAACAAATATACAGCTAGAAAAGTATGCAAATAAACATGACCGGTGATGACGTCAGCTAAGTAATCCGGCTCCGAAACCTGCTCCGGCTCCGGCTCAATGGCTAGACTATAAACCCTCCCCTGAGGTCCCTTCTGCTGCTGCAGATGCTGCCCGAACCTCTGCTGCTGAGTCGGGAGCGGTCCTCTAGTCTTCGCTACTGGGCACTCTCGAAGCTGATGGGTGGCAGACCCACAAGCCAAATACTGCCCCAACTTCTTCCTGCAGATGGAAGCGTCGTGGCCTACCCTCTTGCAGAATGCACAAAAACCTCCCTTCGGCTGCTGTCGGGGTCCCGGGGCTCTAACTGGCGGGGTCTGATGATGTGGTGTAGGGGGACGGTAAGTCTGCTGTGGCGTCGGCGCTCGCTGCTGGAAAGCATGACGCTTGGACGGTCCCTCATGATGTACAGAAGCCGGCCTCTTGCATGACAGAAGACGCTCCTCAATACTCCGGGCCAACTCTAGGCTCTGGTAGTAGTCAGTCGTACCGTTCGCCACTATAAGGATGCCAATGTCTGGAACTAGACCATGGCAAAACCTACGGGTCATCTCCTCTGGATCAGCAACCAGACTAGGAGCAAAACGGCTCAGGCGACTAAACTCTCCCGCATAGTCATCAACAGAACGGTTCCCCTGCTGGATGTTCTGGAATCGTAGCCCCATGGCTACTCTAGCAGTGGTCGAGAAGAATTTCTTCTTGAACTGGGTCTTGAACTGGTCCCAGGTGGCTCTACCTCTCGCGAACAGCGGCTCATTCCTGAACCAGACTCCGGCTAAGTCTATCAGCAGAAATCCTGCTGCCTCGACCTGAAGGTCATCCGGCATCCTAACTCCCAGAAGCTTCCTCTCTACAGAATCTAGCCAGTCATCAGCTACTACTATGCCCTCAGTCCCTGAGAACTCCTTGGGATTCAGACCCATAAAGTCCTTGACCGTCCCCGCTCTCTGCCGTGGCTCTACATGTGGTGGGACCACGGGACGTCCCTCAGAACGCTCCATGCTCTGGCGGAGTAGGGTAGTCTGCTCCTGATGGGTTGTTAGGAACCCCTGGATCAGTGTGAGCAGCTGGGTCCCGTCGAGTGTGACGGAAGCCTGGGTGGGTATAGTGATAGGGGGTGGTGGAAGTATCGGGTCCTGCCGGGCCTGGGATGTGGAAGGTGGTATCTGGGTCTGTGGATCTGGAGAGTGAGGAAATGTGGTAGGTGGAGGTGTATCAGTCAACCGGTCAGCTGACTGGATATGGAGGGCCCCATTCTCGGGGGTAACATACTGGGACGAACGAGTAAGCACCATCTAAATTATACATAAAAAGACTTATAAGGACTTATTTAAAGCAAGCAATCATATGCAAGAAAATCTAATTATAATAGCAAACATGTGACATATTTCCTATGTTGCAATCCTAGTATTCCTCTAAGTGTTCTAAGCGTGTTTCCTAATGTTGTCTAATTACCTTAAGTTCCTAATTGCAGGCATGCTTGGTACAATAACGTAACCAAACAGTTTAGTCAGGACCTGCATGGGCCACCACTAAAAACATGTCACGACCCGCTACCCAAATTGTTGGGCCAGACCGAGTCATGTCCAGCCTACGTTGAGATAAAACGTAGTAAGCTGTTCTAAAGACAACAGGATAAGACTAAATGTGCTAACAGTTCTATAAGTGAAGAAGAATCATAAATGCTCTAAACACAAAAGGCGTCGTATATAGTAAAATATCCAAGTACAAGTAAACTGAAATGTAAAACTGGATACATGTCCAGTTACAAAATGATATAGTCTAATACATGTCTACTCTCAAAAGTCTAAGTAAACAAAAAGACAACTAGGCGAGGTTCCCTGCAGGAACATCCTCGTAAAGCAGAGCCGGGTCCTCGGCAGTATCTCCATAGTATGTGTCACAGAGTAACTCCTTCTTAGTAAGGATACCTACAACGTTATCCTGTCAGGACGGGAGCAAGTACTAAATCTAACAAACATATAATACTGATCATGTGATGAAAATAAAATGACATATCATGTTGGTTCAGTTTTAGGTATGTTTTATCATGGCGATAGATATACATTTTAAAGTTTAAAACTGTAGTAGGTGAGTGATCAATCAATAGGTAATCAGGATGTACAGCGGTACATATCAATTTTCTGATGTGCACATACGTACACATAACAGCATCGGTGTATATCCATACACAAACGCGGGACCAGACATACGACACAGATACATATAGAATGTAGCGGTGCTCGATAAATACATACGGAGAAGGGGGTCATGATCACGTACACTACTAGCAGTTTCCCCTTAACCCGTTATTTAAGCATGTGAGAGATTATGAGATACTGTATAAACATGGTAGAAACTGAAAGTATACAACATGTGAAGTTCTAACTTGCTACCCCAAGGATCAGCATTTAACATGGTTGGTGATTCACAGTTTTATGGTTTATAGCAGTATGTAAAGTTCGTAGAAAGTACTTGCCTCTAGCAAAGCAAAACAAAACAAGCTGCGATAACAATGCTATGGATGTCTGGTAGCTCGTCACTGTAGAAGTAAATACAACAACTTAGTTTTTACACTAAGCTAAGACACTAGGACACTAATTTGTGAAACACGACTTGTGACTGGGCACCTAGCCAAAATGATGACTTGGCATAGGAGACCAATGTGGGGTGACACACTATGTTAACTAACTTTCTAGGGTCTTTATACTAGTGAGGGATGGGGTTCAACACGACTAAAACTCCAAATAACACAAAAAGCTACAAGTCGTAATTAATCAATAAATAAATCAAAAGATCATTGTGTTCTAACAATTTTAGAGATAGGCAAAAAGCCTAGCTTTTCTTAAAGTAAAGTACTAAAGTGATCCTTGTTAATCATAGAAATTTATTATAATTTTTCTGGAATTTATTAACCAGTACAAATATTTTATAAAAATCAGTTTTCCTAAGTATACAGAAAATGAGTTTTGGTTTCATATGCCAAACTAGTGGCAAAACAGTAAATTAAATACTACAAAAATTATATTAAATTAGCTAACTTAACATAGTATCTAAAAACTATTTTTCCATAATTTTAGCAATACTTTAAGTATTTTTAGAAAATCAAAAACAGCATTGCACACAATAATTAATTATCTGCGTATTTTGTCCATGTATATAATTTGAACCAAAGTTCAAATACAGGACCCAAGGCCATGAATCAAGTCCAATATGACTTGTACAGGTCTTGAATGTGTGAAAACACATTTGAGCCCAAATACCCATGCTAGGCTTGGACACCAAATGGTTGCAGTAATTTAAATACACTAAAAATACAAAAATAAATATTAATATTTTAATAAGGTAAAGTTATGCATAGTGAAAATATGCATACATATGTTTTTAAAAGTACATATATATATATATATATATATATATATATATATATATATATATAAGGAAAAATACTTAATTTTATAAGGCATATATATGTATATAATTATTGTATACATATATATATTTGTATATATATAATAATACATATACATCTAAAAATATATACATATATACACATATGTATATAAACACTAACTAATATATACATAAATTTACTAGTTATAAAGATATATATACATATACAAAATTATAGCTAATATACAGTATATATACATATATATATATATTCTAATATATACATATATACATATATATATAAATATATAAATAAAACAGAAAAGAAAATAAAAAGAAAAAGAAAAAGACAAAGAAACACAAAGAAAACAAACAGAGGGCTCGAACTCGGCCCTCTGTTTAGAGGGTGAAGACTTAGAGCCCTACCCGCTGGCCAGTGGGCCTGAGCGGGCTTGCTGTCAGGGTGGGGCTCGGGTTTAACTTAAAGAGTTCGTTTGTTAAAGGTTTAATTAACCCGATAAGGAAACAAACCCGACCCATTATGTTATACCGTGTCCTGACAGTTAGGGACACGGCTATGTAACACGATACAGTGTCTTGTATCCATACTCAGCACGACACGCACGAAATGATTCGGCCGTGTCCAAGCTTACCCAAAGACTGCCCGTGTCCTGGCGAGTCACCCACGTGAGTTCGAGACACAAATAGGACACGGAAATAGTACTGACACGTACGTGTCCGAAGTGGGGCTGCTGTCGGGGTGGCGACTGGACGGAGGAGACGTCGTGGTCGGGGCGCCTTGGTGGCGCTGCGGTCGTCTCGTCGAGGCGAAGCGATTGGTGGTGGTAACGATCGATGACGACGGCCGGTGAGGTGGTGGTAGGGTGTCGTCAGAACTAGGGTTCAGGCGGAATTAAGTGGGGAAGAATAGGGTGGTGGTCGGTGGTGGTGCGTCGTGGTGATGGTGGATGGGTCGGAGGGTCTGTGAGGGTTTTTATAGGGGAAAAGGGCGGTTGATAGGTCGGTCGGGCAGCCGAAAATGGCGGGGGCTGCCCGTCGGCGTGGCGGTCGTCGGTCGGGGGGTGGGGGGTAGGTTTAGGATTAGCGTTTAGGTCCCTGTAGTTTAGGTAATTGCAAATAGGTCCCTATAGTTTCTAAGTGCAAAATTAAATTTGCACAATACATCCCGCACTGTTTATGTGCAAAAGAAATTTGCACATAACAATTGGGAAATTGCAAACCAATATTTTAACAATTCTAATAATTATAAAAAAGTATTAAAACAATTCTAAAAATTGCAAAATGATATTAAAACATTTAAATAAATTATAAATCAATATTTTTGTATTTTAAAACTCATTTAAAATCATTAAAAAATTCTAAAAAAATTCCTAAAAATTCCTAATAATTATTTAAGGCTATAAATGACATTAAAAATTAATTAACACTAATTAAAAATGAATTTGAAAATCAGGGGCTTACAAGAGCAGCTAGGAGGCATGAGTATACCTTCAAGAGGATTGTGGACCGGACTGAAAGTCGGAAGCGGTCTCACGGCCAGATGAACCAGTCTCTAGCACCAACCCCGACAACTAGGGCTTTGACCATTGGAGCTCCGAGGTGGACGACTTCCGTTACGTTGAGTCAGTGTTCGCCTCCGACATATCCCCAGCAGCAGCAGCAGCAGAAGCAGTCTTCCGCAATGGGTTGCACTCATTGTGGGAAGCCAGGGCACGTGGATTCAAAATGTCGCAGAGCACAGGGTTTGTGCTTGGTTTGTGGGGCACCGGACCACAGGGTTGGGAACTGCCCGAATAGGGGGAGTTCATCTTCTTTAACCTTTTCTAGTCCCTCGGTTAAGGGGCCAGCCCTAGTACCAGTCCAGCAGCAACAACAATACCTGTAAGCCCCCTGAATTTTAGGGTTTATTTTAAATTTTCTGAATGAATTATTTTCGATAAGTATTTTATTATTTAATTATTTGTGATCATTAATGTTCTTTTTCGTGACTTTGACTTCTGGAGCGTCAGGGATGCCAATCTCTGTAAACTCTCTTTACGAGTTTTGAAGTAGACAAGATTATCTTCGTTTTGATATATCATGTCCCACTTGAACTCGTTCCCTTGTGCTCTTTTTATATCGCACAACTTCGGGTCAACATAGATCAATTAATCATTGAATAATTATTTCCACTTTTATCTTTGATCATCGTTTGCACGTTACAGTGACTTTTAATTTAGGAGCACCAGACCAGTCATTTTCTCAGAACCAACTCCTCATGAATGATCTACTCGAGACGCTCTTCACCTATGACCTTCGTGTCCCACTCAGACACTCCATTTTGTGCTTCATTTTCTTCGCACAACTTTCGGGTCAATTTAGGCCAATTAATTATCTACCGTAAAATCTGAATTAATTTCCAATTTAATTTCAGGACCCGACATCGATCCAACCTAGTCGACCCAAAGTATGGACGTGGCACACATGAAGCCTACTATCCACATAACGCCTGTGTTCCATTTATTGAAGTCCCCGCATATTATTTATTTACCCGTGATCATAAATACGTATTTAAATTCAATTATTTCACCTTATCCGATTTTGACCCGACCCGGCTTGACCGAACCCGAACCCAAGCTCCATATTGTCCTCCCATGACTATCCAAACACCCCACATAATTTTCCTGTTTCTCCTATTTGAAAATACCTCCCTCTCTCTAAATATCTCTCTATCTCTCTTTTTATATATATATATATATATATATATATATATATATATATATATATACATTATATATATATATATATATATATATATATATATATATAATGTAAATATCCCTCTCTCTCTCTCTCCTATAACAAACACCACCTCACCCCCTCCCCTCTCTCTACCAGCACACAGCACCCCCCCAACCGACTTCCCTTTCACCCTCTTCAAATATCTATTCTCACTCTGTCACGACCCGCACCCGCTTTTCAGATACGAGACGTGTCCAAGCCAGCCTACGCCGCAGAGTCGGCGGTAGAACGCTGTCAAGCCCGCAAGAAAATAAATGCTCAAAAAATAAACATTTGCTGTTCATTCACATTTCTACATTTATTACAACAATTATATTTAAAGAAAATACAAGACTTTACATTTAATGGAATTGATACAATTGCTATCTATTTCTAGGTTGTCTTCAGTATACCCAAGTCTTCCCCAGTGCTAAGAGTGATAGCGGCTAAACCTGAAAAATATTGGTTATCCAGACAGGATTGAAATAAGTACACAAACCGACGACAATGCAAAACATAACAGAATTAACAAGACATGAAAATAGCATATGAGATATGAAAGCTGTAAGAAAACTGATGACATAGCACGATAGAGAAGTAAACAAGGAAAAACTAATAAAAGACATCTATCTAGGTGGTATGAAATATCCGTTTCGACATGTGGACGGCTAGGGGGTAAATCAGGCACACTGCACGTGTCGTGTGCAGTGGCTATCATTCACGAGAGACACTGGAATAATTCTGGGTAGTCCACATGTCTACTAAGATATTTCCCCTCCCGACTACTCCGTGTGACGAGCGTGTCAACAAGCAGCAAGATATATGTATAGACATGAAATAAAAAGACTACTATGAATCGGAAAGTAATCAGAAAGTGCACTTGCCTGAGGTCCTTAGCTGGAGAAACCAATAATACCATACCACTCAATGAGCCACAATCAGTCAACACATGTAGAAGTCTCCGGATGCTGAAATAAATAGTACCAACGTTCTCAGAATTGGACCAAACATGGCGTACAGGACCAGAAAAATGATACGGTCCTGTTGGCGTAAGTTTCGTCTCGATATGACGAGCGTGCACAAAATAATTGGAGAATTTGCAATGTGCACGATACGGTGAATTTTGACGGATACGCATCAAATTCGTCGCGCACACGCGACCAATTTGAATTCCGCCAAAGCCCAGACGACCACGAAGCCGTTACGCAGCTTTTGATGCTTTCGGTTCTCGACCACGTCGTCCGGAATGGCGGGACGCACGTCGTGTGGATGGTTTTCAATGCTTTTAAAACAGGTTTTCGGGGAACTTCGTCAACGATTTATTTCATGTACACATAACAAAAAATAGAACTAAAAGTTGCGTTTTGATCTTGTATATGTTGTCTAAATTACCCTTCAAATAGATTTTCTATTGTGTCACTGGATCGATCAGAATCGATCGTCGAATGAGGGTGATTGGACTGCTTTTTGTGTTCTGTTATTGACAGACTTTTCGTGAACTTTCACGAATTGCCATAATTTTTCCAGGGAAAACCAGCCGAATCTAATTAAAGGGATTGATAGGTGGTCATATGGGCTACTCGTAGAAATTTACGGCTCGGATAAACATTAATCGACGAGGGAGAAAATTACCCGCGAAGTTGGGTCGCTGCTTCCGCAGTTGCTGCTATGTGATCTGATCCGCGCCGGTGCGCGCGCGTGTGCGCGCGGCCCTGGCCGCCGGCGATGACCCCCGTGGCAGCGCAGACGCCGGAGTGGTTTGCCAGGAAGCCACAGGGGCGCGGGTGGTGGCGTTGGATTTGAGTTAGGGTTTTGTTTTGTCGAATACTCTCTGTCAATCTCTCGACTCTCTATCATATATATACGATATGAATAACTGAAACTGAAAACTTAATGGGCTCGGGACTGAGGGGTTCTCTGCTCACAATTGATAAGGTGGGTATTGGGCTTAGCTGGCAGGCCGTGGGTGCTATGTATGTATACATACGGAACTGAAGGGGGAGCTTAGGGCCTGGTTGTTCGCTGCTGTTACTCGTGTGGGGGAAAAATTAGCTTGTGGGGAGCTAGGTTGGGGGGTCATTTGGAATGCTGTGTCTTAAGAAATGCCAGCATTAGCAAGGAGTTCCTGTTGGGTTATGGGCCTTGATGGCCTTGTGTGGGGGTTTTACTAGGCTGGGAAGCTATATGTGTTATAGCAAATTCTTTTCAGTAGATGGAAAACCCACAACAATTTTAGCAAAAATCATCTATACAACACTGCAGGATGACATCATTTGGAATAGGGTAATTCGTGAAGTACACGAATTATTCACAAAATGAAGAATTATCGCGAACTGAAGAATTATGCGCTAATACGTGCAGCCAATTATCTATTTGTAAATCTTTGAATAATTCCTGGACTCTGCTAGCCGAGTTTCCTATAATCCACACTTCAATTTCTGATTGTATCAAAAGAACACTCAAGGTAAATGATGGTGCCAACATATAACATGCATTAGCTATATTGTCTAAAGAAATATAACATGCCTTAGCTACATAAAGGGAGTGAAGCACTATATCTTACAATGGTAAAGTTCTAATCATATATATTGAGGCATGTGTCCAATAATATTCCATTAGAAAGAAAATAGTCCCAAAACCTCATGTAATAATCAATATGTCTTAAAGCTTTCAAACATGTTTCATTCATCACTATATCTAATATCTCTGATAAAGGTAAAAATGTTTTGTTGATCCTATATGTCCGAGGAAGATGATACAGTGATAGACATCCCTATTCATGATTCAACTGTTGACTATATTCTAAGGTTGTAGGCATTGAATCCACCTTATGCTTTGATAGGCAACCAAATAAACGTCTATGATAAACACGAATACAATGAGGTGACTATTATTTCATATACAAGGCATTCCAAAAAGGAGCTATGATTTAGCATAGGAGGACTAATATTGGCATAACGTGTTCTATCTATAAAATGTTAACAACAGATAATATTACATGGATGCATACTGTTCATTTCTAACATTAATCGACATACTTTATATCATACAAAATTCACAATGTGTATGGCTCACTGCTAACATGCATAATTTAACATGCTTAGCCTCATTAAACATGTTCAGCGTCTAGATGCCACCATTCTGGTTTAGGAATTTCTAAACGACATAGTTTTCCTAGAGTATATAGGTACTTGTAGCATTAGACATGTGAAAGTGATAAATAGCATCGCAAGTCTTTCTGGAGGACCACACTCAAATTAGAATCCTAACCATGGCTAAAATCATCTACCGTGGTAATAAAATAAAAATTATTTATCAACATCTAAAATCTCCATTCAAATAAAATAAATAATAATAAATAATTCAAAATTTCTGGGAAGGGGAGCTACAAATCTATCCACCTTAAAAATAATTTTGTCCTCGAAATTCTAATTCATAAACATACCTAAAATTCAAAAAAATAGAACAAATCCACTATTACCACAATCTTTTCAAATTTAATTTTTCAGAAATATTTATACCTCCTCCTAGCCATTTCGTAATTCCGAATCATCGAGGACTTCTACCCACCTTTAGTCACACTACCCTCGTCAAACACTTGACGCCATAACATTGTAACCCTCCAGCTAATTGCAAAAGTAACTACCAATGGATATCTATAGCATAAGGCATCTACAATCCTCTCCTATCTATCTAACAATCAACAATTTACACAAGTAGCTAAGAAATATTGGTAAACTCTAGTAAGCAGGACTATTCGTTGCTCCGAAATAGGAAGGACGGGGAGATAAGGCAGAATAATCGGGAGCACTGTGAAGTTTCAAGAGCAGTGGAGAGTTTCCAATGTTATAGATAGAAAGAAGTTTATGAACCACTGCCTTATCTGCTAGATTGGCTACTCTAGTCCAGTCACTTGCTATGTCGAAGAGCCCTTCGTTACCTAGAGTGGCCTGCCATCCGTGCAATACAGAAGTCTCGTTCTCGAAATTCCAATTCAAACAAAGTTCCATAACGGAACAAAATTTGAGGAATCAAGATTGGGGTCGTAATGGGTTCTCTATTTGGACATCACCCACCGGCTGGATGAACCTTGGGTTTCAATCTATATGGACTAGACAAGATTCCAACGATAAAACTATTTCTATTAGGTTAAGGTATCTTAGAATAGGTTTCTATCCAAGGGTTGAGCTAGTTGCCAGTCAGGTTGGTTAGCTAGGTTCATAGAGCCCGAAATACGCCTTCCGTGACCTTTGCGTTTAGGTAGCACATGAGGTCTCAATTGGGTGGCATACTAGTGGCTTGTGCGTAGTGGGCTTCGAGTAGATCACAACCATATACTGGGTCGAATGAATTGAGTCAAGGTTGAGGCTCTAGTGGAAGTCGGAAAGTATACTGGTATTATGGTAAGGGTTATAGCTAGTCCTTTTTAACCTGAAAGTCGTAGTACAAAATATAGTACAAGGGGACGGGTTTGAGTGGGACATGATATACCTAGATGAAGGTGGACTCGTCTAGATCTTGCATGTAAAATCTTTTGGAGGGTAACAGCTGGTCTCGTGCTCCGAATATTAATGGCACGGTCGGGGACACAAAATGACCTAAATGGAAGTGGGAGTCTACGGGGCACCAATCATCATCCTAGTGGAAGT
Source organism: Iris pallida (assembly GCA_029216955.1). Lineage (NCBI taxonomy): Eukaryota > Viridiplantae > Streptophyta > Magnoliopsida > Asparagales > Iridaceae > Iris > Iris pallida. Next base: position 20,148,914 of record JANAVB010043418.1, on the reverse strand, counting down.
TATTCTAATCACTTTGTAATCCTTGTATATCCTAAAATTTTAGAAGGCTTACATTCTACCCACCTTAGAGGCTAGAATATGGTGGCAAGGTTCCAGTCAAAGGGTTGGCCGATAGTAGCTACACTTGCGTGTACAACTATCATAGCCATGGGAATACTCTGTATCTCTCTACCAACTACGAGCTTTTGTCTTTCTAAATCAGTGAAAGGCAAAACAAATAAGGAGTTCAAGAGAGGGTCACTAGGTACCATTACATGATTCAAAGGCGATTGTATAACTCAAGAGGAATTATCAAAGCAGTCGTGGATGAGACCCTAGAGACATCTATATCTCAATCTACGTAGGATAATTGAATGAAAAGCGAACCAAATGCATCATGGTTGATCAGACCGTAATACAATGATTCTGATTAGACAATATGTTAGCGGGCGTCCCCAATAAATATATGTCTTGAATCAAGCTCGATAAAAGAGTAAGCTTGCAAAAACTAGGCCGTAATAGCAGCGTTGGTCAAGAGAGTCAAAATACGGGTTTTTTTTGGAAGAAGAAAAATAAGAAGTTCGAGTTCTGAGAGAATCAAAATCTTACCTAGTGTCATTACTTATATAGGCATTCTACTATCTTCTATCCATAAGGCTTTGGTCGACAAATGGGTTATGGACTTCTGAATTCTATACTCTGAGTAAATCTATTAATATCAGTCAACTACCTCGTCAATAGATCACAAAGACTACGGAAGGCTAGGTCGGGGATACGCTATCTAGCTTACGGAACTTCCACTAGCATTGGTTTTTGGATCTTAGGGTCGTACAGGGCAGCCCTTATCCTTTATAGTATCCTAAACTTGTAGTCACGTCTGAAATCACTTTACCGAGAATTTATGCCTCGCCCGTATACTCAGGCTGCGGTAAACTCTTGGTTCCGTGATTCAGGTGTGATATACTATCAGGTACTCTACCCTACATTGACACAAGGGTATCTAAGATCTAAAGAGGTCAACTAGGACAAAGTTTTAGCAATGTTCCATAAACTATATTTCTTCAAAATGGTTTCAATTCTATGGGTTGTGCCTCGCCAGTGCGCTGCTGGCTGCAGTGAACCCACATTCTCTACTCTCAAATAATTGACGACAGTGCGCTGCTGTCTAAACTTTGTGGGTTAGCTAATATTTCTCTAACTATAACCGTAAAATTTTATGAGCTTCTAGAGATTCAAACAAGTTGACTAAGAATGAAGCGTAGGTATTTGTCCTATCAGTCACTATATTTAAAATAACAGACTTAACATGGAGAAAATAATTAAAGACGAAAGAAATACAAACATTCTAGTATCTATTTTATATGCATTTCAATGGTTGAGGGAAATTTTAAATAAATCTACTTTGAGATTCGCATACGAATTGTAGAATCGGGAATTATAAACTAAATCCTTACGACAAAAGAGAATTTAAATAGGCAATTCTAATTTACGATATAAGGTTTATATCTAATAAAGCAAAAGAAAATTAAACAGTTCATCAAGATCAAAGCCTTAATTATAGATAAGCCTAACTTACCAAGGGAATAGCATATCTGCATGGGGTCATATTGTCATATCAAAATAATAGTGTCTCTATAGAGATCGGGCAAGTTATCTGAATTCAAAATATCATGGCCTATCTAACAACCTTAACTACCCAATTAGTCAAATAATAAGGGACCCTTATCCTAGTTGTCCTCCTAATCATTTTAATCCTATTTGTGAATGAGCATTTCTTAGGCGCAGGCTCGTAATAGTACGACTAACGTACCATCACGAGTTCGCAATCTTTTGCAAAAACTGACCTGCATGGGCCACCACAAAAACTTGTCACGATCCGCACCCGCTTTTCGGATATGAGACGTGTCCAAGCCAGCCTACGCCGCAGAGTCGGCGGTAGAACGCTGTCAAGCCCGCAAAAAAATAAATGCTCAAAAAAATAAATATTTGCTGCTCATTCACATTTCTACATTTATTACAATATTTATATTTAAAGAAAATACAAGACTTTACATTTAATGGAATTGATACAATTGCTATCTATTTCTAGGTTGTCTTCAGCATACCCAAGTCTTCCCCAGTGCTAAGAGTGATAGCGGCTAAACCTGAAAAATATTGGTTATCCAGTCAGGATTGGAACAAGTACACAAACCGACGACAATGCAAAATATAACAGAATTAACAAGACATGAAAATAGCATATGCGATATGAAAGCTGTAAGAAAACTGATAACATAGCACGATAGAGAAGTAAACAAGGAAAAACTAATAAAAGACATCTATCTAGGTGGTGTGAAATATCCGTTTCGACATATGGACGGCTAGGGGGTAAATCAGGCATACTGTACGTATCGTGTGCAGCGGCTATCATTCACGAGAGACACTGGGATAATTCTGGGTAGTCCACATGTCTACTAAGATATTTTCCCTCCCGACTACTCCGTGTGACGAGCGTGTCAACAAGCAGCAAGATATATGTATAGACATGAAATGAAAAGACTACTAAGAATCGGAAAGTAATCAGAAAGTGCACTTGCCTGAGGTCCTTAGCTGGAGAAACCAATAATACCATACCACTCAATGAGCCACAATCAGTCAACACATGTAGAAGTCTCCGGATGCTGAAATAAATAGTACCAACGTTCTCAGAATTAGACCAAACTTGGCGTACAGGACCAGAAAAATGATACGGTCCTGTTGGCGCAAGTTTTGTCTCGATATGACGAGCATGCACAAAGTAATTAGAGAATTTGTAATGTGCACGATACGGTGAATTTTGATAGATACGTATCAAATTCGTCGTGCACACGCGACCAATTTGAATTTCGCCAAAGCCCACACGACCACGAAGTCGTTACGCAGCTTTTGATGCTTTCGGTTCTCGACCACGTTGCCCAGAATGGCGGAATGCACGTCGTGTGGATGGTTTTCAATGCTTTTAAAACAGGTTTTCGGGGAACTTCGTCAACGATTTATTTCATGTACACATAACGAAAAATAGAACTAAAAGTTACATTTTGATCTTGTATATGTTGTCTAAATTACCCTTCAAATAGATTTTCTATTGTGTCACTGGATCGATCAGAATCGATCGTCGAATGAGGGTGATTGGACTGCTTTTTGTGTTCTGTTATTGACAAACTTTTCGTAAACTTTCACGAATTGCCATAATTTTTCCAGGCAAAACCAGCCGAATCTAATTAAAGGGATTGATAGGTGGTCATATAGGCTACTCGTAGAAATTTACGGCTCGAATAAACATTAATCAACGAGGGAGAAAATTACCCGCGAAGTTGGGTCGCTGCTTCCGCAGTTGCTGCTATGTGATCTGATCCGCGCCGGTGCGCGCGCATGCGCGCGCGGCCCTGACCGCCGGCGATGACCTGTCGTGGCCGCACGGACGCCGGAGTGGTTCTCCAGGAAGCCATGGGGGCGCGGGTGGTGGCGTTAGATTTGCGTTAGGGTTTTGTTTTGTCGAATACTCTCTGTCAATCTCTCGGCTCTCTATCATATATATATGATATGAATAACTGAAACTGAAAACTTAATGGGCTCGGGACTGAGGGGTTCTCTGCTCACAATTGATAAGGTGGGTATTGGGCTTAGCTGGCAGGCCGTGGGTGCTATGTATATACACATACGGAACTGAAGGGGGAGCTTGGAGCCTGGTTGTTCGCTGCTGTTACTCGTGTGGGGGAAAAATTAGCTTGCGGGGAGCTGGGTTGGGGGGTCATTTGGGATGCTGTGTCTTAAGAAATGCCAGCATTGGCAAGGAGTTCCTGTTGGGTTATGGGCCTTGATGGCCTTGTGTGGGGGTTTTACTAGGCTGGGAAGCTATATGTGTTATAGCAAATTCTTTTCAGTAGATAAAAAACCCATAACAATTTTAGCAAAAATCATCTATACAACACTGCAGGATGACATCATTTGGAATAGGGCAATTCGTGAAGTACACGAATTATTCACAAAATGAAGAATTATCGCGAACTGAAGAATTATGCGCTAATACGTGCAGCCAATTATCTATTTGTAAATCTTTGAATAATTCCTGGACTCTGCTAGCTGAGTTTCCTATAATCCACACTTCAATTTCTGATTGTATCAAAAGGACACTCAAGGTAAATGATGGTGCCAACATATAACATGCTTTAGCTATATTGTCTAAAGAAATATAACATGCCTTAGCTACATAAAGGGAGTGAAGCACTATATCTTACAATGGTAAAGTTCTAATCATATATATTGAGGCATGTGTCCAATAATATTCCATTAGAAAGAAAATAGTCCCAAAACCTCATGTAATAATCAATATGTCTTAAAGCTTTCAAACATGTTTCATTCATCACTATATCTAATATCTCTGATAAAGGTAAAAATGTTTTGTTGATCCTATATGTCCGAGGAAGATGATATAGTGATAGACATCCCTATTCGTGATTCAACTGTTGACTATATTCTAAGGTTGTAGGCATTGAATCCACCTTATGCTTTGATAGGCAACCAAATAAACGTCTATGATAAACACGAATACAATGAGGTGACTATTGTTTCATATACAAGGCATTCCAAAAAGGAGCTATGATTTAGCATAGGAGGACTAATATTGGCATAACGTGTTCTATCTATAAAATGTTAACAACAGATAATATTGCATGGATGCATACTGTTCATTGCTAACATTAATCGACATACTTTATATCATACAAAATTCACAATGTGTATGGCTCACTGCTAACATGCATAATTTAACATGCTTAGCCTCATTAAACATGTTCAGCGTCTAGATGCCACCATTCTGGTTTAGGAATTTCTAAACGACATAGTTTTTCTAGAGTATATAGGTACTTGTAGCATTAGACATGTGAAAATGATAAATAGCATCGTAAGTCTTTCTGGAGGACCACACTCAAATTAGAATCCTAACCATGGCTAAAATCATCTACCGTGGTAATAAAATAAAAATTATTTATCAACATCTAAAATCTCCATTCAAATAAAATGAATAATAATAAATAATTCAAAATTTCTGGGAAGGGGAGCTACACACTCTCTCTCTCTCTTTCTATTTAATATACACACACACATAAATTTTACTCTCTCTCTCACCTCTAAAAACACAACACACACTTACCACCCCACCCCCTCTCGGACGACAGCCCCCCCCCCCCACTATAGCCGAGCATCACCACCACCCTCACTATCTTTCTCCCCATCTCCTCCTTCCTCCTTCTCGTCCTCTTCATCATCTACATCATCTTCACCACCCTCAACAACACCATCACCATTAAAACCATCACCACCACCATTCTCTTCACAACCACCTTCACCATCACCCGAGCCACCACCACTTCGCACCCCACCACCACATGCCGCCGCTCCGCTGCCCTGGCCGCGCCTGACCACCACCGCCGTCGCCGGGCCAGGCCAGGCCGCACAGCCCCGCACGGCCACGGCAGCAGTGCGTACGTGCGCGTGCGCGCAGGCTGTCGTCGTGCGCCGTCGCACCGTCGCACGGCCGCCGTGGCCCCCCCTGATGCACGCGCACCCCCGACGACCTCCCCCAGTCCAGCACCATCCTCCCTGACGTGCCGAATAGCCTATTCGTGCATTTTGAACGGAATCCCGTCGGCGCGCGCGAGTTTGGAACTCAAAATTTGTGTCCCATCACAGCGACTTCGCACAGATTTTTTGGTCAATCCGACCGTTGGATCGGCGAACTCTTTGCTCCGTCGCAATCTCGGTATATAGCACTTCACTCTCCTCAATTTTTGTCCGTTAATTTCGTCGTTTGATACCTCAAAACTGGCCACCAAGTTGACACTTTAAATTGAACTATTTTTGGACAGTTTCGTGATGCCAATTTCGCGGGTTCGTATCTTCGTCGTCGCAGCTCCGATTGGCGTGCTACCAGTTCCTGTGCGCATCTGGTATAACCCTCTTTTTGCCTCCTTTAAGTTTCGTTTCATTATAAGCATGTTTGGTTGGTCGAATTCGACGCCAAAGTTGGCCGTCCGAATTCTTTAATTTGCACTTGTTAAATTCTATTTTTGAACCCGGGACTCCGGATTCAATTCCTGACACCACCAGTAGACTCGTGGCGTCGTTCTGACATGTTTTCATATAAAGTTTATTTCATTTGGAGAACGTGGGCCCTGACATGCATTTCGGTGCAAAGCGGGTCCCACTTTTCGAGTCAACGGGTCATTTTGAGATCGGCTCATCGGAATCCAATTTCGGATATACCGTTGAGTTCGTATCATCATTTTGGACTCGTTGACATATAATTTGCTGAGTTTTGAAACCATTTGCTCCGGTACGCATTTCGGTACAAACTGGATTCCAAATGTCCGCGTCAATGTGTTATTTTGAGATCGGCACATCGGAATCCTATTTCGGACATACCGTTGGGTTCGTATCATCATTCTGGATTTATGGACATATAATTTGCTAGGTTTTGTAGACTTCTATTCTGACACATTTTTTCGGTGCAAAGTGTGTCCAACGGCGGACATCATTTTGACCCAAAATTACCGTTTTGCCCCTGTATCTAAATTGGACTTATGGGTAGACTATCCTAGCTAATTTGACCATTCTGGACACGTTGGTGATATTTATTTTATCATCCGACAACATCTGTAGATTTTGCTTATGTATCATCCTTAATTTGTAATTAATTATTTTTCCAAAAATTGTTACTTTCTGTTTTTAAAATTTTATATATATTTTAATTTCTGTAAAAATCTGGAAAAAATTGTATTTAAATACTATGTTAATTTAGCTAATTTATTATAATTTTTCTAGTATTTAATAAGTAATTTTGGTATTTTATAAAAATAGGAAAACAGAACTCATTTTCAGGATACATGTGTTTGTTGATTTTTAATAAATATTTATGAAGGTTTATAAATTCCAGAAAAATTAGTATAAATTTCTATAATTAACAAGGATCATTTTAGTACTTTATTTTATGTATATTTGAGCTTTTTGTCTATCACAAAAATTGTTGGAACTCAGTGTACAGTTTGATTTATTCATTGAATAATTACGACTTTCAATATTTTGTGTTGTATTGGGTTATTGTAGTATTGGACCTCACCCCGCACTAGTGTATAGACTCTAGAAAATTAGTTTGGATATAGTGGCACTCTACATTAGACTTTTATGCTAGGTTCCCACTTGGCTAGTATCCAGTCATGAGTCGTGTCACACCACTAGTGTAATCTTGAACATAACTTAGAGGCTGAGTTTATATATCATTATTGACAGGACACCAGACATCTATATCTTCATACTAGTATTCTTGCTTTGCTCGAGGTAAGTACATCTACAAACTCATTTACTATCTTTTAATGCTAGAACATGTATTAACCCTGTTAAAATACTGATCCTTGAGGTAGCAAGTTAAATCTTCGCATGTTGTATTACTTTCAGTACCTGCCATGCTTAGGACAGTTCTTATATCTTCACATGCTTCTTACTGGTTCTCAGTACATGTTCTACTATATTTTATACTGCTCTCAGTACCTACCATGCTTATACTGTTTCCAGTACCTTTTACATGCTTTATACTGTTCTCGTATCACTCATATGTTAATAAAAATGGGTTAAGGAAAAACTGTTAGTAGTGTACGTTATCATGTCCTTCTTCTCCGTATGTATTTACCGAGCACTGTTATATTCTATATATAACTTTGTCGTATGTCTGATCCCGCGTTTGTGTATGGACATACACCGATGCCATTAAGGGTACATATGTACACTTCAGAAAACTTGATATGTACCGCTGTACATCCTATTTCACCTATTGACTGATCACTCATCTACTACAGTTTTAAACTTTAAAATGAATATGTATTGCCATGATAGACTATGAAATATACCATGTTCCTTATGTTACTATGATACTGTGATTCCAGTCATACCATGATTCCAGATATGCCATGTTCTCTTTGTTACTATGATACTGTGATCCCAGTTGTACCATAAGGCCATGTTTCCAGTATTTCCTGTTTTATAGACTTACCACACCATATTTTTTGTTGTACATCTCTTTCATTATATATTCAGTACTTTAGTTGTAGAGGTTGTACTTACTCCCGTCCTGACAGGATAATGTTGTAGGTTCACTTTTCGAGGAGAAAATGCTATGTGTTACATATTATGGCACTGATTTAGAGGACCTGGCCTTAGCTCTAGAAGAGGTCCCAGCGGGGAACCTTGCTTAGATATTTTTCATGTGTTTTGAGACTTAGACTTTGTTTTGAACTTATATTTGATACTGGACTTTGTCTCCAGTTAGATACTTTAGAAGTGTATTATTAAGTCTGTGCTTATGTTACCTTCGCTTATAGATGTTGTGTTGTGATGAACCTTTTAATTGTGATATTAGAACTGTTAGCAGCTTAGATCCTTTATTGTCTATTCTTAGAACAACTTACTACACTTTAACCAAGCGTAGGCTGGACATGGCTCGGCTCGGCCCAACAATTTGGGTAACAGGTCGTGACAATACCCGTTTTCGAGGCCCTTGCCGCCTCAGGCCCAAGCATTTCAGCAGCAGAACCCCCAGCAATATGCACAAGTCCAAGCTCAGATCCAGAACCGCCAAAGAGGTTTCCAGCAGAGGGGACCAGTACCCAGAGGGCAAGGTCAAGTGATGGCTTTGACCGTGGAGGAGGAGTTAGCATCAGGTGAGGTGGTGGCAGGTACTATTCTCGTCAACTCCTTTCCAGCATCAGCATTATTTGATTCTGGTGCATCGCATTCATTTATGTCTGTACGATTCGCGACACGGATAGGACTGGAGCCCGAGTCATTATCAGTAAGCCTCAATATACTTACTGGTAATGGACTTGTGGGAGTAGATAGAATGTTTCCCTCGTGTCGGATCGTAGTTAGCGGTAGAGATTTTTTCGCTAGGTTGATAGAATTCCCGATGGCCGATTATGATGTGGTCTTGGGGATGGATTGGTTGAGGGACCAGTATGCTAGAATAGATTGCCATATCCGCAAGATTATTTTTAGTATTCCTGGTGAGCCAGAGTTTTTATTTTCCTGAGGCGGAGTAGAACCTTCTCCTCCAGTATTTCGGATGGCAGTTGCAGCGGCAGTTCGATTTCCCAGAGTTGTAGAAGAGTTTCCCGATGTTTTCCTCGATGAGCTTACAGGTATGCCACCACAGAGAGAGATCGAGTTCACCATAGACTTGATCCCCGGAACAGCACCAGTGTCAGAGAGAGTCTATCAGATGGCACCGTCAGAATTAGAGATCTTGTATAAGATGATTGAAGAACTCAGGACCAAGGGATTCATCCGTGCTAGTGGATCGCCTTATGGAGCCCCGATGCTTCTTATAAAAAAGAAGGATGGTACATCTAGATTATGTATTGACTACCGTACCTTGAACTCAGTGACAATCAAGAACAGATACCCTCTCCCGAGGATAGATGACTTGTTTGATCAACTCAAAGGGGCGTCCGTATTTTCGAAGATTGACTTGCGGTCAGGATACCACCAGATCAGAGTCAGAGAGCAGGACATCCCGAAGACGGCATTTAGATCCAGGTATGTGCATTGGGAGTTCCTTGTTTTGCCCTTTGGAGCAACCAATGTGCCGACTGTATTCATGGACCTCATGAATCGTATCTTCATGCCTTATTTGAATCAGTTCGTGATTGTCTTCATAGACGACATCCTGGTCTACAACAAGAATGAAGCGGAGCATGAGCAGCATCTCAGAGTTGTCCTCCAGATTCTCCGAGAACACCAGTTGTATGCGAAGTTCAGTAAATGCAAGTTCTGGCTCGATCGTATTTCATACTTGGGTCATATCATCACCGGTGGTGGAGTAGAAGTGGATCTCCAGAAGATCGTGGCTATTGAGACGTGGCCGGTACCCAGCACAGTTACAGAAGTTCATAGTTTTCTCGGCTTGGTCGGCTACTACCGACGATTTATTTCAGACTTTGCACAAATTTTAGCACCTATGACCCAGTTGACTTGCAAGGATGTACATTGCTTGGACAGCAGAATGTCAGGATTCTTTTGAAAAGTTGAAGCGAGGCTTGATGACGGTACCCATTCTCACGCTTCCAGATGGGATCGGGGATTCTCAGTGTATTGTGATGCTTCAGGCAGAGGTTTAGGATGTGTTTTGATGCTGCATGGGAAGGTAATAGCTTATGCGTCACGTCAACTTCATGATCATAAGAGAAATTACCCGACCCACGACTTAGAGCTGGCAGCAGTAGTGTTTATACTTAAGCTTTGGAGACACTACTTGTGTGGAGATAGGATGGAGAGTTTTATCGACCACAAGAGCCTGAAGTATGTGTTTACTCAGAATGATCTTAACATACGACAGAGGAGATGGCTAGAGCTACTTGTGGATTATGACATCAACCTGCAGTATCATCCTGGGAAGGCCAACGTTGTTGTAGATGCTTTGAGCAGAAGAGCCGAAGTTTATTTTCTAACAGCACAACCAGAGTTGTTAGCAGATCTTCAGAAGATGGGTATAGAAGTTATCCTTCCTACCCATATGGCATTGATAACCAGTATGCAAGTTCAGTCCAGTATAGTTGAGAGGATCAAGTTAGCTCAGTCAACAGATTCTAAGCTTTAGCGGCTTATGGCAGAATATGTAGCAGAACGAAGACCAGAGCTATGTATCCATGAGGATGGTACACTTCGACATAGAATGCATCTTTGTGTACCTAGTAGTGACATCAGACATGAGATCATGGCAGAAGCTCACAATTTTCAGTATTCGATTCATCCGGGCGGTACGAAGATGTATCGTGATATCCGACAGCATTTTTGGTAGAATGGCATAAAGAGGGAGATAGCCCGGTTTATCTCTCGATGTTTAGTTTGCCAACAAGTTAAGGCTGAACATCAGAGACCGACTGGACTTCTTCAACATTTACCGATCCCAGAATGGAAATGGGAGCACATTACCATAGATTTTGTAGCTGGATTACCTAGATCCCCAGCTGGAAGAGATGCTATCTGGGTTATAGTCGACATACTCACCAAGGTTGTTCATTTTCTTCCTTTCAGGGTTGATCAGTCGACGGATCAGCTTACGGAGATGTACCTCAGGCAGATAGTCAGGTTGTATGGAGTACCAGTCAGTAATGTATCCGACAGAGATTCAAGATTCACATCGCACTTTTGGCGGAGTCTTCAGAAAAGTTTGGGGACTCGTCTCAAGTTCAGTTCAGCTTATCATCCGCAGACAGATGGTCAGTCAGAACGTATGATCCAAAATCTTGAAGATATGTTACGGTCATACACATTCGACTTTGGTGGTTCGTAGAAAGATCACATGTATCTCGTGGAGTTCTCCTATAATAACAGTTTCCAGGCTAGTATCCAGATGGTACCCTTTAAGGCCTTGTATGACAGAAAGTGCAGATCTTCGTTAACGTGGGATGATATAGGCGAGAGGCAGATGCTTGGTCCAGAGATGATCACACGGACTATTGAGGTGGTCAGGCAAGTCAGAGATCATCTTCGAGTTGCATAAGATCGCCAGCGTTATTGGGCCGATTCTCATCGGCGTTCCCTTGAATTTTCTGTCGGCGACCATGTATTCCTTAGGATCTTTCCTACTCGTGGCGTCATTCGTTTCGGCGTACGGAGAAAGCTTAGTCCTAGATATATAGGGCCATTCGACATTCTAGAGCGAGTAGGTGATGTGTCCTATCGTCTCGCTCTTCCGTCGTCGTTACGTAAGGTGCATAATGTCTTCCATGTATCCCAATTGCGACGGTATATCCCAGATCCGAGTCATGTCCTTGATCATTCGGAATTGGTTGTTGGTGCCAACCTTTCGTATGAGGAGAGACCCGTATCCATATTGGACCGAAGAGAGAAGATACTCAAGAACAAGACTATCAAGTTAGTCCGTGTTGCTTGGGGTACTCTTTGGGTGAGTCAACGTGGGAGCATGAGGATGATATCCGATCGCGATATCCCGCTTGCTGGACTCGTAAGGTATAATGTCTTCTTATGCCTTATGCTTTCAGCTTCATTGCTTGCATGAATGATTGCTTGATTGATTGCCTAGTTGTAACCCTCTTGTGATTAGTATAACTTGCTCGACATCTCTAGCCTCTTGATTAAATTCCGAGGACAGAATTCTTTTAAGGTGGGTAGAGTTGTCACCCTCGGATTTTGTTATACGTATTTTGGTATACGTGTACATATCTCGGACCTGTATTTCAACTTGTCCTAGCTGGCTAGTCTTGGGTTCTTGCATTGGCATGGGTTAATTAGCATCTCATGGTTCGTGTGGTCTATATTGGCTTTGGCATGCATCGGGTTCGGTTGGGTTCGGCTTGGTTTGGTTCGGTTTGGGTTAGTATGCAAACCCCTACCTACCACCATCCATCATTTATTAACCCAACAACCCGTCTCTCACCTCATTTATTTCTCAGTAACTCCCCTTCTTCTTCCTCATTTCCTTCTCCACCGAACACCCACAGTAGGCAAGTGCAACTTGCTTCATGGATGAACTCCATTTTTGTTGTTCCATTATCTTTCTTGCGAGATTCTAAGACACTTTAGTACTTAGCATTTTCAATTCCCATGGTTTATTTCTTGTAGATCTAAGTTTGTTGTATTTTTTGAATCTTCAAGGTTTTGATCTATTAAAATTGGTTGTTTCCGGAGATTGAGAGTTCCATGTAGTAGGAATTTCGATTTTACGCAAGTTTGGCTTTTAAATGGTTGGATCAAGTCTTGGCCGAGATGGGGTTTCTTGAGTTCTTGAGTCCCATGGCTGCTTGTCTTAGCCTTGGGGAGAAGACGAAGCCTTTTACGCACACGTTCTTACGTGCCAGCATAGTGTTCTCCCTTTACGCCCATGTTTTACGTGCCAGCGTTGTGTTTCCCCTTTCACGCACACGCATTTGCGTGCCAGCGTAATCCGTTCTATGCCGGGTTCATTCGAGCTCTACGCAGGGGCTACCCCCGCTCGCTCGAGTGCTCGCGCACGTAGAGTCTCGCTCGAGTGCTTGCTCGCATAGAGTCTTGCTCGAGTGCTTGCTCGCGTAGAGTCTCGTTCGAGTGCTCGCTCGCGTAGAGTGCTTGCTCGCGTAGAGTCTCGCTCGCGTGCAGCCTTGCTCGCGTAGAGCTGTCTTGCCTTGTTCTTGCCCGCGTAAAGCTATTTTACGCTCGGGATCCCTTGGCCTAGCGTAGTCTCGCTGGCGTAGAGACTTTGAGCCCCTTGACGTACCCCGCTTGTCCTATATGTTATTGCACCTTTTGTCATGAACTTGATAATCACGAATTGGTACACGACATGGTATAACAAGTAATTTGACGTGACATGACATGGCATGATATGACAAGTAAGCATGATGGAAACTATTGAATGCTATTGCGACGGCTAGTATGACTGACAAGAATGAATGTCATAGACACCGTGGACGATTATGTTTTATAATGAACCAGTATTGTCTTGCATCATGTCTAGGGCATGGACCCCTAAGTACCACGGTCAGGGGTACCTACTGAAACTGACTAAGGCTAATAACTAGATTAATCCAGTAGTCATGAAGAGATTTTCCAGCTACAGGCAATCCCGTTATCTGTGCGTCCCATCATAGGATTTGTAGCCTACCGTCGAGTATGGCACATTTCCAGCACACTGTCATGTGTTATACCCTCCAAGCTACTTAAGGGTACATACATTTCTTGGACGATGTACCCACATGAACTCAACCCCTAATGCCGTCTGGATAACCTGGATGGTCTGCAGGGCTTGTGGCTGTTGGAACATCTCATTGCATCTTGCTAGTAACTAGGCCTGTGATAACCCTAGTTAGTTAAAGTATCAAGCCGTAATTATTGTTTGGCCGTGAATGTTGGATGGAGTCTAACCAGTCCAAGTTTTGTCTTGTTCCAGTACCTGGCTACTTCAGAACATGATTGCTTATGCTTACCTTATCAATAACTGATCGGAATAATTTCTCATTCTCTTGATATTTATTGCCCTATTTAGATTTCATGTCTTATTATTAACTTTCTTATTTGATGATCTGATATGCTGGTTTTAGTTCTTAAGTGAAGCCTCATTTGTGACACTTGCTCTTTCTGGGATCTAACCCAGCTTGTTTTGCATGACCAGATACCGGAGTAGCTCCAGACGATCTCCCTACCTTCCAGCCAGATGGTGACCACCAGGCGTAACCCTGGCAACGAATGGGTTTTATTTTTGCTCTCCCACTCTATTGTAAATGTATTCTTTTGAGACGTTTAGCCGACGAGCACGTGTTAGCTCGATTGCACTTTACTTACTGTCTGCCTACGGGCTGTAGCATGATTAATAAATCCTAGGGTTGATCATGTATGACTGAAACTCTTGCTAGTTCTCATATTTTGTATGACTAGCTTCATGATCATCCAAATATGTAATGTATGGGACGTCTTCCTATTGTATATTTGGTGCTCTGACATCTTATAACTGCTATTACTTGCTTGAGATTGAGACAATAGGCTTATTCATGACCATAAGAGACTGATGGCTTATAGTTAAACCCTCATGTATCTAGACAGTCGTGACTGTATAACGAGGTGGGTTATACTTCAATATACGTAGCTGGCTGTGTCCGCCCCCGTTCTGTAGTATTCTGGTTCTGGGACGTGACATGTATCTTGGGTGTCTACAAGATTTTCCTCAAGAGACGGCATATATCTTTTTACATACACTCTAGGTGAGTTCTTTTAAAGAGTCTTTGGCATGAAGCATTTTGCTTCCTTGCAGTGCTACACCGCTATGACATGGCCCGAAGTCGAGACCCTGTCTCATGTGGTGTCATACCCCCTGTAGCATGAGGTCCAGCCTCTTTGTAGTGCCAAACTACTAGCATGAAGTATTTCGCTTCCTTGCGATGTTATGCCGCCGTGACATGGCTTGCAAAGTCGAGGCCCTGCCTCATGTGGTGTCATCCACTGTAACATGAGGCCCAGCCTCTTTGTAGTGATGCCTACCACTCTTCATTATAAGCATTAGGCCCTCTTGCCTATGTGCGGTGCTACACCGCCGTGACTTGGCCCAAAGTCGAGGCTTTACCCTCACTAGGTACCTCATGTGATGTCAACCCACTGTAGCATAGAGTACTACGCTCCTTTGAAGTGTTGTGCTACCCGTACTTCCTATAAAGTACGACAGACATCCCAGATTCCTGAGAACTCATTAAGGCTTCCAAGCCATCCTCTTACAGAACTTTGTTATTTGTAAAGAACAAACAGTAGACAATAGTGATTCTGGGTTCTTAATCCCACAACATCCCAAAGGACTACCCACTATTCCTGGTATTCTTCCAGTCAATGGTCCTTTGAACTAAAATCTAGATGCCTAGTAGATTTCTCTTTGAAATAATAGCATAAAACTTTATAGTATAATTGCAAAGACATAATATCAGAGTGTCTGCCCATCTTACCTGTTGTGTCTTCAACCAACTGGCGCTTGAGACTTTTGGTGAACGGATGTGCTAGATTCTCCTGACTCCAAACATCCACTACGGCAATGACTCCCCTTTTAATAAGATCATTTACCGCCCTGTGCCTTAGGCGCACAGTCCTCTTCTTTCCATTGAAGAGGTCATTTGATGCTACCGCTGCAGTCGCCTGGTTCTCGCAGTATATCGGTACCGTCGATATCTGCGCACCAACTATTAGAAGATCATATATGAGCTCATGAAGCCATTTTGCTTCATTCGCTGCAGCCTCCAGTGCATAGAACTCAGATTCCATAGAAGAGTGAGATAACATAGTCTGCTTCTTCGACTTCCATGATATAGCAGCTCCACCCATGGAGAAAATATATCCTCCTATGGACCTCTCACTCTATACTTCTGAGCACCAGCTTGCATCGCTGAAGCCTTCCACTACTTTTGGATCTTCGCAGTAGTGCAGTGCACACTTCTGAGTCCTTTTGAGGTATCTTATGACCTTCTTCACAGCATTTCAGTGCTCCATCCCTGGATTGCTCGTAAACCGATTCAGCATCCCCACGACAAAAGCTATGTCAGGCCTTGTGGCAGTAGTCGTATACATCAAACTTCCGATGACGCCTGAATACTCCAATTGTCTGATGCTTTCCTTTAGATTTGGTTTCAGCTTCTTGTCACACCTCTAAGGCGTATCGATTCCTAGAAGGTCCTGATACCCATAGCGTGTGAGCATCTTCTCAATGTAATGAGACTGTGACAATGTCACTCCAGTTTCCGTCTGGATGATCTTTATCCCCAAGATAACATCAGCTTCCCCTAAGTCCTTTATGCTGAACTTAGATGAGAGGAACTTCTTTGTCTCAGTGACACTTGCTAGATCTGTACCCAAGATTAGAATGTCGTCTACGTAGAGACAAACGACAACTCCTCTTCTATCAGTGAACTTTGTGTATACACACTTGTCTGTCTCACTGACCCTGTAGCCGTTTGATCTTATGACTTTATCAAACTTCTCATGCCACATCTTGGAAGCTTGCTTCAGACTACAGAGATTTCACCAACTTGCAGATTTTGTATTCGAGACCCTTAACAACGAATCCTTCTGGCTGTTGTATGTAGATCTCTTCGGTCAATTCATCATTCAGAAAAGCGGTCTTAACAACCATCTGATAAATTACCAGCTTGTGAATTGCGCTTAGAGCAATCAACATCTTGATGGTCGTCATCCGTGCTACTGGAGCATATGTGTTAAAATAATCGATCCACTGCTTCTGAGAAAACCCCTTGGCAACTAACATTGCCTTGAACTTGTCAACAGTTCCAGCAGACTTCACCTTCTTCTTGAAGATCCACTTACATCCGATTTGTTTTGCGCTTTCAGGTAGATCGACCAACACCCACGTATTGTTGGAGGTTATCGAGTCGTACTCATCATTAATAGCCACCTTCCAGAAGATAGCATCTCTGGTCTTCATCGTCTCATTATAGGTAAGCGGGTCTACTTCCACATGATAGGTGACAAAATCCTCTCTGAAGTTCTTCTGTCTCCTCACTCGCTTATATACAGGTTCTGCGAGTTCTGGTTCAATAGTTGTTCTTGCAGGAACAACATCTTCTTGGACTACCTCTTTGTAAGGAACTTGAGCCTCCTGTGTACTCACATTGTTCTCCGAAATGTCTACGAGAATAATATTCTTGTGCCTTGCAAACTTATCTTCAAAGAATTCTGCGTCGCGAGACTCAATGCTATGATTTGACTCAATATCAAGGAACCTCCGAGCATCACTCTTATCAGCATAACTCAGGAATATAGTCTTCGTAGTCCTTGTTTCCAGCTTCTGAATCTTTAAATTCGGAAGCTTCACGTACGCCAGACACCCCCACACTCGAATAACTTTCAAGTTGGGTCTGACCTTGAACCAGAGTTCATGAGGAGTGACTTCCGAAGTAGCATGCGGCACTCTATTCAATTTGAACGTAGTCGTAAGCACTACTTCACCCTAGAAGCAATTTGGAAGACCCGCAGTTAACAACATTGAGTTCATCATCTTTGTTAATGTTATGTTCTTCCTTTCTGCAACATCATTTGATTGAGGGGATTACGGAGCAGTTGTCTCGTTGATGATTCCATGTTCTCTGCAGAACGATGCAAATTCATGAGACCTATACTCTCCACCTCGATCACTTTTGAGTCTCTTGCATTGTTGTCCGGTTTGACGCTCGGCTTCAGCCTTGAAGTCCTTAAACTTCTCACTACAAAAATTTGTCAGATTAGCGACGTTACAAAACGTCGCTAAACTCGGTGAAAACGCCGCTAAGTGAATTTAGCAACATTTTGGGCGACCTTTTGTGAACGACAGAAAAAACGTGTCACTAAACGAAAAAATGTCGTAAAACGTCACTAGGGCGACGCTATTTGGCGACGTTAATAACGTCGCTAATTAGCGACGTTATTTGCGACGTTTTAACGTTGATGCTAATTAGCGCCGTATTAGGTGACGTTATCATGTGATTGCCGTTTAGCGACACTGTTGCGACGTTTTGGCGACGACGAGCTGACATCAGATTTGGTGCCACGTGTTGCCACGTCAGCATTTAGCGACGCGTTTAGCGACATTTATTAACGTCGCTACTGTTTAGCGACGAATGTTAACGTCGCTAAAAATGTCGCTAAGTTTAAAAAAAATAGGTTCCAGAATGCAAATGGAGCTGGAGCCTGAGCCAAAATACAGAATACAAAATACAAAATACAGAATCCAATCCCTGGGTTCGCCGACCCCCTCGGTGGAACACTCAACACCGGCACACACAATACATTCCAGAATATACAAAAAATATAAAGAAAAAATACTATCCGTAACGAACAATGTCAATATATAATATCCTCAACAAACCAAATCAATATCTGCAAATACGTACAAACTCAGTATCCTCAACGAAAAAACTGAATATCCCCAAATACATACAAAGTCAAAAATATAGTACAGTCGAAAAATGCAAAAACGAAACTACTGATCGCCTGGAGCTGGAGATGGACCCGGTGCTGGAGCCTGAGCTGGAGAAGCGCCACCAGATGACGCACAAATACCGCTCGAGTGAGCCAAAGGCATGCAGCCACTTCCCTCCCTCCATTCTCCCTCTCCGTCTCTCATGCTTTCATCGTCACAACTTTTCCAGTGCTGCTCCCTCTAATGATGATGAACGCAAAAATCAAAGACTCCCCTCTCCTTTCTCACTCTTCACAATTCTCACAACAGGAAGGATCAGTGCTTTCTAATTCTCTTCCATCCATCCATTCCTCCGTTCTAATCAAGCCTCTTCCTTCTCCTCTCCTCCACTATGGCTCTGGACCCATCTGCTCCTCCCTACTTTCCTTCTTCTTTTTTGACTCTCTCAGCCACATATGATATCCAGCTCAAGTGTAGAGTCGGGGGAGAAGAAGTGGGCAGGAAGAGGAGGAGGAAGCAGCACAGCCGGCGGCATGACCTGGAGGAAGTACAGAGATTTTCTTCAACATCCGTAGAAGAACTATAAGGATATATCTTTTCACAACATGTCACCTTGTCAAAGACCCTTAATGTGACAACCATGTTACCACGGTGTCGGAAGACTAACATGTCATAATTTTCTAAGCCGTGTGTTTTGACATAATCCTCTCAACTCTTTTCTCTTATGTAGTAATCTTGCATTTTTTTATGAAGTTCAAGACGACATATTTTTCCATTACGAGTCACTATATGCCGTCTTGGACTTCATAAAGAAATACAAGATTACTACATAGGAGGAAAGAGTTGGAAGGATTATGTCAAAGCGCACGGCTTAGAAAACTATGACATGTTAGTCTTTCGACACTGCGGTAACATGATATTCACATTAAGGATCTTTGACAAGGTGACATGTTGTGAAAAGATATATCCTTATAGTTCTCCTACGGATGTTGAAAAAAACCTCTGTACTTACTCCAGGTCATGCCGTCGGCTGTGCTGCTTCCCCCTCCTCTTCCTGCCCACTTCTTCTCCCCTGACTCTACACTTGAGCTAGATATCATATGTGGCTGAGAGAGTCAAATAAGAAGAAGGGAAGTAGGGAGGAGCAGATGGGTCCAGATCCATGGTGGAGGAGAGGAGAACGAAGAGGCTTGATCAGAACGGAGGAATGGATGGATGGAAGAGAACTAGAAAGCACTGATCCTTCCTGTTGTGAGAACTGTGAAGAGTGAGAAAGGAGAGAGGGGTCTTTGATTTTTGCGTTCATCATCATTAGAGGGAGCAGCACTGGAAAAGTTGTGACGTTGATAGCATGAAAGAGGGAGAGGGGGAATGGAGGGAGGGAAGTGGCTGCATGCCTTTGGCTCACTCGAGCGGTATTTATGTGTCAGATAAAATACAAAAAATTTGATTTTTCTCCAAGTGTGAGAACGGATGGCTCAGAACACACCCAAAATTTATTCTAGCATACATTAGTGTGAATCATCTATGTTATGTACATATGGTGTAGTATATATTTTTATCGAATCTAGTATCTGAAGGATATAACAGAATCAAGATGAACTCACATAATGTAATACTAAAACAACATCTACTACTATATAAGATATAGTGATAGGTTTTCGTATCATCATTGCCGAGGGATGAGGGTCGAAGGACAGTCAACTTTATCTACGGCTACATAGTTTCTGCCTCGCCAGTCGAATGGCTGCAGGGACTATGTCCTGATCACCATGTCGTACCGTAGATTTATGCAAATGGAGCTGGAACCAAAATACAGAATCCAAAATACAAAATACAGAATCCAATCCCTGGGTTCGTCGAAAATACAAAAATAAAGATTGACACACAGTTCTAATTCATATGTGTTTTAAGTGTGAGAACGGATGGCTCAGAACACAACCCAAAATTCATTCTAGCATACATTAGTGTGAATCATCTATGTTCTGTACATATGGTGTAGTATATGTTCTTATCGTATCTAGTATCTGAAGAATGTAACAGAATCAAGATGAACTCACATAATGTAATACTAAGACATCATCTACTACTATATAAGATATAGTGATAGGTTGTCATATCATCATTGCCGAGGGATGAGGGTCGGAGGACAGTCAACTTTATCTACGGCTATATAGTTTCTGCCTTGCCAGTCAAATGGCTGCAGGAACTATGTCCAGATCACCATGTCGTACCATAGTTTCTGCCTCGCCAGTCGAATGGCTGCAGGGACTATATGTCCCAATCACCATGTTACCAATTAACCAACCAACAAAACTATTTGTTACAAATATCGGCACTATCGGTGCGTTCGAATCGGAGTATCATATTTTTCGGTGTCAGAAAACAAATAATTATTACTAAATTATCAGATTTTTTGGCACTATCGGTGCCCCTGACCAAGCCCCCCCTACACCACCCCTAACCCGAATCCTAACCCTCCCCTCCCCCCTGCTCCCCTCCTCCAACCGCCCACACATACCCACCCCTAACCCGAACCCTACCCTGTAGTGCCCCGTCCCTACATCGTGCCCCATACTTGTCCATGGGGTGCGCGAGAAAGGAACACTGTCGCTATTGATTCGGTCGGGACCGATAGGTCGGGATCGATCGAGTCGATCGAACGGAAACGGTTGAATTAAGATCCATTCCTCGTTATGGAATGTCTTCTTCAGAACCAAGTCCCATATTCAGCGGGTTGCGCCTCGAGGATTGACTCTGCGGCTGAGTCGGGAGAGACCTCGCGTTGCTCTGCTTTTCACGCCGCTTGCGTTGGTTTTGGCTTTGTTTTCTGAATACGTTTTTGTGAATATTTTTGATGGTTTTCATGGCTTGCATTTCGAACTCGCATTTCCTATCGAACTCCTTGAATAATGCAGTGTTCTAATCGGTTGCTTGTGCGATTTTAGGTAATCGCGTAGGCGACGTCTAGCGCGACCAACAAATTCTCTTGCCGAAGTAAACTCAAGGTGAGTGGCTGACCCTTCTCTTCTCGACCCCCTTCTTAGGCAAAGTCGATAGTGTTGTTGCGAATGAAAAGATAAATGCAAGTGCATGAACACGAATGAATGAGCAAGTTCTCAAAGAAAAGGTAGGCTATATGTCTTAACAACTAAAAACAAGTCTTTGCACGGTCATGGACAACTTGTCGACAAGGTGAGCGTTTCCCCGCACGGCAACCCGAGGCCACGGGACCGTTGTGGGCAAAGGAAAACAAATAATTAGCTGTGCTGGTCATGGGTTAGGCGAGGACTTGCAGCGGGGCTCGCTACTCACGCTGAAAGGACCCCGTCTAACAAAAGCTAGAGGAGTCCACGATGGCTCCGAGAGCCAGTGACCAACCACATGAATATTGCACTTGGTATGAAAATGATAACAATTGACAGGGAAGAACATGGTAAGTTTTATAAGGCGCGGCGCGGTCCGCCGCGGGTATGTTCTGACGTAAATTACATTTATGCTTGTCATTACTCGTTTGAAATTTATTAGGATGGTTAGAAACATTCATGAACTAAGTCATATAAACTCATCAACCAAATGAGAGCTTGGAACTTAAATTTGCCACGTACCAGTACAAAGTGTAATGTACTGATCCTCGCTCTCCACGCAGGTACCCCAAATTCCGAAGGGTGTGCCACTTAAATCTCAAGACGGCGTTGACACTTTTGAAGCCTCGTCCGTGTAAAGGCTTGTTTCTGAATTCTTTTTGAAGACTCCGCATTCAGTACAAAAGAAGACCAATGGCGGCTCGGCTTCCTTCGATCGCAGGTGGAAAGTGTAACTATTTTGCTTGTAAAAAGGGATATAATGTATGGAACGACTATCTCATCGGCGTTCGTTTTGTAAGTCGAGTCATGTTGTAGCCCGTGCGGTAATGAATGTAATGAAGTCAATGTAAATGAAGTTTTATTATCAATAAAAAGTCTACTTCTATTTCAATTGTGTCAATCAATTTTTCTGCGTACTCTAACTTGACGTTGTGTTTCGAATAACCTTATGACTATGCCTTGTGCGATCGCAACTTAGGTTCGTACGGCATCACGCCCGGGGGACGACTATCGATTCTACGAAAATCGGGGCGTCACATAATGGTATCAGAGCACAGCTTTACATCCTTTGACCTCGTATCGATGAGATAAGTTGTTCCATACAATGAGTCCGTAATATTTTGTGACTGATGTGTTTGTCTTCGTATCGCAGAAGTGACGGAACCCACGGTCGAGCAAGAGCAGAGCGCTTCTAGCGGCTCTAGTAGTTCGCATCGTTCGCGGGGCGGACCTTCTAACGATACCATTGAAAGGATGCTGCACATGATGGAGGCACAGCGGAACCAGTCCGAGAACCGACATCAACAGACGGAGGAACGACAGGCCCATTTCGAAGCTCGCCTCGACGCACATGCTAAACTTCAACAAAAGCAGCTGGATACCCTGCAGCAGATCGTCCAAACAATAGTGGCCAACGGGAATTCTGCAACTGTGCCTACCATCACCGCACCTGCTGCCACCGTGCCGACGATCCAACCCATTGAAGTCGATACGGAGGATCCCGAGCGTCAACCAGCGGCACCGAAAATGTACAACTTTGAAGTGTCAGAATTCAAGAAGGCGTGATGTACTTCCTTCAGCGGTACCGAAGGCCCTTCCATAGCGATCGACTGGTTGGAAGAGCTGGAAGATCACTTCGAGCTTCTCGGCATTGAAGAGTCGAAGCAAGTCGCATGCGCACAACTTCAACTACGGTTGAACGCGCACGACTGGTGGGCCGTCCGCAAGCGAGCAATCCGATCGGACAACACCACCGCGCCGATCTCTTGGGCTTTGTTCTGCAAAGCTTTTGAAGCTCAGTACCTTCCGACAGCCGTTCGTCAAGCGAAGGAGAATGAATTCATGCAGTTGAAGAAAGGGAGCCGGACAGTGGAACAGTATGCCGCAGAATTCAACAAGTTGTCTACATTTGTTGGTCAGTTTCTGCCTACTGAAGAGTGCCGTGTGCGACGATTCGAAGTGGGTCTGCGATACTCTATCGGTGCGCATGTCGGGGTCCCGGAGTACAAGACCATGGGCGAGGCTCTGAATCACGCTCTTCGCCTTGAGAACCTGCATCCTTCCGGTGCTGACGACGTTGTGCGCCACTCCAATCACAAACGTACTAGCTATACGGGAGGCAACAACGACGCGTCAAATCGTCCAAATAACGACGGCTACAAGGGTGAGAAAATGATACCTAAGTGCATCAATTGCGGGCGAGTCGGACACCATGCCAGCAACTGCTTTTCTCGTAATATTGAATATTTTGCTTGCGGACAGATGGGTCACAGGGTCCAAAATTGTCCAAGCTTTCGTCAGACTCGTAACGCTCCGCCACAACAACACCGTCAAGAGAATCGAGGATAGGCACCTCGACCTCCTCTGCCCACTCAACCTGTACCACAAAATGGCCGAGACCGTCGCCCCAACACTCAGGGCTGCGTCTAAGCCATAACTCGAGACGAAGCGCTGGCATCAGATACAGTAGTATCAGGTATACTAAAATTCAATAATGTGCCTGCTCGTGTGTTATTTGATTCAGGTGCTTCGTATAGTTTTATATCGGCAGACTTTGCCGTCGAGCACAAATTTCCTGTAATATCATTAGATCTCGACCTTAGCGTAAGCACACCTTCGGGCACACCAATTCTTACAAACTTAGCTTACGCCGACGGGATTATCTGTATCAGCGGTCAAAAGATCGGTCTGGATGTGATAGTTCTAGACATGAAGGACTTTAACATCATTCTGGGAATGGATTGGCTCAGGCCGTGCAACGCAACCATAGACTGCGCTGAAAAGAAGGTCACATTCCGCATACCTGGAGTGCCTGAATTCTGCTACTCGTGTGGTGAGACGTCGCCGACCTGCATGGTGATCTCCGCAATATCTGCTCGACGAATGCTGCATTCTGGGTGCGAAGGCTATCTAGCTTCCGTTCGAGACATGCGACAGGATGGTGCAAACGCAGATCAGACCGACGTTGTGGCAGAATTCCCAGACGTGTTCCCGAACGAGCTACTCGGCATGCCGTCCGATCGAGAAATAGAGTTCACCATCGACACATTCCCCGACACCCGGCCGATATCGAAGGCTCCGTACAGAATGGCCCCTGCAGAATTGAAGGAATTGAAGGCACAACTACAAGAATTACTCGACAGAGGATTTATCTGTCCGAGTGTCTCGCCGTGGGGTACGCCCGTGCTATTTGTGAAGAAGAAGGATGGATCGATGTGACTCTGCATCGACTATTGGGAATTGAACAAAGCCACCGTCCGAAACAAATACCCCCTGCCCCGCATCGACGACTTGTTCGACCAGCTCCAAGGTACAATGGTGTTTTCGAAGATTGATCTGCGATCGGATTATCACCAACTCAAGGTTAAGCCAGATGACGTGCCGAAGTCCGCCTTTCGCACTCGTTACGGCCACTATGAGTTCTTGGTAATGCCGTTCGGTCTGACAAATGCCCCTGCCGTCTTCATGGATCTAATGAATCGGGTATTCTGTCCGTTCGTTGACAAGTTCGTAGTAGTCTTCATCGACGACATCCTCGTCTACTCGAAGGATCGAGCGCAACATGCAGAGCATCTGCGGACGGTACTCCAAACCCTTCGAGTTAATCAGTTGTACGTAAAGATGAGCAAGTGCGAATTTTGGCTGAACAACGTCTCATTCCTTGGGCACATCATCTCCGCCACGGGCATCGCAGTCGATCCGAAGAAAGTCGAAGCAGTTGCTGATTGAAAACGGCCCGCATCAGTTAGCAAAATTCGAAGCTTCCTAGGCTTGGCGGGATACTACCGACGCTTCGTGAAGGACTTCGCGAAGATTGCATCGCCGTTGACTCGCCTCACCCAGAAAGGAGTCACATTCAAGTGGTCAGACGACTGTGAAGCTTCCTTCTAGGAGCTCAAACAACGGCTCGTTTTGGCCCCGATACTTGCTCTTCCTGAAGGGACGGAGGGATTTCAAATCTTCAGCGATGCTTCTGGCCAGGGCTTGGGGTGTGTGCTCATACAGCGGGATAAGGTGATATCTTTTGCTTCCCGGCAGTTGAAGCCGCACGAGAAGAACTACCCCACGTATGACCTAGAACTAGCGGCAATTGTGTTCGCGTTGAAGCTGTGGCGTCACTATCTCTATGGCGTGGCGTGTAAGATTTATACGGACCACAAAAGCCTCAAGTATCTCTTCACCCAGAAAGAATTAAATTTGCGGCAGAGGCGATAGCTCGAACTGATCAAAGACTATGACTTATCAATCGACTATACGCCAGGCAAGGGAAATGTGGTAGCGGATGCGCTGAGCCGGAAGTACTTAGCTTCGTTATGCATCAACGATCGACTGCTGCGTGACTTGGAAGGAATGGGCATTGAACTCCGAGTTCGTTTCAGAGACGTGAAACTAGCGCAACTGCGGGTGAAACCGAGCCTACTAGAGAGGATCAAGTCTACACAAAAGGACGACCCATACCTGGAGAAGATGCGGAAGCTGATATCGACAGGGAAAGCGTCCGACTTTGCAGAGGACGAGTTGGGAGTATTGTGTATGGAAGGACGGCTATGCGTACCGGACGACGCAGAACTTAGAAACGAGATAATGTCGGAGGCGCATTATACAAAATATTCCTTGCATCCTGGCAGCACCAAGATGTATAAGGACCTCTGCATTGTCTTTTGGTGGCACGGCATGAAGAGGGACGTAGCGCTCTTTGTGTCAAAATGTATGGCCTGTCAACAAGTCAAAGTCGAGCACCAGCGACCGGGCGGAGAGATACAGAACCTCGCCATTCCAAAGTGGAAATGGGATCACATCACTATGGACTTCGTTGTTGGCTTGCCGAGGACGTCACGGAGAAACGACGCCGTCTGGGTCATCGTCGATCGACTAACCAAGTCAGCGCACTTTATCGCCATCAAAGTTACTTGGAGCGTCGACCGCCTTGCTCAGATATACTTTGATGAAATAGTTCGGCTGCACGGGGTCCCAGTTTCTATCGTCTCTGATCGGGATGGACGGTTCGTAGCGCGCTTCTGGAGTAGTCTTCATTCAGCACTGGGGACCAAGTTGAAGTTCAGCTCAGCTTATCATCCTCAGACTGACGGCCAAACAGAGAGGGTGAACCAAATTCTCGAAAACATGTTACGACTCTGTGCGATCGACTTGAAGTCAAGTTGGGACGTCCATCTACCGCTGGCCGAGTTTGCATACAACAACAGCTATCAGTCCAGCATCCAAATGGTACCGTATGAAGCTTTGTACGGCCAGAAGTACAGATCGCCCATTTGCTGGGATGAAGTCGAGGAACGACAGATACTTGGTCCGGAGCTGGTGGAGCAGACCGTGCTGAAGGTCAAGTTAATACGAGAGAGATTGAAGATAGAACAAAGCCGGCAAAAAAGCTATGCCGACACGCACCGACGCCCCCTCGAGTTCTCGGAAGGCGACCATTGTTTTTGAAAGTCATGCCCATGCGGGGAGATTCCAGGTTCGGTGCGAAGGGGAAATTGAGCCCAAGATTTGTTGGCCCGTTCGAAATATTGAAGCGAGTCGCCCCGGTAGCTTACAAAATTGCCTTGCCGCCTGCGTTGTCAGAGGTACATGACGTCTTTTACGTATCGCAATTGCAGAAGCACGTGCATGATCCGAGCTATATTGTGGATTTGGGTAAGCTGGACCTGAAGGCAGACTTGTCATATGTCGAAGAGCCGGTGCAAATCTTGGAGCGCAAGGATAAACTTCTTCGCAACCGTGCTATTCCCCTCGTCCGCGTCCTCTGGAGGAATCATTCGGTCGAAGAGTCGACGTGGGAGCTTGAGTCAGAAATGAAGGAAAAGTTCCCTTCATTGTTCTCGTAGAGGTAGGTTCTATTTTAAGTTTCGAGGACGAAACTTTTTCTTAATTGGTTATGGTGTAGTGCCCCATCCCTACATCGTGTCCCGTACTTGTCCACGGGGTGCGCGAGATAGGAACATTGTCGCTATCGATTCGGTCGGGACCGATAGATCGGGATCGACCGAGTCAATCGAACGGGAACGGTTGAATTAAGATCCATTCCTCGTTATGGAATGTCTTCTTCGGAACCAAGTCCCATATTCAACGGGTTGCGCCTCAGGGATTGACTCTGCGGTTGAGTCGGGAGAGACCTCCCGTTGCTCTGCTTTTCACGCCGCTTGCGTTGGTTTTGGCTTTGTTTTCTGAATGCGTTTTCGTGAATGTTTTCAATGGTTTTCATGGCTTGCATTTCGAACTCGCATTTCCTATCGAACTCCTTGAATAATGCAGTGTTCTAATCGGTTGCTTGTGCGATTTCAGGTAATCGCGTAGGCGACGTCTAGCACGACCAACAAGTTCTCTCGCCGAAGTAAACTCAAGGTGAGTGACTGACCCTTCTCTTCTCGACCCCCTTCTTAGACAAAGTTGATAGTTTTGTTGCGAATAAAAAGATAAATGCAAGTGCACGAACACGAATGAATGAGCAAGTTCTCAAAGAAAAGGTAGGCTATGTCTTAACAACTAAAAACAAGTTTTTGCACGGTCATGGACAACTTGTCGACAAGGTGAGCGTTTCCCCGCACGGCAACCCGAGGCCACGGGATCATTGCGGGCAAAGGAAAATAAATAATTAGCTGTGCTGGGCACGGGTTAGGCGAGGACTTGCAGCGGGGCTCGCTACTCACGCTGAAAGGACCCCGTCTAACAAAAGCTAGAGGAGTCAACGATGGCTCCGGGAGCCAGTGACCAACCACACGAAATATTGCACTTGGTATGAAAATAATAACAATTGATAGGGAAGAACATGGTAAGTTTTATAAGGCGCGGCGCGGTCCGCCGCGGGTAAGTTCTGACGTAAATTACATTTATGCTTGTCATTGCTCGTTTGAAATTTATTAGGATGGTTAGAAACATTCATGAACAAAGTCATATAAACTCATCAACCAAATGAGAGCTTGGAACTTAAATTTGCCACGCACCAGTACAAAGTGTAATGTACTGATCCTCGCTCTCCACGCAGGTACCCCAAATCCCGAAGGGCGTGCCACTTAAATCTCAAGGCGGCGTGGACACTTTTGAAGTCTCGTCCGTGTAAAGGCTTGTTTCTGAATTCCTTTTGAAGACTCCGTATTCAGTACAAAAAAAGACCAATGGCGGCTCGGCTTCCCTCGATCGCAGGTGGAAAGTGTAACTATTTTGCTTGCAAAAAGGGATGTAATGTATGGAATGACTATCTCATCGGCGTTCATTTTGTAAGTCAAGTCATGTTGTAGCCCGCGCGACAATGAATGTAATGAAGTTAATGTAAATAAAGTTTTATTATCAATGAAAAGTCTACTTCTATTTCAATTGTGTCAATCAATTTTTCTGCGTACTCTAACTTGACGTTGTGTTTCGGATAACCTTATGACTATGCCTTGTGCGATCGCAACTTAGGTTCGTACGGTATCACGCCCGAGGGACGACTATCGATTCTACGAAAATCGGGGCGTGACATACCCCTAGCTCCCCTCCCCCAGCTGTCCTCGTCCTCCCTGCCCTACCCCCCAGCCACCCCCCACTCACCCCCGAACCACCCGCATCCCCCCAGCCCTTCCCCCCCGAGCCACGTGCACCGCCCCAACCACCAACAACCAAAGCAGCCGGAGAGAGAGGGGGAGGAGAAGAGTACCATGTACCGGAGAGGGAGGAGAGTCGCCGGAGAGAGTGAGAGTCGCCGGAGAGAGTGAGAGCGCCGGAGAGAGTGAGGGGGAGGAGAGAGAGAGAGAGAGTAAAATGAGAGGAAATGAATGTAGCTTCCCTTCCCGGAGAATTTTTTTCAAAATATTTTTTATTATTTATTTGATTTAAATAGTGATTTTAGAAGTTATAAATAATTATTTTAATTAATTATTACGGTAGATGACTTTAGCCATAGTTGAGTTTTGAAGTACTAGACGACTAGGATTTGTGGCACGGGAGATGTAGCAGTGTGCCTTGACTAGTGTACTAGCCATGCCCGGGGAAACCTAGCCATAGGGATATCCTAACTAGGAAAACCAGGCCAAGTTGTGACATGACCACTATAAATAGTTAATTATTTATTATTAATATTATTTGACGTTGAGTGATCCGGTTATACCGAACTAGTCCATATTGGGGCCAAGTCAAATCCAAGCCCATGTAGTAAGATAGTGAGACCAAAGACGTCTATGTTGACGTACATATTGCACTTATTATTTCTGATTGTTAATAAGCATTCTGTATATAAAGGATTTATATCCATAAAAATAATTTATTGTTACTGAATTAATATTCTATTTTAGAAATAGGTCAACACCTTCCTAATTACTCTTATGCATGTTAGGATATTTAGATTACATATTCTGTCTTTACACTTATTATAGATTTTCCTTATTAGTTATCTTTATTATTGTTATTTATATTGTGGTTAGATTTATAATGATAAAAATATATTATTTAATATTCTAGATTATTTGTGAGATAAATATTATATTCTTTATATTGAATTTGAGGTATATAAATATATATGTATACGTGTATATATATATGCGTATATAAATATAGATATATAGGTGTGCGTGAGTATATATATATATATAAATATATATATTAGAATTGTGTGCATGTATATATGTATAAATAAATATATATTATATGTGTCTAAGAGTATATATATATATATATATATATATATATATATATATATATATATATATATATATATATATATATATATATATATATATATATATATATATATATATATATATACTCTTATATATATATATATATATATATATATATATATATATATATATATATATATATATATATATATAAGAGTATATATATATATATATATATATATATATATATATATATATATATATATATATGAGTGTATATATATATATATATATAAATATATGTAGTATATGTATACCTATACGTGTATATATGTATATGAATATATATATACATATATGTATTTTAAGCTAAGAAGAAGAAAACCAATGAAGTTTAGGCCGAGCCCAGCCACATAGGCCCAGCCCAAGCCAGGCTCGGCCCAATTTCAATTCCCTCCCATCCCAAGACCCAGCTGAACCAACAACCCACAGCCTGAGTTTTTCCCCAGGGCTGCAACAGTTGTTTTTTTGCGCGTATACATATAGAGCCGGGAGCGGGGGGGTCGAGAAAAACCTAAAACTCTAAACACTTCAATGCCGCCACCACGCCGCTATCCCAGCCACCCTGGGCTCCCGCAGGCATCCACGTCCGCCGGCGCCACCACCGCGCGCGGCCAGGGACGTCGGCCAGGCTGGCAATTCCGGCAGCAGTCGCACGAACCAGGGGACTGTTGTTCTGAAACCGAGTCGAGCACCCTTATTTCGAGGTAAATTTCTCTCCAAATTCGCGATTGTTTTTCACCCTATCGAATCCAGCATGTAGCCAACATGACCCCCCACAAATCCCTTCAAAGGAATTTAGATAAAACGCAATGGGTCGATCAGAAATTCGACACAAAGTCGAAGGAAAACATACCCAAAAACAGAGTATAGAACCAGTCTTGAACCCCAGTTCGAGGTCCGATTCTAGTCGACCTGTTATCAGTTTAAACATTCTACCTGAACAAACTTATAGACCATCTATATCACTCCAGAACCCTTTTTGTAGTTTCAAAAATTATTGATTATAAGCGGAGAAAACTGATCCCGAATACCGACAAAAACCTATTTTAAAAATCAATAAAACCTTCGATACGACGTGCGTTCCGCCAAACCGGACGACGTGGTTGCGAACCGAAAGCATCGAAAGTTGCGTAACGGATTCATGGTCGTGTAGGCTTTGACAGAATTAAATTGGTCGTGTGTGCGCGACGAATTTGATACGTATCCGTCGAAATTTACCGTATCGTGCACTTTGCAAATTCTCCAATTACTTTGTGCACGCTCGTCAGATCGAGATGAAACTTGTGCCAACAGGACCGTATCGTTTTTCTGGTCCTGTATGCCAAGTTTGGTCCAATTCTGAGACCGTTGACAAAATCACCGTTTTGCGGGCCTCACGGTTCCACTCAACGGGCGATTTTGTGCACGGCCTGCCGGAATCCAACTTTGGACATACGGTTGGGTTCGTATCGAAAAACTGGATCCGTAGACATATAGTTTGACGACTTTAGAGACCATTGACTCTGGCACGCTTTTCGGTGCAAAGCGGGTCCAACGACGGACATCATTTTTACTCGAAATTACCGTTTTGCTCCTGTGTCCAGAATTGGACTTATGGACAGGCAATCCTAGCTAATTTGACTATTCTGAGAATGTTGGTAATGTTTGTTTCAGCTTTTGGAGACAGTTGTGATGACTTGGACGTTATGCGTACCAGTTGACGGTATTTATGGGTTCTTCGCGCTGCCACCAGGCAAGTATACCTTGCCTCCCTCTACAGTTTACTTTCATACATATTTCTATTATTATACAGTTTTACCAGTTGGTTATTTACTTGTGATTTGTATAGCGTACATGCTAGTATAGTTATAGTCCTTGTACATGGTTAGCCTTGTTAGTTCATATTGGATTAGTTCTCTCGTGTATCGTGATTGGGTCGTGTCGTGTCTTCACCCGTGTCTTGACTGAGTCGTGTCTGTAAGTATGAGTGAGTGAACTGCTATTCCTTTGTCTTTTCCACAACCTGCGAGTGCACACACGGGGCGAGGGTTGCCTTTGCACCTGCGAGTCCACAATCGGGGCGAGGGTGACTTGTCTTGAAACTGACCTGCGAGTCCACAATCGGGGCGAGGGTTGGTTATCCATTGATCTACCAGCAGTTTATTTATGCATACTTGATCCTGTGTCCATGTTCATACTTACCTGTCAGTAGCCACGTGTCAGTTTCCTGTCTAGTTCTTGTTTATATTATTGCATGATTAAACTGTTAGATATGCATGTTTTATGTATCTTGCTAGTCCTCTGAGGACCTGATGATCTCTTTAGGTTTAGCGACTGCATGGAGTTAGTTAGCAGAGCAGGATGGTAGAGGATTGCGATGTTTGATACAGGTATTTGCTTGTGTTATTTCTTTAATATCTTTTCGTGCTTTATATTCAGTACTATGATATAGTCTGCTTATTTTTAGACTCATATCATTCTTGGAGTCTAATCGAACAATATGATAATGGGCTGCAGACCATGACCCATACTTGTTCATTCTTGTTTTATGTGATTCATGTGGATTGAGATATACTTTAGATTAGACATGATACCCATGACCTTGACAGCTTATACGTACTCGAGTCGGGCTGGAGTCCGCTCGATACGTAGCTGGCTTGCCCACGAGCTCGCGTCCGAAAAGCGGGTGCGGGTCGTGACAATGAACCCTAACCCCAACCCTAACCCTAGCTCCCCTCCCCCAGCCGCCCTCGTCCCCCTTGCCCCACCCCCCCAGCCACCCCCCACTCACCCCCCAACCACTAGCATCCCCCCCTGCACCTCCCCCCCGAGCCACCCACACCCCCCCAACCACCAACAACCAAAACAGCCAGAGAGAGAGAGAGAGGGAGAGTTACGTACCGGAGAGGGAGGAGAGTCGTCGGAGAGAGTGAGAGTCGTCGGAGAGAGTGAGAGCGCCGGAGGGGGGAGGAGAGAGAGTGAGAGAGTAAAATAGGGGGAAATAAATCGGTGGGGGGATATAATTAGAATTTAGCGACGCTATCACTACCGTCGCTAAGTTAGTCGCTATTAGCGACATCCGAGCGACGTTTCGCGACGACTAGATCATGTGATTAATATACGTCGTTGTTACGTCGCTTAGGTCGTCGCTAGTAGCGACTATTAGCGACGTTTAGACTACACGTCGCTAATGTACACAATTTAGCAACGTTAATCGAATGTCGCTAAATATATGTCGCCAATTGGGCAGATTTTAGTAGTGTCTCAAACGCTTCATCTTTAGACTTGAATAGATAAACGAACGTGTACTTTAAGAATTCGTCGATGAAGGTAATGAAATACTTCATCCCGGCCTTTGTGGAGAACTGTTTGAAATCATAAAAATCTGAGTGCACCAACTCCAGAAGATTTGTACTTCGATTTACCCACTTGGACGGTTTCCTTGTGATCTTTGTCTACGCACAAACCTCACACTTCTCCAACTCCTTACCTCCACATTTGGAGATAAGTCCTAGACTATACATCTTGTTTATTCTTTTACAATGAACATGACTTAATCTATTATGCCATAACTCAAGAGAATAACCAAAAGAAAAGACTGCATTCACTATCTCCATAGGAGTTACAAGTTGATGTTTGAACATCCTTTCGGTACAGAAGGCCTTCTCCAAGTATGTTCCATTATAGGACATAACGACTTGATTAACGTTAATGTCCATCCTCAAGCCTGTGTCGCAGAGCAGGCTTTCGGATACCAGGTTCTTGGATATAGCAGGTACGTGTTTTACATTCTGAAGCGTCAGCGACTTTCCCGAAGTCAGTTGCTGTCGCGCCCCAGAACCAGAATACTGGAGAGCTGGGGCACAGCCAGCTACGTATATAGAAGTGTAAACCACCTCGATATACGGCCATGGCTGTCTAGATGTATGAGGGTTTATCTACAAGCCAACAGTCACTTATGGTCAAGAACAAGCCTAGTGTCTCAATCTTAAGCAAACAATAATAGTTACAAGATGTTAGACCATCAGATATTCAATAGTAAGGCATCCCATACATTTCATATACAGATGATCATGAAGCTAGTCGTACAAAATGCAAGAACTAGCAAGAGTTTCAGTCATACATGATCAATCCTAGGATTTGTCAATCATGTTACAGCCCTTAGGCAGATAGGAATCATAAGTATTCAATACGAGCTAACACTTGCTCGACGGCTAAACGTCTCAAAAGAATAATTTATAATAGAGTGGAAGAGCAAAATAAAACCCACTCGTTGCCAGGGTTACATCTAGTGTTCACCATCTGGCTGGAAGGCTGGGAGATCCTCGGGTGCTGCTCCGAAATCTAGCCATACAAAACCAGTTGGGTCAGATCCCAGAAAGAACAAGTGCCACAAGGGAGGCTTCACTTAAGAACTAAAACCAGCATGTTAGAACACAAAGCACAATAATAACAAAAAAACCAAAAATATAAAAGTAGGATGATAAACGATAAGATAACTAAAAAAACTATTCTGGTAACCAAGTTACAACCCGTAAACCAAACAAGGACCGGGGTTGTAACCCTTCGCCTGAACAGAACTTAGTCTCTAACCAATTATCGACAAGTAAAGCATAAACTGTAAAATGTCCCGAAGTAACCATGTACTGGCATTGTCTAGACAAGACTAGACTCCACTCATCAATCACGGTCAAGTAAAGAGTACGGCTTGATACTTTAACTAACTAGGGTTATCACAAGCCTAGTTACTAGCAAGATGCAACGAGATGTTCCAACAGTCACAAGTCCTGCAGCTATCCAGGTTATCCAGGTGTGGTTCATGTAAGAGTTATCAAGAATTATTAGGAAACTTAGAGTGCAACACATGACAGTGTTCATATTATTTGTTTCAAGAAGTGCCCCACATGACAGTGGGCTAGAAATGTGCCCTACTCGACGTCAAGCTACAAGTCCATTCAATGCGCCCAGATAACGGGATCGCCTGTAACTGGAAACATCTCTCTATATGAGCTACTTTGATCAATCTAATAATTAACCTAGTCAGATTCAGCATGAATCCCTGATCGTAGTAACCAGGGATGCAAGTCCTAGACATGATGCGAGACGAGATTGGTAGCTTATACAAGCACATTCAAGAACAATCACCCACGATGTCAAGACGAGTTATTATTCAGCATGTCAAGATAGCCATCGCAACAACATTCAAGATTACATGTTAGATTTACTTATCAAGATTACTTGTCAAGAGTGCGCCACGACGGGCCACTATCAAGATTACTTATCATGTCAAGAGTGCGTCACGACGGACCACCATCAAGAATTATAATGTCAAGGTTGCTTGTCAAGTGTGCACCACGACGGGTCACTATTTAAGAGTTATCATGTAAAAACATGTTCAAGAGTGCACCACGACGGGTCACCATCATGTAAACAAAGAAAGACATGTACCAGAGTGCACCACAATAGGTCACTATCTAGTATAGGTAGAGAAGAGACGTGTAGCATTAGTGCACCACAACGGACCACCATCATGCAAGCAAAGAAGTGACATGTAACGTAAGTGCATACAAAGCAAAGAAAAGACATAAACCATGAGTGCACCCCAATGGGCCACTATCTAAGAAAGCAAACATGCGACAAGGATCACATGTAAGAAAGAATTAGATAAAAGACTTATCATGGCATAGGAGAATAAATAAATAAAAGTACTACTTAACAAAACAATAATTAAAACTGTGCTAGTGTTAAGAATATAAGGGGGTACAAGTATTCTCTAACTGTACAAAATTATCTAATCATGATAAGAGTTTATTACAGTCGAAGGAAACCTCAAAACGTCAAGTACAGAAAATATGCCAAAAGATTAAAACTATGATTGAACTTATCAATCGCATATGAACTCCAGTTAAAGTGAAACAAGAAGATTCTTGAAGCCAAGACAAAGATCTACAACTTTCATGTTGGAAGTTGGAAGAAATTCTGGCCACAAATCAGCCAAATATGGCATAAAACAGCCAAAATAGGCACTATGCGGCACTATGCAAGCCTGCGACACTATTCATCCATGTAGCACTATGCAAACGATGCAGCACTATGCAAGCCTGCGGTACTATTCATCCATGCAGTACTGTTCAAGCCTGTGGCACTATGCAAGCATGTAGCACTATTCATCCATGCAGCACTATGCAAGCCATGCGGCACTATGCAAGCCTGCGATACTATTCATCCATACGACATTATTCAAGCCTGTGGCACTATTCATCCATACGGTACTATGCAAGCCATGCGACACTATACAAGCCTGCGG
Organism: Iris pallida; assembly: GCA_029216955.1. Classification (NCBI taxonomy): domain Eukaryota; kingdom Viridiplantae; phylum Streptophyta; class Magnoliopsida; order Asparagales; family Iridaceae; genus Iris; species Iris pallida. Next base: position 20,112,440 of record JANAVB010043418.1, on the reverse strand, counting down.
CACTATTTATCTATGCGGCATTATTAAAGCTTGCGGCATTATTCATCCATACGACACTATTCATCCTACGACACTATTCATCGTCCCTGCCAGAACCAGGACAGATGAACATAGAAGATGTCCAAAACTTGCTTTGGCCATAACTTCCTCAAAACAAGCCGAAATCTAACTTTTCAAAGGTCTATTTTGGGTAAAGTCGAATTCTCTACAACATAGAACAATCAAAACTTGAAAATAATGAATCTTGGTAGACCAAAACCCAAGAACACCGAAAAGACTACAAACTTAGACCTACAAAAATCCATCCGTCCAAACCGAAAACTCCAAGTCCTAAAGATGCTTAGAATCATGTAGAGAAGAAGAAAGGTCAATAAAATAGAAGATTCATCATGAAGCAAGTTGCACTTGCCTAAGCTCTCTAGGTTGGTGGGAGAGTAATGGAGGAAGAAGAAGAAGTTATGAGAAATAATGAAGGAGAGAGAGAGAGAGTGAAGTTGACTTATATAGTAAGCCTCACCATCTCAAACCAAACCAAAATAAACCAAGCAAGCTAAAACAAGTCAAATTAAACCAAACCAAATCAAATAAACCAAGTCAAGATTAAACCAAGACTAGGCTAAGCAAGAGTCTAACTACGGTTTACCTGATAAATGTCAGAAATCCGTATAAGTATACTGAAGATACGTATAAGAGAAAACGGGAGTGACAACTCTACCCACCTTAAAAGAATTATGTCCTCAAAATTTAATCAAGAGGCTAGAGATGTCAGAGCAAGCTATACTAAAGCACATCCATCTATGACTAACAACTAATCAAGCAATCATTCATGCAAGCAAGGAATTAAAAGACATAAGGCATAAGGAAGATACTCTGCTGGAAACTTCTCTGCCGGTTCTACATCTGCGCTTGGATCTGGGCATACTACTGGGGTCTCTGTTGCTGAAAGGCTTGTGCCCGAGGCGGCAATGGCCTCGGAGACTGGTACTGCTGCTGCTGCTGCACTGGTGCTGGGGCTAGTCCCCAAGTTGTTGCTGATTCACTGGAGGTTCTTCTCCCGGCTGATCGGTAGGACCAGAAACAATGCCATTAAAAAACAATGACATAGGGGACAATAAGGAAGGACCAAGATAGATCAGGGATATAAGCATATGATCAGGTCAAGATTCCAGGAAGATTAGAAGGCATGAGTAGAGATCAAGGGCAAATGCTGATTGAGACATCTATTCGGTAAAACCTTCACACATCTTGATTTACAAGACCTACATGGGCCACCACTTAAACCGTGTCACGCCCCAACGCCAGAATACTGGAGAGCGGGGGCAGACATAGCCAGCTATGTATATAGAAGTATAAACTACCTCGATATACGGTCACGGCTGTCTAGATGTATGAGGGTTTATCTACAAGCCAACAGTCACTTATGGTCAAGAACAAGCCTAGTGTCTCAATCTTAAGCAAACAATAATAGTTACAAGATGTTAGACCATCAGATATTCAATAGTAAGGCGTCCCATACATTTCATATACAGATGATCATGAAGCTAGTCGTACAAAATACAAGGACTAGCAAAAGTTTCAGTAATACATGATCAATCCTAGAATTTGTTAATCATGTTACAGCCCTTAGGCAGACAGGAATTATAAGTATTCAACACGAGCTAACACTTGCTCGGCGGCTAAACGCCTCAAAAGAATAATTTACAATAGAGTGTGAGAGCAAAATAAAATCCACTCGTTGCCAGGGTTACGTCTAGTGTTCACCATCTGGCTGGAAGGCTGGGAGATCCTCAGGTGCTGCTCCAAAATTTGGTCATACAAAACCAGCTGGGTCAGACCCCAGAAAGAGCAAGTGCCACAAGGGAGGCTTCACTTAAGAACTAAAACTAGCATGTTAGAACACAAAGCATAATAATAACAAGAAAACCGAAAATATGAAAGTAGGGTGATAAACGATAAGATAACTAAGAAACTATCCTGGTAACCAAGTTACAACCCATAAACCAAATAGGAACCGGGGTTGTAACCCTTCGCCTGAACAGAACTTAGTCTCTTACCAATTATCGACAAGTAAAGCATAAAATGTAAAATGTCCCGAAGTAACCATGTACTGGCATTGTCTAGACAAGACTATACTCCATTCATCAATCACGACCAAGTAAAGAGTACGGCTTGATACTTTAACTAACTAGGATTATCACAAGCCTAGTTACTAGCAAGATACAACGAGATGTTTCAACAGTCACAAGCCCTGCAGCTATCCAGGTTATCCAAGCGTGGTTCATGTAAGAGTTATCAAGAATTATTATGTGACTTAGAGTGCAACACATGACAGTGTACATATTACTTATTTCAAGAAGTGCCCTACATGACAGTGGACTGGAAATGTGCCCTACTCGACGGCATGCTACAAGTCCATTCAAGGTGCCCAGATAACGGGATCGCCTGTAACTGGAAACAGCTCTCTATATGAGCTACTTTGATCAATCTAGTAATTAACCTAGTCAGATTCAGCATGAATCCCTGACCGTGGTAACCAGTGTCACGCCCCAAAACCAGAATACTGGAGAGCGGGGGCAGACACGGCCAGCTACGTATATAGAAGTGTAATCCACCTCGATATACGGTCACGGCTGTCTAGATGCATGAGGGTTTATCTACAAGCCATCGGTCTCTTATGGTCAAGAACAAACCTAGTGTCTCAATCTCCAGCAAGTAATAATAGTTACAAGATGTTAGACCATCAGATAAACAATAGTAAGGCATCTCATACATTTCATATACAGATGATCATGAAGCTAGTCGTACAAAATGCGAGGACTAGCAAGAGTTTCAGTCATACATGATCAACCCTAGAATTTGTTAATCATGTTATAGCCCGTAGGCAGACAAGAAATTAAGTATTCAACATGAGCTAACACTTGCTCGGCGGCTAAACGTCTCAAAAGAATAATTCTACAATTAGAGTGGGAGAGCAAAATAAACCCACTCGTTGCCAGGGTTTCTTCTAGTGTTCACCATCTGGCTGGAAGGCAGGAAGATCCTCGGAAGCTGTTCCGAAATCTGGCCATACAAAACTAGCTGGGTCAGACCCCAGAAAGAGCAAGTGCCACAAGGGAGGCTTCACTTAGGAACTAAAACTAGCAAGTTAAAACACAATGCATAATAATAACAAGAAAAGTGGAGGCATGAAAGTAGGGTGATAAACGATAAGATAACTAAGGAACTATTTTTGTAACCAAGTTACAACCCATAAACCAAACAAGGACCGGGGTTGTAACCCCTTTGCCTGAACAGAACTTAGTGTCTAACCAATTATCGACAAGTAAGCATAAACTGTAAAATGTCCCGAAGTAACCATGTACAGGCATGGTCTAGACAAGACTAGACTCCATCCATCAATCACGGCCAAGCAATGAGTACGTCTTAATACTTTAACTAACTAGGGTTATCACAAGCCTAGTTACTAACAAGATGCAATGAGATGTTCCAACAGTCACAAGTCCTGCAGCTATCCAGTTATCCTTCAGCAGGTTAAGAGTTGTATTAGGTAGATACATCGCCAGGAGACAAATGTATCCCATGGTGACTTGGGGGTGCAACACATGACAGTGTGCTGGAAATGTGCCCTATTCGACGGCAGGCTACAAGTCCAATTAAAGTGCCCAGATAACGAGATTGCCTGTGACTGGAAAATCTCTTTATGAACTACTTGATCATTCTAGTCATTAACCTAGTCAGATTCAGTATGAATCCCTGACCGTTGTAACCAGGGATGCAAGTCCTAGACATGATGCAAGACGAGACTGGTAGCTTACATAAGCACATTTAAGAACAATCACCCACGATGTCAAGACGAGTTATTATTCAGTATGTCAAGATAGTCGTCGCAACAGCATTCAAGATTACATGTTAGGTTACTTATCAAGATTACTTATCATGTCAAAAGTGCGTCACGACGGACCACTATCAAGAATTATCATGTCAAGTTACTTGTCATGAGTACACCACGGTGGGTCACTATCAAGGGTTATCATGTAAAGGTTACTTGTTAAGAGTACGCCACAACAAGCCACTATCATGTGTTATCATGTCAAGGTTACCTGTTAAGAGTGTGCCACAACGGGCCACTATCATGTCATGTTACTTGTTACTGGTTAGGAGTGCACCTTAATAGGCCAATATCGTGTTCTATCATTGTATTATCATGTCGTGTTCATGTAAAAGTCATGCCAATATTGAAATCATGCCAAGTCCAAAACATAACCATGCCATGAGGGTTGCCGTATAAGGGCTGGCCGTATGAGGGTTGCCGTATAAGGGCTGGCCGCATGAGGGTTGTCGTATAAGACTGGCCGCATGGGGTTGCCGCATAAAGGCTGGCCGCATGGGGTTGCCGCATAAAGGCTGGCCGCATGGGGTTGCCGCATAAAGATTGGCCGTATGGGATTGCCGCATAAAGGCTGGCCGCATGGGGTTGCCGTATAAAGGCTGGCCGCATGAAGGCTGGCCGCATGGGGTTGCCGTATGAAGGCTGGCCGCATGGGTTTGCCGCATGAAGGCTGGCCGCATAGGGTTGTCGCATGTCGCATGAAGGCTGGCCGCATGGGGTTGCCGCATAAGGGTTGTTCTTCTTCTCCAAAGATCCGAGAAAAAGAACCATGGAAGCCATGACTTCCTTGCTCCATTAATCCTTCATTTTAAGTTCAAATCCGGACTTCCATAGGTCAAAATGGGATAGAACAAAATTTTCTACAACATGGAATAATCAAAACTTGAAAATAACAAAATTTGATAGATCAAAACCCAAGAAATCCAAAAATGTAACAAAACTTAGATCTACGCAAAATGAACCATAGAAATTAAAAATGCTAAGTACTAAAGTGTCTTAGAATCTCGTGAGGAAGACAATGGAACAACAAAAATTGAGTTCCTCCATGAAGCAAATTGCACTTGCCTAAGCTTCTCTTGGTAGGTGGAGAAGTTAAGAGGAAGAAGAGGAAGAAATAAATGAAGAAGGAGAAGTAAATAAGGAGAGAGAGAGGGTTGGTGGGTTTTAAAGGGAGGGGTCACATGTTGAACCAACCCAACCAAGCCAAACCAAACCCTACCATGCCCATATTGAAACAATACAAGATTAAACCATGATTAGCTAGTTAAGACAAGTCACAATACGGGTCAGAATTCCATACACGTATACTGGAAATACGTATAACGGAAAACGGAGGTGACAACCAGGGATGCAAGTCCTAGACATGATGCAAGACGAGACTGGTAGCTTATACAAGCACATTCAAGAACAATCATCCACGGTGTCAAGACGAGTTATTATTCAGCATGTCAAGATAGCTGTCACAATAGCATTCAAGATTACATGTTAGACTTACTTATCAAGATTACTTGTCAAGAGTGCGCCACGACGGACCACTATCAAGATTACTTATCATGTCAAGAGTGCGTCACGATGGACCACCATCAAGAATTATAATGTCAAGGTTGCTTGTCAAGAGTGCACCACGACGGGTCACTATTTAAGAGTTATCATGTAAAGACATGTTCAAGAGTACACCACGATGGGTCACCATCATGTAAACAAAGAAAGACATGTAGAAGAGTGCACCACAATGGGTTACTATCTAGTATATGTGAAGAAGAGACGTGTAGCATGAGTGCATCACAACGGACCACCATCATACAAGCAAAGAAGTGACATGTAACGTAAGTGCATACAAAGCAAAGAAAATACATAAACCATGAGTGCACCCCTACGGGCCACTATCTAAGAAAGAAAACATGCGACAAGGATCACATGTAAGAAAGAATTAGATAAAAGACGTATCATGGCATGGGAGAATAAACAAATAAAAGTACTACTTGACAAAACAATAATTGAAACTGTGATAGTGTTAAGAATATAAGGGGGTACAATTATTCTCTAACTGTACAAAATCATCTAATCATGATAAGAGTTTATTACAGTCGAAGGAAACCTCAAAACGTTAAGTATAGAAAATATGCCAAAAGATCAAAACTATGATTGAACTTATCAACCGCATATGAACTCCAGTTAAAGTAAAACAAGAACATTCTTCAAGATAAAGATCTACAACTTTCATGTTGGGATTTGGAAGAAATTTTGGCCACAAATCAGCCAAATAGGACATAAAACAGCCAAAAATAACCAAAATAGACACTATGCGGCACTATACAAGCCTGTGGCACTATTCATCCATGCGGTACTATACAAGCCATGCGACACTATGCAAGCCTGTGGTACTATTCATCCATGTGGCACTATACAATCCATGCGGTACTATACAAGCCTGTGCCACTATTCATCTATGCGGCACTATTCAAGCCATGCAGTACTATGCAAGCCTACGATACTATTCATCTATGCGGCACTATTCAAGCCTGCGGCACTATGCAAGCTTACGGTACTATTCATCCATGTGGCACTATGCAAGCCATGCAGCACTATGCAAGCCTGCGGCACTATTCATCCATGCGATACTATTTAAGCCTGCGATACTATTCATCCATGCGGCACTATGCAAGCCATACGGCACTATGCAAGCCTGCAACACTATTCATCCATGCGGCACTATTCAAGCCTACGATACTATTCATTCATGTAACACTATTCATCCTGTGGTACTATTTATCGTCCCTGTCCGAACCAGGACATATGAACATAGAAGTTGTCCAAAACTTGCTTTGGCCATAACTTTCTCAAAACAAGTCGAAATCTAACTTTTCAAAGGTCCATTTTGGGTAAAATCAAATTCTCTACAACATAGAAGAATTAAAACTTGAAAATAATAAAGTTTGGTAGATCAAAATCTAAGAAAACCAAAAAGACTGCAAACTTAGATCTACAAAATCCATTCGTCCAAACCGAAAACTCCAAGTCCTAAAGATGCTTAGAATCATGTAGAGAAGAAGAAAGATCAATAAAATGGAAGATCCATCATGAAGCAAGTTGCACTTGCCTAAGCTCTCTAGGTTGGTGGAAGAGTAATGGAGGAAGAAGAAGAAGTTATGAGAAATAATGAAGGAGAGAGAGAGAGAGTGAAGTTGACTTATATAGTAAGCCTCACCATCTCAAACCAAACCAAAACCAAACCAAAATAAACCAAGCAAGCTAAATCAAGTCAAATTGAACCAAACCAAATCAAATAAACCAAGTCAAGATTAAACCAAGACTAGGCTAAGCAGGACAAGTCTAACTACGATCCACCTGATAAATATCAGAAATCCGTATATGTATACTGAAGATACGTATAACGGGCAACGAGAGTGACAGTTGCAATACCACCGTCCTGATCTGAGTACTTCATCTTATGTCTGGCTCGCCACCATAACCTTCGCAGAAACAGGTTGGTACGTGGTGAACCACTCCTTCTTTGAGCAAACATGACACGAGGCTCCAGTGTCTATCCACTAGTCCGTGTCAATCCCAACTGAGTCAACCTGCGCAATTATAGCAATAAAGTTAGCCTTACTTTGTTCCTTTTGTTTTGGTTTTTATTTGCAGTCCCTCTTTCAGTGGCCTTTCTTGCCACAGTTGAAACAAGTCCCAGGTTCTTTGGACTTGGGCTTGAACTGCGCCGACTTCACCTTCAGATTGTGAACGTCTTTCTTCTTTTGATAGGGAGCTTTCTGCTCCCTTTGGAATTTTCTCCTTGCACCATGTTCGCCTTGGCCATCTGCTTGGACAAGGCATCCACTTTGCGTTGAGCCCTCAACTCGTCTTCAACATGTATCCAGTGTAAGAGACGTTCCAGATTCACTTCCATCTTCTTGCGGTGCATGTTCGCGATGAAGTTGCTCCACCCAGGTGGAAGCTTGGCGATAATACCCCGACGACAAAAGCATAGACCAAGGGTATGTTGTCATCCGCTAGCTTCTGACGTAAATTGAGGAGCTCCTTGACTTGAGGCAACATGATTTTGTCATCCTCAAACCGCATCCTCCAAACCATTTTGGTCACATGCATCTTGTTTCTATTCTCATCTGCCTTGTAAAGATTCTCTACAGACTCCCAGACATCCTTTGTATTGACCGTCTTGTTGTATGACTCCGCCAGAGAGTCCTCCATGGAGTTCTGGATCAACAACTTGTAGAGGTTGTTATCCCGTCTCCATTTCGACTGTAAAGCCGTGGCTTCAGCAACCCTTTGAGCATTTTCACCCTCTGGAATCAAAGGCTCAGGATCTGTCAACACATAGTTGACGCTCATGAGTTAAAGATTAAGACTAACCTTTCTCTTCCTGACGTTGAAATGCTTCCGTCAAACTTCACAAGTTTAAAACTTGTATCGAGAAGTTGTGCACGGTTGTTCTTCATCAGATCTGAATCTTGCGTTGAGATTATTATTCCCGAAACAGATCTTTTGATGGAAAATGAAAATCTCGAAGTCTTATTTTTAGAGAGACAAAAAATTCGTTCTCCTAAGATAGATGAATACTCGTTCTCAACCGGAGTTGATGCAACGATATGAATAATTGCTCTCAACCAGAGTTGATGCAACGACTTTGCTGGTGTGATAAGATTACCGTTGCTCAAAGCAAGATTCGTCCGATTGCGATATGCTCCTAGGAACCAACAAGTTCGAAAGAACTTCTGGAACGCTCGCTGTCACCTTCTTTACGAACTCTAAGAACGCCTTAGGACTTCAATGGTGGCGGCAACACTTCTCTCTTCATCTCTTTATTTTAGAGTAAGTTCTTAATGAAGGCAAGAAGAGAGTATTTATAGAGAATGACCGAAACCCTAATCTAATCCTGGCCGTAACTGATTACGAAAATATATGAGCGAATAATGGAAAGTTTTGAATGAATTATATTCAAATTCCACAAAGATCGAATCTGATCAATTAACTCAATCTTTCCATAACCGTTCAAATCTTCCAATCAGCCACATCATACGCCACCTGCCCCATAGCCACTCAGCCCGTCAACCTGTGCGCGTAGCTGCGAAGCCCGCGGCACCTGCGCGCTTAGCGTCGTAGCCCCGCAGCACCTGCGCTGCGACTCGCGTAGAGACGAGCGCACGAGCGCATCACCTGCGCACAATGCGTTGCGCCTTGCGTCCGATGCTCCCGCAGAACCTGCGCTGCGACTCGCGCAGAGAACAGCGTACAAGCGCATCACTGCGCACAATGCGTCTTGCGTCCGATGCTGACGTGCTAAGTGCAAAGTGTGCCAGTAAAACACCACTTTACTCCCTTGAGTCCGAGTCCGAGTCTAAGTTGCTAAGCCCCTTCGGGGCTTAGCTCCATAAGGGAATTATCTCATGAGCATGACAAAAAGTATTAATGCTTCTTTGTTGGTTTAGTCTTCTTTCCACTAGAAAAATGCCCCCACGTGGCCCCATGTGCCTCTCCACACTTCATGTGATCTCTCAACACAAGCAAAGCTTTATATAGAGATACCATCCATTTGGTTTTTTCAATGTGGGACTATCTTTCTAGTTTCTAAAGTAAAACACCAACAAGCAAAAACACCAACAAAAAGTTGTAAAGAGAAGATATCCTTCAATATAAGAATAAATTTACTAATTTAGTCTCCTCTATTTGAAAATAGAAACTACTTTTTTAAAACATATTTTAGCCCATTCAAAATATAGAAACTAGCATATACTTCAAACTTTTTAAAAAAACTAACAAATGCCCCCCTTTCCTTTGTAAATCAGCCAAAATTTTGATCAAATGGTAGGAGCATATCTTAAAATGTTATTAGACATTTGTTTTTTTTAAAAAAGTGGATGTATATACTAGTTTCAATATTTTGAATTGGGACATTTGTTAAAATATTCCTATTTTTATCATACTTTATTTTAATATTTTACTACCATTTTATCATACAGGAGACTAAATTTACTAATTTTGTCTCCAATAGTTCGAAAATAGAAACTACTATTTGAAGACTATTTTAGCCCATTCAAAATATATAAACTAGCATATACCTCCACCCTTTTAAAAAAAATAACAAATGTCCCCCCATTTTCTTTGTAAATCAGCCAAAATTTTGATTAAATAGTGGGAGCATATCTTAAAATGTTATTTGTTCCATACAAAAGAATGTGGACATTTGTTATTTTTTTTAAAGTGGAGGTATATGCTTCAATATTTTGAATTGGAACATTTGCTAAAATATTCCTTTTTTATCATACTTTCTTTTAATATTTTCCTACCATTTTTTTTAGTATGCTCACCGACAACAACCAAATAAAACTTACAACTGACTTATATGACAAGTATTTTGTACAAATTGCCGCTGCATGATTATTACTCCACGGATACTGGATGGAAGTTGGATAGAATTGGTAGAAGCATATTGCTAGTACGACATACGTGATTTGTATGTCCCGAAAATTATGGATTATGTCATTGCTGTGACACGGAAAGCCCCGAGGCTAAGAGAGGTAGCGTGCTGACAAAACATTCGTGAAACAAATTTTTTTAATTTGATCTTCATTTTTCATTCATAAATCTTGAGCCACATTTATGTTATTTATACTGACCGACCAAACAAAACTCGCAAGCAAAATACTCACAATTATTACTGCGATACAGTTGGCGACGACTACAATATACTGTCAAGATTCATCTAGTCCACATAGCTATATAAAACATACACGACATACATGTTTCAAAAATTATGGATCTATATACGTACCACGACCTGGAAGGCTCTGAAACCAAGAGGTAATACACAAGGGGTGTACCATGTTGTGTGTTTGGATATATGCAATATGAACAATGGAAGTATATATGCTGTTCATTAAACTTTTGTATCAATTATGTCTCCTCTTCTATAAATATAATACATTCTTTTTATTTTTAAAAATTAAATAATTATAGATATAAATATTATATTTATAGAAGAGAAGACATAATTGATATAAAAATATATGGGGAGCAGATCTGCTCGCTTGAACAATATATGATAATTTTTATGGGTACTACCAAAATTGCTAGGGGGCATCAATTGCTAGGGGGCAGCCCAAGAAGGTGGAGATTTTGCTAGGGTGCACCCACATTTTGCTAGGGACAGCCCAACCTCCCCAAACCCTTCATTCCTTCCCATAATCCATTTTACACTCTCTCTCCACCAAAAGAAAAAAGAAAACTCTTCCTCTCCCTCTCCCAAAATCCTACTTTCTTCTCCTCCACCACTCCACTCTCAATTCCTCCACCAAGATTTCTTCAACAATATTCCTAGATTCGAAGAGATGACACGCAAGTCGAAGCAACCGGAATCTAGAAACGTTCTTTCCTAATTTCTTCAAAAATTTTCTACATTCTATTCAAAACCCTAGAATAATTTTAATTCTCTAAATAGTTTTAATAAATTAGGTTTAGAATCTCTTTAGGGTTCATGAAAGAAATTTTCGAACACGACAAACCCACATTTTTTCTTGAAACCCTAACCCTAGAAGACGACAAACGAGCATCTCGTTTTGGCCGTTCGACTGATACAGTCGGGTTGAGTACATTAGGACTGCCAGGCCTATGGCAGTCCTAATGTAAAGTAAGACTGCCACAGTCCCTGCAGTCCTCTTGTGAAAGAGGACTGCAGGGACTGTGACAGTCCTACTTTACATTAGGACTGCCACAGGCCTGGCAGTCTTAATGTATCTTATTAACTCGACTTCAGATTTCACAGGGAGCTCAAGCTTCTAGTTGAAAGTATAATGTAACCACTTGTGGAACAATAAAAATGAGCTAGGTGAATTAAAATAAAATGGCAAGGGAGTTACTTCTCATGAATACTTCTAAGAACGCCCAGGACAAACAAAATTTGCTCATACTGTTCGAATGCTTCAACAAAGCTAGATGAAGTAAAAATAGCATGGACTTCAACCATTCTCAAGATGCCAGAGGACAGGAATTGTTTTTGCTGCTCAAATATCACCATCCCTGGTCACATTGTAATAGAAACGGCTAATGGCCATTGCATTTCTTGTGTATCCTTTTCTCGGGGTATGGAATTGGAGTGCTTTCTCTTTTTCTTTGGTTAATGCAATACTTTTGTTATATGATGTAATCTTAGAGTCCATATCTTCAACTGCATTAAATGTTTGTTTCTAAAACTGTGCATCTCTGAATTTTGCCTATATAAATTCACCACAGTTCTAAAATTAAGAGATTGCGAACATTTTTAATGAATTTTTTTGCCACTAACATTGTACTGGAAGTTAGAATGGATTTTATGCTAATAACAAATAATTGGTTCAATAGGGTCTCAAACTAGTTCACAGCGGATTCAAATTGGCCAAAAAGGAAGAAAAGAAAAGCCTGTAAAGTGCATGAATGCAGTTTTGTTTATTTAGAAAACACGTGAAGTTTCTGGCCCAAAGTGTTTAACCTGATGTGAATTATTCAGATTCTGTCAGTAGAACCAGTTCTGATGTGAAAAACCCGTAAAGTGCATGAATGCAGTCTTGGGGTAGGACTGCTAGGACCCTGGCAGTCCTAAATGAAACTTGTTGTACAGCAAGTTTTATTTAGGACTGCCAGGGTCCTGACAGTCCTACTTAAGTGTAGGACTGCTAGGACCCTGGCAGTCCTAAATGAAACTTGCTCTACAGCAAATTTTATTTAGGACTGCCAGGGTCCTGACAGTCCTACTTAAGTGTAGGACTGCCAGGTCCCTGGCAGTCCTACTTAAGTGTGCACATGTTTTTCTTACTTTACCAACCAAATTGTACCTTCTCACAAACAATACAATGATATGGTAGTTGCACAGTAAATTAAAGTCAGGTTTTGACAAAGATAAAATGGATAACAAGAAATATTACTGCTCATTCAACGGGTGCAATGTGAAGAGGAGAGTCCGTCTAAGTTATAACTACTTATGCCGGAATCCACAACAACCATAGTTCTTCGTAGTCGACATGATAAATACATTTCACCATCTTGGTTCTTTTGCTTCTCTTCAAAAGATTTGTTCACTAAGAGACTTGAGAGAGAACCTGCAGAAAACAAGCTTGAAGCAGCCAGTAACACGGGTACAGACACAGTTCTACTCAAGGAAAGATCATCCAGGCACAAACTTTCTTAGAAAATAAATTTAATACGGGAGATAGTCGACAACGTCCTTAGTTAAAGGAACTAAGTTTCCTGACATTGAAACTTGTTGTACAGCAAGTTTTATTTAGGACTGCCAGGGTCCTGACAGTCCTACTTAAGTGTAGGACTGCCAGGTCCCTGACAGTCCTAAATAAAATTTGTTGTATATCAAGTTTAATTTAGGATTGTCAGGGTCCTGACAGTCCTACTTAAGTGTAGGACTGCCAGGTCCCTGACAGTCCTATCCCTGGCGAGTGCTGAAGCGGAGAAAAATGGAGATGTCAAGAGTGAAGCAGCAGCAAAATAGTCCTTCAGTGGAACTATTACATTGGAGATCTATCTACTAAACCAATCCATGCTCGTGTCCAAAGTGATTTTCCTTCTTGTTTTTTCTTTCTTGTTCTCTACTTTTTTTTTCGATACTGCCTGGTTGCTGGTCATTCGGTCCAAATGTCATATTGTTTGATAACTAGAAAAATGCAGAGGAAGGAGAGAGGAAAATGGTGAGGAAGAGAAGACAAGAGTTGAGGGAGAGAAGAAAAGAGTTGAGGGGAAAATTTTGGCTATATTTTGTTCTAAACTAAAATGGAGAGGAAGAGAAGAAAAGAGTTGAGGAAGAGAAGAAAAGTGTAGAGGAAGGAGAGAGAAAAAAAAAGTTGGCTTTTATACTAAAACTTGGGCTGTCCCCAAGTAAAAAAAAACCTATGGCAAACTTATAATATTTTCAAACTCTTTTGGGCTGCCGCCAAGTAAAAATGGTGGTGCCCTAAGAAAAAACCCAATATATTCCTGTAACCGTCACTGTAGAGTTCTTTTCAGCGGTGGGTCCCACCGGTGTGTGTAAAACCTACGTGGGTGTGCTTAAAAGAGGCCTTTCACCACTTGTCCGAGAGCGATGCTGCCTCCACCAACAACACTCTGACCACCGTCTCCGCCCTTTCCTCCTCTCTCCCTCCCGAGTAGATGAATTTTTGCAGATAGCCCCTTTCTTCAAGGTACTTGTTTCACTCTTCTCCACGAACTTCTTTGCGATTCCCCCCCTTCAGTGTTTCCTTATTTGCACAGGTGAAAGCACGGAAAGAGGACTTGTTTTTCTTCTTCCATAAAAGCCCTATTTTCGTGGTACTACTCGCTTCGCCCCCCCTCTAATTATCCGATTTTACACTTCACCCCCTCCCGGAACGTCGCTCCGATGGAAACCCTAGAAACACCCAAAACCCTAGCCGAGGGGGAAGCTGAAAACCTAGCAATGCCAGCGGCGGAGTCGACGGAGCTGGCGCTGGTGTCGCCTCCGAGCGGCGGCCGGACCCCGTTCTCCGCCGGCGATCTCGTGTGGGGAAGGATCAAGGGCCACAGCTGGTGGCCCGGCCGCGTCTGCGACCAGTCCGGGGCGTCGGATCGCTCCAATCCGACCGCGAAGCCCTATCGGTCCGTCCCCGTGTCCTACTTTAGCGAGGACGTCGTCTCCTGGTGTAAGCCCTCCCAGCTGAAGCCGTTCGTGGAGAACTTCCACCAGCTGGCGGGCTCCAGCCGGTCGAAGGGCTTCGTCGCCGCTCTGGAGTCCACGCTCGACGAGATCGGGAAGTGCTTGGAGGTGCAGCTGGTGTGCTTCTGCGTACCTGAAGAAGAAAGGAACCAGCTTGAGAAATATTTCTTGATGAACCCCGGAGTCGGCAACTATTCTGCGGTCGAGTTTCTTAATTTGGTGAGGAAAGTGGCTGTTGATTTATCGGCAGTCGATCTTCTAGAAATAACCAGGCTTCGCGGCTGGGTGGTGGCATACGAGAGGGGGTGCTCGTATGCGGATCCTAGCGTGTGTCACCAGCGGAAGGGGATAAAGGATCTTGTCGACAAGATTGATCTCGACGTGCCTCCATCAGATTTGGTGGAGGAAAAGGAGGAGGAGGAAGCGGAGACGTTGAGGATGCCAAACGATACATCTCGTCGTGGTAAGAGAAGCATGACTGTGTTGATTGCAGAAACAGATTTGGGTATGGTGGACGTCAGTGACGGCAACGAAGAGAAAAATAATGGAAGCAGTAAGTCTGAGAATGGTAATATGAAGGACGAAGATACTGGACCGGGGAGAAGAGAGAGGAAGAAAAGTAAGTACCTGTCACCCCCTTATACTGATTTGGCTGGTGGGTACAGTAAGCTTATGGAAGCCTCGGCGAATATTTCAGAGACCAAGAGGCAGAAAAGTTCGCGAGCTTTAGTCACCCGGTCTTCATCAGATATCAACAAGTACGAAGCTGAGTTGTTGGAGGAAGAGGAGGAGAAGAGCAGTCCTTCGCTTAAATTTGATAGTGTAACTACAGCCGAGTTACTAGCCGAGCTTCTTGCATTGGCTGTTAATCCCCTGCATTTGAAAAGAAACCGCTTGGCTAGGACAGTTACGGGATTCTTCCTGAAATATAGAAGCTCGACATTTTCCAGCGGTGCGGAATTTATTAGTTACCAAAAACATGTTACAGAGTCTGTCGGTGCCAACATGGAAATCATGAATAAAGAGGTGGTCAACGTTGAAGTTGTGAATAAAGAGGTGATGAACGTGGAAAACCTGAATCAAGAGTTGGGCGTTATGTCTGAAGAAGGTAAGAAGTCCGAGGGGAAAAGGGGGCGGAGGAAGGAAAAAGTTAATGGAGAAAGCAAAACGCTAGGAGAATTAGGTCATCAGGCAAGTGAACAATCTGTGACGAAACATAAAGCTGCACGGAAGAGGAAAATGGCGAAGGAGGGGGCTGATTCTGAAACTCCAGCGAGTTTGAAGGTCATGCCAGTAACTCTTTCAGGTGAAGGAAATTCTGGAAATAAGAAGGGAAAGAGGAAGACAGAGGGGAATGATGAAGTCAAAATAGATTTGGAGTGCAAGCCTCTAAATATTGTGGAATCCGACAAAAAGGAGCAGAACCCTAATAATGACAAAGTAATGGCTGAGGGAAAACCCTTAGAAGTGGCTTGTGGGGATAGCAATAGCATCAGAGAAGCAAGTTTGGTGCAGAAGAAGAAGAAGAAGAAAAAGAAGAAGAATGAGGATGAAGCTCGCATCGGTCTTCCAATAGGTTTGGTCAACAACCCCACCAATGGTTCTGAAGCTTCTTGGAAGGTGGATTCTGCAGCTCTTCACTTGTCATTTTCTCAAGGGATCAGTCTACCTTCCAGAGAAAATCTCATCTCGGAGTTTAGTAAGTATGGACCGCTGATTGAGTCTCACATTGAACTGCTGAACGAAACCAGCAGTGCCCGAGTGGTGTTCCTGAGATCTACCGATGCTGAGAAGGCCTTCAACGATAAGGTGGGGCCCTTTGGGCCACCAGTTGCCACTTATCGTCTTCATTATCTTACCGGAAACCTAAATTATCCACCTGTTGTGACGCCTGTTCCTCCAGTTCCAAGGCCTCCACTTCCTTACATTAGGAAAAACCTGGAGAGGATGATATCAAGTCTGCATGGAGGTAGTCCGGCGGAGAATGCTGCCGGGACATCTGAAGGGCTGAAGCCGGAGGCTGCGGCTAATCTTGTCGGTGCAATGCAGGGGCTTCTGACAAAGGTTAATCAGATGCTGGGTGGGCCAGCTGCTGGTACCTCCACGTAGGTCTTATCCTCTAAACAGCTTATATATAAATAAGTCTGTATTCTCGTTAGTTAGACCCTTCCTTTCATCCCTTTTATGTCAGACTGTTTTAAATGTTCTGTTTAGGTTGGTTATTGGCTAAACATTGCTCTAATAGATTTAGGTAGATCCTGTGTATGGTAGACTAATTTGTCTTTATTTTCTGTAAGCTAATGAAGGCCTCATTTCGCCTCAAGTCATAATGCTAGCATTATTATCCTAGGATAAGTGGTCATGCCTTCACTTTCTTGTTGTGTTTCTCTCTTTAGGCAAAAAATGCCCCATTATGTTTAACTGAAGCAGGTAAAAGATCCGATGAAGGCTGGCATGGCTTGCAGAACGAATAATACTGAAGGTTTGTCCTATTCTTTAGCTATCTAATGTTGTCTTGATTTTCTACTGAGAGTTGGTACAGGATTCCTCGAGTCCTTGATCATTGTTTACTAGTAAAAATGAAAGGCTAGTAGACTAGTATATCAAACGGAGCATTGCCTCGTATATTTATACAAGAATATAAACTGTGCAATACTTTATATTTGATAATTCAGTGATTTTATGTGAAGTGCTTGTGTTGATGTGTACTATAATTGTGAAGAGGTTAGACTATTGGCAAAATAATTTTCATAGAAGAAAAAGGAGGGCAACTCCAAAATTTATGGTTACCGCTTGTATGAAATATATGAAGTTTCATTATCATGAGCAAATCAGTATGTCTGTTAAGATTGTTTGGGCTGTTCTTTGCTTTATCAATGGCCCATCTACTCTTATGCTTGAGTCCTCTGGACTGATGTATCAATGATTGAAATGTCTATAATCTTCTAACTTTCATGTTCGCTAGCATTCTTACTCCAACAACTGCTTGTAGGCTTGCTTTTACATGTGTTGGTTGCCTTAATATATATCACAAGCAACGTGTAGTTGGTATCCACTAATATTATATGTAAAACACTAAATACTTAGTAGTTAGTACTAATTTATTAGCTTACCGAAAAACTGTCACATTAATTGTTAATATAGTAACTTTTACAGTACATATTGACCCCTCAGAGTGTGTGGGGTCATGGTTACACATTCACCAATATAGGTAGCATTCCACATCTTGGGAACGTGTGATCTTGGAACACTCGTTCTGTGATCCAAGAACCCACTTTCCGGAATGTGGAAAGCTTACAAATTGGAACGTGGAAATATTCGTTCCGATAAAGCGAACACATCATATACTTGGGTTTCCGGCCAAGCTTTTAAACGAAGATTTGTGTGTGTGTGTGTGTGTTCTTTTTTGTTAAAAGATTTTAGAGTCTAGGACTTGCTACTTTTTTGGAAAAGATATTATTGTTAGTTGCTTGAAAGTCGCGAATGTTTTTTTTGTTTTGAATTTTTTATAATGATATAGTATGATACTTGATTAACTTCTAATCTTAAATATGCATTGGATATTATATGACAACTCTTTAAAAGTTCCATGTTTCAGTTCAACCCAAGGGAACTTATCCCCAACGTACCGTCGGTATGTCCTGTTTACAGTGTTCCTGTTTTCTTTCCATGTTAGGTAACCATGGGTGTGGTTTGGCAAAATAGTTAGGCTTGGATCTTGCATCTTGGAGGATGCGGGTTTGAGTCTCACGCAACCTCTCCTAACTTGGGTTGAGTGTGCAATCCTCCCGGACCTTGCATTGGTAGGAGTTCAGTTATGTTGAATACCCTTTTTTGTTTAATATATGTGGACGTTGATGCTTCTCATCTTATAGTTTAGCCCATTAGACCATTTTTATGTATATGCCTCTTCATTGGTTCTTAAATGAGTAGGCAACAGCCATGATATCTGATACCTCATTTTCAGGCACTACATATAGCATGTATATGGCACTAAATACATCATTGCTAACTTATTTCATCGGAAGAATTTATATTACTTACTCTCTGTCACATGTACTAGGACTATTTATTTATTTAAGGATATGTGTTTTACTATGTATATATTATATAGCTCTGATGTACATGGGCTTTATGAGAAAACAAGTCAAAATAGAACCTTTACCTTAACGTTGGGGCTTCCTCCTTATAATTTTAGAAGGCCTATCTATGGATCTTAGATGCTGATCTATGTTGCACGGGTAAAGGATAGTATAATTTGGAAGGTCCATGTTTTGTCCGATATGTTTCCGATGCATACATAACACAACATGTTACCCATTTTGGAATATCCATGCTTCTAGGTGATAATATTTCTAATGTTCTTATAATTGTAAATTCTATTGCTTTTTTATATGAAAAATTAATGGAAGCGAGCGAGTGAATAGTTGCGTTTTTGAAAGGTTTTAAAAATGCATATGTCGTGACCAATACCTTAATGAAATCAGAAATAGTTTTAACTTTATTCTTAAGCGGTCTAAAATGTCAAGAAACTAGCTGGTTATATTTGGAAACTGATGTTGTTTATTTACATGTTCATTATCTTGTTACATTTTGAACTGATGTTGTATTATTTGCATGTACCATTATTGATCTTTTCTTAATTTAGGCTCCACCAACTCTTGTCCTGTTACCATCTCATTTTCCCCATTTATGCTCAATGCCTCCCCAATTTAACTGATCCTGATTACAACTGCATTTGCCTAGTTTCTGTTTCATCAAATAATTTATGGACCCTCTAGTACCATGTTTCATTGTACTGGGTATTGTGTACTTCCTCCTTTTTGGCTATTCTGCCATCTTAATTAACCAGGACTGGATCAATAACTCCACCCATGTTCATTATATTTGCCTCTCATGCTCATTATATCTTGCAAAGTGTGTTTGAAGACTTCCGAATGTCCTTTGTAAATATGAAAACCACCCTCCATATGTTCCTTATACGAATACCAGCTTTCTTTTATTATGGGAAGTCTGGGAACTTCATTTGGCGAGTTATTTCTATGTTTCCACAAGACTTGATGATCTACTCAAAACCTTGGTCCTATACTCTCATCGTCATGAAAACACTATTCAGAGGGGGTAATTCTTTCTGATTTAATTTTAATGTACAACTCCAACAACAAAAACATAATCTGTAAGAATGTGTTTGGGGGGGGGGGGGGGGGGGGGGGGGGGGGGGGGGGTTGAATTTAGCCATATATTTATGTGAAGTGTCAGAGTTTTATCCCATCTTCTGAGGTGCAAGTGTACTTCTAAGTTCTAACCTCTAGATATGTTATTTGTACTCAATCTAACATGTACCACATAATATGTTTATGAATACTGTAAGAATATAACATATGCAAGGAACAACTTGCAGAACCAATTCACCTATATATTTGTTTAAATTCTATAATGACGGGTCGATTGAACTACCTTATAATCAAGTAGTTCTAGGTTCTATATGATACATATGTGACCCTTCCTAGAGTTGTTTTTTGGACTGAACTGGGAAGATTTGCGCATCGCCTGTGTGTTTATTGCTTAGTTAATTGATGCTCCGAAATCCCATGTTATGGATGCTGCTTCACCATTTCTTCTATGCAAAATGTTGATCGAGGCCCAAGATTTACCTTGTGTTAGCATCAAGTGAATGCCTGTGATCTGAGCTACTTGGGGTCTTCTTTTCCAGTGATGCTGATTTTTTTTCTTTTACTTATGTTTGTGTTGGTTGGCGATGGTTGGTGCCTTGGTGGCTTGTTTAGATTTTCTGATTAATATTATATTATTATATATATATTTCTTTATTGGTATTTAATAACATGGAAAAATTTATGAAATGCTCAAAAAACGAAAAAGTTTTATGAAAAATTCACCGCTTAATAACATTTCATAGCGTGCCCAGGATTAGCAAAAAATATATAAAGGGGATTCCGAATGACCTTTTTGCCCTTCTAATTTATTGAAAACACCCACGAAACTACTCTTAAAAAAACGTTTCGATATTTCCTCTTCTTCCATATGCTGCTCACTTTCAAATCTAGGTTTTCTTCTTAAAAATTTTCAAACCTTCAAAAATTCGTCGAAATTTTTTGAAAAGGTCGACAAACGATAAAACTGTTAAAACGGAGGTCCAAACATCATTTTTTGGCGATTCTAACATTTTGGAAGGCCGACTAACGAAGAAACTGTTAATCTCCGGCTTCTCGAAAATACGCTCATTTTGCGACAAATCGGGCCTCGTTTCGACCTCTCAGTCAAAAGTTATGGTCCTTCAAAGTTTCAACTGGCCATAAAATGCAGGAGAATGATCATTCTCCGTGGTAATATCGCAGAGAATAGCCATTCTCCGTGCTAAAACTACGGAGAATGGTCATTCTCCGTACTAAATTGATAAAGAATGACCATTTTTCGTGTTACAATGACGGAGAATGTCATTCTCCGTGTTAAATTACACGGAGAATGACATTCTCAGTATTAAAACGCATGAGAATGTTCATTCTCAGTATAATTTAACACGGAGAATGCCATTCTCCGTATAATTTAACACGGAAAATGTCATTCTCCGTTTTAAATTACATGGAGAATGTCATTTCCAGTGTTAAACGTATGAGAATGACCATTTTCCGTTTTAAATTACAGGGAGGATGACATTCTCTGTGTAATTTAACACGGAGAATGTCATCCTCCGTGTTAAATTACACGGAGAATGGCATTCTCAGTGCTAAAACACATGAGAATGTTCATTCTTCGTATAATTTAACACGGAGAATGTCATATGTCATTCTCCGTTTTAAATTACACGGAGAATGGCATTTCCAGTGTTAAAACGCATGAGAATGACCATTTTCCATTTTAAATTACATGGAGGATGGCATTCTCCGTGTAATTTAATACGGAGAATGCTATTCTCCGTGTAATTTAACACGGAGAATGTCATTCTCCGTGTTAAATTACACGAAGAATAGCATTTTCAGTGTTAAAACGTATGAGAATGTTCATTCTCCATTTTAAATTACATGGAGGAAGACATTCTCCGTGTAATTTAACACGGAGAATGCCATTCTCCGTGTTAAATTACACGAAGAATAGCATTCTCAGTGTTAAAACGCATGAAAATGTTCATTCTCCGTATAATTTAACACGGAGAATGGCATTCTCCGTTTTAAATTACACGGAGAATGACATTCCAAGTGTTAAAATGCATGAAAATGATCATTCTCCGTTTTAAATTACATGGAGGATGGCATTCTCTGTGTTAAAATCACGGAGAATGATGGAGAACAGTCGACAGAAACCTAAAATCTAATTTTTTTTGTTTTTTTTTGGAAAAAAAATTGTCAAGAACAAAAATTCAAGAGTTTTCGTTCTTCTTTCAAAACGATACTAACTTTTATGGAAAAGAAGAAGAAGATCTCTCCACAATTGACCTAATCGTCGGAAAATTTTAAATCTTTCCACGATGATGATGATGATGATGAGCGATGATCGGAGTTCGACTGAAGAAAAGCACAGTGAACTATGAACGATCTTTGTGATCTAGAAGATGAGAGCAATGGAATTCAAATCTTTCGTGAAGAAGAAGAAAACGAAAATCGCAATCCAAATCTGAGTTTGTGCGAAGGGTAGTTATGGTATTATAAAGATGGCAATTTTGTAAATACAGAACATTTAAAGGGAATCTTGGAATATTTAACGTGGAAATATATAATTCTGGACATTTCATAAAATGCATCCAGCGGGTGGGTTTTTCATACAAATCAACCCCGAAATTGAGTTTCTCAGCAATTTCCAGTAATTAACATTCCTTTTAACTATTTATTATTTCGAGGCTTGTGTTTCTATTTAGTTTGTAGATATTTTATATAGAACATCAATGTAAAGTGTGTATGTTGTCTGTGTTAAGTGAACGTTTGCTCTGTTACTATTTATTGGGGTGAAGTCTACTTAGTTTGATCATTGAAGTTATTTGACAGGGATTTGGATTTCAAACCCAAGTTTGGTCATCTTTACAACATTTTCAGTGTTTGGAGTGTTATAAATACTGTAACTGGTGCGGCAAATGTTGCAACCTTCCCAAAATTTGCAGTAGCCAAAGCGACTGCAGTAACATACGTTGTATGTATTTTCATCTACAAACTACATTTGTGTCGATACATTTGTTTCGTTGGACCATCGTTGTTGACGATCGGTCTGAGAATTCTGCCAAAATCTCTCCGTGGTGACCCAAGTTGATGTAACCCATCTTAGTAAGTCTGCAGAAAATGGAAAAGAAAGTATCTTAATCAAGTGTGAGGAGTGCTTTGGAGGATTAGTTGAAAATTATGGCAAACAAGGGGTCTCCATCTCTCCTTTTCGTTTGTTTGGGCTTTCTGTAGGCAAAGGAATCCACAAGAGTCTATTTGTAGGTTCCTTCGCGACAAGCACAAGATCTTCGATATCGAGATTTGCTGGCCATGTACATTGTACGCCAAGAGGTGGATGTTCAATTCTCAAATGGCCGCTCTCAGCAATTATCATGTGCCGCAATTTCTCCTGGTTGGTGCGATGATAGATGTAGCCGACACGGCAGGGATCATCGATGTGATGCATATTTGTAGTTTTCGAAGGATTGTGTCGGAGCGGCTCGGCTGCTTCAACCACGATTTCTTCGCCTCGGAATAGAATTTGCGTCTTTGAAACCATGGTTATTGGTTATGGCAGGCTATAATTGCAGTAGGCAAAAGAGAGAATGTGATGTTTGATTGTTATATTGTGTCCGAGACCAAAATGGATAAAATTGGGTTTTTGTGATATCTACGGATCCTATAATTTTTGACCAATATGTTCATTGTGAAATTCGTGAGTAATAAAGTCATAGTAATAGGAACTCATTTTGTCGTGTAGCTTCATTAAAAACAAAAATTTATTAGTAATATATTGGTTAATTGTATGCAATTATTAAAAATACAAGAAAAAAACAACAAAAATATCTTTAAAAAAATACAAGAAAATAGTGAAGGAAATATTGGTTGTGTGCTATTCTGGTTGGGAAGGGGGGAAAATGGGAGGAAGAAAAAAGTTGAGGAGAAAGTGAGAGAAAAATTTTAAATGATGGTGTTTGGAAAGGAGGAGAGAAAATGGGGGAGGAAAATTTGAGAGGAAAAAGTAGGTGGGTCCCACCAAGAAATTTTCATCCCAAAAGTGGGAGAAAAATGAGAGAGATGAGAGAAATTTGAGTGAATTTACCCCACCATCTCTCAAAAAGTTAATATTAAATCATAATACCAAGGAGAAAATAGTAATTGTACCTCTGTCCATAAACAAATAAAAAAATATTTTTAAACTTTTCCTTCCTCTACTTTTTGTCCATCCAAACAAAGGAAGGAAAAATTAACTTTACTTTCATTTTCCTCTCCTCCATTTTTCTTCCCCTCAAATTTTCCTCTCCCTCCCCGCAAATGTTTCCAAACACAGGGTAAAAGCAACCCCTTGTTGGAACATCGCTATGTCCACTAACCAGAGACGAATTTACTGTGCATATCTAAGTAGCACAAATTTTTTCGTCATTAGAAAAGTGACAGAATTGGGACATATGTAGCAACATAACTGTGTCATAGTAGCAATATAATGGTGACAAACCTAGCGGCAGAAAGGAGACGGATTCGTCGGTCTCTAATGTAGTGCAACATAAGTAATCAGAGAATAACGGCAGAATTTTCTCTAACTAAACTGTCACTTAAGGAAATATTAAGTTTTGTACAATTTTTTTTTATTTAGTGACAAAAATCTTATGTTGCCATCCGTCGCCACATGGATACAATTTTGCATGTTTTGCCTAAAAGTGATGTAATATGCAGCAAAATATAGTAAACAACAAAATACCACATGATTCCATATATATAGAACAATATACTACATACGAATAAGTAAGGATAGAAATTCGTATGGAAACAAAGTAACATCGCACATAAAAATAGGACAGTACAAAAATAATCCTAAATAAAAGAAAGTTAACTAATAGCAAATTATAGGATTATTTAGTAATAGGGTCTCATATAACATGTGATATTATGGTTTAAGTCTTCAAATTGTCCGAGTTTTGGTCTCCTCATGACACAATTGGTAACATAAACACAAAAAATGAAATCCAAACTCTAATGTCGGATGATTTGGAAATCTAAGTCCTAATATCATATATTATATGAGGCCCTATTACTAAATAATTAACCCTAAATTATAAGTTTGTGAACATAAGTAGACAGTGCATAGTACACGACCGATAAAATTCGAAACTCCGGCGATGGACGGTGGTTGGTACTGCTGTCTGCGCACAAATTTCGTAAAGAACAGAGTCAATATGTCACAGAGAAGATGTAGCAACAACAGGAGGAGCACGAGCAGGACCAGGAGCAGATATCCTATCCGTAAGCTTTACGGTCATGAGGTACTAAAGGGTGCCATGATCATTGACCATGTTTGGCTTGTGTCGGGGTTTGGGAATATGATTCGACCGAGTAAATAAAGAAAGGTAACAAACGATGCCTCAAACTTGACCCTACAAAACTTTAAGCTTTACCGTCCTGAGTATATCACCATGTGGTTGGGGAAACTTTTCGGAAATGGAAGGTCCTATTCAAACTTGGCTATGGTGCAACCTATGTTACAAGGACAAAGTAGTGGGTGTTCTTTTCATCTACTTCTTATTACAGGGACGGGGGACGGGGACGGGGACGGGGACGGGAACGGGAACGGGGACGGGGACGGACACAGAAATTTAAGAGAGGGAGCCGGTCAGGAAGAGAATTAGATTATTGAGTAGTTGCAGTTTAGAGGAGAATTCACGTATCAAGAGAACCGGAAAAGAAACATCGAATGAGACAAATCACAAATATTGGTTTTTTTTTTAGTGGGGACTGAAATCAGCACGTGAGTATCAAAGGAAAAAGAAAATGAGTGGAGTTGATCATACTTGTCTTTACTGTGTCCGTTCCTATTCTTTTTTTCTTTTTTTTACAAAACCATCAAATGCTAACTTGACAGAAACTTGTTTGTGTTATAGCAGTAACCTAAGCTTTAGATTTGTTTTTTTAATTTTACTTATTCTCAGAACTATAAAATGATAATTTGTAATAATCTTCTCTCGGTGCTATTAGCTAGCAGTAACCTAGTTTAACATGAACGATCAAGAATCAACTGGATGTTTAATCTCGTATTAATCAAGACCTACGGTGTCTTGTCGAATTTTTCTAGTAGTCTACATGCACCTTTATTACTTTTTCTCTAGCTAGCTACAAAGAGACAACAAGAACATGTCCTTGACATGAGGAAAGCTAACTCTAGTTCTAAATTACTTAACGAGGAATATTATCATAGATTTAAAGACGCATGCATCACTGAAATTCATGCAGTAGAAGGACAATCGAGAATAAGAGCTACACATGAATTTTAAGAACATTGAAAGTATAATGATTTTTGTTGGAATTTCAGTCTCAAGTCGAGGTATGTAGAAGGACAATCGAGATGTCGTAAAGCTCGAATGAGAATTACGATGAAGACGATGGAGGGTCGATGGCTGAATTATGGTTCAAACTGAACCAAAACAACAACAACGGTACATCGCTGATATACCAGCGATGGTATACCGATTTTTGGATACTTCGTTTCAGAACCTATATTTTGAAGGTCTGGCGGTGCAGTATACCGTTTGTCAAAATTCAGTTTAGATATGGGCCAAAGTCAGCATATAATTATGAACGTGTGATCAAATCTGGACGACCAAAATTATTGTTCGGCTGATTTAGAAATTTTCTAATCCTAAATTAGGGTTTCTTAACCTTTATAAAGAGGTTAAGGGGGAGTTGTCCAATAGAAGCTCCTGGGAAAGATTCAGGGAGCGAGTTCACAAAAATCTAAGAAA
The DNA here is from genome assembly GCA_029216955.1 of Iris pallida. Classification (NCBI taxonomy): domain Eukaryota; kingdom Viridiplantae; phylum Streptophyta; class Magnoliopsida; order Asparagales; family Iridaceae; genus Iris; species Iris pallida. Next base: position 20,085,959 of record JANAVB010043418.1, on the reverse strand, counting down.
AAGTTCCTACTTTGTTATTAGGGCTTGCGCTTTTCAAGATAGACTGAAGGAATTATCTGTTCGAGGAATCATCTACTTATCATCACATGGTTGGATGATTGATTTCAATTGTAATATTTTTTTTTCTTAAGATTTGTCGAGGGATTGAACTCGCTGGCAAAGAGTTCAATATATAAATTAAAATATACATAATAATTAAAATATATAAATTAAAATATTCAATCTTGTTTTATTAAAATATATAAATTAAAATATACATAGTCACCGAAGATATACTATTTTTAGTATGTTTTGGTACTTGCCTGAGTGGATTGGTATCGCTCCCGCATCATTTTAGTACCAACATTTTTTTTCCCTCAAAAATCCTAGGAAAACTCTTCTAAACTCTAGGTATATGAAACATTCACTAATAATTATCAATAAATGATATTCAACCAATTGACTGATATATATTTTATCTTCAAATTTCATTTTACCGGAATTGTGAATTAAAATATAATTAGTATCGATCGTTTTGCCTGGCTACACGAAACTTGAATAATATCTCTGTGGCACGATCCACTGATTTTCAGCCATCTAGTGAGAATTTTATGTCTCTTCTCGATAACCATAAGGCTCGAGTTCGACAAATAAATTTTCTTATTCTACTAAATTTGTGTTTCACTGATACTTTCCTGTTATTGCTGGTGTATATATCATTTTAAATTCTCACATTTCACCTTCTAAATTATTTGCTTACTTTATTTCCCCAAAAAAAAAATCTTTGCTTACTCACTAAGCTACTAATTACCAACAACAACTGTGCTGTTTGGTAAAGGTGAAGTGGGCTTGGATTCCTGGTTTTGGGTGAAGTGGGGAAGGAAATTCCGATCCGGGTGTTTGGTTGGCGGGGGAAGAGGGGAAGGGAACTGGCAGATGTGACTGCTGCCAGTTCCTGTCGGCGGAAGAGGGAATGAAGAGGATGGGTTATTTGTTTTCCTCCACATCCGGAGTTGGCAGCCGGATGTGGGTGGGAGTTTGTTTTTTTTTTTTTCAATTTTTTTTTTTACTTTTCTTTCAAAAAAAAAAAATCTTAATTAGTTGTAAATTTTATTTTTTGGTTACAACCACACTAATTTCTTGCTAATTAATATAATTAATGTAATTAATATTTTTTATTAGTAATTTTAATTTTTTTGCTAACAGCCGCATTATTGACAAGTTTAATAGTAGTATAATTAATGTAATTAATAGTTTTTTTGCTAACAGGCGCACTAATTTTTTGCTAACAGCTGCACTAAGTTTTTTTAAAATGTAAAGAATAGTTAGATCATTAATATAATCAATGTAATTAACAGTTTATTTAAGTCAGCTTTCTCAATTAATAGTAAATAATTAGATATATAACCTCAAAAGAATTATAGTAATTAATACTAAATAGTTAGAGTTTTAAATATAAACTCTTAATTGGTTAGTAATTAATTTTGAGTTGATAAATTTTTAATTAGTTACTAATTAATTATCTTAATTTATTAAACTAATTATTTAATTTATTACATTGTATTGTGAATTAACCATAATTTATTATTATTATAAAATACTCTTCCAATTTTTACTTTTCACTTCATATCTCAACCAAACACATTTATCTAATTTTTATTTCCCATTTTCCACTTTCCTATTCCAACCAAACACATTTGTCCCCTACTAGGGGGACAAGAAAGTGAATGGATTCCTATCACTCTTCCCCACATGAAAGTCTAAATCCATATTTTCCTACACTTACGGTTTACCAAACGGTCCCTAAGCTGCAATTCAAGATCTCAAAACAAATTTTGTAACGGAAATTAAGTTGTTCCTTTTCAAACCAAACACACATATTGTTTCACAAACACAAATGAACATGTAAAATAATTAGAAGATTAAGAAGAAGAAGAAGAGTAAGAGAAATTAATATCATATTAATTAGTAAGCATTAGTCTTCCTTCCATTACCATTAGAATTAGATGCACAGAGGGAAGAATGGAAAGTACGTAACAAACACTCTCAAAAAAAAAAAAAAAAAAAAAACAACTAGAAAAAAATTAAAACAGCGGCACTAAGCTAGTAGCTAGGAAAGATGGACACGGAACCGGTATCGTGTCGTGTCATATCATATCGATCTCACATTGCGGCGGACGAAGGCCCGTGCCCGTTGATCATCCCTGCCCACAACCCTAGCGATCCGCTCGAGTACCCGAACGAGTCGCCGCAGCCCTGGTCGGACGCCCACTCGAGCGACAGCATGCGGTTCCCCGGCTTCATGTCGACTTCGACCACGTTCGCCTCCTCCTCCTGCCCCGCTCCGAACGGCATCCCGGGCCTCTGGTAGGCCCCGTCGACCGAGTAGCCGAGCGGGGCGCCGACGCCGAAGCCGCTGGCGAAATGGCCGCCCGGGGTGCTGTCAAAGATGAAGTTGAGGTTGGAGAGATGGAGGTCGGTCTGCTGCTGCTGGTGCTGCTGCTGCTGATGGTGCTGGTGCTGGTGCTGCTGCTGATGGTGGTGGTGATGCTGCATTATGGAGTGGATATGGTGGTCGGCGGTGGGGCCGGGTTTCTTGGAGGCCGGACGCTTGTTCTTGCGGCAGCCGCCGCCGACGGGGACGTTGCGGAGGGAGCCTCCCTTGGTCCAGTAGCGGCGGCAGGTCTTGCAGAAGTAGCGCGGCTGGGAGAGGCTGTAGTTGTTGTAGTAGCAGAACTTGGTGTGGGCGGAGTCGCAGCGGGGGCACTTGAGGGCCTGGTCGTGCGGGGGGCGGAGCCGCCGCTCCAGCACGGCCCGGGCCCCCGAGCCGGGGCGCAGCGGGCACAGCGGCATCAGCTCCCCCGTCGACGGGGACGGGGAGGGGTTGTCGGCCGCCGCGGCGCCGCCTTCGTCAGGGATGATGGCCTGGAAAATATATATATATATAGGAAGTGGTCAGTCAAGCTAGCTCATATAATTATGATAGGTGATAAACTACAAAATTTGGGACATTGGTTTGATGCATGGATCTTCTGAATTTCTGAGTACAAAAGTGAACGACACTATGACACAACATGTACTTGCTTGTTCTAGAAATTTCCATTTACAAATATTGGATAAGTATATATGGATCAAAGAAAGATCCTGCTAGTTATGATGGTACAATAATTATTGCCTTGATTTCTAGGCTCAACTTTGTTTCTTTTTTCTCTTTTTCTTTTGAGCTCTTTGCATTATTGCATGATTACGCACGCAAATTAATTAGTTTTACACAAACAGAGAGAGGAGAGACCATGCACCTTATGATTAATTGATCTACATATATGTGCTTCCAAATTGTCATGATCTTCAAGTTAATAATTTCAAGCTAGATATAATTGTTTAAACAAAAACAACTCAGGGGATCACTAGCTCTTGCTCATATATATGTATCTTCATTAATTATACATACATAAGAGAAGGAAACTACGAAGATTAATGGTGGGGTTATGATTAATTACGTACCTTGAACCAGTCTGAAGTTTCCATGCAGAATTGAATGGGAGATGCCATATCATCAACAGAGGGGGAGAGAGAGAGAGAGAAAGAGAGAGAGAGTGTGTGATGAGTGCAATTGAGAGATCTCTACTTAGTAAGCAACTCAATATAGAGCCATGAACTGGAGGAGGTGGCAGTTTGTTGAAGCATATGTGAATATGAAGGGAGAAAAAGGTGGCGGAGCGAGCAGGGATGGGCTACTCTACTGCTATACTACTACTACACTCATGACCACTTTGTGGGCCCACGCTGTCGGGGAGGAGGCCCACTCTCTCTCGGGGCCCCACCCAGTGGCTGTCGGCTGTGGAAGGAGGCTTCATGAGAACGCTGCATGGCAAGGGCCGGTATTATTGAAACCGAACATAAACCGAACCGGCGAAATTGAAAATTGGACTGGATCGATTGACTTCAAAACCGATCTTGAACCGAATCAAACTTAATCGGTTCGGTTTATCGGTTCATTCGGTTCGTGGGCTTATTTAATGGATCGGTCTATTACAAATGGGTCTGTCATATTTAATAGGTCGGTCTTATTTAATCAAAGACAGACTTATTTAATCAGCCAAAAAAAGGCTAGGCTGCTTCAACAGCCAAAAAATGGCAAATACCAATAATATTTCATTCTGTCATTTCTTCAAAGACCAATAATTTTCAAAGACCAGTAATTTTCAAAGACCAATACTTTTCAAATATATATTAGCAGAGACAGACATACTTCATCAGCCAAATATTTTGGTCACCAATTCCACAACAGCAATATTTCATGATTCCAGACAGTCACACGGGGAGACAATTTAGAACCATATCAAATATATTACATTCCATGATTCCATTAATTTTGCACAGACAAAGAGAGCTAAAAAAATAATTTGGTCATCAATTTATCATTTCCATAACAGCAGCAAACGATCAAGACAAAACTGAGAGCTGCAAGCTGATTTGGTCATCAATTCATCAATTCCACTGTCGGGACTCGGAACTGCCCTGCACAAAAAAGAGAAGACAAGAAGGAAAGAAAGTATAATATTGCTCAGATGGTTGATTTATGCATCATAGTATGATGCCATGTAGTATCAATTACATACTTTCTCAAGTCGTAATCATCATTGCTGCTTTCTCGTTTAATATGTTAATAAAATTTTCAAGAAAAATAATAAATAAACAATTCACAAATGGCTGCAGTTCATGCACAAATGGCTGCAACAAGTGCCTCGCCACTAGTTGCATCGAATGCCACGCCACTGCAAAACATAAAATGTATCTTGTATAGCACAGTAAAGAAAAGGCAGAATGTGTAGGAATGAATTTGTAAAGCACAATAATCTAGAGGGGGGAGGGGGTGAATAGAGTAGGCAGCGGAATATAGCTAATTTAAAAAGTTAACAGCAAGATCACAGAGAAATATATATATCACAAGTAAATAACAGTAAAAGCAGAGATCAGAAAGCAAACGCAAAGACGGCGATGTATACTGGTTTCCCTCTTGTGAGGACTAGTCCAGTCGGAAGAACTATAGCTTCCAGTTGAATCCACTATTGGAAAATTTTGCAAGTTTTCATACGAAGTTCTTGCAACTTCTAAACTCGACCAACTTCAATTGTGAAGAGTCTTTCTTCAATCAAGCCTCTGATTACAATCGCTCTGAAGCTTCTAGATCATACCGCACTGGCAAATCGACAAGAAGATTATAACTGGCTTGGGATTTGAAAAATAAAGCTTAGAACTCTTTGGAATAGAACAATAGGCTTTAGAGAGAAGAGATGAAAGTGAATGAGTGAATTAAAATAATCGAAATCCTTCTCTATTTATAGATTTTCTAAAGGTAGAACTCTGTCAGAATTCGGACAGAACTCTATAAGAAAATTTTGTTAGGATCCGTAACTGCAGGGAGACCAAGTTCAAAAAGCAACATTCACTAACCGAACTCTGGCCGAACTCGAGCCGAACTCTGACCGAGTTCTGTTAGGGTTGGTCAGGGTTTTTGTAATTTGATTTTTGGGCTTTTTGAAAATTGTTTTAAGCAGTTAGGAGCTTTTTGTAAATAGGGGACTGTTTTTCAAAACATGGAATATTTTGAAAATATTTTTAGGATAGCCTATTTGTCAGTACGACTCGGTGTACAATGTATTTCTAGACTCAATAAAAGTAAAAATTACATTGCATAAAGAAAATACAGACTCGAGTGGCAAACACAGCTTCGGTCTTGAACAGAATGGGTAGCAGATCTTTGGCAGTGTCCAAGTGTCCAAAACATCTTTAAGTAGCCCGTATATCGAGACAGAGTTTGATCAATTATTAAAATCAGGTTTGACCATGACCAATGGGCCAACAATCTCCCCTATTTTGATAATTGACAAACCTTGACCGATATAACATCTTCGATCAATAAGATTTGAAAGATAATCAAAATTGTACTGTCTCCTGAAAAAATGTTCCCGTATCCTGCAAAAGATGTTAGATCATATTTCTCCCCCGTTGTCACTTAGCAAAATAATTGCAAAGAGAGAAAGCTCCCCAGTAATATATGCATAAGAAACAATCAGTGAAGAAATACAAACAGAATATATATATAGAAAAACAAACATTTCACAGGCAGTTTATATTTTACGGACAGTTTATATTTTACAGGCAGTTTATATTGAAGCATAAAGAGATAGTCATCAGAATATAAAGCTAAACTGAAATGATAAAAAATGCTAAGCAGAGCATAAAAAGATATTCACAATACATCAGCTCACAATGTCATAATCTCAAATGCAAGAAATAATAAACTACAAGATAAAGTACTGATATCTTGGAATGTCGGAGCATCTCCATGTAAACAAAGACATAATAAAGTCTCAAAAAGTGTGACATCTAGACAAAATGTAATGCGTCTAGATCACAAATCATCATCATCATCATCAGCAGCAGCAGCAGCAATACTAGCACGTCCACCATGTCCGGATGGACCAGCTCCAGAAGTGCCAGCTCCAGAATAGTGTAGAGTAGCAACAGTACCACGGTACCAGTCATAAGCGTTACCGGGCTAAAAATATTATAGAACTGCCAATGATAACCCAACAATTTATGCAAACAATTTTATACAAAATGCAACCCTGCATTAACGATGCATTATTGCACAATTTACTAAATAAAAATTATATATATATATATATATATATATATATATATATATATATATATATATATATATATCGATTTTCGGTTCGGATCGGGAACCGTTTTTCTAACCCGTAACCCGAACCGATAACCGTTCATTTTCTTTTGAATAACCGAACACCGACCCGTTTGCAAAATAACCGACCCGAACTTTCCAAACGGGTCGGTTCTGGTCAGTTTCAGTAGAAAAATCGCATTATGCTCACCCCTACAAGTGCATGCTGACATTAATTCTTCAGTCTCGTCTTGTCTTGACAAGATTTTGCAAAAAAAAAAAAACTGCTACAAATCACTGTAAATTACACTACAATATACTAGATCTTCTCGTTATTTGAAACTGGTATATGACCAAACCAAGACATTTCTTACGTCACCAGGCTCCGACCGCTGCTGGAATTATTGACTTTGCAATTGGTGTAAGTCCCCTGAATTTTTGGGAATTATTTTCGAATTTTCTAAATGAATTATTTTCTATAATTCATTTTAATTTATTTACTTTTCATCATTAAATGCTCTTTACCGTGACTTGGATTTCTAGAGCATCAGAGATGCCAGTCTCTGGAAACTTTCTTCTTGAAGTTTGTAGTAGACGAGAATATCTTCCTGTTGATATATTGTGTCCCTTCGAACTTGTTCCCTTGTACTCTTTTTGCTTCGCGCAAGTTCGGGTCAATTTAGACCATTTAATTATTAATCGAATTCCCACTCTTTTCCTTGATCATCATATGCGCGTTACCATGACTTTTAATTTAGGAGCACCAGACTAGTCTTTTTCTTGAGACCAACTTCTCATGCATGATCTACTCGAGACGCTCTTCACCCATGACTTCGTGTCCCACTCAGACACATCATCTTGTGCTTCATTTGCTTCGCGCAACTTTCGGGTCAATTTAGACCAATTTATCGTTTGCCGTAATTTGTGAATTAATTTCCAACTTAATTTTTGGGCCCGACATCGGTCCAATCCAGTCGACCCAATATATGGCCCTGACCTGTTTTGAGTCTACTATGCACGTGCCACTTGTGTGTCACCAATTTAATCTCTCTTGTGCTCCCATTTCATCCGTGATTTAATTTAGTTTAAAATTATTATTTTAATTAAATCTTGGCCTCAAGCCTGACCAACTTGACCCAACAACCAATCCAATTTGGTGTAGGCCCTATCATGTCTATCCATACACCTCACATAATTTTCTCTCTCTTCTCTACTCAAAATATCTATTTCTCTCTCTTGTATATATATTTATACACACACACACACACACACACACACACACACACACATATATATATATATATATATATATATATATATATATATATATATATATATATATATATATATATATATAATCTTTCTCTCTCCTCCTTTATTACATTCACACACACACATCACCCACTCCTCCATCACCATCAGCCTACACGAGCAGTACTAGCCCCCTCTCCCTTAACTCTCTCTCTCTAAATATCTCTCTCACTCACTCTTTATATATTATATACACACACAATTAATTTTCTCTCTCTCTTCCTACATTCCTCACTCTTTCTCCCTATTAATTCTCCCCACAGCAGCCGACCCCCTCCATTGGCCGACCCATGGCCGACCGAGCCACCTCCACCACCTTCCTTCTCTTCATCTCCTCCTCCTCACTCTCCCCGGCCGACCACTCGGACCACCATCACAGCCCTCTTCTTCACCCCCGAACCACCACTCCTCTCCACCGAGCCACACGCCACCACCACCATCATCACACCGCCACCACCTTCACCAGTTCACCTCGGCCACCGCCCTCGCCGTACCTAGCTGCGCCACTCGTCGCCGCCATGCCCCCGCGTGGCCAACAGCAGCAGCAGCTACAACTGCAGCTTGGAACGGCCGCGCACCCCATGGCCGGCGGTGCAGGCGCCGCTGCCGACGCCACAGCCATCATGGCCGGCCACCCCCTGGCCGGGTGCACCCCCCAGGCAGGCCCATGGCCATCGCTCCTCTCTTCGACGTGCATCGGAGGCGATTCGTGCGTTTGGCACGGGTTCCCGTCATGACGAGCTCGGAAACGAAGTTAAAACGATATTTTGTCGCAGCGACTTTGCGCACAATTTTCGAGAAATTCGACCGTTGGATCGGCGATTTCTTCACTCCGTCACAATCTCGGTATATCCATCTTCACTCCCCTCAATTTTTTCAGTTAATTTTATCGTTTGATACATCAAAACCGGCCACCAAGTTGACCGTTTAAATTGTGTTATTTTTGGACAGTTTTACGGAGCCAACTTCGTCGGTTTGTATCTCCTCCATCGAACATCCGTCTAACGTGCCACTGGTTCTTATGCGAAGCTGATATGACTCTCTTCCTATCCCTTAAGTTTTGTTTCATTGTGAGCACGTTTGATTAGTTGAATTCGACGCCAAAGTTGGCCGTCCGAATTTGTAATTTCCAAGTTGTAAAATTCCATTTTTGAACCCGGGACTCTGAATTCAATTTCTGACACCACTAATAGACTCATGGCATTGTTCTGGCACGTTTTATATAAATTTTGTTAGATTTGGAAGACGTGGGCCCTGGCACGTATTTCGGTGTAAAACGGGCCCCACAGTCCGGGTCAACGGGACTTTTTGACGCCGGCTCATCAGAATCCAATTTCGGATATACCGTTGAGTTCGTATCGTCATTCTAGACTCGTTGACATATAATTTGCTGAGTTTTGAGGACATTGGCTCTGACACGCTTTTTCGTGCAAATCGAATTCTAATATCCGGGTCAATGGACCAATTTGAGATCGGGTCAACGGAATCCAATTCTGGATATACCGTTGGGTTCGTATCGTCATTCTAGATTCGTGGACATATAATTTATTAAGTTTAGTGGACTAGAATTTTTGCACGTTTTTCGGTGCAAAGCGGGTCCGACACGGACACAGTTTTGACTCAAAATTACCCTTTTTTTTCTGTGTCCAAATTGGACTTATGGATAGGCTATCCTAGCTAATTTGACCATTCTGGACACGTTGGTAATGGTTGTTTCACCATCCGACAACATCTGTAGGTTTTACCCTATTATTATAATCTTTCTCCTTTTGTGGTATATTGAGATCCATCGATTCCAGTGATTTCACAACCACTGAAATTGAATGTATTGACCTTGTAGATGTTTATAGAGACTAGTTTTGACTCCGTTTGACCATGGTTGACTACTTTGACTGAACGTCGAAGTAGAGTCAACATTTGACCTAGGTTAGACTAGTTTTGACCTTGGTTGACCACAGTTGACTATTTTGACCAAAAGTCAACCGAAAGTCAACCGTAGCCTAAAATTGACTAGAACTAGATCGAAGTTGACTAGTTGATCCAAAGTCAACTGTTAGTCAACGTTAGTCAAGTTTGACCTAGAGTTTACCAGAGTTGACTAGTTGACCAAAAGTCAACTGTAAGTCAACCCTTGACTTGTCTTGACCTAGTTTGACTTAGTATGACTTGATTTTACTTCCAAACCCTTATATTGATACAGTATTCTACCTATAGGTCCTCGAGGCACTGTTCTAGGACTCAGTTGACATATTCCACCAGATCGCAGGCGAGTACATTCTCTGATAATATTTCTGTTTTATGATATTGTCTATGTTTCTTGTATTTAGTGTAGATATCCTTGTTCTCTTGACACATTGTTCACACGGATTGGTATTTCTCTGGATCCCGTCATGAGATGTTATTCCTCGCTTTCCTTGGTATATCTTGTGCAAGTCTTTCTTGTTCCTTGTGCATTGTATAGACACGATTCCTGCGAAGGCTAGCTACCCTCTCGGAGAATCGCGTGTCATGATATGTCATGGTTGGATCCACTATACTAGTCGGGGACGGGGAGTATTAGTGTAGACGTGTGGTCATTATCCACCTTGTTATTCTTGTAGATCTTGTGAGTGTTAATCATACACCCCACGTATGATTAACCAGGCTAGTAGACCTTGTGCAGACCCAAGCCGGCCACATGTTGAAACTAGTACTCACACACTTAGATAGATGATTCTTGATTTTTGTACATGCCATGATCAGTTTTACTTGCCTTGTTCTAGCTCTAGATTTACAGCTTACCTTGCCATGATACTCACATGTACATTTTATGATTTCTTGTATATTCTCTCTATTTACTGCTACATTTTCAATATCGTCTAATTATAACTGTTATTTGATATTTGTGCTCGTTTCATCCTGACTGGATATGTTGAAAAAAATTTAGGAGTAGTTGTGCCCTCAGTATTGGACTACATGATGTTGCTAGCTGAGGTGGTTCTCGGTACTCTTCACCGTGAGTTGTTTCTCAGGAGTTCTAGGTCTGGTAGTTATTTAGTTTGTTATTGTTTTCCTCTGATTATTTTTGACTCATATGATCCTTGTAGATTTTAGTTGTTCTAGTGATATTGTTATTATTTCTTGTCTTATCTTCCTTAATTTTCGTGATGTGACATGAGTACATTTCTAGTTATGGATCTTTAGATGTTGTAGTTAGTATCGGGTACTTGACAGCGCACTACCGCCGATACTGCGGCGTAGGATGGGCGTGGCCCACGTATTCGTATCCGTATATCCGGGTGTGGGTCGTGACAATTGGAACTTGTTTGTTGTGGTTTATTGGGTTTGGTCCCTGTCCTCCCATTTTTACACAAATTATATGTACGGAAATGATAAATGGTCCGCAGTTTCTACCCGCGAGCATGACCGCATGCTTACGTGGCCGAACCTTATTCGTCCCTCCCTATTCGCGTGGGAACTATTGTCGGTAGTCATGTCGATGGGAGACTGTCACGTGGACTGCGGACCAAAAGTACGGTTCATGTATATATATATATATATATATATATATATATATATATATATATATATATATATATATATATATATATATATATATATATGTCACTCTCCGTTCCCAGAATACGTATTTTTATATGTATGCTGCTTGAATGTATTTATTTAATATTTATCGTACATTTATTCTGAAATTTCGTGCTAATTAATTTTTCTGTATTTTATTCTCTGCTTTTGCTTAAGCTCTTGGTTTATTTCGTTCATGTTGAACCAACTTGGTTTAGCTTGGTTCATCATGATAAGGAGTGGATGGCCTAGATCTTGTAGGAAGGAATGGGTGGTGGGGATCGACTTGGGCTTGATATTTATGCCCCTTTTACTTTTCTCTCTCTTCATTACTCTCATTTACTTCTTCTTCATCCTCCATTACTCTTCCACCCACCCATTTGGAGAGGCAAGTACATCTTGCACCCCATGAGGGATTTCATGCATCCCTATTTATTTTTTGTCCATGTTGTTTATTTTCTCTTCCTCTACAAGTTTAGGTCTTGAAGTTCTTGATTTCCATGGATGGTTGGGGGTAGATCTAAGTTTTAAGTTTTGGTTTTTCGTATGGATTTTGTGATTTTGATCTATCAAACTTTGTTGATTTCGAAAATAAGTAGTTCCATGCTGTAGAGAATTCAATTCTACCAAAGTTTGGCTTTTGAAAAGTTAGATTTCGACTTGTTTAATTTTCTTTTGGTCATTTTTTTGTTCATCTGTCCTGATTCTGGAATGGGCCGCATAGGCCGCATGTCGCAATTGAGCCGCATGTTGTCTCGAATGGGCCGCAAAGGCCGCATGTCGCAGTTAAGCCGCATGGTGTCGCGAATGGGCCGCATAGGCCGCATGTCGCAGTTGAGCCGCATGGTGTCGCGAATGGGCCACATAAGTCGCATGTCGCAGTTGAGCCGCATATGGTGTCGCGAATGGGCCGCATAGGCCGCATGTCACAGTTGAGCCGCATATGGTGTCGCGAATGGGCCGTATGAGCCGCATGTCACAGTTGAGCCGCATGAGCCTCATGTCGCAGTTGGTCCGAATGCATGTCGCAGAATAGGCCGTATAATGCCTATTTTGGCTGTTTTGACTGTTATATGTCCTAATTGACTGAATTGTGGCTAGAATTTCTTCCAACTCCCAACATGAAAGTTGTAGACCTTTTTCTTGGCTTCAAGAATATGTTACCAACTATTTTATGCAAGTTATAGACTCGACCATGCTTAATACTAGTTTGACTTTCATGCATTGTCACGAATTGACCTCGACTGTTACTTTGACTAATGATTGATCATGCGTTCCTAGTTGGAACTAGAAGACTAGCTAGTCATCTTACTGAATTAAATGAGACACGTTCATATATGAACCATGAACCATTACGATCGACTAGCCGATCCGAACATTGGCATATGGACACATGTTGACTTCCATTTTTCTGCAAAAGCAGCATGTATACTTTACGGTCAAGGCATGATTATTCCGTGGCTAGGCTTGATTGTTGTATTACGCTATGTAAGACCTACAACCTAGCCGCACGGAAATCGTTGTAGAGTTATGCATATCGTACTCTGTACGGGAGTACTCATGCAGAATGATCATGATCCACGGCATGAGATTTCAATTAACATAGGGACTACTAAGCTAAATAAAAATAACTATTGCATAGAGAGAATGGATTCTCGAGTTCTTACATGGCAGCCATATCGGGATAATTAGTGCCCCGACATGCCGGCTGGTTCCCACGGATACTGCAAATCTGCCGCACGGGTAGGGAGTGGTATCTGTTTATATTTACTGTACATTGATGACGGACGTCCCGCTGGGACACGTATAATTCATGATTGACGTAATTGATTATTGGGTAGACTAGCCTTGATTGTACATTGTAAGAACTGAGGAATCTCTTATTGCATGTTTCCAAGACAACTTGGAACACACAGTAGCAAGCCGTAGTAGTTGCATGGCCATTTAAATTGATTTGTTTGTGCATTGTACCTACTCTGTTAACTACTGAGATGAGCAGAATATCAGACATGACGTGTCAACTTCTGTCCTTGTTTGGTTGGGAAGTTGGCTTGAAGTGTCGTGATGTTGTGTGAACCCCAGTAGCAAGCAGAGATCTATTTATCGTATTCTTAACTCTTATCACTGGTTCTAATTTTCTCATATCATGCTTCCTTGCGGTACTTGCTATTAGAGGTCTAACCTCTCTGGTTTTGCATGGCCAGATTTAGAGCCAGTTCCCAAGAACTCAGCTTACTTCCACCTCCAAGATGGTCAATACTAGAGGGATAATCGCAGGAGGACACGAGTGGGTTCTTTGTTTCCCTGCTCGTTTTACTACTTACTTTACTTTTTGCCGCTTGGCACCGACATGTTGGTCGGACTGCCTTGCACTTACTTCTACACAATTGTAACTAAGTCAGACTGCAGCTGATAACGATTGTGTATACCTTGTTATATCATCTGGCTTTGTTTTGTAAAGCCAGATCTTAAGAACATTTTGACTGAGCGTTCGGGACGCCTTACTGCTTTATCTTACATGTTCTCTATTACTGCTTCTTGTTTGAATGATTGAGACAATAGATGTTGAGTAACCCTAGTGAGACTTTCATGTAGTATGCACCCCCTTATCTTTTAGACAGCATTGATCGTATTATACGGTATTCATCTACCCGTAATACGTAGCTGGCTGAGTTATTCCCCCGCTCTCCGGTATTCTAGTTCTGGGGCGTGACAATATATATATATATATATATATATATATATATATATATATATATATATATATATATATATTGTTTATGATGGGATCGAATTTTAATAGTGGACAACATTTAAATCTCATAACAATTTTTTTTTTTGTTATCAATTTTTGGAAAAAAATTCTCAGGAAGTGGCCTAGCATGAATTAGGCTTGTGTGTGGGCGAATGACGCTTTGATGACGCATTTTGCACTGGCACAGAGTTGGCGCAGACTTATTTGCAAAACTGCATGTTGCTCATTTCGTAACTGAACTATTCATTAGGAAGTTACTACTTGTAACTCCCTGATTAAATAGTGTCACGCCCCAGAACCAGAATACTGGAGAGCGGGGGCAGACATAGCCAGCTACGTATAACGGAATGGGATCCACCCCGCTATACGGTCACGGCTGTCTAGATATGTGAGGGTTTAACTACAATCTATCAGTCTCTTAAGGTCATAAAATAGCCTATTGTCTCAATCTCAGCCAACTAATAATAATCACAAGATATCATATCTCCAAATACACAATTGTAAGACGTCCCAAACATTACATATCCAGATGATCATGAAGCTAGTCGTTACAAAATATGAGGACTAGCAAGAGTTCAGTCATACATGATCAACCCTCGGGGCTTGTCAATCATGTTACAGCCCGTAGGCAGACAGTAAGTAAGTACAATCGAGCTAACACTTGCTCGTCGGCTAAACGCCTCAAAAGAATAATTTACAATATTACAGTGGGAGAACAAAAGAAACCCACTCGAAGCCCTGGTTACGCCTGGTGACCACCATCGGGCTGGAAAGCAGGGAGATCCTTTGGTGCTGCTCCGGTATCTGGCCATACAAAACCAGCTGGGTCAGACCCCAGAAGAGCAAGTGCAACAAAGGAGGCTTCACTTAGGAACTAAAACCAGCAATTAGCACAAGAATATAATTACATAATAAAAGACAGTAATTTAAGGAAAACATGATAGGTGAATATAAAAGACAATCTTGTACAGAATCGATAAAGACAGAGTATATAGAAAAGCATGACAGGATGATATACGATGAGATAACCATGGGACTATTCAGATAACCAAGTTACAACCCGTAAACCAAACAAGGACCGGGGTTGTAACTCTTCATCTGAACGAAACTTGGTTTCTCTCACCATTTATCGGCAAGATAAATATAAGAAACCAGGGCAAGTAACAATCTGGAGTGACAATCATTATAGTGACAATCTGGAGTGACAATCCTTATAGTGACAATCTGGAGTGACAATCATTCAATCATTCTGGTACAATCTTGCAATCAATCACTTCTAGACAATACTATACTGGACTAGACTTCATTTATTCAATCACGGCCAATCATTGCCTACGGCTTTCTACATTAATTAACTAGGGTTATCACAATCCTAGTTACTAGCAAGATGCAATGAGATGCTCCAAGTAGTCACAGGCCCTGCAGCTATCCAGGTTATCCAGGCAATCATTATAATGACAATCTAGAGAGTACAATGCATTATAGTGACAATAGGGTTCAATCATTTAAGTGACAATGGTGGGTGCCCCACATAACAGTGGGCTGGAAATGTGTCCTACTCGTCGGCAGGCTACAAGTCCAAACATTTGCGGCCGGGATAACGGGATCGCCTGTAACTGGGAAACATCTCTTCATGTCTAGTGATTTATACTAGTCATCAACCTTAGTCCATTTCAGTAGGTACTCCTGACCGTGGTACTCAGGAGTCCCCTCCTAGACATGATGCAAGACAGGACTGGATTATTTGCACAAGCACAATCGCCCACGGTGTCTGGATTAATCATACAGGTCATGTCATGTCAGGTAGCCGTCGCATCAGCATATCAGGGTATATCATGTCAGGTTTTCTTGTCAGGAGTGCGCCACGGCGGGCTACTATCAGGTCATGTCATGTCCACTTGGTACTTGTCAAGAGTGCGCCTTAACAGGCCACTATCGTGTTCTATCCTTACATTATCATGAATGAGAGAAACTTGCATAAAATAACTAGTAACATGTTCTTGAAGCCAAGGAAAAGATCTACAACTTTCATGTTTTGAGTTTTTCAAGATTCTAGCTACAAAACGACTTAAACATGCAAAACAACGAAATAGAACAATTCCGGCGCATAGAATTCCTGCACAATCGGCGCATGAGATTTCTGCACGAATCGGCGCATGAGATTCCTGCACGAATCGGCGCATGGGATTCCTGCACAAATCGGCGCATGAGATTTCTGCACGAATCGGCGCATGAGATTCCTGCACGAATCGGCGCATGAGATTCCTGTACGAATCGGCGCATGAGATTCCTGCACGAATCGGCGCATGAGAAACTCACGTTGCGTCTTCAGTACATGCGCGTAGGAAACCTATGCGCATGACACGCTCGGAGTTAAGGGATGCGTTGCCGGGACTTCACGGCGCGTGGCCTCCCGGCGCATGGCCTCCCGGGCGCATGAGGTTCATCGTCCCCAAACAGCAAGTTCAGCCATGAAAGTTTCTGAAAACTTGTAATGGCCATAACTTCCTCATCCGGAGTCGAAATCAAGCAAAACAAAAGCCAAAACTGCATGAAATCAAATTCTCTACAACATGGAACCACTAGTTTTTGGAAATACCAAGTTTTTAGAGATCAAAACCAAGAAAACTAAACAAGAAGGAATTTAAAACTTAGATCTACAAAAATATAACCATCAAAACCGAAAACTTCCAGTTCTAAAGAGGCTTAGAATCTAGTAAGGAAGAGAATGTAACAATAAAATATGAGATCCATCATGAAGCAAGTTTGCACTTGCCTAGACCTCTCTCTTCTTTCTCTGGTAGGTGAAGGAAGTAAATGAGGAAGAAGAAGATGAGTAATGAAGAGAGAGAAAGAAGAAATGGTAATAAATATCAAAGGTGGTGGTAGGTAGGGGGTTTATCCATGGTTCATGATGAACCAAAATAATTCCAACCGAACCAAGCCAACCCGGGCCAAGAATAAACCAAGCCAAGCCATGAAGAAAACTAAACAAGGAATCATACAATACAAGAATAAATACGTACACGTATTCCAGAAATACGTAATACGAACCACAGGCATTACAACTCTACCCACCTTAAAAGAATTCCGTCCTCGGAATTTAATCAAGAGGCTAGAGGAGCAATGACAAGCTACATTAATCACAGGCAAGCTATACTAGACAATCAATCAAGCAATCAATCATGCAAGCAAGGAATCGAAGGCATGAGGCATAAGAAGGACATTATACCTCACGAGTCAAACAAGTCAGGATATCGCGATCGGATATCATCCTCACGCTCCCACGTTGACTCACCCAAAGAGCGATGAACTCAAGCAACACGAACTAAACTGATAGTCTTGCGCTTGAGGTCTCTCTCTTTGGTCAAACATGGACACGGGCCTATCCTCATACGAAAAGGTTGGTACCAATAACCAGTTTCGAATGACCTAGATATGGCTCGGGTCCGAGATGTACCATTGTAATTAGGATACATGAAATACATCATGCACCCCTCATAATGACGGTAGAAAAGTAAGATGAGAGGACACATATACCTCTCGGCCAATTATGAACCTGAGCCTGGGCTAAGGCAAACTGTCGCGGGTTCTGTTGCTGGAAAGTCTGGGCCTGAGTCGGCAATGGCCTCGGGAACGGGAACTGCTGTTGCTGGTGAACTGGAGCTGGTACTGGTGCTGGTGCTGGTCCCCTAACCGAGGGACTAGATACTGTCGATGCTGAATCAACTCTGAATGGGCAGGACCCCACCCTATGGTCCGGTGCTCCACACAATAAACACAATCCTAACGCCTTGCGACACTCTGCTACCACGTGTCCAGGCTTCCCACAATAAGAACAGCCCACGGTGGAAGACTGCGCTTGCTTCTGTTTCTGCTGAGAGTACGTCGGGGTTGAGTGCTGAACCGACGTAACTGAAGCTGCTCGCCTCGGAGCTCCAATAGTCAAAGCCCTGGCTGCCGGGGCTGAAGACTGATTCATCTGACTATGGGACCGCTTCCGACCTCCGGTCCTGTCCACTATTCTCTGGGAGGTATACTCGTGCCTCCTTGCTGCTCGCAACACCGCATCATAGGTCTGATGTTCGAACTGTTCTACTGCCAATATAATCTCTAGGTGAAGTCCCTGCTGGAACCTCTGTGCTCTGTCAAACTCGGTTGCCACCAAGGTGGGAGCAAACCGACTGAGTCTGGAAAACTCGGCCGCATAACCGTCGACCGTCCTCCCCATCTGCTTAAGATTACTGAACCTGGTCTGCAAGTCATATCGAGCCACTGCATCATAATACTTGGTCTGGAACTTCTCGCTGAACACTGCCCAGGAGACAGGTGTTGTCAATCCCACTGCTTGTGCGGCCCACCAACTGCGGGCTAGATCCAATAACTGTAGGCGCACCACAGCCACCTTCTCGTCTTCTGGAGTCTTCGCGGCTTCGAGAATCACCTCTATATCTTATAGCCAAGCATCGGCAGCAATGGCATCCTCGCTGCCATCGAAGAAGGGAGGGTTCAGGCGCTTAAAACTGTTGACCGCACTGTTCCCTCGGGGTCCACTTCTATTCAGAGCATCTTGTACTGCTTGGTGCAGGGCATCTCCCTGACGATCTTGGGACGCGAGCAACTCACGGATGAGTCCTAACAATCCTCCATCCTCTGACCCTGCTGGCTGGACGGGCTGAACTGGCGGTACTGGTTCTCCAGGAGGTACGGCTCGGGAGGCTGCTGCTGAGTGCTGGACCTGATCTTCTGGTTGCTGCTGGTCCACGGGAGGTGATCTGCCTTGCTGATCAGCAGGTCCAGGTTCAATGCCGCTGAAGAAGACGACATGGGAACAATAAGGAAGGACCAGGACAGATCAACGATTACAAGCATGTGATCAGGACAAGAATTTCAGGAATCAAGAGGATACGAGCAGAGATCAAGGACGAGTACTGATTGAGACATCTATTCGGTAAACCCTCACACATCTTGATTGACAAGACCTGCATGGGCCACCACTTAAACCATGTCACGCCCCAGAACCAGAATACTGGAGAGCGGGGGCAGACATAGCCAGCTACGTATAACGGAATGGGATCCACCCCGCTATACGGTCACGGCTGTCTAGATATGTGAGGGTTTCACTACAATCCATCAGTCTCTTAAGGTCATAAAATAGCCTATTGTCTCAATCTCAGCCAACTAATAATAATCACAAGATATCAGATCTCCAAATACACAATTGTAAGGCGTCCCAAACATTACATATCCAGATGATCATGAAGCTAGTCGTTACAAAATGTGAGGACTAGCAAGAGTTCAGTCATACATGATCAACCCCCGGGGCTTGTCAATCATGTTACAGCCCGTAGGCAGACAGTAAGTAAGTACAATCGAGCTAACACTTGCTCGTCGGCTAAACGCCTCAAAAGAATAATTTACAATATTACAGTGGGAGAACAAAAGAAACCCACTCGAAGCCCTGGTTACGCCTGGTGACCACCATCGGGCTGGAAAGCAGGGAGATCCTTTGGTGCTGCTCCGGTATCTGGCCATACAAAACCAGCTGGATCAGACCCCAGAAGAGCAAGTGCCACAAAGGAGGCTTCACTTAGGAACTAAAACCAGCAATTAGCACAAGAATATAATTACATAATAAAAGACAGTAATTTAAGGAAAACATGATAGGTGAATATAAAAGACAATCTTGTACAGAATCGATAAAGACAGAGTATATAGAAAAGCATGACAGGATGATATATGATGAGATAACCATGGGACTATTCAGATAACCAAGTTACAACCCGTAAACCAAACAAGGACCGGGGTTGTAACTCTTCATCTGAACGAAACTTGATTTCTCTCACCATTTATCGGTAAGATAAATATAAGAAACCAGGGCAAGTAACAATCTGGAGTGACAATCATTATAGTGACAATCTGGAGTGACAATCCTTATAGTGACAATCTGGAGTGACAATCATTCAATCATTCTGGTACAATCTTGCAATCAATCACTTCTAGACAATACTATACTGGACTAGACTTCATTCATTCAATCATGGCCAATCATTGCCTACGGCTTTCTACATTAACTAACTAGGGTTATCACAATCCTAGTTACTAGCAAGATGCAATGAGATGCTCCAAGTAGTCACAGGCCCTGCAGCTATCCAGGTTATCCAGGCAATCATTATAGTGACAATCTAGAGAGTACAATGCATTATAGTGACAATAGGGTTCAATCATTTAAGTGACAATGGTGGGTGCCCCACATAACAGTGGGCTGGAAATGTGCCCTACTCGTCGGCAGGCTACAAGTCCAAACATTTGCGGCCGGGATAACGGGATCGCCTGTAACTGGGGAACATCTCTTCATGTCTAGTGATTTATACTAGTCATCAACCTTAGTCCATTTCAGTAGGTACTCCTGACCGTGGTACTCAGGAGTCCCCTCCTAGACATGATGCAAGACAGGACTGGATTATTTGCACAAGCACAATCGCCCACGGTGTCTGGATTAATCATACAGGTCATGTCATGTCAGGTAGCCGTCGCAACAGCATATCAGGGTATATCATGTCAGGTTTTCTTGTCAGGAGTGCGCCACGGCGGGCTACTATCAGGTCATGTCATGTCCACTTGGTACTTGTCAAGAGTGCGCCTTAACAGGCCACTATCGTGTTCTATCCTTACATTATCATGAATGAGAGAAACTTGCATAAAATAACTAGTGACATGTTCTTGAAGCCAAGGAAAAGATCTACAACTTTCATGTTTTGAGTTTTTCAAGATTCTAGCTACAAAACGACTTAAACATGCAAAACAACGAAATAGAGCAATTCCGGCGCATGGAATTCCTGCACAATCGGCGCATGAGATTTCTGCACGAATCGGCGCATGAGATTCCTGCACGAATCGGCGCATGGGATTCCTGCACAAATCGGCGCATGAGATTTCTGCACGAATCGGCGCATGAGATTTCTGCACGAATCGGCGCATGAGATTCCTGCACGAATCGGCGCATGAGATTCCTGCACGAATCGGCGCATGAGAAACTCACGTTGCGTCTTCAGTACATGCGCGTAGGAAACCTATGCGCATGACACGCTCGGAGTTAAGGGATGCGTTGCCGGGACTTCACGGCGCATGGCCTCCCGAGCGCATGAGGTTCATCGTCCCCAAACAGCAAGATCAGCCATGAAAGTTTCTGAAAACTTGTAATGGCCATAACTTCCTCATCCGGAGTCGAAATCAAGCGAAACAAAAGCCAAAACTGCATGAAATCAAATTCTCTACAACATGGAACCACTAGTTTTTGGAAATACCAAGTTTTTAGAGATCAAAACCAAGAAAACTAAACAAGAAGGAATTTAAAACTTAGATCTACAAAAATATAACCATCAAAACCGAAAACTTCCAGTTCTAAAGAGGCTTAGAATCTAGTAAGGAAGAGAATGTAACAATAAAACATGAGATCCATCATGAAGCAAGTTTGCACTTGCCTAGACCTCTCTCTTCTCTCTGGGGTAGGTGAAGGGAGTAAATGAGGAAGAAGAAGATGAGTAATGAAGAGAGAGAAAGAAGAAATGGCAATAAATATCAAAGGTGGTGGTAGGTAGGGGGTTTATCCATGGTTCATGATGAACCAAAATAATCCCAACCGAACCAAGCCAACCCGGGCCAAGAATAAACCAAGCCAAGCCATGAAGAAAACTAAACAAGGAATCATGCAATACAAGAATAAATACGTACACGTATTCCAGAAATACGTAATACGAACCACAGGCATTACAAATAGGAAGTTACTTCCTGGTAATCCGTACACGTCTTTGATGATTACTACTTATCAGGAGATTACTCCCCTATGTAGGCGAAGGGCGTTTTGATGACACACTTCGCACGGACGCAATGTTGGCACATAAGCAGTTGTAACTGCATGCTGTTAAAAATTATTGTTTATAATTTTTCGATTGATTATGAAGTTGCTACCTGGTAATCTTTTCACGTCTTTAGTAGATGGTTATTACTTATCAGGAGATATCCTCCCTATATAGACGAATGGCGCTTTGATAGTGCACATCGCACCGAAGGAGAGTTGGAGCAGAAGCAGCTGCAGGTGGAGTGAAACTGATTTAACATTTTTGAATAAAAAGTAACTTTTTTTACTATATATATAGGAATTCTTCAATACATGAATGTATCGATACATGACAAAACAAGTGCATTGAAAAGTGTGAAAGTCGTCTCCTTGACTTGGAAGTTAACTTGATAGCATGTCATATTAACCTGGTAACTTATTCTAAAAACCCCTCCTTAATATAGGGACTTCATTGAAAAATTAAAGTACACAATGACCTACAATAGCAAGTTTAAAGGAGAACATTGTATTAAATGATATTCCCTACTCTAATCATATTACAAGAAAGCCCTTTTAATAAGAACCATTGGATCAAAAATGAATGATCCATATTTGTCATGTATCGATATAATAAAATGGCATTTTGTATTGTAGAAGCCCCATATGGATCATTCATTTTTGATCTTAAATCAGTTTTACTCCACATGCGACTCCAAAACAGGGGGGTGAGGGTTTGGTTTATTCGGTTTCAACTAAACCGAAATAGGCAAAACTGAATAAATCGAAATTCTAAAAATTCAAAACCGAAACCAAACAGAGATTAGCAAAAATCTGAGTTATTTGGTTTAATCGATTTGTTCGATTGGACTATTTCTATTATTTAATCGGTCGGGTCCAAAGTTGGGATCTTAGTTAAATTATATTAAAAATATATAATTTTTGTAACATAGGTTTGTTGTATTTCAAAATTGTGCCCAACGTTGGACTATTTATTAAACTATCAAAATTGGACTTCAAAACACATTTATAAAATTATTATTTTTAAAATATACACATTTTTAGTCATAAAATATGTATAGAATATTTGTGGATATTTATATAATTGTACAAATCTTATTCGTTTTCGCTTTTAGAACAAAACTGAAAATCTAAAACTAAAACCAATAAAAAAAATTAGAAATCGAATAATGCTCCCAGAGTAGTACATCACATGTCCATATCAAATAGATATGCACATATAATTTAAGTAGAATCAATTGGGATGTGTAGTTGGCCGTAAGTGTTGTTACTGTAATTAGGTTGCGACACTTACATTAAAATTGTCGGTAAATAGCGACAGGTTCGGCACGTGAGATTATCGGTAGCTGTCCGCCACCAGCCGATATGTCGGCTCGACTGTTTTCTCAAAGAAACCTGATCCGGACATTGACTTTGGATCTGTCATACAGGGTCCATAGTCTCAGATAGATTAAAACATCCACAGTAGGCACTTTACACACTTATTTTAAATTATTAAAATGATATAAATTATTATTTTGAAATGTCTCTTTGATATTTCCACATCAAAGTGTTACCTGGACCGGACTGGACCGGGCCGGCCCGAAGAGAAGAGAACCGAACCCAGTCTAGACCCGGGGGAGGGGCGGTTTTTGTCAGGCCAAGCTGAACCAGGCCTAGGCCGAGCCGGTCTAGTATTGGACCAAACAAGTCCCTTTTTCTGGGAAAAAACTTTAAAAAAAAACATAAAAATTTCTTAACAAAAGTGAACAATTTATTAACAAATTTTTTTGGGAAAAAAATTAAATATGCTGTAACATTAACTAAAAACAATTTTAGAAAATAAAAATAACAATTTTTTATTAGTGTCAAAATAAATTAATGTGCATGTACTTTTTTTCAATAAAATTTATAATAAAATATAATTTGAATAACTACCATTTGTTTTTTAAAAATTAGAAAGTAGAAGTTAATGTACAACATTACAAGTATTTTTTCCATAAAAAATTAGAAAGTAAAAATTAATGACGAATGTCAAGATAATTGAATGACTAATACAAGATTTGCATAATTTAAAAATTATTGACTAATACAAAATTTGCATAATTTAAAAATTAATGACTAATACAAAAATGCTACTACATAAACTGCAATTAATGACTCGTACAAGATTACTAGATGTTGATACATGATTTTTAATGTCTGCATAGCTTCCTTGTACCATGGCTATGGTCCCATTTTAATCGTTTCCTACAATGCAAACATTCAATAAGAACTTTAGTGTAGTATCTTCTTTCGGTATCGCCGCTTGCACGCTCATTGTAAACTCCGCTAAAATGATGTCAAATTTTTTATTCTGATTCAAGCTCTTATTGCGGTGCGTGTTGAGGTTGTGGTGCAGGTTGCGGTTGCTGAGCTTGCGGTTGCTGAGCTTGTGGTTGTTGTGGTAGTTGATCATTATCCATGATATAAATCATCTATTCACATTAGGTTGCTTGTAAAATTGTAAGTGCAAAAAAATTGTTGGTGTGATTAATTTTGAAAATTTATGGTCTATTTATATATATTTTTTGGGTACAAAATGATCTATTTTATCAAAAAAAAAAAAAAAGAGTTGTTATAACGGTATTTTTTGATCATTTTCAGCAAAATGACCAAAATATTCTTCAAACGGTCTAAAAACATCAAGTAAAATAGAGGTAAAATGATCTTTTTGGCCTCCAAACGGTCAAAACAAAAAAAAATATCAAAAAACGGCCGAACCGGGCTTGGACGGGTTTGATCGACCGGACTCGCGGTCAAACCGGGCTAGACCGGTCCGGACTTGCGGGTCCAGAGGCGCAACCCAGCCCGGACCCGCTTGGTTCATGGGTCGGGCCGGTCTGGGTCGTTGACCGGGCTCGGGCCGACCCAGACTTGTTTTGACCGGGTCGTACCCGAGCCGGGGATCAGGCCGCCCGGCCCAAGTTGCACCATGATTTCCACACAATGGTACACTTTCAACAAATACTTCAAATTAGCTTGCTCTTTTTTCTACCTCTTTTTCCTTTTTATTTTCTTACATTTAATTTTAGTGGGTCCAGAAATTAATGTAGAGAAGCTAGGACATGTTCTAAATCTGGAGTAGTTTTTAGCTTTTTAACAATTTTCTAGTATGGATAAGTGCCTTTGACTAAATTCAAAATATGACACCCACTGTGAATGCCCTTAGCTTCTGAGTGCACATAAATTTAGTAAATAAGGCTTGTAAAATTCAAAACCAATCCGGGTCCGGACACAGATTCCGCATTATCCCGACCGAGAACAATCATGTATTATGATAACAATAACGGATTGTGGCTAGATTTGAACCCAAAAGAAAACTGATTATTTCTTCACATGATTGGTCAGAGTTAACAAAACTAAGAGGAAAAAGAAAATGTATTATACTAACAGTGGGATTAGTAAGACTAATTTAGACTTCTTGTATTTTTTTTTGCTTTTTTCTTTTTGAAGTGTGGCCATTTTCAAAAGTTGTTTTCACTTTTTGAAAAGCATCAGTAGTATAAGATCCAATTTAATTCAGGCTGGATTCGGATTTTTCTTGCAAGTGCAGGCTATTCTTGCAATCTCAGTTGCAGATTTCTTAATAGAATTACTCAAAATGCCAGTTAATGGTTGAGATTAGCTCGATTGTCGTACTAACTTCTTCACTCTGTTGGTTTTTCGGAATAATCGTCAACCTCCAGAAGAGGATTAGGGGCAAGGAAGGGTTTATTTAGTTTTAGATTTGAAATTTGCGTTTAGGTCCTCATTTTGTCTGGAAGAGGATCTGGATCTCATTCTGATGGTTGACTTGGACTGACCGTTAGATCTCGTTTAGGTCTTCATAATATTCGAAATTTATGTTTAGTTTTAAGGTCCCGTATAATATTCGAAACTTATATTTAGATCTTTATTCCAGACGATGATCTAAGTCAACGGTCAGGACGAAACCAAAATCTCCATATGAACAATACTAAGATCTAAACACAAATTTAGAATAATACAACATCCTAAAACTAAATAACCCTCTCTTTTTCTTTCATTTGTTTGGGGGTATGGTCTTAATCATGGTCCTACATGCACCTAACATTACTGCCATGATACTCCTACAGATTCTTATAATTAAATCTCATGGGATTGTTGCAGTTCTCTGTGGTGGAGAATGTTAGTGATTCCATTAACTCTCGCAAACTAAGCTAAGCTACTCTAAATTTGTATTCTTCTGCTTTCTGCTCCATTCCTCCACTTCCTCTTTCTATCATGGACTTCTCCTTCTATTATATTCTCTATATTCACACACACAAACACATGGAGAGAGAGAGAAAGAGAGTGTGCGTGTGTGTGGACCGAGCTACGTTTTGCACTTTGTTTTGTCCACCTCTCTTTTTCTTTTCTTTCTTCTTCGTTAATGGAGGGGATCTAATACAAATTTTGAAATATTTCCTACTCATTTTCCTTTTCCTCAAGTCTATCAACTTCAAGCCTAGGAAGTGGTCCGTCACAATTTCAGAATCTCTTTAGTGGCCCAGCCTGATGTAGACACCACATGTATGTCCAGGGTCCGAATCCAATTTTCGATACCTACATTTCAAATCCACATTCATGGGTACCTATGGACAGAGCCGGCCCAAGGGTAGACCGGACAAACAACCATCCTTTATAGGAATGACGAACATTTCGATATTGATGTTAAAGATTCTGGTATTCCAAGTTCTCGCTAGTATTCCTTCACAATAATACATATCCCTTCACTTGCATATGATGGAAGTCAAAACAAACTTGTACATGTACCATATTACTATAACCTGAGATGAAACCACAAGGTTATCCGAATCAACCGCATCTAAGGGCAAAGGTGTACTTCTCGATGCTACCTCTTCACTTTGCTTCTCTAAAGAATACCGACCCTCATACTGGGTGGAGGTATTGGACATACCTCTTTTACTCTTTGACCTGGTTATCATTGCTATTTTCCACTTTGGAACTGCTATTTGGCCCGCGGGCGAGCCAGCCCGCCCGCCACGTGGGCCTCCCCCATTGGCCGGTCAACGACGTGGGTTCCATGCTAACAGGGGGGGCCAATGGGGGGATGCCACGCAGGCAGGCGGGCGGGCTGGCCCACCTACGGGCAAAAAAAATATTTTCGTTTCCACTTTCAGCTGCAGTGGAACCGAATACGTAACAAGCAAGCAAAATTAGTTTCGGCTAGAACAACCCAAACCTCTATGCTGGCTCTGGCTATGGATCAACAATCAAAGTCTTTGATTCAAAGTTCGAACCAATTAGACTACTGGATTTACAAATTCAGACATCCTGGCTTGGGCTGCAAATGAGCCAACTCGTTCGCAAGCTGTTCGAAGCTCGGCTCGATAAAAGCTCCTTTGAGCTCGGTTCGTTTAGTAAACAAGCTGAGCTCAAGCTTCATTTTCGAGCTCGTTTAATAAATGAGCCAAGCTCAAGCTTAGAAGTACTCGGCTCGTTTGAGCTCGCAAGCTGGCTCGTTTAGAAGCTTGTTTAGAAGCTAGTTTATTCTATGTTGAATTCTAATTTTATATATGTTTGTATAACAATATGGTTATGTGCATTATATATTTATATGTCCTTAATAATTGATATTAAGAAACTTTTTTAATTAATTTTTTATAAATAAATTGTTACTATTACATATACTTGAATTCAAATCTAACTAACTTGAAATTGAGCTGTTAAGCTTGAAATAAAGCTTAATGAGCTTGAAACCAAGCTTAACGAGCTTGATTTTGAGCTTATCGAGCTTGTTTATCAAGCTTGAATCAAGCTTGCTTTCTCGAGCTCAAACCAAGCCAAGCTTAATATAAACAAGATCGAGCCAAGCTCAAGCTCTAAAATAAAAAACTTATCAAGCTTGAGCTTGAGCTTGAGCTTGAGCTCGAGTAATTCTAGTCAAGCCAAGCTCAAGCTTACAAAAGCTTGGCTTGGCTTGGCTCGTTTGCAGCCCTAATCCTGGCCGAAGAATTGTATAACAATAAAAAAATATATAAAAAGGGTTTGAATTCTGAAAAGGTTGCTATAATACTCGGTCCAAAATTGATATGGCCTGGGCATAACCGAGTTCAGTTCAGTCCCATATTCTCACTGGTTAGGGCCCAGCTTCAAGAATTTACAAATATATACTACTATACAATAATTATAAAAAATTGACTTCACCGTAAAAAAAATTCTTATAATTATGTATAAAAAATAAGAAATTGTAGCTTGCTCTTCCGCTCTTCCCAAGTACAAAATAAATTAATTAAAAGGAGATTAAAATACGTACAACGCACGTACATATATTATATATATTAGTGTCAATAATAAACACTGCAATCATATATATATATATATATATATATATATATATATATATATATATATATATATATATATATATATATATATAGGAAGCGGATCAAAAGTCTCCCTTAGAAAACCCCCCCTATATATATATATATATAGGAAGCGGATCAAAAGTCCCCCTTAGAAAATCCCCTAAAAACCCTCCTCACTCTAATCCGTAATTTAATGTTAATATTAATGTTAATATTAATGTTAATGTTAATATTAATTTTAATATTAACATTAAATACTAAAATTAACATTAAACTTAACATTAAAATTAATATTAACATTAACATTAACATTAATATTAATATTAATATTAAAATTAATATAAAAAATAAAAAATATTAATATTAACATTAACATTAATATTAACATTAATATTAACATTAATATTACGAATTAGAGTGAGAGAAATTTTTAGGAGGTTTTCTAAGGGAGGCTTTTGATCCACTCCCATATATATATATATATATATATATATATATATATATATATATATATATATATGGGAAACCATATTCACCACTTTCCTCGATCTCACTCTTCCAGAATCTTTAATCCCCATCAAGTTTATAGCTATTACATAATGTAAAATTTGGAACATTCCGTGAACAATGGGAATTTGGGATTAATATGACCTAAACTTAATGCGGTTTGGAATTACGTATCATAATATTAATAACTTAATACCATACAATAGTAAGATTTAAATTTTAAGGGAAACATCAATATGACCTGATAGCTATTAATGTTGAGAAAAATTTCTGACTGAACTGTAATACTTTCATTGCTGGATACAATTCTACAAGGTGCATTTGCATAAAATAGATTACAAGGTATGAACGTGTTTCACATATCTACTAGTTTGATTTAATACAAAAGTAGAATAAATTTGAATCATTTCATAATGCACATACACCGTCTTGCAAATGATTGATATTTGTCACGCTGTACTTACAGTAAAATTTTCATGCTCTGGCTCTAAAGCTAGTACAATGCATCTAATTCCAAAACTGGGAAGATTGCATTCTTCCTATGATTCAAGGGTTAGGCCAATGATAATTAGCAGAACTATGATTCAAAATCTACACAGCTTGAGCAGTATTATCAGTAGCATTCTCTTTAAAACACGATGCTTCCGGCAGCCTGAAGCTTAGGCAAAACATTGCCTGCAAGGTCAAAGACAAAAAAAAAGAAACATGGTCATAATCCATATACCACAAGATGCCGTCATAGGCACAAAAAAAAACATTGCCAGTATGTGTAAACTAGTTACAGGAGACATAATCAGGCTGCATTCTGGGAATACTATTCTAGTTTTCAGGAAAACTTCCAGAGAACTATAATACATCTTCATATGCACTAGCGAGCAGGGACGGACCCAGGAATTTTAGTAGGTAGGGGCTAATAATACGATTACATACTAGGCTTGAGAAGTAGGAAAAAAGAAATATATGGGAGATCCAAGTTTTAAACCTGAGACCTCCAACGTAAGAGTTCGACTACTTCACCAATTGGACCATATCATTTAGTAATGCCTTAGAATTTTCTATTTTAGATAGGTCTCCAAATTTACTTGTATTTTTGGCAAAATGATCAAAAAAATAGCTATAGATTTTCTTCTTCCTGAAATCCAGTGGTGGCTTGAGCCCCTGGCTTCAGTGTGGGTCAGCACCTGCAAGCGAGATATCAAATTGTGCTTGCTCCATTTTAAGAATTGAAGAAATGAGTTCAGTCCAAGGCCATTGAGAACACAATGACTGATAAACCTGAAGGTTTTCATGCGCTCTACCAAACACCAATTACTTATTAGAATCAAACATATTACGAGAAATGATCCATGCTTATCTTGATTGACAAAATCCAACTAATGAAGGTCAAAGATTGAGCTTTGTTCAGTGAAACAACAATGATTTGGCATATGGCCTTGAGATATCTTTGGTTAAGGACAAGTTCAAACATTTATCATGAGAGGGGATCCCTTCAAACCCCCAAAGGCAAAATAAAGGATTCAGAAGGCAAACTCAGTAAGAGGCCGTACCTTGTTTGGAGCAACATCACGGACCCAGTGAAAAACTGGATCTAGAATCTTAGCACCTATATTACCTTCTGCCACCTGCACAGATATTGCAAATTTCAAGGTATTCAATAAAATGATGATATTAATATATAAAAAATTGCATTTGGAATTACAAAAATCAAGATTTGAGAGAATAAGTAAATCCACTTGTCACGTGTGTATATGGCTAAATTTCTTAAATACCCTCAAGTATTTAATTTTGATACTTTTCATGCCCCCATAGTTTTTTGGAAAGTTGATACCTTAAAACTTTCTATTCACTTAAATACCCTGAAGTATCACCTTTTTTGCAGTTAAAGATCACAGCAAGTACGAAAAGATCAAATGGCCTAACCCTAATTCAAACCATAACAATTGATTATTTATCCTAATTTTAGTTATTACTTAATTATCAATTATTTACTAATTAAATTACCAATTTTAATCTAACCATAGTCCCATCCCCAACCGCCACCCAGAGGTTATTGTTTGGGCTTGTAGGTGGATGTAGATGAAGTTTTGTTTTTGTTTTTAAAATTTATTTCTTACAAAAACAAGATTGTAATTTATCTTTTATTTAAGGTGGAAAAGTGTCCAAAATGGGCATGTGCTGCACGTATATATATATATATATATATATATATATATATATATATAATCCGGATCAAAAGCCCCCCCCCCCCCCTTAGTGCACCGTTGGATCGAGCGGGCTGCGTGGGGCCCGCGGACGCGTCCCCTCGATCCAACGGTGCAGTAAGAGAGGGGCTTTGGGGGGGCTCCCGTTTGGGGGCTCATATATATATATATATATATATATATATATATATATATAAAGAAAGAGAGAGAGAGGTAAAACCTCACCTAATCATCAAGTGATCTCTTTATTTCTAATACTACTAAAAATTGTTCATTTTCTGATTTCTTGATGCATGAGTTAAAACTTAAAAGTCTTCATATAACAAGATTTTTTGGTTCATAGTTAAGCTACGAACAATTGATCACTTTGAACAATGTGAAAGTGAAACATTAGGGCGGACCTAGAAAAAAAAAATCAGGAGAGCGAAAATAAACTAACTTAAAATTTAAAGGGGACATTATGTAAATTTATTAAAAAAACAAAAAAAATAAGAATTTTCCATGGATGTCGAAAATAAATTAACTTGAAACTTATGGAACAGTATATAGGATATAGCATTTATAAAAGAAACTGATAAAAGCAATCAAAATGCATATACTGAGCATTGCACTCAAGACCTCTAGTTCTTAATATCATCAATTTACCTACTAGGCCAACGCTAGTTGTTGAATTTACAAAGAAACTCAGGTACAGAATAAAAATGAAGACTACATAGTATAAACCGAAAATCCAGGGGGAGAGGCCACATCCCTTGGCCGAAGGTTCCGCCCATATCTGATAATTTATTTTGACAGATTGTTGAAACTAGTTTAGTTGCAGGCCTGTAGCCAAGAAGTATTAAAGTTTTTGCTCATATGTTTGTGCTTGTGCCTTCGAACATGCACAATGAAAAATCTTTAAAAAAATTAAGATACATAACTTCCACATCTAGTAATCACAAAAAGGACTATTATCAACACTAGAACTAAAGTTCCCATTTTATGAATGACACAGAAATTTCCAACATCCATTACTTTTATTTATCTTTTTTCATTTCTGTTTTAGGACACAAATTATTGTGGATAGTGTTGATCATCCATTAGGATGATCCATCATGCCCTTCAGAGGATGGGAAAAAATGTTTATCTTGGTTCTAAGAACAATAAGCCCTGTCCACCTGTGTCCAGACTGTGACATCATTTAGAATGACCAATACTTGTGAGGTACATCATTCTTCTGAGAAGAGACTAAAAGAATAAGCAATTCAATCAATGGATACTCCAGTTAACAGTCTCAGATCCATCATTTAAAATAAATACTATAGTAAACAGAAAGCAAGTAACATAACCAATGCTTAATCAGCAAGGCTAGGATTAGAAATTGTGAGATACATCAATATCAACAAGTGCTACAGATTAAGAAATAAACATTGCTCATGCATTACAAGGGGTCAAAATCATTTCAGAATACGAGTTAATATCCAAGGATAAACATTTTGAAAACGAGACTCACAGCTAATATAGATTCTTCAGATTCAGTTGAACGAATGAAGCAGTAGCAGTGTATCCAAGGCAAAGGCCCTTTCCAGTATTTCCTTTGAAGA
Source organism: Iris pallida (assembly GCA_029216955.1). NCBI lineage: Eukaryota > Viridiplantae > Streptophyta > Magnoliopsida > Asparagales > Iridaceae > Iris > Iris pallida. Next base: position 20,053,160 of record JANAVB010043418.1, on the reverse strand, counting down.
AGACGTTCAAAAACATCTGCCAGATCATTTACAAAGAATCGACAATAAAGAGAAGAAAAGTGAGGCTAGTTTTAGTCGTGCAAATGCAGCAAGCATGAAGCTCGAAAAGAAAAGGGTGAGAATAATAGTATTTGATGAATACAACCTCATCAAATATTTCAAAGTAAACACATATTGCACAGGACAGAAAGGTACATAACAAGCAATACATCTACTTGGAACAAGGAAAGTATATTTTGCCAGAAAACTGATGAGTAAAAAGTCACATAAAAAGCAGCTTCATAATGTTGAAAAGAGCCCTTTTAGGAGTCCAAAAGTTTCCCTTCAATAATTGTCAAAGATATTCACCAGATGACAAATAATATGCATCACTGACTTCAAATGTTTTATATTATAGTAAAACCCAAAGCACTAACTGGAAACTACAAGCAGAAGGTGGGTTCACTATGTTGTATTCTCAAACACATCAAATTTGTCTAACAAGTAAACATGACATGCAAAATATATTAAAGTTATCCAATAAACCAAAAACTATTACCTAAAAACTGCAAGGCAGAAGCAGGAAGGTTCATTATCACATGATCGACATGCTCCCATGTCTTGGGACTTGCCGAATTAAAACTTTTTATTCTCTTGTTAGCACTCCTATTTTTTTTACTTGCTGCAGTTGTACTACCACCTTCAGTAACTTGATCTGCAGAAACAAAATACCTCAGACAATATATACAATATCTATAATTCATACTTATGCATGAAGAAATTTGTATTTCCATTAGCTTACTATATGTGAACGTCTCTGTACATGTCCAGGGTTTCTATCCTTAAAGCAAGTACAGTTAAGCCCTCATCTTTTTTGTGGCAGAAAGATGTTTAAAGGGTTTATCAGTTGCACTCCTTACATTATATCATTTGTATAGAGTCCACTTGTACTATGTTAGACCACTCTTGAGTAACAACTCATTTTTTTATTTTGTAGTTTCAAAGTTTCAACATCTACCCTCCACCTCATTTGTATTGACTTGTAATCGGCAGAGTTGCGGAGCATAGAAGCCTAAAGTTCATGACGACAGGAAGAAGAAACACAGAATGGAATTTCAGTAAAGGATTGCATTTCTTATATTAAATCAATTTTATAAGGTTCACCGTTGTTATGCTAGAGTACTTTCTACTTACAACTCGTTTTGTATTTGTAGTTTTAACTTTTAACATCCAACCCCCACTTCTTTCATATCTACTTCTAATTGGCAAGGTTGCGGAGAACGGTAGGCTAAGATGAAACAAAAGAAAAGAATACTGAATGCAAATTAACTGACGGTCATAAAGATATCAAATGCAATCAGTTTCCTCCTTTAGATGTAGCACAAATATATTAAAGAGAGAGAGATGAAGATGTTAGATATTATTAGTTTAGGCAGCTGAATTGGAAATTGCTTCAAGTGTTATAGCTGCCAAAAGGCATTGGCAACTTGCAGGAAAATTTTGTGGAATGATAGTGTCTTGGCACACTACATGCTTCACAAGTTGGAATAAAAGACAAGACTACAAAGATGAACATCTTCATGAAGAAAGCACAGAAACAAGTGCGTAAAAAAGTAGACCTTTAATCAATTGAAAACAAAGTGAGGGATAACTGAATGATGATTTGCACGTCCAGTGGAGCTTCAATGAGACTCCTAATAAGAGTGGTGCTCCTAGTTGAATCAGATGATACCAGAGGGACAGATATATGATCCAAAGCATTAGCAGAAGGATTTGTAATGCTTGCAACGAGTTCATAATATGAGTGACTAGCGAAGAAGAATAAATAAAGACTTCTATAATAGGTTGGAGGAAGGCTTGATCATCATTGAAAAACTGTGTATCATCAACCCCAAAGCAACACAATGAATAATTACATTCTAAAACATCATCAGAGGATAATGATGGCTCCTTTTGTACCACAACATTTGATAATGCAAAGGGATGCATCACCGTGTCAATATTATGATTGCTTCCTATCTTTGATATTATAAATGGCCCTCACATTCTAGAGAACTTACCTTGATAACATATTTTAGCTCGTCTTTTAGCAGCACCGTTTGCTATAATGGATGCTAGATCGTCTTGAACTATTTCTTCAGTATCTAAAATTTCATTCTCACCTGAGAATATACAAAATTGTTAATGTGAAATAAACCTTACAAGAAAGACATGCAGTCCCCAAAATATTGACTATATAATACCAGTTGACCTCCCATTTTCAGATACCACTGTTCCACTTTCTGGTGATTTGCTATTTTCACAAATGTTGAGACTAGGGACCCGAGTTTCCATCAGTCTCTCAGAAGCAGGTGGTGACATCAACTGGATCATAAACATTCTAGCATCCATGTTATAAGCACGAATATGATCTTCCACTTTGTTGATCTTAGCATTAGTCCTTAGGTAATGAACACTATCAGGATTTAAATCATTAGCATATACCAGACATCCTTTCTGTGCTGCTGGAATAGCAAAAGGACCAATACCACAAAACATATCACAAATGGTTTCCCCTGTCTGAAATTGTGAAACTAGCCGAATGTGTTCATGTTCAAGCCTCGAGTTCCAATAGACCAAGCTGTAATCAAGCCTAAATGTGGCACCGTACTGCCTAACTTCAGTTACCATTTCCTCTTTTCCTGCTAGAACTTCAAATTTGGGCACTCTGAACTCGTTGGTAATTGTTCCAACTTTATTCACGACAGTTTTGATTCTTGGTTGATTTTTCTGCATATAAAAGCATTCAGGGGAAGAAGAGTTGATATGCATGCAGTAAGGGGGGGAACATGCAAAAATCAAAAATGTCAAAAAGAAAAAGAAAGTAATTGACATGAAATGATTGGTGATGAAAAGCAAGCAGTCCTGCAGATAAGTTATTGTCATGATGGGAGAACATGGGAGTGAATCATTCAGTAAGAAGTAACAATTTGGAAAACAACAGATGGAACAGTTAAAGCTCTATCATTCCTATGTGAGATAAAAGCATGAAGAAACTGAAGGGGAAAAAATGAAGTTTCTACGGAAAACTCTTTGATGAATTTGCCTGTAAATGTCATCTACTATGTTTACTTCCCTCCCAATAGGGTAAAAAACCAACATAAAAGTATTTTAGCCTTAGTAGACGGAGAAGTTGAAGCTCTGGGAGCTGCTTCTTATGAGACTTATCTGAGAGAATAGGATGAAGAAAAACTCCAGTTTTTTTCCAGGTAAAGTAGTTCTTATGAATTGGCCAGTAATTTTTTCCTTCACAATAGAGTATACACCAAGGTAAAAGTATTCTAGCCTGCCTTGATACATATTTCTCATTGGTACATATGTTGCTAACTTGCTATGCACTAATGTGTGCACTATCATGCTTTATAAGTATTATTGTTGCAGAAAATCAAATAGTTATTCCTTTCAGCTCAATATGCTTAACCATCAACTTCAACAAGTCTTGGTATCAAGGTCTACAAAAGCCCAAGCATGCTATAAAATGATAGCAGCACAGCATGCTCAGACCCAATGTGCATCCAGAATATCGAGAGTAACTGATTTGAGTTACAAAACCAAATGCACATCTATGATTGCAAAGCCCCCAAATGTCTTTTTAATAGTACCACTTGACATTGACAATAAAAGAGCAAGCCTTAGCATGTCCATTTAGGTGAAATTTGCTGAAGTGTACTATAAAAATACAGACTACAATTTGATGAAGTGACATGAAAAACACGATGAATTTTCAGGAGACAAAACATAATTCACCTATTTTGACAAGGTAAAATGGGTCACTTGATAAGTTACTGAGGGAAGCTACAATATTCCTGGTGCGGAAAAAACATTAAGAAGCTCCATATACCAACCAAGTAAAATAAGGTTGACTGCAGAATTTGAGCAAACCAAAAGACAAGGGTTCATGTATGCTGCAGTTAAAGATGTTAAATTCATGGTAAATATGAAAAAATCATGGTAAATATGAAAAAATCGTGGTAAATACGATATTCAACTACAAGTTTTATGATTTTCTTCCATCTATGTTAGTCGGTTAAACTAAATGGAAAAAGAGGCATACTTACATCATAAATAACCTTTGCAATGACATCCTTATATGGTAGTAGGTCACCAGTTATATTAAGATGGGCAACGTGACCTGGAAGAAGATTAATACAAAACAGGTATGAGATGGGATTTCAGATACTAGAAGATACTATAGAGAACTAATTATGCAAACAAAAATAAAATGAGAGCACATAGTGAGTACTTAACTATTGTTTCGAAAGATGAAGGAACCTCCACTCCAGCAGGGAGTATTTGCTTCAATATATGGTCTATATACAATAAGTGAAAAGGATAGGAAATTAGTCACTGAAAGCATAAAGGCATAAATAATCTCAAGTATATCGAAAACAGAGGAGTATGAAAGCTATTCTCATCCGACAAACCAAATTAGGCTCTGCTTAACAATATAAAGTAACAGCAGTACTCCATAGCATAGATTATATTACTTCAATGTATTAAGAATGTATAACTAATTAATCATTCATAACGCATGATACCTGCACACAAAACTCAGCATCTACAAAACTCCCGAGCATAGTTGATTAGTTGTCCAGTGTGAATAACACAAGATCTCATTAGGCTTTTACCTTTCTAGATACGACTAGGCCGGTCTCTGACACTTATATTACCAACAGTTGATACTTAGTTAAACTGTCATAAAAGAATGCATCTATATTCCAGGTCATGAAGCAACTGCATATAACGCCTTCCCTTTTTTCTTTCAAGATAGCACATTTATAAGTAGAAGTTGAAGGAAAACAAGTAAAATCATCATCAATACCTTTTCGCGTGAGTATTGGATGGAGTATGCCGCACAATCTATTATTGAGAATCCTTCACAAAAATAAGTGACCTGGACTACATGACTAAATATCAATCTGGCAGCCATGTGAGTAAGGTCTCATATTCCTAGCAAAGGCAGCTATAGGCAAGAGAAGGCCTGCATACTCGAAGGCCACTGTTCAAAGGTAGGTAAACCAACCTTTTCATACCATGCAATTGAAATTGATACAATCAAGGAGCGAGCTTCAAATCTTCGTAGACTACAGAAAAGTCTGGACCTAGAGGTAAACTGACAACATTTGCTATTGAGATAGCATTCGTTTCCTAACGGCATTAAAGACCAAAGAGCCAATGGAATCACATTGCTTAGTAAAAATCAGAAATAAAACAAGGCCCATCTTTCAAATTAGCATATGACTGAACAAATGGAAACTATATAAGAAAAACCAGACCAAAGCATTCTCAGAGGAACAGTGCCTTCTTGGACATAAGGGCAGCAGTACTTTGGAACTCCAAAGCCCAAACTCCCATGTAAGGGTATTTCTTTAAGGACATCTTCTTATGTTCCTACATATAATCCAGAATTCAGAATCTGTGGGCACACCAGAACCCTTGTAAAAAATCCACATTTAAAAGGTAACTTAAATCACATCCAAAGGAAATTCAAATTAACAAAAAAGTTATGCACTTGCCCCTCATTCCTCGAGAATCAGAAAGATCCTTTTCGAGTTTGAATTTGTTCAATGTATGAAGAAATCAAACTGAAAACTCTATCTTTGAGAAGCATAAGTGAAGTCAAACCGGAAAAGCAGCTCAAGTCACTTCTAACTAAAGAAAGTAGAAGTTCCATCAACCATGATCTTCTCGATGAGTTTTTGCCTTGTGCACTTACAATAAATTCACATTGGAGTATTTTCTCTAGGCTTCTCTACCTATGATAGAGTGTGCTATGATTCCAACTGACTGAGTTTCTCCCTTGTGCAGTTTCCCCATGGACTGGCTGCTATACATAGTTGGTCGTTGTAATTTTACTAAGTAGTAAGTTAACAATTCTACTTCAGAACTCTTCCTTGGTTACTAAGAAAATATGCTACGTAGATGGTGGTCCGAATACAATTACACTTAACGAGGGATGAAAATCCGTATTCAACTTTTTTAATTTCTAATCACCCACCAATTGTATATATTGTTAAGTGGATGTGATATATACTGGGACTTTTTATTATGTATTCCTATAACTTGTATGAACTTAGTCAAAAAACAAAAGATTACAATTTGGACCAAGGACAGAAAAACATCTCTCGCAACTAACCTGCACCCCAATAGGAATATCCAAGGATCAATGAATGTGGAATTACTTCAATCTCGCACAAACCCTTCAATGCGTCGAGCACTTGATCCGGAATCCCGCATAAATCTGTCATTTCCATATACTTTTCAGCAATAAATAGATCAAGAGTATCAACCATAGTTTATTCTGAAAAAGAGTATCAACCACATCTCTATAAAAAAGACAAATCAAAATATGATAAGTATTACAAGAGAGAAAAGAGAGACAAGGAAACAAAGATCCAACATCAGTTTGACAACTTCCTGATCTGGTTTTTCTTTCCTTTACTGGTACGTATAATCTCCCGATAACAAAATATGCAAACAACATACAAAGCTAAGCAGCATATGTTTACAATTGCAAATGTATTAGCATAAAGAAGGATGAAGCATCCAATTTTCTGGATCATTTGGTACCATACAAAGTAAGTAACAAAGGAAGAAAATGCCATAATATGGCATTAGTAACGCAATTAAGTACATAGAGAATGAATATTATAACAGCAGAAAATATAACCAAATAACTGATGTAAAATCCTTTCTTATGCATATTTAAGACAAGGTTTATAGTGGACAAAGTGGTTCAAACAAACATTACAAATGAAGAAACATTTACCAAAAATTGCGCATGTTTAAATCTTGCAATGTTTTCTCTTGTTCCATATATAAAGGAGCATAAACCACAAGATAGATTATCTCACAAAGCAGGGTCAATTACACAACAGAATGTCCAAGTTGAAAAAAAATTTGGCATTTTATGATAGACTATATATTGAACTTACCAGGACTTTGTATTTTCTCAGAGAGTAAAACCAAACGTTTTTTGTCACATGTTGAATCCTCCTTTATGGGTTTAATACGGGGCTTATCAAGAAGATATCTGCAAGGAAAATATACAACAAAAGAATTTTCATGATCCAAACATAGCTACAGCCAAAAGTCAATAAAAATATTAAAAAATGTCAAACTTGTGGCTGCCAGCAGTATTTTTTCCTTGTTATCTTGTGGGTGTGGTCCTTACATTAATCAGAAAAAGTAGATGTGTCGTATGAATCTCTCTCTGGTAAGGGAAGAACAAACAATCAAAGATGCATTTTTTTTCCTTTCTTAATTGGCATCAAATGGCACATTAACCTCAAAAAAGTTACTAAAACAATGATACTGGCACCATTTGAACGCGTGCAATTAAATGGTTTCATCATCAAAGTTAAAAGAATAGAAAATCTTGAAATATAACAGTCTAAACAAGAAACAAGCAAATCATGTTTATCGTCTTCTCACTTTCATTGTATTGGAAAAAAAATACACCCTTATTTTCTTTATTTCCTTCTCTTTCTCGCTGTCTACTTGAACCAACAGGGAAAACATTTTCTAGTGCATCTTTCTTTGCCATTGCTTTCTTTGGAAATGGACATAGGTTAATTGTCATTGCATATCAAGGAAACTTTGTGCAGTGTCCAATACATTATAAGATCTAAAATTTGTAGGGTGCAGTAATACCTCTAAGCAGGCAACCAAGTGCCCTAAGCAAAGTTGCAAGGTGAAAGCAGAGGCGAGCAGTTCTGATGCTAAATATGCGCTAACAAGAAGAAGAAGAAATATAGGTACATAAAGAAAAAGAAAAACTCGTGGACTTGGTAAAACTGTAAATTTGTCATCAATGTAAGACCATAATCATGTATCACTAAAACTCCCCACCTTCCTATTACCATCTACTAATGTTGTTTAAGTCTCGTGTTAGTGCCAAAGATGGCTAAAATAATTCAATGCTAGCCTATGGAGCACAAGTACTCGGTTAGGACACGGGGTCAGCACAAATCCTTGCTCGACACTTTGCCTTCTGAAGTAATGCAGCAAGCCAAACATGCAATACCTACTTTCGGTCCTTAGCTAACGGCTACTTTCAAACCTTTATGCTGCTTATGCTACTCAGCCGCATTCATATATGTTTGCCGTCAGCATAACCTTTACGACTCGAAAGGTTTTCTTCTTGCTTCGCGCTTTATCCACTCCGCGCCCCCAATCCATATTTATTAATTCAGGATGGTTACTATAACAACAAAGCCAAACTTACCAACAAAGTTTTCCCATTAATTTGATGCCTGCAGTTCTATTCCTACGGATATAGAATTCCCGATATATCTCGATCTGCACACCGAATCTTCAACCTCGGGAACCACCAACATCCCAAAAAATCAGCGCCGTGTCCGCTTCTGCATCGGACACGACAAGGGCACCTCAAAAAATACACCTACAGACCAAACTCGGTGGCGTGTCCGCACTGTATCGTGTCTCTTCGCGTCCATTCAGCATACAAACCAACAAACAAAAAAAAGGAAAGTAAAATCGAAAGCTCTTTAAAAGTAATTTGAGATTTTCTTCTAACCCATCGAGAACGCGGGTGACGGAGGTGCAGAGCTCGCGAGGGATCCGAAGAGCGAGGAGGTCCAGGTGCATATCGAACTTCCTCTCGTCCACCATCGCCGCCATTTCCTCGCTCTCCTAAATTTTGTTTCTTTTTTTTTGTTCGGTCCTCTTCTAAAATTTTCGCCTTTTTTTACTTCTTTTTATTTCTTCTTCTGAACAAGGAGAGGGGTTTACTTCACCTGAAGCCGGGAAAAGTGAGGGGTTAGGTTTAGGACCCAAAGGGAGCGGGTACGGTTATTTTGAAGTAAAACCGCACATGTGACGGATAACCCGTTTCAATTTGTGTGTGTGGTATTTTCAAAACTAAAATAATTTGTATACGTAAATTTTAAGTATTATACGGACGTGCACGTGCAATGTACGTACACAAAAATTTGTTAAAAAAATAAATTAGAATTTTGAATATATATATATTTTAGATAATATCATATATATAGTTTAAATATTAAACAAATTTTAATTAAAAATTTGTTCTTTTTGCAACTTTGGATATATGTTTAGATAATATCATGTAATTATTTAAATATAGTTTAAATATTTAATATATTTTAGTTATAATTTTTTATGTAGAAATTTGTATATATGTTTAATATCATGCAGTTAGTTTAAATAGGGTTAAATATTCAATATATTTTAATATATATATATATATATATATATATATATATATATATATATATATATATATAATTTTTTTTTTTTTTTTTTTTTTTTTTTTTTTTTTTTTTTTTTTGGAAAAAAAACCAAAGCCCGGTGGACGACTCTACCCGACCTTGGCCCGGAGGTCGTGGCCACCGCCACCCAGCCACCTCCGTGGGAGGGAGGGCTCGAACCCGGCCCTCACCTCCGGTGCACAGTGGTGTTACCAGTACACCACGACTCGATGTGCATTTTTATATATATATATATATATATATATATATATATATATATATATATATATATATATATATATATATATATATATGATTTTTTTGACATATAAAAAAAATAGTATTTTGGATATGTTAAATAGTTGTAAGAATTTTAAATTATTTCTACAATTAGTCATAAGGATTTTAAAATTATTTTTACGTGAGGATATGGATAATATTAGTAGCAGTTAATTATACAAATTTAATTTTTTTTTTATGTTAATTAGTGCGTGATATACAAACGGTTTTGATGGCTCACTTTTGAGTCTTTTCCAAACTGTATTATAATAGTAGAGATAGAAAATGGATTTTCATATGAGTATATTATTATTTTTAGTTGTTAGGAGTTGTAAATAAATAAATTTGTTTGTTATGATTATAGGTACAATTAAATAAATTGAATAAATAAGTAAAATTTTTTGAGCCCATTGGCGGTTTGAAAATCAAAGTATTGGAAAGAAAATACTTAATGAACCAAGGGAGAACCGAAAACTGGACCAAGGCTGACATGTCCCACCCCACACCCCATTGGTTCGAGTTCCTGCCGGGTCACGCTAGGCCAATGGGAGGTCATCACGTGGCATGGTATGCCCCCTAGTCCCGCCCCCTCTTTAAAGAGGAACTCCATTGGAAATATATAGAATCCAACAAATAAATTTTTGGAATTTTTTTGAAGTCCCAATGGGTTTCCTTGAGTTTAGAAAACTTGATTTTATTTTTATTTATTTCATTATTATATGAGGGGGACGCTACTTTTTGTTTTCTCGTTTCAATGAATCAAAGATTTTATTATGTGACCCATTCTAAATAGCTTGTCCTATTTTTGAGATAGTTGATATATATATATATATATATATATATATATATATATATATAGACTAAAAAAAAAAAAAAAAAAAAAAAAAAAAAAAAAAAAAATATATATATATATATATATATATAGACTAATTCCTTCTTTACATTTCATCTAATTCCTTCTTTACATTTCATTTACTTCCGAGTGCTTTAGACTTATATTTATTCTAGAGACTCTCTAGGGTTCTACATCCTTAACTAAGTAGATTCTTATTAAAAAAAGATAGATCCTTATTTTAAAAAAAAAATCAACAAAGAAGTAGATCCAAACCCAAAGATGGGGGATATTTGATTTCATCATTGTGGATATATATGGACAGAATAGTTCCCACTTTTGCAGGTGAACAAATCACATCATACTAGCATCCAAAACCTTTACACCATAATAACATCCAAACCTGTTAATCTTAATTATTATGCTATTTCTCAATATTAATCTTAATTATTATGCTATTTCTCAATAGTTAAGCATGATCCATAGGATCATTTCCAATCCGCATGCACTTCTCAACGGAGTGTGTTTAACAAGTTGTTAAACGTTTACACCAGGCACCAGGTATCACATTCATAGATTGTTCAGGATAATTAAGCACAAAATGTATAATTCCGTAGCTTTCCTTGATCAAAGAAAGATATGAAAGTACAAGGATGAACGAATAAACAGTCTGATATCTTAAGACATCAAATTGCTTCATGCTCTCGGGACACGGTCTGATATCTTAAGACTATCAAGTAGAAATAAGAGCATCTCCAACCCTACTGTGACTTTGGAAAAAAGTTAATGCCACATAAGAATGACAAAATTTTATTCAAAAGTTCTTCTCCAATGCAATTGTCAAGTCAATTGTGAAGCTTATGTGGCAAAAATTAAAGAAGACATTGTGAAGTTGATTGTCTTGTTCTAGACAATGCAATTCACAATGTCTTCTCTTCCATGTCATCAATTATGAATAAAAAATATTAGAAAAAAGAAAGAAGATGAGTAGTTGTCTTAAAAGTTGCATTGAAAGTTGGAAAAAAATATTTTTTATTGTCTCCTCAATACTTTTGCATTGGAGAGAGTTTTTCTATCTCATTGTCTTTTGAGATATAATTTTGCCACATAAACAAGACATTGTCATGTGGCTCATGCCACATAGGAGCCACCTAAGACTCACAACACTTAACAAGACGATAGGGTTGGAGATGCTCTAAAATAAGTTTTCAAGTAGATGTCCTGTATTTAAAAGCCGACTATCACTTGCAAGTATTAAGTTAATTCTATAAAACGGAATTAAATTCGATAGTAGACTAGATTAAAAAGACAGCAGGTCCTCACAAAATTACAATATTCATCAGCCAGGTCTATGCTTCCTTAAAACTTAAAAGTGCGAAAAGAAAACTACGAGTCAACAATAACATAATACTATTCAAAAGAAACTACTGGCACAGAAACCCTAAGAGCGTGGCTTCTCCTTCTTTTCCTTGAAAAGAGCAAGCAGCGAAACGCCAGAAACCTTCACGACCTTGAACCTGACCCCAGGAATATCACCGACAGCATGACCCTTCCTCCCAAACCCAGCGATCAATACTTCATCCTGCAGAATTTCAAAATGCAAGCCTTATGAGATCAACAACATACAAAATAAGATAGATTATTGTGTTTAGGCAGTCTTGGAAGTGTATATACAATCAACATGTTCTTAACTTCTAACATAGACTGGATGTACTAACTTTCAGTCTGAAATAACCCTAAATCAATGACTGGCTAATTGATGACATCTATAATAGATCATTGGCTGGGATCCATGTTAGGATTAGTATGAGTTAGCAAATTCTATTACATGCAAAAGAGATTAGTTCGACAAACACTCACATTTTCTTCGATATAGTTCAAGCAACCATCATTTGGGACAAAGGCTGCAATTTTCTTCCCGTTCTTGATAAGCTGAACCCTCGCACACTTACGGATAGCAGAGTTGGGCTGCTTGGCTTCAATGCCTCTGCATCGAAGAATCAGGATTAGCTATCTGAACCTTGAGAGTTCGCAAAAAACATAAATGGAGTCATCATAAACAAAGTAACAAAATTGTCAGCATTATGTCGTACATCTTCTCAAGGACGATGCCCTTGGCATGGGAAGAACCAGCAAATGGCTTCTTCCACTCGTTGCCAAGGTGACTTTTCTTGTATGATTTATCAGCCCATCTCTGGTTCCTCCTGTGAGTCTTGAGCTTGCGCCCAGCTCCCATACCACGAGTCTTCCTGACATATAAAGAACAATGGTGGTAAGTATTGCACAAGGCAATGCAATTATTAATGCCATGGTCAAAATTTTGTTCTGTAACCACACATACACAGGAGAGTTATCTCACACTCTTTTACATTAAGGAATATCCAAAATCAGTATCAATTCGGTGATCTACTGGATTAGGAAAATATTCTTAAAAATTATAAATAGGTACTGCTCAGGTAACTCTTTGATGGTAATTGGTACACCTTTCTACTTTTGATAGAAGGCAGAATTATATTAAGAATATAATATCAGTATCAGCAGTAGCAGGTATGTAGCATTAATAGAAAACAACCTAGGTTACATAGACACAAGGACTCAAATATGGCCACAGTTACATATTTGAAATGGGACATTTTTAAATTAAAGGATACTGGTACAAATGGATATAGTTATATATAAACATCAAAAATACCAACATACATATTTTATGCATTAGTTCTTAGTATTATTTACATTTATGCATGTTTTAGAAGCAAGTAGGTTCCAAAACATTCTAGAAGGATCCACTACGAAAAAATTTTACTATCGTTCACTAAGGTTTTGCCCAACTTTCAACCTTGTTTTGGGTTTTTTTGGACCCTAGATATGTGCATCACTAATCTGATATGAGCATCAAGGAAATATCATGAAGGATACAGATAATAATACATATACTGACACATTCCTCTAAAGGAATATGACTGCAACCAACAAAACAAGCAAATAATGAAAAATAATCCTAATGAAATGCAAATCGAAGGATCAAAGATGGACTAACAACAGCTATGCTTCAAAAGCTTTGATCAACTAAAAGCTATATTGAGGCTTGAAGAATATAGTGCCTCTTTCAAGCAAGTTGGATTAACAAATGCCAATTTTGGAGATCAACTTAGGTTTAACTAAAGCTGCAATAACCTCAAGCCCTCGTCCAAGGTGTCGCAGACAACCATCGTAAATAACGAGATTTTATCTGATGAATAAAACATATGCAGCTCCTATCTGAAGTAGCACCTAACAAACACAACATTGTCGAAATGCCAATCGGCAGAAGCTTAAATAGTGCTTCCCTGACAAAAATACAGTTAGATTTAACCCCACTCGATGGATGTAGAAAAAAATATTATGTTGATTTGAATCACACACTAACAAATATGAAATATGTGTACCTCATATTTATTCCGATGACAGGTATTGTGTTTCGTCATAGACAACATTTCAACGTTAAGAAATGAGGTCCGGACTATAAAATCGAACTTCAATTACAAAAGTCAACAGTATAGAACTTCAAGAACAACCGCTATTAAGACTAAAACTGCCTATATTATCAATAATTATTTTGTCATTTTTCGAATACGTAAAGATCCATAAGGACTAATCTTTTTTATATCAAGATTTGTTGGATTTATCCTCCTCTCTTTAACTTCTAGTGAGAATCACAATAAAAACCCATTTTTTAATCTCAACTGTGACAACATCAGCCTTCACTTGGTTAAATTTAGGGTTTTTATCAATCCTTCTTCGATTATATCAGTAACAACACAAATATTCACAAATAGGAATTAAATCATCCAAAATCCACAGATCAAATATAAGACATCCACATGAAGGATCAGATCAACAACATAATCGTTTCGGAAACCCTAGATTACAAGCGTCCCTATGGATTAATAGAACTTAAATTAGGGTTCACAGGAAAGACTAACCCCATTTTGTTCGAAGAAAGAGCTCCTTCCTCTCGCGCGGCTTTGAAGAAGAAGAAGAAGAAGAAGAAGAGGGGCGGAAAATCTAGGGTTTGGGAGCAGAGGAGGTGGAGGAAGCAAACCCTAGCGAACTTATATAGAGAATAGCTGCGATCTTACAAGGTCGGGCCGGGTCGGTATAGTTCCATTCCAGGATCCGAATGTGCAACAGCTGTGGATTCAAGTTTAGGACCTGGGCCCTATCCATATATCTATGGAAAGAAAAAAAGAAAAAAAGAAAAAAAGAAAAAAAGTAATATCTAAAAAATTCTTAAATTCTCTCTCTTTTTTCCACAAGGGATTGGGATATAATTATTTATGTAATAAAATTAATTTTCATATATATACCTCTAGCTCAATTGGCTTATAAGCCTATGAAGGAATATGATCAAGAACCAGTTGAAAGTTGGCTTCATCAAAAAAATAATAATAATAATAACAAATGTCTTTACCTAACTTTACTAACTAAAATTAAAATTGTTCATTAAATTTAATAAGAACATCTATACTTCTATACTACTATATAATTAGGAGAGTTGGCTTTACCAAGTTTTTTTTTTCATATGTGTCCTTACCTGTTTTACCTATTTTTTAATTCAAATTGTTCATTAAATTTAATAATGACAGCTAGGTAATTAAGTATTAAAAAAATTTGAGAAAAATATAGTTTATCATGATGCCTTTTGCTCCTTCCAAGTAAAAAAACTAAAAGTAGACTAAAATACGTGCTAGGCATGTACATATATGCTAGTATAATGTATGTGAATTTGAATCATACTTATTGGAATAGTACCTCTACTGATAAGTAATTGCTCAAGAAAGAACTCGGGTCATACTGGATACGAGATTTTTTTTTTTTTGAGTTTTATTCTTTATAGAGTTGTCTTTTTTCTTTCTTTCTTTGTGACGTTTGTTATGGAGTTTCTCTCTCTCTCATGTGCATTTTCTTTTAATTGCAAACTCATAGGTCATGCTTTAAGATAAATTTAAAATTATCGATTAATCATCAGTATATTAATGGAATTTGTTGACGAATGTTACATTATCTATTCGTTTATAGAATCACCAAGGAAAAAACATCCATCTCAATATACATACATTTTTATCTAAAATCTTAAACGAAATACATGTACGAAGAAGATATATTTACAGTTTACTTTGCGTCTACTAGTCCATAAAGGTAAAGGTTGTGCCATATAGTACTACCACCAGCCATGCACGTACAATCATGCATGTTGACGTGTCGGCTTCAACATGTGTCGTTGGTCGTGGGTCACACAAAGGCCTTGTGTCCCTAACCCAGGAACGGACACGGACACAACACAGTTAGTCCCATGACTGATGTGGTTGTAGCCTATGTGCACTTGCCAACACACCACTACAAAAAGTGGTCTTTTGGGACAACCAAAAATCGTTTTGAAAAGAGCCTATATCGTCCTAAATATTATTTGGAATGATAGTTGGGACGGATTACTGTTAATAGGGCCGGCTATGGCCCAGGGCGACAAGAGCGACAGCCCAGGACCCCATGGAATATGAGGGCTCAAAAAATTTAATTTAGACATATATATTAATAATATTTTACCTAAAATAGAAATAATAGATAACATGATCATTTTTTTAAACAAAATAATTGTGGAGTGGTGGTTATTATGTTAAACTTGCATATTAGAAGTCCTAAGTTCAATTATTGGTTGTAACATAATTTTAATTTATTTTTATTTCAATTTTTAATTTTTTTATATTATTATGGGCCCTATTTTGAAGTTTGCCTAGGACCCTCATGAGCTCAGGGCAGGCCCTGACTGTTAAAGGACTGTTAAATAAATCGTCTCAAAATGTTGTGAAAATTTATTTTTATGTGACGGTTCGTTAAGCCATCTCAAAAATTAGGTATTTGTAACGGATTAAAATTGTCCTAATAATTTAGGGAAGAGTCTCAAAAGAATATAGTTCACTTTTAGTACAATACTACATATTCGTCCCAAAAAAAACTATAACAATTGTTCCAGTTGTTATAAAATTATTGATTCACATCATAGCATACAAAATATACATTTAAAATACATATATAACAAAAACCATATATAACTATTAACTCAAATGTATAGGAGTCTGTAAAGTGCATTAACAAACAAAAGTTTTCATAAAACATCATAAGAGGCCATATCACATTGTTTACAAAATAAACACAAAGACTTACATCATTTAGATGTCCTCCAATGATTTACAAAATGAACTCAAAATTGGAGAAATCATCAAGCGTTTAATCCATCATTTACAAAATAAAGTCTAGAACTTTTTTACATTATTAAGCATTCTCTACCAAAATAAATCCAAAATGAACCCAAAATAATTTTCCATTAAGTGGCATCTCCCATCATTTATAAAATCAGCCAAAACTCATTTGAAGGACCTGCAAATAAAAGTAAGAAACTAGTTAACGTAAGAAAAACCAAGTAATAGAAGAAAAAAATCAAATTATAATTCCATAGTGATGTTATAATTCACGCAGCTATATATATATATATATATATATATATATATATATATATATATATATATATATATATATATATATATATATATACTAAATTGTAGGTACGCCATATATACCAAACTGCAATAATCTCTAACAATACTCTTTATTTTGTAATGGATGATCAAAATATTTCTTTCAGTTATGATCAAAACTGAGCTGGATATTACTGTTGAAAAGACAGTTTTCAGAGTGAGGACAAGCATACATAACATGCTTAATGTGGAAAAGAGTGAGACATGCTTAACGAGGGAAAGAGTGAGACAATTGCATACATCAATTCTTGGAGGTGAAGCAAAATTTAAATTGTAATCTACACTTCAACATGACTGTACCAAGTATTCAAACACATGCCAAACTGTTAGCACTTTATGTGCTAAGATCTTACATATTTTGATCACATTCAAACACATACAAAGTATTCAAACACAATTCAACTGTCAACATGCTAAACTGTATCAAACGCATACAAAACTGTGTCAAATTTCTATATCTGAATATATCCATATAAAGACTTAGTTTATTTGTATCAAACGCATACAAAACTGTGTCAAATTTCTATATCTGAATATATCCATATAAAGACTTAGTTTATTTGTATCAAAGGCATGCCAAACTATACCAAGTATTCAATAGAACTTCAAGCAAGCTAGAAACAACTTTTACTTGGGCATAGTAAGCCAAAAGAACAGTAAAGTAAGAAGTAAAGAGTTGGCAAATTATCCGAAAATAATTGAGGCTGATGTATTGGGTGTTTGAGGAAGGAGAGGAGCATTCACAAACATGGATGTAATTTGCTTTTTGAGCTTAGTGTTAAGCTCATCCTTCACATTCTCGAGCTCTTTCTTATGTCGAGCCTCTTGCTCATCACACTTTTTTCTTAACTCCTCACACTACCAAAATATCTCATATTAGCGACGCCAAACGATGTCGCTAAACAGCCACAAAATGTCGCTAACTGAAAACAACGACGTATTTAGCGACGTTTCGGGCATGTCGCGTTATTCATGGTCGCTATTAGCGAAAACGTCGCTATTCGTCGCCATAGCGACGTAGATCCGCGACGCACTACGTCGCTAGTATTAGCGACTTTTACCGACAATAACGTTGCTAATTAGCGACGTAACCTTTCGTTGCTGATTGTCACTGTCCATTCAGATTTTAGCGACATTAAATGAGTGATTAGCGACGTTGTCCGACTCCATATCTGAGAATTTTTTGGTTGCCACGTCATTATTTTAGCGACGTTTAGTGATATTACGATACTTGAATACTGACGTCTAGATACTAGATTAGCTGACCTGTACAGTTTGCCACGTCAACGCATCTGTGACGTTCTGCGATGATTAGTGACGTTTGGTTCTCAGGTTTGCGACGTTCTAGCAACGTAAGTGTTCGTCGCTGAACGTCGCTAATTCCAAAAAAAATAGCAGGCAGTATGCATTTCACATAAATAACAGCTACATTAAAAACATTGTACCTGTATTTAAAGTTTCAATTTATAAATAATAGACCCGGAGCAACCCTCCATAGAATTTCTTGGATTCGCTGACCCCTTCGGTGGAACACTCAACACCGGTAAATCAATATAGAGACAAATAAAAATAATGCACTACCAATAATCAAATAAATAGAATCGAACAGTCGAAAAGACAAGAAATAGCCGGATGGATACAAATCCACTACCAAACGGCTATAAAAAGTGTGTCCGATAATATTCAACATAACATAACACAAATAGTCATACCCGGGATAAAATAAATACATAAACCAACAAATATGTAAAGACCCAACAATGGGTCACCAACACAACAAATGAAAATAAGTTCAATAAAGGACTACGCCTGGTCAGGATGAGGAGGAGGAGGAGGAGTAGGCAGTGCCAGCACCTGGGACACCAGGAACCTATACTGCTCCGGGGTCAGCATCACCGGTGACGACCCATCAGTAGGAGGAAGAGGGGGCAGTGGAGCCGCTGCAGTCGGTGTGGATGTCGAAGCATGACCAGGAAGTGTCCGCTCCATGGCCAGCAGTCTGGAGTTGATGGATGTCATAACAGCCGCCAACCTCGAAACCTGCTCACCAATGGCCGTCTGCGTCCCCTGCACCGCCTGAACGGCACGATCTGTCCTCTCGTTTGTCTTTCTAATGGTGCGTTCGAGCATATCGAATCATGCGGTGAGGGCCGTATTGTCCGTCTGCGGCTGAGACTAGGGCTGCTCCATCCTCCACAACAGCTCGTCACGCAGCTCAGTAAGCTGGCGATAGAGTTCCCCCACTCGGACCGACTCCTCTGAGGGATGTGGGGACTGCACACTGGCAGAGGAGGCTCTGGATGACTGCATCATCACAAAGGCGCCGTAGGATCCCGTACTATAGTACGTACCCCTCTGAAGACCACCAACGGCGGTCATCCAACGACGGTCATCCAGAGCTCGTCCATCATCCAAGCCGAAAGGGGCTACGCGAAAGTACCAGCCCCTCTCTCCGCATATGCACTAGTAAGCTCACGCTCTAGCCTAAGGTACTCATCCTAGAAAAGTACGCATCTCGATATGCATAATATTTACTACCAACCTAGTTGTTCCACGTTTATGGATATATTTATATATTTCTTAAGTTATAATAAAGTTAGTGACACATAAAGTAATACTTACATAGCTCTGCGTGGCCTGATCATCGATGAGCTTTCCGTCCTTCTGATGGGTAGCCAGGAAGATCGTCACCATGTTGGGGTTCGCACCCTTCTTTACCTGTTATAATAAAATGTTTGTCATTAAAATTAAATATTTTATTACTACTTTTATTAAAATAATATATTACAGTAAAACACGTACCAGGCGACGAAAATATTTTGTCATGGGAATCGAGCCACTACACCACTTTCCTGCCTTCGTCTTAGCCACCTTCGCCTTCTCCGACCATTCCTTGAGACATGTTAAAATTGGACTTGATGCTCAGCAGTCTTGTAACCACCTCCAACGGTGAATGATCCCCACAACCAGGATACAAAGGAGTCCTTGCATTCTCCAGCAACTCCATGAACTTCATAGCATCGACATTCGATGCCTCCTCTGCCGCATCATGATTGTCTGGATCGAAACTAGGCCCCGCAGCGTCAAAAACCATGTTCATGCACCCTTCGTCGTAACCAGCGTGGTCATGGACATCCATATACGGGAAATTAGGCTCCAGCACGATGCAAAAGGCACAAGTTCTCCGTGTGACATCCACTGATAGTAATTCGGCATAAAAGCTCTCGAGTACAAATGATATATCACATCCACTTCTGGACGATATTTTATGTTGCGATATCTCACACATGGATACTTAATTTTGGTACGGTCCATGTACTGAGGGAACGCCTTGGCGAACTGCAGGAATTGCTCCACCCTATGTACAAATTCATCCCGCACACAGCACATGTCATCAGGATGACGACTATACATCCACAAACGATACCGCAGATAGTAATTTATATCCATTTGACAATAATTCTACAAATATAGATACACATTATTCGAGTATATTCCAAATTGATGCATATAGACACATGAGTATCAAATGAGTGTCGTCACATGTTCAACAAGAAGGCCCCCTCTCTGACCCCTCCTCTCTGACCCCCCTCTACTTCCCTGCTTCTCATTTGACTCTCTCAGCATCTTATTCAGCATCATATGATATCTACCTCAACTTCAGCCTAGAAAAGTGTGGAAATATTAATGTACCAAGTTTCATAGTATCAGTATTAGTATCGAAATCGATTTTGGTATCATTTACGGTTGATATCATGAATCTCATAGCTTCCGCTAGCAGAGCACAATGTAGAGCCAAACGTGAAGCAGAGCTTCATATTCAAAATATTAGAAGAAAAAAGTTTTTGATTGGTGGTGGGACGAGTCAGAATCCTTTCTCGTCCCACCATAAATCGAAAACTTTTTACTTCTAATATTTTGAATATAAAGCTCTGCTTCACGTTTGACTCTACATTGTGCTCTGCTAGCGGAAGCTATGAGATTCAAGATATCAACTGTAAATGATATCGATAACGATATCGATATCGAAATCGATACTGTGAACCTTGGTTAATATTAATATTTCCATACTTCTCTAGGGTGAGGTTGAGATAGATATCCTATGATGCGGAATAGTCGGCTCAATGACCCGAATGAGAAGAAAGAAAGTAGGAAATCTCACTCTATACACTCTAGGATACTACGATATACTACTAGTATACTCATTCTATACACTCTTACTTATGCAAGTCTTTTGAGGCAATCAGCGTTATACTAGATTTCTGAAAAAATTTATAACTCTGATAGGCCCAAAAGGCTTGGCATAAGTAAATTTAATTTCTAGAGAATGGCTCAAAACACTATACCAAACATACCTACACTTGTAGGATACTCTATACACTCTAGGTACTATGACTGAACTAACACTCTAACACTCTAATGACACTCACTCACATATACCCACTCTTACTTAGGAATACTAAGGTCTGTCACATACTGATAATCACATACACTAACACTCTTAGATAGGATACTCGCATTCACTTCTAAATATTCTAATTGATCCTAAACTACATTCACTCACTAGTACCAACACCAACTCAAATAGGCACTCTTATCTCCCCAAGATACTATACTGATACCACTACTCACACTCACACTCGACACATACACACTTCACTCAGACATTTTTCTGTACTCGAGCTCCCAAACGGGATTCCCCCTATCTCCTAAAACCCCTGACTTCTCTAACCCCTGCCCACGTGGCTTGTAGCCCGAGCCAATGCAAGCCTTGCCAAGGCAAGTTGCTGCTGCAGCAACGCTATATGGCATATGCCAATGTGGCACTTGCCAATATGCTTACTGCCCTATGTCGCGTGTGTGTGTGTGTGCGTGTCATATGTGTCGTATCGTGTCAGCGTGTGTGCGTATGTGTGTGAGTATGTGTGTGCGTATGTGTCGTGTCTGTGTGTGTGCGTGTCGTGTGTGTCGTATCATGTCTGTGTCAGCATGTCAAGAGGAGGGAGATAGGGTTAGGGTTTACCTGCCTTGGTCGGAGTCGGGTCGGGGTCGTCGGGGCTGGAGCAGCGACGGAAGGGACTGGTCGGGTCGACGTCGACGAAGGGAATCGACGGTGGAGGGGGGACGCCGGAGGAACGGGGGTCGCCGCGGGGAAGGGGGTCACCTCGGGGAGGGGGTCGTCGAAGGGAGTGGGAATACCGGAGGGACGAGAGGGGAAGGGAAATTTGGGGACAAAAAAGCAGGAAGGAAAATTTAGGGTGAAAAAAAAGGAAAAGTCGATCGGCACTTGAACCATATATAAAACTTTTTAGCGACGTCTAAAAAAGGACGTCGCTAAACGTCGCTGTAAACTAAAGATACGTCAACGTACAGAAGTATGAGTCGAAAAACATCGCTAAATGAAACAAAACAACGACGTTTTGCGACGAGACTGCGACATCTGCTTTGCAAACAATAATGCTTGTCGCTACTCGTCGCTCTACATCGCTAATAATGACGTTCAATGACGTCTTTTATAGATGTCGCTAAATACACAAAAAATAGCGACGTTATTACTCGGAGTCGCTAAATTCGTCGCCACTATGACTTATTTTGATAGTGTCAGTCACTTCTCGTAAATTATTTGCATCTTTTCATAATTGTTCAATTTCAGCATTTGTTGTTTTTTCATATTATGTCTGAGATGTTGAGGATGTTTTACGTTTACCGCATGGTCTAATTATACCTACACCTCGGCCTAAAACTCGATCCTGTCCATCTTGTCCAACAACTTCCTTGTAAACCTTATTCAGTTGCTCTTCATTATCTCTTTCTTCCACAGGTAGCTCTTCAATTCGTCTTTTCAACATTTTCCATAACATGCAAGGAGATTTATGTTACTTTTCTTTAATTTATAATTGACAATTATTTAATAGTCATGATAAATATATTTATATATCTCTATACCAGCCACTCCGTCTTTTTTATTATAATTGTCATCTTTTCCTCATGTGGCTCTCCACATGTTGACAGGGTCGATATGCTTGTTTCCAACCTCCTCTCATGTGTTTGTGCATGTTCCAAACATAAAAGTAAAAAATTATACACTATTGACTAGAAAGATATGAGAATTACCTTATTATAAAAAAAATATTATGCAAACCTTTCGCTTTATCTCTAGAAATGATCTTCTTCCAGTTCTAGGGAGGGCACAAAATTTTCCTCGATTAACGTGGTTTATCTCCAAAAATTTCTAAAAATCAATTGAACATTATATACTAAATTGAAATCAACTGTTCACCACTAGTATAAATATGGATTAAGTTATTTGTTAGTTGAGTCATACATTTGTGTTATCCAAACTCCAATATGCCACTAGCGTTGGCCATTAACAGGGCTCCACCCGGGGTGGTACATTTTCTGGACGCTCTGCATCGGTCTCAATTTTTTTATAAAAGTCCTTTACGCGGTGCTTGAAGGCCTTCAACGAAATTTTTATTTTTGTAAAACAAATAGCTTTAAAGCCATCAGGGGCATTTGTGTTTTCCTAGAAAATAATAGTGAAAGCATGGTATCAGTTATCTGTAAAATAAATAAAATTGAATATTAGAACTTTATGAAAACACGGTATCAATGATGCTTAAATCCGTCAGTAATCCACCCAAAGAAGCATTATAATGTTTTATCCATGGATATACTTGTTCTATACACAACTTTGTTGATGTTATAGTTTGTGTGAGAGAGGGAGACAAAGAGAACAAAGAGTTACCTTCGCCGATGACCAGCTCATTTTGAGAGTATCCTTATATGCCTTGCGTAAAGATAGCATCGTTAATGGAAACAATTCACCATTTCGTGCAATATTACCAATATAAGACATTAAATGGTGTCCATATTCTCCATCTGGTTGACAATCTTCATCCCAGTCTTTGTTTTTTACTCTGTTATCCCAATCTTTCCATGGATTACCAGGCCCTCTACCTTGCCTTTTGGTCCATCAATAAGAGTATACAAAATTAAGTTAGGCTTTTATGCACAACCATGGAGGTAAGTTGTAAGGGACGACTACAATAGGCTCTTCTTTAGTCGACAGACTAGATCTTCTTTCCCTTTGACTTTGAAACACTTTGCCTACTCCATGTATATTTCCTCTTCAAGTTCTCTGTGAAGGAATGCAGTCTTCACATCTAGTTGTTCGACTTCTAGATTTAGACTTGCAGCCAAGCTAAGCACTACTATGATAGATGACATCTTCACCACTGGTGAGAAAATCTCTTCATAGTTAATCCCTTTTTTTGACTAAAACCTTTCACAACGATCATCGCCTTGTATATTGGTTGTGATTTGTTTTCTTCTGTCTTCAACTTATACACCCATTTGTTCTTGAGTGCTCTTCTTCCTTTTGGTAATTTTACCAAATCATAAGTGTGATTCTTATGGAAGGACTTCATCTCATCTTGAATGGCTTCCAGCCACTCCCCCTTTTCTCGTATGTTATGGCTTCTTGATAGCATTCAGATTCTCCTGCATCTGTTTGTAATACATATTATTGTGGACGGTAGAGGCTGTTAGGCTTTGGTTGTCTGTTTGATCTTCTCAGTTGAGGTTCTTCAAGAGTTTGCTCTTCTTGCGTATTTTTTGGTACATTGCCATCATCATAATTGTTAACCCAGTCAATACCTCTTTTTGGCTAGAATTTGTAATCCTAATTTTTTCCAATTTGCCGAATTGCTAACAAGGGTTCCAGAGGTGTATCTGTAGATTTCAACCCAGTCAATACCTCTTTTTTGGCTAGAATTTGTAATCCCTTCTCACTCATATGACCTAGTCACTTGTGCCATAACCCAATCGTTGATCCTAATTGGTCGATTGCTGCATTAACATGCTGATTGCTGATCTTAGCGTATGTCATATATAGTGCGTTCTCCTTCTTTCCTCTAGCTAGTATTATGGAGCCTTTGTCGAGTTTTCATATGCCTCCACCAAATACATTGGTGTAGCCTTTATCGATCCAGCAAGCCGATAAATATCAATTTGAGACGCATGTCTGGAACATATCTCACATTCTTGAGAATCAAAGGACAACCAATGTTGGTCTTAAGAGCTATTTCTCCTTTCCCAGTATCTTGGAATTTTTTTTAATTCTCATCCTCACGTTTTCGAAGTCTCTGCTTGTATAGGATGTAAAAAATTCCTTTCTGGAGGTAACATGAATGATGCGCCAGAGTCTACAATCCACCATGAATCTTGAGTGGTTAGATTAATAAGACCATCATCACAAATGATGATTATCTCATCGCCTTTTGAAGCAGTGGCGATTGTGTCTTTGACTTCATTATTCTCATTTGATTGATTTTTTTTTCTCTTTTGAGTTTTCTGCATTCTCTTTTCATATGACCCTTAAGGACAAAATAAAAACAATATATCTCCTTTCTTGATTTGGAAGTGCCTCTGAAATGATCTCTAGGCCTATCTTTGGAGTGGACACGGTTGTAGGATTTTTTTGATGGTTTCTTCCATGATTCTAAAAAACAAGGGCCTCAGACTCGGTTAATATGCCTTGTTCTTTCTGCCTCACTTTTTTATTCAATAACCCGTCCTTCACTAAGGTTTTAAGGATGCCTTGAGGAGCGAAATTGCTTAAGGAAACCACAAGTATGTTCCAAACTATTCGACACGAGTTGAGTAGCAAAGCGCCAATAGCTCATCTTCCAGCACCAGCTTCATGGTTGAGAGTTGATTTACCAACTGTCGGAAATCACTCAAGTGTTCAAAAACACTTCGACCATTTCTGTATTTCAGGTTCACCAAACGTCGAATGAGTGACGCTTTGTTTTGAGGAGTCTCTCGTCCGTACATCGATGCCAATTTCTTCAACATTTGATGAGCATGACATGGTAAAAGATGCTTTGGTCGATCCATGGACTGTTTGCAAAAAACAAAAGAGGTTTGATTTCTACAAACTGAGAAAGAGTACAAAAATGGTACAATTGATTTCTAGAAAAGTGCAACTATAGGAATCTGATCAGAAGACGATCACTTTATACCTTGGATGATGTGATATTGAAGACACGAGCCTCTGGAGGATGCAACAACACTTTAGCAGGAGATTATGATCATTCGTGATGCTTTGAGACTGATTTGAAACTCTATTTATAGAGTTCTTGAAATAACTGTTTAGCAGTTATTCTGGGTTGCGCACACTTCAGGTTGCGCGCCTCTTGTTCACTTGTGCGAGCGGTTACACTAATTCCTGTGGACGCGTGGCATCGTTTGATTAAGATGCGCGTGGTCATGGGCAGTGTAGTGGACACGTTCAGCGAAGTTAGTGGCTTGCGTGCTATGTCACCCCGTTCTAGATACTGTTTGATCACCTTACGCAAGCTTCATCAGGTTGTGCGGGGGCACAATGTAGCAACTTGCACGAGCGGTTGCACCAACTGCTATGGACACGTGGCATCATTTGAGTGAGATGCGCATGGTCGTGAACAATATAGTGGACACGTTCTACGAAGTTAGTGGCTTGCGCGCAACGTCACCCTGCTCTGGACGATCATATTGCGCGAGCTTCATCAGGTTGCGCGGGGGCGTAGCGTAGCAACTTGCGCATGGGTTCAACTTTGCGCAACCTGACACGTTGCACAAACTGCTAGCTGTCATAAAATCAGCCCAAATCTCCTCGAACGTCGTATTGTATAGGATTTAAACAGATTTTCCTTGATATACATGCTGTCAGTTGTCAGGCAATGATGATGTCGTTACAGATTCTTGAGGAGATGTGCCACGTGGCTCTCGCGCACCTGAGGTTGTCGCAACCTGAGATGGGCGCAACCTGATGTAGCGTAACTTGATGTTGGCGCAAGCTATTGATATGATGTATCTTGATGAGATGACTTATGGGTGAGTAGCATAACTTAATTTTTAGCCTCTACAAGACCCCCTTCAAAGTTTTCGCAACTTGAAAAGACTTCAAAGTTTCGAAATACTTTGAATTAGAAATGACTATGTCTAGGTTGTGCCAGTCAACTCGAGCCCGGTTCTTCAGTACAAGTTGCGCGGTTCAGCCTCACTTACAAAGCTATAAATAATCGTACTCTTTGGATTTTTTACTCTTCACCATCGTTTAAGATTTCTCGAGAATCCTATTTCCTCTCATTCTTTCCGATCTTTGATAACTTTGACCAGCACCAATGGCGTCCAAGCGCTCTGCTGCCGAGAAGGGCAAGACTGTGGCCGAGTCCTCTACGTGCGCTCCGCCTAAGTCATGTCGAGGGACGGCCAACCCGGACATGGAAGGTAAGTATCTGACTATAGACCCGATTGTCGACCACCCTATTTAGGGTTTGGCCTGATTCTGACAACGTGTGTCCATTTTTTTAGAGTTGGGCACACTCCATAACTTGCGCCTCCCTTTTTAGGGTTTGGTTGCTGTCGACCCGCGTTGTGCAGCGCTTCGAAAAGTTGTGTTGTCTTTTGGGCGCAACTTCGACATATTGTGCGGTAAGATACGGCACAACCTGATTACAGCACATAGTCACACAACCTAATGGTCGCGCAACGCAAAAAGTCATGCACTCCTAATCAAAAGATTATTAAGTGATCGATTCATTCCCAATAATGAACCTATTTATGGGGCGCTCTTTTCCGAAACGCCTTTTTTCCTTTCTTTCTCGTTAAATGTTACCCGTCCATTTATGGGGAAAACGAAGAGTTAGCGGGGGCCGACCTTCACTGTATATATAAAAGGGCATGAGGTTCAAACTCCATCTTCATTCACTCTTAAGGCATCCAAAGAGAACATAAAGAAGGTGGTGAACGTCGATGGCAAAGCTTCTGAGGAGAAGTCTAACTTTGTGCCTGCGACGTATTTGTTGGAAGCTGATCCGTCCCTGAGGGCGGAGAACTTCCTAGACTGTTTTGACCTGAACCCAACAGTCTTTACTCATTCCAGTAGTGGGCTATCATCTTCCAAAGAGCGTGGCACATTGGATCAGAGGGAAGGGTTCCTCCGTTTGATGCACTGCTCGGGGATCCACAACATGGAGGATTTAAGTGCTGCTTTGCGTCATACTGATGACGGAAAGAAGGAGTGACGTGATATGAGAGCATCATTTTCCATAATGGCCATAGCGCCTACGTCTGGTGTCTATCTTAAAATGAAAAAGTTTGGCTTTATTAAATCATGGCGAGTTTAAGTTTTGTTGTGTAACTGTTTTGACACACCCCGTGCTTTAGATTTTTCTCGGTTTTGACAATACCAACTTCTGAACAATACATGGCGCCTCACATGTGATTTCAAATCTTTTGCATTCTATTCTTCTCGAAATATACGCCTAGGGACACACATGACGTTCCAGCCTTAATTGTATATAAATAGAAAGAGAGCATTCACTGTATTCTCATCTTCTTTCTAATACTTGCAGGGGACCGACTGACAAAACTCCCCAGAACTGGTATCGGTGACCTTAGATGCTATAGAGCTGAACTACTTTGACACACACATCAGACAGCTCAGAACTCTTCATATTTAAAAGGACTTCCTCGAGATGGTAGGAAGGGCCTTTATACATGAGAGTTGGATGGTGGAGACACAGAATTAGGAATCGTATCACAAGGGTGATCTCATTCCTACTTCTTATAAAGGGTCATCTTTTCTCCACCAGTTGTATTGACAGCATCTTGTCTTCGAGCTGTTGTACTCTGTCGTTCTCCTCTCGTCTTTCTAAGAGAGAAGACCAGAGTTGATTTCGTTGCCTTGCTCGCTACTTCAGGTCGAGTCGACAAGGAATTGGCACCAACAAGAAGATCCAAAGATGTAATAGACCTCCATATAGAATGAAAATCCGAGATGTAATAGATTTCTATTAAGATGTATCTATGTTTTTAAAGAAGAAATAAAGAATGATTTTTCTCTCCTTTATGACTTGATTTGATGTGATGGTATAGAAAATAGAATCAAGAGGTAATATGGACGTAAACTCATTTTTCTATTGATGATCTTCAAGTCAGCTGGGACTCAAAGACATGATATCATGTCTAAAAAGATTATATCTATGATAATACAGATTTATTATAAAGATAAGATACATTTTAAAATATGTGGGTTCAAAAGACAGAATTGATGATTTGGATGGACTCCACTGGAGATTTTGAGTATTTATTATCTGTGGCTTTATTTATGAGAAGATAAATAAACGATAATAAATGTAGGCTTATTCGTGAAATGAATAGAGATGAAAAGATTGATGAATGAATAATGTCACGCCCCAGAACCAGAATACTGGAGAGCGGGGGCAGACATAGCCAGCTACGTATAAGAAATGGATTCCATCTCGCTATACGGTCACGGCTGTCTAGATACATGAGGGTTTACTACAAGCCAACAGTCTCCTATGGTCATGAACAAGCCTAGTGTCTCAATCACAAGCAAGTAAGTAAATATTACAAGATGTATGATCATTAAATATACAATAATAAGGCATCCCAAATATTACATATTCAGCTGATCATGAAGCTAGTCATTACAAAATATTAGGACTAGCAAGAGTTTAGTCATACATGATCAACCCTAGGATCTGTCAATCATGTTACACCCCGTAGGCAGACAGTAAGTAAGTGCAATCGAGCTAAACAGGTGCTCGTCGGCTAAACGTCTCAAAAGAATATTTTTACAATAGAGTGGGAGAGCCAAAAATAACCCACTCGTTGCCAGGGTTCCGTCTAGTGGCCACCATCTGGCTAGAAGGTCGGTAGATCCTCTGGAGCTGCTCCGAAATCTGGCCACACAAAACCAGCTGGGTCAGACCCCAGAAAGAGCAAGTGCCACAAAGGAAGCTTTACTTAGGAACTAAAACCAGCAATTAGCACAATAGTATAAATAAGTAAGAACAGGAAATAAGAAAATACATTAGGATGATATACGACGAGATAACCATGGAACTATGCAGATAACCAGATTACAACCCGTAAACCAAACAAGGACCTGGGTTGTAACCCTTCGTCTGAACAGAACTTGGAATTCTCACCATTTATCGGTAAAATAAATATAAGCATTCTGGTCATGCAGTAATCTGGAACAAAATCAGGGCAAGACTAAACAGGTTAGACTCCATCCAATCATTTCACGGCCAAACAAGAACTACGACTTGATACTTTAACTAACTAGGGTTATCACAAGCCTAGTTACTAGCAAGATACAGTGAGAATCTTCTACAGCGATAAGCCCTGCAGTCCATCCATATTACCCGGGTTAAAAGATTTAGAGTTGAATTCAGGTGGGTACATCGTCCAGGAAACGCATGTATCCTTAGGTAGCTTGAAGGGTGCAACACATGACAGTGTACTGGAAATGTGCCCTACTCGACGGCAGGCTACAGATCCCAAGGCGTGCCTAGGTAACGGGATTGCCTGTAGCTGGGAGATCTCTTTATGACTACTGTGTAATTCTAGTTATTTATCTTAGTCCATTTTAGTAGGTACTCCTGACCGTGGTACTCAGGAGTCCCTGTCCTAGATATGATGCAAGACAGGAATGGTTTATTTGTACAAGCACAATCGTTCATGGTGTCCAGATAATTTATACAGGTCATGTCATGTCAGGTAGCCGTTGTAACAGCTTATCAAGATATATCATGTCAGGTTTTCATGTCAAGTGTTCTTGTCAGGAGTGCGCCGCGACGGGCCACTATTAGGTCATGTCATGTTTACTTGCCATGAGTGCACCACTACGGGTCACTGTCGTGTCATGTTAGTTCCTTATCATACTATATCATGTACAATCGTCATTTCAATCATATCAATCAAATCATGATTTATCAAGTTTAGGACAAAAGACGTAAGGATATAAAATGGGCATAAAATATACAATAGGGGTTACAAGACATGGGAAAATAATAACAAAATAATAGTACACAGGGCTATTGGAGAACCATGCGGCTCAA
Organism: Iris pallida; assembly: GCA_029216955.1. Taxonomy (NCBI): domain Eukaryota; kingdom Viridiplantae; phylum Streptophyta; class Magnoliopsida; order Asparagales; family Iridaceae; genus Iris; species Iris pallida. The sequence continues at coordinate 20,022,307 of JANAVB010043418.1, read as the reverse complement.
GCATATGCGGCCAGGAATGTTCTCATACGGCTGGAAAGAGAACAGCCCATGCGGCTAATAGGGTCAGGCGCATTCGGTTGACGGGAAGAAAGTCCATGCGGCCGGCGGGGTACAGAAGGAGGCGCATGCGGCTTAGTAGAAGCCCATGCGGCTGGGTCAACGTGGCTGCTTATGCGGCTGGGAGTGAAGGGTGCATATGCGGCTGATAATGGACTCAGCCTCATGCGGCCAAGGGTGTTGATGCATATGCGGCTCGGGAGCAAGGCCTTATACGGCCAGACAGGTTATACGCCTATGCGGCCAGGATGTGAAGGGGATGCATGCGGCTCGGTTAGGAGCTCATGCGGCCAGGTCAGTTCAAGGGCTCATGCGGCTAGTAAGGAGTACAAGTTCATGCGGCCAGGAGAGGCAAGGGCGCATATGCGGCTAAGTGGGGAAAAGTCCATGCGGCTGGGAGAACACTTGCCGCATGAAATATTCATACGGTCAAGTCAAGTACTGTTCTTCTTCTCCAAATTCCGAAAAGAAGAACACCAAGGAGCCATGGCCACCAAGCTGCATAGAACCTTCATCCGGAGTCCAAATCCGAACTTTCATAGGTCAAAATGGGGCAGAATGAAATGCTCTACAACATGGAACCATCAAAACTCAGAAATAACAAGATTAAGTAGATCAAAACTTAAGAATTTCAAAAATAAAATAGACTTAGATCTACAAGAATCTTGCCATGGAAAGTGAAAATGCCAAGTACTAAAGTTAGTAAAAATGCTGTAAGGAAGAGAATGAAGCAATAAAATTTGAGTTCCTTCATGAAGCAAGTTGCACTTGCCTAGACCTCTCTCTCCTCTCTCTGGTAGGTGAAGGAGTAAATGGAAGAAGAAGAAGAGTAATGAAAAGAGAGAAAGAAGAATGGTAATAAATACCAAAGGTGGTGGTAGGTAGGGGGTTCATCCATGGTTCATGATGAACCAAAAACAATCCCAACCGAACCAAGCCGACCCCGGGCCAAGAATAAACCGAGCCAAGAAGGAAAAGCTAAGCCAAAAAATCATGCAATACAAGATAAAATACGTACACGTATTCCAAATACGTAATACGAACCACATGCATTACAAATAAGCATGCCTTTTCGAGGAAAGGTCGCTTCGGTTCTCGAGACAGACAATAAATTAAGACCTCTTCACGAGATGAAAGAAGATGAATAAACGAACATACCTTTTCTAGGAAAGGTCACTTCGGTTTTTACGACAGACTGTTTTGGCCTTTCAGTCTATAAATAGTGCAGAACTTTTGGAGAATGTTATCCACACCTATTCCTTCATTGCAAATGTCTTTCAAAGATGTACCTAAGGAGGCTGAGATCATCTCGATGATCGAAGCCGCTATCGACACTTCTTCTGACGAGCTTTCGTCGCCTACCCAGCCAGAAGTTGGAGAAAGCTAGGCTGTTCCTGGGCCACAATAAGACATCCTTGCCAGACTGGTGGAGACTGGAAGTACTGCCGAAGAAGAGGCTCTGAGGAAGGCTGCCTGTGAACTACTGGTGTCATCAGAAAATAATATTTTCGAGCTTCTTGCAAAATATGTCTTCGATCAAGAGGGCTCCGATTCTCGTTGATTTTATATATTTCCTTCTATCTAAGTTATGCAATAAAAGAAATTTTATTTACATTCTGATTCTCTGTGTTGATATCTCTTTGTCTTCAAAAATGATATTTTTTGAGAAATTTGCCATTGATAGGCATCATGGCGACTCGACCATCCATACCAGTCAATTGATAAGCTCCGTTTGAGAAAACTTTGCTTACAATGTAGGGTCCTTCCCACTTTGCTTCGAATTTGCCTTTGCTCATGTGCATCATAGTCATAGGACGTCTGGCAGTTCGAACTAGTTCTCCTTTTTGAAATGTGCGCACTTTGATTTTATGGTTGAAAGCTTATGATAGACGGGCTTGGAATAGCTCAATATGCTGTTGAGCTAAGAGTCGTTTCTCGTCAAGCGCTTCAAGCTCCTGAAGTCGAAGACGATCATTGTTTTCTGTTGTGAGTTCATTGGCAATTGCAATCCTTAAGGAGAGGATTTGAATTTTCAATGGTAGGACAGCTTCGCAGCCATACACCAAGGAGAAAGATGTGCAACCAGTTGGAGTACGTATAGTAGTACGATAAGCCCATAGACATTCTCCAAGTTTTTTACTCCAATTTCTTTTATTGGTAGAAATAAACTTCTTAAGAAGCTTGATGATAGTTTTGTTAAATGCTTCGGCCAAACCGTTCACTACAGGATTGTAGGCCGTAGAAGCAACATTATTGATTATGTTATCATCGTAAAACCAAGTAAATTTTTGACTGGTGAATTGTGGTCCATTATCATGAATGATTCGTCGAAGAATGCCAAATCTGTATATCATATGATGTTTGATAAAGTTGATGACGCTGCTAGTCTTGACTTCAGATAAAGGTATAGCTTCTGTCCATTACGAGAAGTAATCGGTTATAGCTAGTATAAATATATAGCTAGTATAAATCGATGTCCTTTAGATGACGGTGGGTTGGTAGGACCAATGACATCCATACCCCAAGCTTTAAAGGGCCATGATGCAGCAGTCAGATGAAGGAACTCCGTCGGTTGATGAATGAAGTCTGAATGAATTTGACAGGCTCGATATTTTCTTGCATATTCAATGGTGTTTGATACCATAGTGGGCCAATAATAGCCCATACGTCGGATACGATCTTGTAACTTAGGACCAGGCTGATGTGCACCACATACCCCATCGTGGACTTCACGTAGTATTTGTTTTGCTTCATCTCCCGCAAGACAGCGTAAGAGTAGACCATCAAATGTTCATAAAGGGTCTTAGAAGTATGATTATAATAAAACCGAAGTGATCGCCTACGGATTGTTGTAGCTTTTTTAGAATCTTCAAGTAAAATGTCATGTACCACGAAGTCAATGAAAGGAGCTCTCCAATCTTCACTAACGACATTGATTTCAGTTGAATTGCTGAACTCAATATTTGAGTTATTCTCAATACAAAATAACTCTCTATTAGTGACAACAATCATTTGTTGCCTTTTTATTAGGATTGCTAATACAGCTGCCAGATTAGCCAATACATCAGCCTCGGTATTGCATGCCCGACGTACATGTTCAATAAAAAAAACCTTGAACGATGTAGCCAGCCTAACTGCTGCTTCATGATATGGGACAAGATCTTAGTGTCGAACTTCATATGTGCCTCTAACCTGATTGACAATCAGTTTAGAATCTCCATATACTTTAAGATATTCAATATCTAATTGTTTAGCCAATTGGAGACCAATAAGCAAAGCGTTGTATTCAGCCACATTATTGGAACACGACTCATCTAAAGAATAAGCTCTTTGAATAGCTAACCCTTCTGGTGAGACGAGGACGATTCCAACTCCGACGACAATAGCACATTTTGGTCTGATTTTGGATGCACATCAAAGAATAGACGCCAGGTAAGAATTTCTTCTGAAATCATGTTGGATTCCAAAGTTTCGTCTGTAATCTCGTCGTAGAGTTTAGATGTTTCGGGAATTGGATGAGCTGCCAGAAAGTCAGCAAGAGCTTGACCTTTAACAGACTTTTGAGGAACATAAACGATATCATATTGTGCTAACAATATGGCCCATGTTGCAGGCCTGGAATTGAGTGTACTGGGCTTCTTCATCAAGACCCGAAGAGGGTTAACTATAGAAATAATATGAACAGTTTGGCTAGTGATATAATGTCTCGTCTTTTGAACAGCAAACATCAAAGCTAGACATTCTTTTTCCACTGGGGTGTATCGATGTTCAGCTCCAGTCATTGTACGGCTAAGATAATAGATAGCCTGTTCATGACCTTCTTTATTCTTCTGAGCTAATAAAGCACCTAATGAATGGTCCATTGCTCGAACATACATCAGGAATGGTATTCCTGAGACTGGAGGCGCTAAAACTGGAGGGTTCATCAAGTACCGCTTTAGGTCTTCAAATGCTTGTTGACATTCTTCAGTCAAAATAAAAGATACACCTTTCTTCATGAGTTGATTGAACGGTCTACAACATCCAGATAGATTTGAAATAAATCTCCTGATATACGCAAGCTGTCCTTGGAATCCTCGTAGCTCTTTTAGGTTGCGTAGAGGACGCATCTCTTGAATGGCTTTGATTTTCTCAGGGTCAACGTGTATACCTTTAGAGGTAATAACGAATCCAAGAAATTTGCCACTAGAGACTCCCAGGAATGACTTGGTAGGAATCATCTTGAGTTGATGCTGGCGCATTAGATTGAATATAGTTCTCAAGTCTTGAATGTGGTCTTCCTTTAGACGACTTTTGATAGCAATATCGTCTACATAGCATTCAATCATCTTTTGTAAATGATCATAGAAGATAGTACTCATGGCCTGCTGATAAGTTGCACTAGTATTTTTGAGACCAAATGTCATGACAGTGTAGCAATAAACTTCAAGAGGAGTGCGAAAAAGATATATGTTTCTTATCTTCTGGATGCATCTTGATTTGATTATATCCTGAAAATCCATCCATAAAAGATATACGTTCAAATCCGCAAGTATTGTCGATCATGACATCAATGATTGGAAGAGAAAATTCGTCTTTGGGACAAGCTTCATTAAGGTCTCTAAAGTCGATGCAGACTCGGACCTTCTCTATTTTTTTTTCAAAACTGGGACAACATTAGCCACCCAGTCCGGATGTTGTTTTTCTCTGACGAAGCTACATGCAATGAGCTTCTTGACTTCGGCTTCTATGGTGTCCATCATGTCAGGTCGAAATCGACGCTATTGTTGCTTGACTGGCCTTGTATTCGACAAAATGTTGAGTTTATGGGTAGCAATCTGGGAATCTAATCCTGGAATGTCTTCATAGCTCCAGAATACATTAATGTATTCCCTAATGAGCTGGATCAGTTCTTGTTTATCCGCTTGAGGGAGGCTTTTGCTGACAAATATTGGTTTTGGGGAAGTTTTATCTCCAACATCGACTTGAACCAACTGATCTTCGATAGGTGGCTCACGTTGTTTGAAGCGAAGCTCCCATTGAGTATCCATCTTTTGTGCCCAAGGATCAGATTCAGAGGCTTCGACAAAGTCTTCGTCGTCTTCTGAGAACTCGACAGTTACCATATTGGAAGATAGAGTCACTCGATGGACGTGCCCTACACTGGTGTCTGAATTCCATGAGACAGAATCAGAAGAGTTAGATCGTTCTTCTTCATCGGATTTGGAGGCTTCTTGAGTCAAAATTGGTGAAGTATAACCCAATCCCCGCTTTGTTTTGCTGTAATATTATTGTGACTTTCCTTTTGGAGCAGGGATACAAATAGGAGTTCGCCTTCCCTTACCACCATTGAGACCAGCTTTAAAATTATAACCCATCTTTTGAATGATATCTTTTGATTGTTGACTATAACGACGTAATTGAAGTCTTCCGTTATCGTGATTTTTTTCTTCATCATTGGACGTGATCTTCTGTTCTGTTCCTTTACTAAAAAGTATAGGAAGCTCATCTTTCTTCCTGTAAGGAACTAAGAAGAAGGAGTCCTGCATTGGTTCGAGCAATACTTCGTCTTGGAGAGGTTGAACTGCTCCTATGGTAAGTGGTTCGAAGTTATCTAGCATTTCTAAATAACATCGAGTATAATAAAGAACATCAGTATACTGTATAGGAGATGTTACTTTATTGATTTGTACATCATCATTTACAATAAGATTCTTAGCCTTAAAAGAAGGTTTAGTAAGGTTGATAACCAGAGGAGGAGAGGAAGGATTTTTGGCCTTAACATAAGGCTTATGAAGGTTGATAATCAGAGGGGGAGAATGAGAAGGTTTGTTACGACGAATGTAGATAACAAGAGGCTCAGAAGAGGTGATCTCTCTTTGTTCCCTTTCTATAGTAGGAAGCTGTTTGTTATGAGAGGAAAGATGGATAGTTAAAGTCTAAGAAGAAGAGGGACGAGTAGTACGTCCTTTGACAGTAATTATGAGAACATCTTTTGAAGTATCTTTCTGATCTTCCTCACTATCCATCGCTAATACAACATTCATGAATTCTTCCTTGTACATCCGAGAATTAGTACAATATACTTCATTGTCCCTGAAAGGATTTAGGTCAGTTACTTCCTTTTGGACCTCTCCATTGACGTCTATATATTTGAAGCACTGGTGTAGAGTGGATGGTACAATGTTATACTCATGTAGAAAGGGTCTTCCCAGCAAGGCATTATAAGAGCCATGATTGTCGATCACATAGAAAGTAACCTTTGTACGAAGATTGCCTATTTGAACTTTCAGACGGATCTTTCCCAAAGGTTCACTTCTTCCAGAATTAAATTCCAGGATTGTCGTGATGGTTTTGAAAGATTATGTACAAGAATCTTTAAGACATCTAGTAAAGTCTTTGGCATGATGTTGAGCGCAGACCCAGGGTCGATCAAGATACGATCAACCTTCATAGTATCGACATATCCTATGAAGTAGAGGGGTTGGTCATGACAATTATCTTCCAGCAACATATTATCTTGTGTAAAGGTGATGTTGGGCATCAGCTCCATCACACTATGACAATGAAAGCAAGTTACAGGCTTCTCCTCTGGCCACTTGAGGAGTGCTAGACAAGTATCAGATTGCATCAAAGCTTCACTCAATGTCTCTCGAGTTTCTTTTGAGAGACGCAGTAGTTCAAAAATTGATAACCTTGCCAGGGTATTAGCCAGTTGAGCCAGTATATCAAAGTTATATGGCTTCTCGAGTCCTAGAACTGGAGTCTTCTTCAATACTTTGTCAAAGCGGATATGTTGTTTTCCTTTGTCAGCTGTCGTTGGTTTGGGAGGAGTTGGTTCCACTGGAGGTGACGAAGCCGATGAAACATTGACAGCAGGAGAAGATGATAATGGAGAAGTCTCTGGAGCTAAAGCAGGGTTCTCTTGGCCTTCTGAATAATCTTTTAGGTAAATTTTTCCAAACCTGGTACCAGTTAAGGCCTTTTTTTCAGATACAGGTTCGAAGGATACCATATTGCAACTCTTTGCCTTGTTTCTAGAAGATTTCTTTTGAAAAGAGTTTGTCCTGTAACCCAAACCAACCCGAGATTGGTTATATGAAAGGCATAGAGAAAGAGGTACATAAGATCCTTTTCTATGATTCAAGCCGGGAGCCTTTTGTAGATCATATGCCATCTTTGTCATTAATTCACGAGACTGTGGACAATACAGATGGAAAACTGGTTGATATTTGGCTTCTGACTTTGACAGTGTTGTCTCAGAAGTGGAGAAAGAATAAGGATCTGCAGCAGAAGTGAAAGTGGTAGTTAAAGGTGGAGGACAATGTTCACCCAACGAAGTCATGTGACATGACTTATATTTGGTTGCTTTCTTGGACTTTATGGATGAAGAAGGTGCTTCAAAGTCAGCAACCAAATCAGGATGGATCCATATAATCTCCTCCTTATCAGTAGACAGAGGAATAAGACCATCAGTTCGGGCAGGTGGGAGATTAACAATCTTCAAAGTGGTTCTCGGGATGGGAATGATGCCGTCCTACACAAGTTGAGCAGGAAAATCGCCAAACTGTAGAGGGACGACATTAGCTGTTACAGTCTTTTCGTCTTATTGGAGAGTAATTGTGCCAGAATTAACCATCTTCTGGATCTTGCCTTTAAGCACATAGCATGCTCGAGTCGGATGTCCGATAAATCTGTTGTAAACACAATATTTGGGGTGGTCAGTTTTACCTACTTCATCTGGCCGTTTTGCCTCTGGCAGTTGAAGTTTATTGCTCTTGATCAGACAGTCAAAGATACTCATGACATTATTTTCATCAAACGAATATTCTTCTTTCGGACGTGGTGCCTTCTGTGGTGGTGCCGTTGGAGTAGGTGTTGATTGACCTATATTTACGGCTGGAGTTTTTTTGCCTTTGACATTGATAGTCAAAGTCTCTTTACTCTTGCGGTTGTTCTGACGGCCACTATTATTAGGTGTAACTTGTTCATCTTTGTCAAGATTAGGCATCTGAATACCGAATTGTTTGAACTTGTCAGCACTTTCTTCTGCCGCTTTAGCATTCACTATGAATGAAGGCTAATCCGGGAACTGTGTCAATCCGGTTCACGTGCTGATTATAGGCAACATGTTTGATTTGCAAGTGTCTATAGTTAGAGCATCCGGAGTTCCAAGAGGCATTTTGAGTGGCTCACGGCGGAATCGTTCAATGAACCTTTCAGTTATTTCATTGTGTCACTGTTTAATTTTTATGAGAGCAGACATAGTCATGTCATTTGTTTCCCTCATAAAATCATTCAAGGAATATTTGTTTGAATCCTGAGAAAAAGGTTATACAACCATCTGGCAAACTACGGTACCACTCGTAAGCTGCACTTGCTAAACATCCGACAAACACTCTAGTGAGTAAAACGTCATTTGGCTGGAGTTGATCAGTCATTACCTCAAAGTGATTGAGGTATTGAATTGTCGATGTGCTGTCATCAAACAGCATAATAGTAGGGGATTATACTTAGGGGAAAATTGGACTTCTATCCATTCTATGGGATGAGGCTGCTTAATCCCAAGCTTCTGCAAGCCATCTTTCTGTTTGAAAGCTTCAAATTGAGTACGTAAAAGTTTTACGGCCTCATTGGTATCTTCCGATGATTATGGAACAGTACATTGATTTGATATGTTAGGAGGGGGTACTGCATGATAAGTACCACCCCTGGCACCAGATTGACTTGGAATAGCCTGCGCAAGTATAGAAGCGGTGTGAGGAGACTGTACCCCCAGATCAATATTGCTGGGAGCTGGTATTATTACAGGTTCTTGAGTCGGAACCAGATTCACAACCGGTAGAAAAGCAGCAATTCTCTGCTCTTGATTGTTAGGACTGGAAGCATCTTGATCTTCTGTGGCGACATAAGTAGTCACTTCTCTAGCTATTGAAGACGAGCTAGTGGAAAAGATGGTCCTTCTAGAACTTTCACTATCAGCATCAAAGTCATATAAGGAATCGTCCCTAAAATAAGTGATAGGGATGTCCTGTTGTCTGAGAGAATCTTGGTTAGAATCAGGAAGGTTCCTTTGATCGATTGTTTCTTGGTCAGAAGAAAGATTCCTTTGACCGATTGTTTCTTGGTCAGAAGGAAGATTTCTTTGACCGATTGTGTCTCGGCTTCTTGATCTAGTATATTGGTATACTCCTTTGTCGGATTCATGAATCCGATCTAAGTATTATTGACTGGGATTGCGGGATGCATTACGTCTCGGGCATTTTCCACCCTAGTGCTTCGAGATGCCATATTGACAGAAGCATAGAGTAGTTCATTTTCATTCACTTTGATAGGTTCAGGAGTTTGAACATAGTTCAAATGGTCAAAGACAGACCGCTTGGCTGACCGACAACAGTATTTGATGACAACTTCATGGCGATGATTGCAATGATGTTCTTGAGTGTTGGACCACTAATGGATGAGATGTCTTTGTAACCTTCCGCTTCTGTATCAAGAGTTCACGGAGATCACTAATAGGATGAGAAGAAGTTGCAAGAATGTAGTCCTTGACGATATTCAGAACATGGTTCCTGTTCTTGAGGTGTCCCGTACCTTGAGTGTACAAGGACGTGCTAAGCTGGTTAGCATAAGTCACAGGATTTTTCACCTTAAAATTCTTCCTCTGGCGCAAGTTAGCAACTGGTGCAGGTTGCGCTTGATAGATCTTGTGTTTTCTCGAGGTTGACCCTAATTGACACCTATTAATGTAGGTGCACAAGTTTGATAGGGGTGCTACTTATGCATCTATTTGAGATACTAGCAGTTTGCCTTGTCGGGATCTTGAGATACTTAGGATCGGTAGATCCTGTCCTGACCTTTTTGGAGTAGGCAAGATACCCTTTTCTGTGGAAAGTTTATTCTGAATAGAATCCCTCTTCCTGACAGAGATTTGGTTGTCTCTGTTAAGGATAGTAGGATTTCTATCTGAATCCACCTTTGTGCTGAGAGGGGCAAAGGCGCAACCAACAATATTTTCCAACCAGTCAGCGACTCGAACAGAATGAGGAAAAGCAAAATAGCGTTTTCATTTATTTAGTGATTTCTCAGTAAATTTTTGACTTGATGACGAAGAGGGAACCACTAAACAGTATTTCCCTTTATGTTGCACCAATGCAGAAATATGTGCAGGTTGCGCCAGAACAGAAACAGGCACAGGTTGCGCCAGGAAAGAAAAGGCCAAAGGGCGCTTTCCTTTATTTTATCCAGTAGAGGTACTGGACATATTTTTGTCCGAGTTCAGAACTGGAGGAGCAGAGGAAGTAGCCAAAAGGCTGTTTCCCTTAGGTTGCGCCAAGACAAGAATGTGCGCAGGTTGTGCCACAGTAGGAACATGCACAGGTTGCGCCAGAGAAAAAAAGGCCAAAGGGCGCTTTTCTATGTTTTGGACAGTTGTGTGTCGAGACGAAGTCTCCTTCGATTTCAGAATTGGAGAAGTGGAGGGGTTAGCCAAAAGGCTGTTTCCTTTAGGTTATGCCAGGACAGTGATGGACGCAAATTGCGCAGAGGCAGCAGGTTGTACCGTCGAGGACTTAGGAGTCCAGATAGAGCGTGTCTTGCTATTAACAGTGGCAGTAGTGCACTTGGCACCCCCAGCATTGATCATGGCCTCGTAGGCCGTCTGGTTGACTTGAACGACCAGGGTCTTCTGCGTCTTGCCGATCGGCGCGGTATCACATTGAGTTGTCACTTTCCCGTCGGAGGAGAAAGTTGTCCCCTGCAGAGTCGCCATTTTGTTTACGAAAAACAAAAGATGTTTGATTTCTACAAACTGAGAAAGAGTACAAAAATGGTATAATTGATTTCTGGGGAAGTACAACTATAGGAATCTGATCAGAAGACGATCACTTTATCCCTTGGACAATATGACATTGAAGACACGAGCCTCTGGAGGATGCAACAATACTTTAGCAGGAGATTATGATCATTTGTGATGCTTTGAGACTGATTTGAAACTCTATTTATAGAGTTCTTGAAATAACTGTTTAGCAGTTATTCTAGGTTGCGTGCCTCATGTTCACTTGCGCGAGCAGTTACACCAACTTCTGTGGACGTGTGGTATCATTTGATTGAGATACGCATGGTCATGGGCAGTGTAGTGGGCACGTTATGCGAAGTTAGTGGCTTGCGTGCCACGTCACCCTGTTCTGGATACTGTTTGATCACCTTGCGCGAGCATCATCAGGTTATGCGGGGGCGCAATGTAGCAACTTGTGCGAGCGGTTGCACCAACTGCTGTGGACACGTGGCATCATTTGAGTGAGATGCGCATGGTCGTGAGCAATATAGTGGACACGTTCTATGAAGTTAGTGGCTTACGCGCCATATCACCCTACTCTGGACGATCATATTTTGCGAGCTTCATCAGGTTGCACGGGGTTACAGCGTAGCAACTTGCGCCTGGGTTCAACTTTGTGCAACCTGACACGTTGCACAAATTGCTAGCTGTCATAAAATTTGCCCAAATCTCCTCGAGTGCCGTGTTGCGCGAGATTTGAACAAATTTTCCTTGATATAAGTGTTGTCAGTTATCAGGCAATGATGATGTCGTTACAGCTTCTCGAGGAGATGCGCCACGTGGCTCTTGTGCAACCTGAGGTTGGCACAACCTGAGATGGACGCAACCTGATGTAGCACAACTTGATGTATGCGCATGCTATTGATATAATGTATCTTGATGAGATAACTTCTGGGTGAGTAGCATAACTTAATTTTTAGCCTCTACATGGACTGTCACTCCCCGTTCCTGGAATACGTATTTTAATACGTGTACTGCTTGCCTGTATTTATTTAGTATTTGTCATACATTTATTCTGCATTTAGTTCCTGTAATTACCTGCTAGTTTTTTCCTGTATTTTATTTTTTTGCTCTTGCCTAGCTCTTAGTTTATTTCAGTTCACGTTGAACCAACTTAGTTTGGCTTGGTTCAGCATGAAAATGGATGAATAGCTTAGATTGAGTGGAGAGAAATGAATGGTGGAGATCCCTTGGATTTGGTATTTATACCACTTTTTTCTCTCCTCATTCACTCCCATTCATTTCTCTTTCACCTAAACCCTAGCCATTAGAGAGAGGCAAGTACATCTTGCACAATATGGAGAAATTTCTCAAAGCTTCAATTTTATTGTTCTATTCTCTTCCCTTTTCATTTTTAGCATGATTAATGTTGTAGTCGTAGCATTTTAATTTCGTTTTTATGTGTTTTAATTACTTTAAAGAAAATGGGTCCTTTAGTTTTGATCTTCAAAATTTGTTGTTCTTTGAAAATAAATGGTTATATGTCCAAGAGGGTTTAATTTTAAGCTAGTTTGCTTTTGTTTTATCTCATTTTGACTTATAGATTAGAAGTTATGATCATTTGAAGTTTTGGGATTCTATGGATTTCTCGAGTTCTTGAGCTGCTGTTGTAAGCTCCCTAATTTTTTATTTTTTTATATTTAATTACAAATATGTTTGAATTTTGTAAGGAAAAAAAATTCTTTTACCAATGGATAATAAATAAATCGTTTAGCCTCATTTGTTTTTTTAATAGGATAATGTGCTTCATTAGTATCTCTATATATAGTAGAATGTAGCTCCCCTTCACGAAATTGTTTTGAAAATATTTTTTTATTATTTATTTGATTTAAATGGTGATTTTTAGAATTTTATAAATAATTATTTAGTTAGTTATTACGGTAGAAGACTTTAGCCATGGTTGAGTTTTGAAATACAAGACAACTAGGAATAATGGCACGGTAGTGCAGTAGCGTAGTTTGACTAGTGTTTAGCCATGGTAGGGGAGTGCCAAGCCATATGTGTGTTCTAACTAAGAAAACCAGGCTAAGTTGTGACATGACCATTATAAATAGATTAATTATTCATTATTAATATTATTTGACGTTTAAGTGACCCGGTTGTACCAAACTAGTCCGGACTGGGCCCGAACCAAGCTCAAGCCGTGTAAGCATGTAGTGTAACCAAAGAATGTTCGTGTCGATATACTTTGTGTTTACATATTTTTCCTTAGAAGCTCTACGGCATATATTTTGTAAGTAATTATTAATATTATTATTATATGTATATATAATAATTATTTGATATTCAAAGGACATTTAAAGGTATGCTAAATGATTTTCTTAGCTACCCTTGTGTATTTTTGAATAATTAGGCTGAACCCATATTTGCATGTTTACCTTGTTTGTTATAATAGTTGTTATTATTAATGTTGTTAATTTATTTATAATGATATCGTTTGGTCTTTTGGATTAAATATAAACTAAATATTATTATATATATGTTAGTATTCCTATAAATAGTTCTACTGTATGATGTGAGGTTTTTCCCAATTTTAATGAGTATTATTCAGATACAGATATGTACGTATATATATAGTACTATATACAGATACATCTCTCTCTCTCTCTCTCTATATATATATATATATATATATATATATATATATATATATATATATATATATATATATATATATATATATATATATATATATATATATATTCTTTTAAAACCAAAGCCGGTGGACGACTCCACCCGACCTTGGCCCGGAGGCCGTGGCCACCGCCACCCAGCCACCTCCGTGGGAGGGAGGGCTCGAACCCGGCCCTCACCTCCGGTGCACGTTGGTGTTACCAGTACACCACGACTCGATATATATATATATATATATATATATATATATATATATATATATATATTATGTATGTGTATGAATATATAAATATATATTATATAGGTACATATAAATATATATTATATAGGTGTGTATGTTTATGTGTGTGTATATATATATATATATATATATATATATATATATATATATATATATATATATATATATATATATATATATATATATTATATGTGTATGAATATATAAATATATATTATATAGGTATATATATATATATATATATATATATATATATATATATATATATATATATATATATATATATATATATATATATATATATATATATATATATAGGCGTGTATGCATACGTATATATACGTGAATGTATATATATATGTATACATATATACTAAGCTTTAGAAAACAAAAGAATTAAACCAACCCAGCCCAACAGTGAAGGGAATCCTAGCCCAAATCAAAAGCCAGGCCCAAACCCAGCCGGCCCAGCCTATTATTCCCCTTCCCCCCCGCTCGGTTTAACTAGGGAACCGGTTATATATATATATATATATATATATATATATATATATATATATAAAAAAAAAAAAAAAATATATATATATATATATATATATATATATATATATATATATATATATATATAAACACGACAGAGAGCGAGAGAGAGGGCAGCAAACCCTAGGCGAGCCCTTTTTCCCCATCCTGGTGCCACCACAGCGCCACCCCCAGGCGCCGCACACGCCTGCACAGCGCCGACGACCGATCAGAGCTGCCACCAGGCTGACCAACATCAATAACAGTCGCAGCAGTTCGAGTAGTGACCGACCCTACTTCTAGGTAAGAATTCTTTCTCGTCGTTCAATAGAATTTCAATCTGTAAATTTATACGTGTAGCCTAGTTGATCCTCTTCGACCCCCTTCAAAGGGAGTTGGTTATAACCCAGTAGATCAATCGAAAATTCGGATCAAAGATCGTCGAAAAACTGTCCAAACTAGGACAAAATCTCGAATCCAGACACCCATTTTGGGAGGCCAAAATTGGTCGATCCTGTTAGGAAACACAAAATCTAATTGAACAGGTTTTTAGACAACATATACGAGGTTAAAGCCATTTTTGTAGTTCCTGATTTCATTAATTATGTACGAAGTGATTCGATTTCCAAAATTGGGAAAAACCTATGGAAACTATTTTAAAAAAATAGAAAATTCACCGACACGTCGTGCGTCCCGCCAAACCGGACGACGTGGTCGCACACCGTAAGCGTCGAAAGGCGCGTACGGATATTGAGGAAGTGTGGGCTTTGACCGAATTTAAATTGGTCGCGTGTGCGCGACGAATTTGATACGTATCTGTCAAAATTCACCGTATCGGCCTTTGTGCAAATTTCTCAATTACTTTATGCATGTTTGTCAGATCGAGACGAAACTTGCGCCAACAGGACCGTATCATTTTTTTGGTCCTGTATGGTCCAATTCTGTGACAGTTGATCGGATCGCCGTTTTGCGGTCCCCACGATCCGATTCAACGGGCGATTTTATGCACGGCCCACCGGAATCCAAAATTGGACATACTGTTGGGTTCATATCGTCCAAACAAATTTGTAGACATATAATATGATGAATTTAGAGACCATTGACCCTGACACATTTTTCGGTGCAAAGCGGGTCCAACGACGGACACCGTTTTTGTCCAAAATTACCGTTTTGCCCCTGTATCCAGAATTGGACTTAAGGACATACAATCCTAGCTAATTTGACTATTCTGAGAATGTTGGCGATGTCTATTTTAGCTTTCGGATACAGTTGTGATGATGTGAATTTTATGGCTTATAAGTTGATGACATTTTATGGATCTACGTGCAACTACCAGGCAAGATACCTTGCCTTCCTCTACAGTTTAATTTTATGTTTATATTTTTCATGTTATTGTTGTATTATCATAGATACTCTATTTGTTATAGATTTTATATGATTCTTTAGCTTTCTAGTTGACTTGATTTATCTAGATTCTATATACCGTGTTCACCAGTTTATGGTCTTGCTGACTTGACAGTATAGTTATACTGGATTTGACTGTGTCTTGACTGAGTCGTACCTTGTCTCACCAGTACCTTGCTTGAGTCGTGTCATAGAATAAGTACGTGTAGTTGAACTGCTAAATCCTTGTTATCGTTTCGTCAACCAGAGAGTCCACACTCGGGATGAGGGCTGATCGTTTGCACCAGAGAGTCCACACTCGGGATGAGGGTGATTGTCTTGATCCGTTGCACCAGAGAGTCCACACTCGGGATGAGGGTATTTGTTTCCTTGACACCAGAGAGTCCACACTCGGGACGAGGGTGTTTATCTTGATCTGTTTACATCCGTGAGTCTACACTCGGGACGAGGGTGCCTTGCCATGAACTAACCAGAGAGTCCACACTCGGGACGAGGGTTAGTGATTAGTTCAAACCTGCGAGTCCATTCGGGGCGAGGGTTTGGTATTCCATTGATCTCGTGTTTACTTGTTCATCCAGCAGTTCAGTTACGTGTAGTTGTTCTTGTATTCCAGTTCATAGTCACCTGTCAGTTGCCACTTGTCGTTAGTCACTTGTTAGCAGTTTGGTCATAGTCTCTTGCCATGTTGAGTGTCGTTCTTGTGTATATCCTATTTATATTATCATACATGATTAAACTGCTAGATAGACATATTTTTATGTATCTTGCTATGTCCCCCGAGGACCTGATGATCTCTTCAGGTTAGCGATTGCATGGAGTTAGTTAGCAGAACGGGATGGTAGATGATTGTGATGCATAATTCAGGTATTGTCAGTGATATTACATTGTTATCCTTTCGTGCTTTACATTCCTTGTCATGAGATATCCTGCTTATTGATTCACTTTAGAGACTTGTTATATTCTTTGAGTCTTATCGGACATATATGCTAGTGGGCTACAGACCATAACCCATAGTGTTCATTCATGTTTCGTACACTTATTGTGGATTTGAGATATAGATTTACTTTTGCCATGATTTGGCAATTTACCATAGCCGTGACAGCGTTTACGTATTCGAGTCGGGCTGGAGTCCGCTTGATGCGTAGCTGGCTTGCTCACGAGCTCCCGTCCGAAAAGTGAGTGCAGGTCGTGACATAAAACAATTATAAAATTTATTCATATTTTTAGAAATTTCATTTATGTAGTTGGTATATATACATATTGTAATGCCCTGTCCCGTGAAACGACAACGACGTTCGGACTTAGCCATGCAACGGCTGCTCAAAGTCCCACTCGTCGAGGCGACTCCTCGCTCAGGTGGGTGGCTTTGGTGAACTTGCCTCATCTTGGCCTTAACATTAATAAAACGAAAGTTTTCAAATGCACAAGTAGGCTTGATAATAAAAGAGGCAAATCCACATAGCTAAGGAAATAATCCCAAGCTGGGTCAGATTGAGTTAGAATATGGAAAGTTCCCACGGTTGGCTTAGAAGTGTTGCACGTCGTACTTTCAAAATGACACTCGGTCCTTCGTCCCGTGTATGGGAGAAGAAAAGTTGGTCTATGTTGCCACATGGCTATGGATTTAGCAAAGCCATAGGCGTCGCATGATTTAAATGCTTAGTAAAGCATGCACGGCCACTATCTAATGCTTTATAAAGTATACACTATCCCAATGTCTGATACTTGGCATATCCAAAGTGTCCCTCAAGTCTAAATGCACATTTCTACGATGCAAGGCTTGGCATAGCCTTTGTTCGTCCCACGGGTTAAGTTGTTGCACGATTGAGTTAGGCAACAAGTTATGTCAGGCTAACTAAGTCATTTTAAGCACTATCCTACAGTTTCTGTGGTTGTCATAGCCACATAGTCCCACGATCTTAAGGCTCATCATATAGAGTATGACTTGAGAGGTAGTGTCGCATATAACACAAGTTGGTTTAAGGCACGAGCCACGGTTGGTTCAGTTAAGAGTTAGCCACAGTTTATGGCACCTAAAGAACACGTTCTGTTTAAGTTAAGTAGGAAGGCTATGCAGTAGCCATTTCTTAGGTTTTCAAAGGATGGAGAATTCAAGCGATAGTTTATCGCCGAGGCAGTCCATCGTTTGGGAGTCTCATGGTTCTAAGCACATTTTGCTCAAGTATGGTTTCAATGCATGATATGCAAAGGGTTTGAGTCATAGCACAAGTTAGGACATGCATTTACGTGAGCCTCGATGAAGTCTCGTAGGTGCGTGGTCATGGACAACTTGTGCACAACGGTGATGTTTCATCGGACGACAACCTGGGGCCACAGGAATCGATCTGACCATGGAGGAAACACGGTATTAGCTGATTCTGGGTAGGCAACCAAGAATTTGGTGGGCGGTCATTAGGGCTAGCTACCAGCTACCTGCATTGACCGACCCATCCTATTCCTAGCTATGTCTACGATGGCTAGTTAATGCCAGTAACCTTTCATATAGATAAGTTGGTGTGATGAGCGGTAATCCACGTGTACAGTGTCGGTCGAATCAAAGGAAGTACAAGTACGACACGAGTTGTATTAAGAAGGGGTGCACTGTAGTGCCCCGCTCTGTGAAGGCCCTAGATAAACAGAGAGATCGAATTACTGGTTCTGTAACAGAAGACGATTGATCTGGGTGAGTGGACAAAGACTCATTTTATGATTCACTTACGCCTATTAAGAATCTAAGTTTTTGATTGAATGCTATTGTTAATAACAAGATGGTAAATCATTGAGTACGCTTATAAGAGAATTCACATGTTGCCATGCTAAGAACAAAAAAAGAGTTAACTTTTATGCTGAAAAGAAGATTATTGCCTATTAATAGTAAATGATATGATGCCTATCATGCTAAAGTTAGATTGTTGCCTGATAGTAAGAAGTGAACGTTGCCTTGATCAAGAGAACCTTGCCATGCTAATAACAAGAGAAATGAGATGCTTTTATATGTCTATCGTTTGCTATCGAGTATGTTTCAATGCTTAATGATATTAAACTGTTACAAAATATTATAATGTTGGATAGATTGCTATTATACAAGAGTTGCCTGAAAAGAGACGATACGGCTTGTCCGTATAGAGAAAATAGTAGAGCTACTAGCTCGATTATATGAAAAAAAGGAATAAGATGGAATGTCTGCTGATCGATCGATAAATTGTTAGCAAGAAGAGTTTAATTGATAGATGTTGTATTCATAGTGTCGGTCTGGACAACTTGTGCACAAGGATGTAATCTCTCGATCGGTTCCAGGACACTGGGATCGTTCGGTCTTGGAGGGAACAAGACACCCTGGGGCTAGGAGTCCCTGCGATCAGGGGGGTGTCAGTCTATTAGTGAGATGGGCTAGAACGTCCCAACTGCTAATAATGGGAATACCATGGACCATCATGTAGATAGGCGTAGATTGGTGAAGAGCTGAATCCTGAGCCACAGCTACTAGTATGTGTGCATATCAGTACAAAGCTGACCCGGAGAGCCACAACTGCTGGTATGTGCATGTACTAATACAAAGCTGAGCCTTGAGTTACAGCTGCCAATCAGGTTGCATGAGTCGATAAATGTTTTGCTAAGAGCTAACAATGCAGAGACGAACATAAAAAATGTTGGTTATATCATGTTTATGTTAATCTTTGTCTGGCACAGGGATGGACCGTCGGATATGGTAAGAATCACTGAAAAGTGATACATTGGTTGCTAAAATTCCTGAACACGAGTTGCTTAAAGAATAATCTATTGCAAAGAATTGTTATGTCCCTTTTAAAGAAAACATCTTATAATCGTGCTTGCAATCTGACCCTGAGAATGCTTTAAAAAAAAGAAGGTCAATGTTTTTATCCCTGAGAAATGATTATGGTTCATGAAACATGCTGCGCACATCACAAGAATGAAATGTCCCTTGTATGCTGAGCATGAATGAAATGAACTGTAGTTTTTCGAAAGTATTTTCAAAAGAGATGTAATCTGACTTTGAATATGCATAAAATGAACATAGGTAAAAGTGGCAAGATCACATCACAAGAAATATTTTTTCTCTAAATAAATTAGTAATCGTTTCAGACAAATGTTACATTTGTTCACAATCACCAGTATGCTGATATACTAACCCATCATCAGTCTGCATGCAGGTGCAAGACGCATCGAGAAGGATAGTCCGAAGTGATAGCCTGAGCCTCATCCTCAGGAGCCAGAAATTAGAAGAGATACCAAAAGATGGACATCTGTATACAAAGAGTTGGTTTTATATATAAAGGGATGTAATGTATGGAACAAGATCATTATAATCTGTAATATTTCTGAAAGAATGTAAGCGTTGTATCAGAGAGAACTGAAAGCTTGTAATATGTTCAAATGAAATCAATAAAGAGATTATTTCAGCTACCATACGTTCAACTATATTTTGTAATGTGTCCGCTGCTGCTTCAAATATCTACAATATGTTTCGCTGCGTATTGTCTATCTTGTCTACCTTGTCTTGTTACAGGTCTTGGCCTTGTGCAAGTGCAACTTAGGCTTTCACGGCATCACGCCCAAGCAAGGATGAATGGTCTCACAGAGTTCCAAACGAGGACGAAAGAACTCTGCGAGATCGGGGTGCGACATACACAGTAGCAACGCCAGTATGAAGCCTAAGCTTTGGCTATAGCAAAGACACGTGCTTGGGAATGAGATGTGGCATCGAGTATTAAGTCGTTGCCGTAGAGTTGCATAAATCAGACTTGAGACGTTTCGAGTTAAGTCGAAGAAGGACCGTTAGGCGAGTTTGGGTAAGCCGTGTTAAGTTGTGAGGCACGGCCTCGATGTTGAGGCATGCACCGAGTCTATGGCATGACCAAGTTGTTGCGTCTCGAAGTATGGCACGGAAGACAAGTACGAGTCGATATATTGCTATTGCAAGCACGAGAGTCGATATGTTATTATGACACAAGTGTAGGCAAGTTACCAAGTATCGAGGCACTAAGTGTACGAGCCTAAAAGGCAAGCATGAGTCGGTACATCGATGTTGTTAGCACGAGAATTGTCACGACCCGTACCCTAGGTTGGGGCACAAGTGCGTAACAGCGCCCAGCCTACTCCGTAAAACGGTGTAGAACGCTATAGGTCTGCTAGCTAACAAATAATATATAATAATCTGTCATCTCCGTACGGAGGATATAATATAAAATACTGATAATCTCAATCTCAATCTAGTAGGAAGAATCATGGCACGAAATCAAGATAGATATAAACCACAAAGTGCAATATCCAGCTCTACAGAGAGAAAGAGAGTCACAAAGTAAATATAGTTATACATTCTCAAAATAATATCACAAACATAAGTAGCAAGGTAGAGACAAAGTCCAGTCAAAACCTGCTCTAACTAGGCTATAGCTAAAGTCTCCTCAGCCGGAGCTAATCCCTGCTGAACCAGGGTCTCCAAGTCAATACCCACTACGTCATATGGACCATAGTAAGTACAACATTTCCTCCTTACCGTTATCTGTAATATTTTGTCAACATATCCAGTCAGGATAGAACGAGCACAATCAACTAACAACAGTTCACAAGATAGGATAAAAGCTACAAGACTGTAAATAGAGAGTATATACAAGAAATCATGAATGTACATATAAGTATCATAGCAAGGTAAGCTGTGAATCTAGAGCTAGAACAAGGCAAGTAAAACTGATCATGGCATGTACAAGAATCAAGAATTATCTATCTAGGTGTGTGAGTACTAGCTTCGATATATGGCCGGCTTGGGTCTGAACAAGGTCTAATGATCTAGCCAATCATACGTGGAGTGTAGGATTGGCATTCACAAGGTCTACAAGAATAAATAAGGCAGATAATGACCACACATCTACACTAGTACTCCCCGCCCCCGACTGGTAGAATGGATCCAAACAAGACACGTCACGACATGGGATTGTACGAGAAGGGAGCAAGTCTCCTCGAGAATCGGTGTCCATATACTGCACAAGAACTACAAGGGGCTTGCACAAGATATACCAAAATAACAAGAAATAACATCTCATTTCGGGATCCATGAATACCAATCCGTATGACCAATGTGTCAAGAACAAGTATATCTACACCAAGTACATGAATTATAATAATTATCGTAAATTACAAAAGTTATCAAAGAATGTACTCGCCTGAGCTGTGATGAAATTTGTCAACTGAGTCCAGTACAGTACCTCGAGGACCTACAGATGGAAAGTTGTATCAATATAATGTTCTGGAAGTAAAAGCAAGTCAAACTAGGTCAATCTAAGTCAAAGCAAGTCAAACTAGGTCAATCTAAGTCAAAGCAAGTCAAACTAGGTCAATCTAAGTCAAAGGTTGACTTACAGTTGACTTTTGGTTAACTGGTCAACTCTGGTCAACTTGACTAATGTTGACTAACAGTTGACTTGGGTCAACTGGTCAACTCTGACCAAGTCCTAGTCAATTCTAGGCTATGGTTGACTTCCGGTTGACTTTTGGTCAAAATAGTCAACTGTGGTCAACCGAGGTCAAAACTAGCCTAAGTCCACTATTCCTAACCATTACCAACCATAATATCCTAATTATAACTATATCTTAACATGTTAAACTCATATCTTAAATATAGGATATTACCTTAACACTTACCCTTTACCTTACCAAGGTAAACTCATTACCTTAGCCTCCAACCCATACTCTACCTACATAACCCTCACTCTACTCATCCTCCAATACTCTACTAAGGTGTTTTAACACTCTACCCTCGTATCTCGATACCACACTATGGTATCTTGACCCTCAAACTTGGTATCTTGAAGTATCTCGATACCTTACCCTTCACATAGGGTAAAACCCATTTACCTTGTGATACCATCTTGGTATCACAAGATACCACTCGATTCTAACCCTCACTCTAGCCCATGACCAATCTATATCTCTATCTCTAATCCTAACTCAAATCCAAGTATCATATCTATGTATCTTATCCTCTAATGTGAATACCTTAACATAGTATTTACCTTAACATGTTACTTACTAACATGTGACAGCTTATTTTTTACTACTCTAACCACTAGTTTTCGAACCAACCTACACCACTCTAACACTCACAATTTATGAGGTTATATAGTAGAATATAGGGTGGATATAGGGGGGGTATACTTGGGGGTTTATTGGAGGATGTATAGAGGGTTATATAGGGGCCAAAGGGGGGGTTTACTGTTGCTGCTGCTGCCTTTATTGCTGTTGTGGCTGCTGTTTCTTGATGTGGCTGCTGCTGCCTATGGGCAACAGCTAGCTGCTGTTTATTGCTCCCTTTGTCTCCCTCTTCCCCCTCTCTACCCCACTCTCTATCTATATATATATTACTTAAACACCTATATATCTAACACAACTTATATATAAAACTCTCAACTTACAACACACACACACACACTCACAAGTTATGCTCACACATACATTGTATACACATCTCCACACACACACAACCCTCAAGAACAACACCACACTCTCAACATTTCCCTCTCTAAACACCAACACATAACCACACACAACCACAAATACTACCACATATATTAATATATACAAATATAGCTCAAAATAGTCCATTATTCCCATATATACCAAATAACACATATATGCATATAAATATGATATGTATGCGTAAAACACATGGCCAAACTTGTAGGAAACCTAATGAAAACTACATGGAGCATATCTAACATGACTAGACTACCACCTAACTAATCTAAATATGAAATTAGACCTCAACTTGTCCATTTTGGCATTTTCACAAGCACGTGGTGTGCCCCCTTTCGAATCTCTCCATGGGGAACACTAATATCAATGCAAATACCAAAAGAGGACTCTAATGAGCCTCTAAAACATTCTAAATGATGAATCTATCATGTGGGGTGGGTTCCTATGGATCAAAACCACAAATAATATATAAAATGACAAAAGGAAGAAAAATCTACCTATTGGGAGTTGATTCCCAATGAAAACTCCAAAGAACACGAATCCGATACGGACTCTCCTTGAAATTGGACACCTCTCCTTGCTCTCTCTCTCTTCTAATCCTTGCTAGCACCCTTCCTTGATGGTATGGAGAGGATTAATGGAAGATTTGATGGAGGAATGAGATGATTTAAAGAACAAATCAAAAGGGGAACTCTCCAAATTAGGGAAGAACACCAAAAGAGGAGAAGGGAGGCTATGTAAAATGAAAGAGATGAAGAAACCCCCTCTCTAAGTGGTCGGCCATATTAGGCTAGGTTGAGCCATGTTGAAATAACAAGGATGCCCCTCTCTAAGTCTCCTTTGGCTAATTAATTGAATAGAAGAGGTTGGGGTCAAAAAGGTCAAGTTTAAATCATTAATCTAACCACTCTAAATAAGTAGGATTTGACTAATTACACTAACATAAATAGTAGGATTTGTGGGCCATATCTAACTTAAGTTTGGGCCCCATCTAGAGTCTAAGCTACCCGGGTCACTAACAAAAGTCGGAACGAACGAAACTTAAACCCGACCAAACAAATCCAATAAAAACATTATTAAAAAATATCAAATTTTTTAAAATGTTAAAAAATGAAAAATGACCAAAATATTCTTGTAGGGCCTAAAAATCAAGTTGTGCCATGTATTTACTACTCAGCAATTAAGTTGCGCCCCAAAAATCAAGCTGCGCCACTGTTATGAAGCTCAGAGATCAAACTGTGCCATTGGTCAGGTTGCGCCAAATATCAGACTGCGCCCCAGTCATATTGCGCCAAAGTCTACGTGGCGTCTGACATTCAATTATCATCATTACCTGACAATACTGACAATTGACAGCACAGTAAACGAAGGAAATCTCTTCGAATCCCTCAAAATGTGCCACCCGAGGAGATTAAATGGACAGCTGTCCTGCACATCCTGTGAGTTGTGCCTAGGCGTAATCTAAACTAATCCCTCGGTTGCGCCTAGGCGCAATCCGAATGACTTCTTCTCAAAAGCTGCCACGTGTCTAGGCGCAATCTAATCAGGCACAGTTTAACTTGTTGACTGAAGCTTACACAACCCGATGAAGTTGAGACAACTTTTATTTTCTAAAGCTGGATGACGTGGCGCACATGCCACTAATCTCTCAAAACTTGTCCACTATTTTGTACACGACCACGCGTATCTCAATCATACGATGCCACACGTCTAAATACAGTTAGTGCACGATTGATTAATTGAATGAAAGTTGGCGCAACAAAAGGTTGGCGCAATCCAATGTGGCGCAATCCAGCCTCGCGCACATCAGAATAACTGCTAAAATAGTTATTTCCAGAACTCTATAAATAGCGTTTCCAATCATTGATGAAGGATCAATCACAGAGATCAAGAACTCTTGCAAAAATTGCTGTTGCATTCTCCAGAGGCTCTAGTCTTCAAGTTCACATAGTCCAAGGGATAAAGTGATCGTCTTCTGATCAGATTCCTACAGTTGTACTTCCCCAGAAATCATTATACTCTTGTACCTATTTTTCTAAGTTTGTTATAAAACTTTTGTTGTACTTCCCCAGAAATCATTCCTCTGCTGGGGACGACTTTCTCCTCCGACGAGAAGGTGACAACTCAATGTGATACTGCGTCTATCGGCAAGACACAGAAGACTCTGGTTGTTCAGATCAACCAGATAGCCTATGAAGAAATGATCAACAAGAAGAGCGATAAGCGCACTATGGCTATCACTAAGAACAAAACTGTATGGACTCCTAAGTCTTCTATAGTTGGTGTTGCCCAGGCACAATTTGCTTCTATTGCCGAGGCACAATCTGCCTCTGTTGCCAAGGTATAATCTGCCTCGGTGGCTTCAGCGTAGTCTGTTTCTATTACCTGCGCACAACCCACTCTTCCGGTTATTGCTGCCCGAAGGCAATCCACTCTTCCTATTGCCCGTGCGCAGTCTACTACTTTCTTTGCTGCCAAGGCACAATCTGTTCAGACGGTTGCTAAGGCGCAGTCTACCCATGTTGCTACCAAGGCGCAACCAGTAGCCTTTATTGCCAGGGTGCAACCAGTAACCCATAATACTGTGGCGCAACCCAAGCAATCAGTTATTCAGGCACAGTCTACTGCTCTAGCGCAACCCAAGGGAACTAGTCTTTTGGCTATTCCCTCTTCCAATTCTCCAGTTCTGAACTTGGAGAAACAATGTTCTAGTGCTAAAACTAGACAAAACAAAGGGAAGGGTCCTATGACATTTCCTCAACTGGCGCAATCTGTGCCTAAAATAGTCCCACAACAAAACAGAGGGAAACGCTTCTTAGCTAACCCTCTACAAAATAAAGGAATGCACCCTTTGGTCTTTTCTCAAACTTTCCTGGTCTATGACTCAGAGGAAGATATATCAGATTCTATTCCTTTAAACAGAGGTCTTCAGATCTCTGATATGAGAAAGAACACTGATCAAAGAGGCATCTTGCCTACCCCTATGGGGTCTGGTCAAGATCTTCCAACCTTGCAAATTTTAAGATCTAAGCAAGAAAAGTTGACGATATCACAGACAGAGACACCTAGGGCAGAATTTTCTGATTTACGCGCTTATCTCAATAGGCGTCAATCAGTATCAACTTTGGTGAAACGTAAGAACCCTATGCCAAAGGCCAATCTGTACCAAAAACCAAAGTTTGAAAAGAAAGACCCAACCACTTATGCTAATGAGTTAAGTACATCTTTGTACACTCAGGGAACTAAACATCTGAAGAATAGGAGACATGTTCCTAACATCATTAAGGAATATGTTCCTCCGACGTCTTCTTATCCTATAGTGGTAACTGATCTCCGAGAACGTCTTACACAAAGACGGGAGATCACAAGGATGTCTCCTTCACCTCTAAATTACCCTTCAGATCGCCATTGCCTTCATGAAGTGGTCATCAAGTGTTGTTGCCAATCAGCTAAACGATCTATCTTCGATCGTCTAAACTATACTACAATTCCTGAGCCTATGACGGGAGATGAAGATGAGCTATTATATGCTTCTATCAACATGGCTTCCCAAGGTCCTGGAGGTGGAAAACGTCCAAGACGTAATGCGTCCCGTAATCCCAATCAACAATACGTAGATCGGATTTATACATCCAGTGAAAGGGTCTTTCAATACACCAGATCAAGAAATCGAAATTTGAACCAAAGTGTCTTTAATCAAGAAGATCTCCCCATCACTCATCTAGGAGAGATCTTTTTTTGGAGTTTGATGCAGATAGTGAAAGTTATGAACAAACTATCTCGTCAATAGCAGCAAGAGAAGTAACGACATATACCGTCACAGAAAATCAAGATGCTTCTAGTTCAGCCAATCAAGAACAACGAATTGCTGCACTAGAAGACAAACTGAAGACCATGGCTGAGATGGTCGCAAGTATGCACACTATAATCGTGGCTCAACATACAGTGCCACCGGTTATAAACCCTGCTATAAATCCAGAGCTTATAGCATCTTCTGTACCTGTTAATGTTAGTCTGGGGGTACTACCTCCTCAGGTTATTTCAGTATCAATTCAAGCTGATCCCAGTCAGTCTGGTGCTGGAGGTGGTAATTATCATGTTGTTCCTCCACCCAACAATTCTAACCAGCCTATCAATTTCCAAATATCAGGAGATGCTAATAAAGCTGTGAAACTCTTGCGCACTCAGTTTGAGGCCTTCAAGCAGAAGGATGGCCTACAAAGACTTGGCATAAAGCAACCATATCCTACAGAATAGAAGGAGGTCCCATTCCCTCATAAATACAAGCCTCCAACCATTATGTTGTTTGACGGCAGCACTTCTCCAAGTCAGTACATCAATCACTTTGAAGTGATGACTGGCCAATTACAGCCAAATGATGCTCTCCTTACCAGAGTGTTCGTCGGTTGTTTAGCCGGCGCAGCATACGATTGGTATCGTAGTTTGCCAGATGGCTGTATAACTTCTTTTGCTGGTTTCAAGCAAATATTCTTGGAACAGTTTTATGAGGAATTCAATAACATGACAATATATGCCCTCATTAAGATCAAACAAAGGCACAATGAATCTACAAAGAGTTTTATTGAAAGATTCTGCCGAGAGGCACTTAAAATGCCTTTAGGAACTCCATCTGCTGTAACAATAGACACTTGCAAATCAAACTTGTTGCCTATTATCAGTATGTGGACGGGATCTACACAATTCTAGGATTGGCCTTCTTTTATTGTGAATTTCAAGGCGACAAAGGTCAGTGCCAAAAAATTTAAGCAGTTAGGAGTTCAAATGACTCATCCTAACCAAGATGAACATTCTACACCCGGAGGTAGTAATCGCCAAAATAACCGCAAGGGTAAAGAAATATTGGCTATCAATCTCAAAAGTAAGGAGTCATTGGCCGTGAATGTTGTTCGGACGGCACCTACTCCATCAACACCACCACAGAAAACACCTTGTCCAAAAGAAGAGTATTCTTTTGATGAAGATGATACTTTAAGCATCTTCGATTACTTGATCAAAAGCAATAAGCTTAAACTGCCAGAGGCAAAACGGCCGAAAGAAGTGGGCAAAACTGATCACCCTAAATACTGTGTTTATCACAGATTTATAGGGTATCCAACCAAAGCATGCTACGTGCTCAAAGGTAAAATCCAGGAGATGGTCAACTCTGGAGCAATTACTCTTCAGCAGGATGAGAAGACAGTGACTGCTAATGTGGTTTCTCTACAATTTGGTGACTTTCTACCACAACTTGTGCAAGATGGTATTGTCCCTATTTCAAGGACTACTCTCGAGATTGTGAATCTCCCACCTCCTTAAAATGAGGGTCTTGTTCCACTATCAACTGACAGAGGAGAGATTATGTGGATTCATCCAGACCTGGTAGCAGATTTTGAAATGCCTTCCTCTTCTAAGCAAAAGAAGTACTCCAAATCCAATCTAAGAATTGTAACATGGTATCCTTTGAACCGATAGCAGAAGAAGAAATTCTAATGGGCACTAGATCTGAAAAACCCTATCTTCAGAAATATTCCAAAAATCAAGAGAATCCTACCCCATCTCCTGATGTTCCTCCTACATCATCTGCTTCTACTGAAAATATACCATCTACATCCCTGCCGATGGTTGAACCAACTCCTCCTAAACCATCATCTGCAGACAAGGGAAAACAACATGTTCTCTTTGACAAAGCATTAAAGAAGTCCTCATCTCTGGGACTCGAAAAGCCATATAATTTCGACATATTAGCTCAATTAGCCAATACTCCGGCAAGATTGTCAATCTTTGAACTCTTGTATCTCTCAAAAGAAACTCGAGAGACGTTAAGTAAAGCTTTGATACAGGCTGATGCTTGTCTTACTCTTCTCAAAAAGCCTAAAATTGAGCCAGTCAGCTGTGCACATTATCATAGTATATTTGAGTTAATGCCCAATATTACTTTTACACAAGATGATATGTTGTTAGAAGACAATCGTCATGATCGTCCTCTCTATTTTACGGGGTATGTGGATACCATGAAGCTTGATCGTATTCTGATTGATCCAGAATCTGCTCTTAGTATCATGCCGAAGTCTTTGCTGGATGCTTTGAAGATCCCAGTTCATAATGTTTCTACAACTATCACTACCATTATGGGGTTCAATCAAGAAAGAAGTGAACCTTTGGGGAAGATACGCCTAAAACTTTAAATTGGCAATCTTCGTACAAAGGTGACCTTTTATGTAATTGACAATCATGGCTCATACAATGCTTTGTTAGGAAGGCTATTCTTCCATGAACACAATATTGTACCTTCTACTCTCCACCAATGTTTTAAATATGTAGATGGTAATGGAGAGGTCCAGAAAGAGGTTGCAGACCTGAATCCTTTCAAAGGAGTTGAAGCATACTGCAGCAATTCTCGCATGTATAAAGAGGAATTCATGAAGGTGGTACTGACAATGGACACAGATGAAGAACAAAAAGGCATACCAAATGATACTCTGGTGATCCCTGTCAAAGGGTGTACTTCCTGTCCTCAGTCTTCCAAACCACTGACCATCTATCTTCCCTCCCACGAGAAGCAGCCTATTGGTGATAGCCGGGAACAAAGGGAGCTCACCTCTTCTGAGCCGCTTGTAGTCGACCTTCGTCGTAAAAAGCCTCCTCCTCCTTCTCGCTCTTCTTCTCCTTCTCTTGTCATCAATCTGACTAAGCCTGCTAAGGCTAAAGGTCCTGTTGTAAATGATGGTGTAAAAATCAATAAAGCATCTCTTTTACAGTATACTGATGTCTCTTACTATACTCAATGTTATTTGGATATGCTAGATGGCTTTAAACCACTTACAATAGGAGTCGTATCATCTCTACGAAATGTAGTATCATTGGATTCCATACAAGAATCATACTTCTTAGTTCCGTCTCGAAAGAAATATGAAAGGCCTATACTTTTTAATAAAAGAAAGAACAAAAAGTCATGCTCTATAATGATAATAGAGATGATACAGGAAGACTACAATTACGTCGCTATAGTCCACAATCCAAAGCAATCATCCGTAAAATGGGCTATGATTTCAGATCATGCCTAAATAGCGGCAAAGGAAGACGGACTCCCCTTCGTATCGCCATTCCAAAAAGAAAATCACAACAATATCACAGTAAATCGAAGCGGGGTTTAGGTTACACTTCACCACTTCCGACTCCAGAACCTTCCGAATCTGACGAAGAAGAACGATCTAACTCTTCTGATTCCATCTCATGGGATTCTGATACCAGCATTGGTCATGTTCATCGGATAACAGTATCTTCTAATATGGTGTCTGCCGAATTCTCAGAAGATGATGAAGATATGACATTGAAGAAGCTTCTGAAGTGGACCCTTGGGCATAAAGGATGGACAATCAGTTGGAACTTCGTTTTGAATAACGAGAACCACCTACTGAGGATCAACTAGTCCAAATCGATATTTGAGAGGAGGGTGTATCACGACAAATCTTCATTAGCAAGAATCTCCCTGAGAATGACAAACAAGAATTAATTCACCTTATTCGTGAATATATTGATGTCTTCGCATGGAGTTATGAAGATATGCCGTGATTAGATCCTCAAGTTGCAACTCATAAGCTTAACATCCTGCCAAATGCTAAGCCAGTCAAACAACATCAATGGTGATTCAAGCCTGAAATGATGGATGCAATTGATGATGAAGTAAAAAAGCTCATAGCTTGCGGTTTTATCAGAGAAGAACATCATCCTGACTGGGTAGCCAACGTTGTACCAGTTTTAAAGAAGACCAAAAAGGTTCGGGTTTGTATAGATTTTTGGAATCTCAATGATGCTTGCCCTAAAGATAAATTTTCTCTCCCAATTATTGATGTCATGATCGACAATACATGTGGATTCGAACGAATCTCTTTCATGTATGGATTTTCTGGATATAATCAAATCCGGATGAATCCTGAAGATGAAAAACATACTTCGTTTCGAACTCCTCGTGGAGTATATTATTACACAGTCATGCCATTCGGTCTTAAGAATGCAGGTACAACTTACCAGCGGGCTATGAGTACTATCTTTCGAGATCATTTATGAAAGACTGTCGAATGCTATGTTGACGATATTGCTGTCAAAAGTCGTCTAATGGAAGATCACATTCAAAATTTAAGAACAATTTTCAATCTAATGCGCCAGCATCTTTTCCTCATCGTTCATTTGACATTCATTGTCTCTTATTTTAAGTAATTTGAATTCACGTTCTCCATACCTCTGAATTTCGATTATTTATATCAGCAACTTGTCACGTCCATATTACCTCTAATAAAGTTGTCTATTGAAATAATAGTATTACGTTAAACTTTATATTTTGCCACGTCCACATTACCTCTGAGCAGATATAATAATTATTATTATTTTTTAAATCATGAAATATATCATGTCCAGTACCTCTGAATATATTTTCTATTCTATTACTTATATCTACAACAATATATGCAACAAGTAATGGAACCACATAAAAAGTCTTTATTATTTCTTTTTGCAAGAAAAGAAAATGAGTACATTGTAATAAAAGAAAGAGACAACAAAATTTGTCCATTTTTACTCCGAAGGATAGGTGATAAGTTCTGCAATTTGTCACTTCAGAACTTGAACTCTTTCATCACGAGAACTTAGCACTCTCTGTCTAGCTTCAACTCTTCCTGATTCAGGATCGAAAGGTTGTAGAGCAGCAGTTCGACGTATTAGTTCTTCATTCTGAAGACGTTCAAATTCCTTCTTCTGGTCCTTCAGAACCTCTATCTGATCAACAGCAGATTGGTGCAATTGATTTTCTTGTTCTATGTTCTGCTTAACAGTCTGGAGTTCTGCTTGAAATTGAGCAATTTTTGCTTCCAGATCAGCAGCCTTTTTCTCTTCCTCTGTAGCCTTAGCCTTATGACTCTCAGCAATAACAGCTGTATCAGAGATTTGAATGTCTAACTCGGAGGATTGTCTGGTGAAAGCCAGCAGAAATGCTTCAAAATCGGCTTTACTAATTTCTGCTTCTCGAACCATAGTTTCATATTCAATGTTTACTAGTGGCTTGATATCTCCTCATGTCAGCTCTTTGTAAGCCTTAATTGAGCCCTCTAGCTCATCAAAAATATGTTCCAAAAATGAAGCTTGAGCCTCGTCTCCTTGACTACGGATGCCTTCGATCAGGAATGTAGTGGGAGTTCTAACGGTACTAAAAGGGACATCCTCTCTCTCCATAACTCTATGAACTAAGGGCTCCAGAGACGTAAAGAAGACTCTTGTGAAAGATGCTACCACAAATTTGTTAGCTGCCATGGCTCCTGGAGTCGCTACTATGTTTGCAGAAATTTTTACAGCTTCAACAGGTAGAGGTACTTTATCTGGAGCGCTAATATGAGAAGAGCTTCCTTCTCCTGCTACAGTTCCAGTAGGTGCTCTTGCAAATCACATATGCCATTTATGTTGATAACATAAAATGCTAAAGGTGCTATGACAAGTTGTTAATATTTGGAAATTTACCTGAGCTGGGTACATTACAAGGAGTCTCAACAGCCTTAACTGCCTCGGACTGAAGCTTCGACAGAGTCTTGCTAGACATAGCTTGACTACTGCCAGCTCCTAATTCAGTCTGAGGTGGCAGAGTTACTGGAGTTTCATTTACTAATTCTGCTGCCACTTTAGAAATCTCAGGTTATTCAGTGACCGTGGGTTCATTAACCTCAGAAGGATTGATATGTTCCTCATCTTTAACTGCATTCTCCTCGTCTTCAGCAGTTGAAAAATCTTCATCAACTGGGAGTTCTTGTGATAATGGTGCACTCACTAAAGTTTGTTTTTATTTAGTAATGTTATTCCAATCATCATCTTAAGTTTCATCATCAAAATTGCAACCGGTCAATGCGTCAATCATTGCCTCTTCTGAATGAATAGATACTTGAGCTTGTGGAGTATCTTGTGGAGGCAAATCCTGCTTTGGAGAGGAGGCTTTTGGACTCAGGGGAGTTAGAGATGGAATGGTTATCCCTGCCACAGCAAGTACAATGGCGGAAATATTTACTGTCATGGTAATAACAGGAGGCTGGACATCTGTTGAAGTACCCAATATAAAGAAGAGCAATTTAGATATATATCTTTGATAAAAAAAATTATTAACATATGGGGATATGTCGCAATTTTGATATTACCTTCTTGAGATGGTTCTTCTTCAGTAATTATCAATTTCCTTCTGACTTCTTTGGGTATTGATACGTCTGGCTCTGTAGCAATTCCAGCACGATCACTCTCTGTATCAATTAAAGAAGTAGAAGTTCCTCCCTCTATAATTTTCCCCAACTTCCGAACAGAAGAATGAGTGATATCCTTCTCTCCAGAGGAAGAACTAAGAAGCATCTGTTTTGATTGAGAACGAGTGGTTCTCGTAGTCACTGGCTCATTGATAACCAGTGATGTTCTTTTCTTCTTCTCCGGAGCCCTTGGAGAATTGGATGTATTATCTCGCTGAGGAGAGGCCATCGTCTTCTTAGTCTTTCTCTTCTTCAAACCCTTAACAGGGGATTTTTCTTTCCGTACCTTTATGGATATGTCTAAAGGATCTTGAACTCGATCAACATAGTTCATTAAAATTGATGCTTCCAGGGGTACATCGGTAGGATCTTTGTCTTCTACATCCCGGAAAGACTGAAGAATATATTTTTCTTGTTTAAATCTCTTTTCAGTTGTGAAGCTGTGCGCAGGATGAAAGTTCTCAATAAATGTGTTTGCTGAAGTATATAAGTTTGCGTATGAATATAACATACGCGGGCCATGTGAAA
This sequence comes from Iris pallida, assembly GCA_029216955.1. Lineage (NCBI taxonomy): Eukaryota > Viridiplantae > Streptophyta > Magnoliopsida > Asparagales > Iridaceae > Iris > Iris pallida. The sequence continues at coordinate 19,988,346 of JANAVB010043418.1, read as the reverse complement.
GATGGTAAAGCATGGAAAAGATAGCTTTCGTGCCCCGGGCGTTGTAATAACTCCAAGCCCTAGCCCCATCAACGAGATAACCCTTGGCTTGTAGGCAAGTGGTTGTATTACCTACATGAAGCTGATCATATCCGAACTGTCATGCAAATCGACTCGGCAAGTACGGTTCCAAGTAGCATTCTTCTTCAAATCTATAGACTAAGTGAAAGGGCCGAATCGTCTTAAGCCATGAAAAGGTGTTTGGGCTTAAACGAAGTGTTTTTTCAAATAAATCCATCATTTGTGGAGGCATAGTTTCATACCCCGGAGGAGGTCCAACACATTGAAAACTCTATCCTGATCCACGGTTCAAAGCAAACCTGTACTCTGAAAGAGCAGTATATTGCCAATGAGCATTAGAGAAGTGCCCAGTGAAGTCTCCATCAAATGCTCCCATGTCAGGGTTCATCAAACAAGGATGGTGTAGCAATAACCATCCGAACAAATAAGTATATGGCATTTCAGTACGAGAAAAATCCGACCGAGCATCCTTATCATGCAGCATAGTCTGTACAAAAGAATGCAGTCCTGCGTTCAGGCGGCACACTATAGCCGATAAAAGATCTATCTATATCTGAAGACGAGACGAGTTGCAGCAAACAACACGCCTCGATGGAATCAATCAACTGTACTGGCTTTCGGAACTACAAAGCGCCGTAGCCATAAAGATAGAAAACCCCTAATTGGGCTTCTGGAGACATAGGTCTATAATCTTGTCTAAGATAGATCTCAAGAGTGTCACCGGCCTTGAAGGGAGGTACATCCTCTTTCAGTGTGACATCTTCGTGGTCATACTGCTCCATCAGATATTGCATGTCGCTTCTATCAAAGGGCTCAAACAAACGAGGAGCACACACTTGACTTTCCAATGGTTTGTCCTCACGTGCATGGCCCAAGAAAAGATACAACATCCACTTGGTGGTGTAACAAGTTCCTGCAGTTGTGCTTTTGTAATAGAGCGAACAGATCTTGTAATGACACAGTAATTCTTAGAAAACTACAATCATTTGTGGGTTCTCCTTTGCCATGGCATCCAATTCATCGTTGGTAGGCACATATTCTTCGTAGGGATTGTCACCCATTGGTAGACGAGACAGATACTCCATCTCGTTAAGAGCAAACCCCATTTCTCCATGGGGAGTCATGAAAGTCCCAGTACTTTCATTATATCTTTCTACCAGAGCCAAGAACATATGTGCATTTGGGCGAATGCCATATACTGTAGTACATATGGCATTGTAGAGACCCAAATTGAGGAGTTGGTCTTTGAATTCCTCCAAAATTCAGATACACAAACTGCTCCAACGCTTCATGTCTGGATTGACTAGACTTGTCATGCACATAGCACGGTCTAGATATCTTCCTTCAACTTTTGTAAATGTATTTGCAAAAATAGGTATCCTGACCGGAAGGAGCAGGGAAGAATCCTCAGGAGGAATGCAGCTCGGCCTTAAACCTCTTAAATGTGTACTATATTTTTCAGAGGTGCTGTAAAAATGGTCCCTATTCCTCGGACCTAATTTATAACAGATTTTGCCGACTCTCGCTTGCTGAAGAGGAGTCAGATCCCATGACATCCTTCTAGGATAACTGGCAAAAGCATATTGTGATAATGCCATAGACCTTGATATTTCTGTTAAGTATATGGCTTTATCCTCCGTTTAGAAGGTTCTTATCTCCCTTCTTGCTTTAGGCTGAGAGGTCTTTTTGATGGCGTCCCCGAATAAAAAGGCAGGTTTCTGGTGGACTACAGTGTCCAGGCTCTGAAGGGGTTCACCGTTCATTAAGTTCAGTAGGGTTTGATTATCTTGATCAATGAGCAGACTCCTTCGTGCTTCAGGACCGTCATATTAAGGAAAAGTGATATGAGATAAATTCTTCCTATACTCCGGGATATTGAATGTCGAAGCGAATCTTTCTGTATTTGAGTCTTTCCTAAGATTAACTGCAAAGAGACACATGAACAAAACAAAAAAATTAGAAGCAAACAAAAGTGTACGACTTGTACAAATTATTGAGTCACACAGATATTCCGAGATTGCGCCACATACTATGTTGTGCGAGAACTCAGGTTGCACAACATCTTAGGTTGCGCCACATACTGAGTTGCGCTTCAACTTAGTTTTACAATATTTTTAATTGCATGAAATACTAAGTTGCGCAAACCGCATGGGTGAACACAAGTCGTAAGAATGAACATTATTGAAGCAACCACACCCTAAAAAAGGGGGACACAAAGTTCGTGATGCGCTATGCTCTAAGAAGAGGGGCACAAGTTAAGATGAAGACTGAACATGTTCCAGTGATCGTTCTTAATCACCTTCCAGTGCAGGGTTGTCCGTCTCTCGTTGAGAGGAAGGCAGTGCATACTGTGGTACACGAGCCGCCGGGACATGGGTCGATGAGGTGGTGATGCCTTTCCCTTTGTTGGCGACAGTCTTTTTGGGGGCCATTACGTCGAGGAGATAGTCGAGAAGAAGAAGGCAAGAGCTCGAAGAATTTTATCAGAGGATTAAAATAGAAGTAAAGAATTTGAGTCAGCTAATCAAGGGTTATATAACCTAAAAAGACAGAATCCTAACAGTCACCCCCAATTTCGCATGAAAAATTGTAACTGATTGCAATAGACGGCGCGTGACTGGCACAACTTGACTCAGTAATTTTCATAATTCAAAGTATTTCAAAACTTTGAAATATTATTAAGTTTTGAAAACTTTGAAGGGGGTCTTATAGGGCCTAAAAATCAAGTTACGCCATTGTTTGCCATTGATTGTAAAAGTACAGAACAATTATCGGAGGACTGAACTTAGACTCACAATACAAACTCGCTCGTACAAAGAAAGCCTGGGGACGAAAACCTAGGTACAGCAGTCTAAGTACGATTGTTTATTTTAGATTCTGGGGGGTGACGATAGAGGCTCGGGAAAGCGACGGCCGCTCTGTCTTACTCCTTGGACGATCAGTACGCGGCCTTGATTCGGGGAAGATCTGCTTGGTCGTTGACGAAGAAATGCCTTCTTGCTCTCTCTCTGATTGCTCTCCTGGCTTCTCTCTCTCTGTGTATATTCTCTCTCTGACTATGGGGGAAGTCTCTCTGTGTATACGTATTCTTCTCTGGTTTTTTTTTGTATCTCTCTCTATATATTACAAGGGAATGGCACCTTGCTATTTATAATAGTGGGATGTGATCACTAGGGTTGCCAATGATTAGCTGGTTCGTTTGAAGTGGTGGCTGGTTCGTTTGAAGTGTCAGACCTCGCATCGGGGTGACGACCTTTCTTAGGCAGGCGTATCGTCAGAGGTCTATCGGAGGGATTGAGCTTCTCTGTTTGGGATTGACCGACTCTCGGCAATCTGATGGTAAGTGGCCCTGTCGTGGGTCTCGGTACCTGGCCAGACCTTGGCAGCCGGATTCTCAACTGCTCTTCCTATGCCGAGAGGCTGATCGCGTCCTTACGCAGCGTGGCCGTAAGGGGTGCAGAATTGCCTGGTTTACGAGCCTGGAGGTGGATTGTCAGAGGTTCTTCTGATCCCGTGGTTGCTTCAACATCAGTTTGTTTATTTCCTCCTTCAAGGTGCCTCTTCGACTTTTAGTATAGGCAGGAGTCCGAGTAATAAGATTCGACCCCTTTGAAGGGATCGATGTCAGCAAATTCTGTCCTCACGAAGCCGTGCTTATCGACATATTTGAAGCATTAGTGTAGCGTGGAAGGCACGATCATATAATCGTGTATCCAAGGGCGCCCCAAAAGGATGTTGTATGAAGTGTCGGCATCTATGACGTAGCAAGTGACTTCTGATTGGAGATCGCCAATCTGGCATTTCAGACGGATCTTCCCGATTGGGTAGCTCCTGCCCGAATTGAACCCGCTGATGGCGGTGTTTGTAGGGGTCAGGCGATGCATCGGGATGCGAAGATGATGCAGTAGTCCTTTTGGAATGATGCTTATGGAAGACCCATGGTCAATGTGCATCCGGTCCACCTTTATGTCGCCGATGTAGCCTGTGTAGTATAATGGGCGATCGTGTAGATTAGTCTTGATGAGCATGTCTTGTGGAGTGAAGACGATGTTGGGCATTGCTCCCGTACAGGCACTGTCTTGGAGGTCTGCGGGCTAATTTTCTCCCGTGAGGTTGACCTGAGCCAGGTACGCGTCGGCATTTTGAAGTACATCGCTCAAAGCTGTGCGGACATCCTTCGAGAGCCTCAGGAGTTCATATAAGGACAATTTGGCCGGTGTATTGGCCAATTGCGCCAAGATGTTGAAGTTGTAGGGCCTCTCCAGCCCCTGAGATGTTTCCTTTCGGAGGGATTTGTCGAAGCGAGTCTCCTTCGGCCTAGGCTTGTCGGTCGTCGAAGGCTGAGCCGGTCCCGGAGCATCCGTGGTAGTGGGCGGATGATCATCAGTCGAGTTTTCAGCCACAGGTTGAGATTGTGCTCCAGATCGAGTAACAACGGCCGTGACTTCCTCTTCATCTGCTGAGGTGGTACGGCAGGATCTGACTTTTCCACTTTTCTTTTTAGAAGATGGAGTGGACTGAGTTACCTCGTGGACTGGGTCCGGATGGACCCACATGATTTCCCTTCGTGATGTGGTGAGGGGTACTAGACCAGCAGCTTGAGCAGGCGGGAGATTAGCAATCTCCATCGTTGCCAGAGGGATGGGTATAATCCCGTCCTGGGTCTCTGTTGGAGGGAAGCTATCGAATTGTACGGACACCATGTTGGCTGCCACGGTTACCTCCTCGAAATCGATGGCCAGAGCGTTCGAATCGATGAGGTTTTGGATATATTGTTTCAGTTGGTAGCAGTCGTGCGTAGCATGGTGGACGTAGCGGTGGTAATGGCAGAACTTTAGGTTCTCCAGATCAGCCGGCCGAGGCTCCCGTCTTGGTGGAGGAAGCTGAATCCTATCTCCTTGTATGAGCATGTCCAAGATAGGCTTGACGTGACCGTCTTCAAAAGAGTAAGTGATTTGAGGCCATTGTTTGTCCGCAGGTTGCGACTCAGGCTTCTGGGCTGTATCGGCCACCATAGCCTGCTTGCCTCTGTTGTCCCGGTTGTTGGAGAGGCTACCCCCATTGTCGTTGGTGGTGCTGGGACGCTTGTCCTTGTTCTCTCCCTCTGAGATATGTAATCCCAGTTGGCGAGCCTTCTTTAATCGTTCTTCGGCACTTGTAGCACTAATGATAAAAGCCTTCCAGTCCTTGAATTGACTCTCGCCCATCCAGAGACTGATTGTTGGGAGTAGTCTCTTTTGGCAAATCTCGATCAAGGAAGAGTCCGGGTTGCCAGATGGTAACTTCATTGCGGTTTGACGAAACCGCTCAATGTAATTCCTCGTCAGCTCTTTCTTTCCTTGAATGACGTCCATGAGGGTAGACATCGTGACGTCCTGCCCTACCTCATAGAACCTCTCCAAGAACAGGCATTTGAAGCCAGCGAAGGAATGGATGCAATTGTCCGGCAGGTTGCGGTACCAATCGAAGGCGACTCCTTCCAATGCCCCAATGAATAACCGCGTGAGGATAGCGTCATCATGGGGCAGATGGTCGGTAGTGACCTCAAAGTAAGTGATGTACCGACTTGCTGAAGTTTTGCCATCATATGGGTTGATATTGAACGGCTTATATCTTGGTGGAAAGGGAACATCCCTCCATTCAGCAGGATATGATTGCCGTATCCTGAGGTCTTGAGAGTTTTCTCGGGCATGGAACATTGCTCGGAGCTCCTGAACCTCTCTTCTTACTTCTCGGGCCTCATCTGTCGCGGTAGGGGCCGTTATCTCGGAAGGATTGTTGCCCGGGTTCGGTGCCGCTGAATTTGAATCTACGTTGATTGCGGGACCCGTGCTTGTCTGGCCAGGTGTCACCCCCTGCAGATTAGGAAGCACCGCTTTGATCTCGTCTACAGACTTGACCAAGGCATGCAATATGGCCTCCAAAGTGTCGATGCGCTGGCGATCACCGGAACACCTTGATTGCTGTCTGTCATGAACACCGTCTTCACATGAGGAGTGACGGAAGGAGTGGTGGAGGATGTACCCTCTGAGTCGTACCCGTGCATCGAGAAATCATCAGGATATGTGGGGATGTTCTCTTCAGGTTCGGACTCGGAAAGAACACTACCCCCAGCTTCGGAGCTTGCTTCGTCTAGGATGTCCTTGGGGACGTCGGTATCTGTTGTATCCGTCGGAGGATTTGCTTCCTCCAGTCCGTATTCCTGGAATGTCGGATTGTCGTGGATGTTTGGAGGAGTGATACCCCCAGTTTCGACGACCTCCAATATTGCAGACGACGAACTTCCTACTGCAGCAGTTTTCGTCTTCGAACGGGTGTGTTGAAATACTCCAGTAGAGGATAACCCTTTAGACGACGGTTTCTTAGCTACAGTAGTTGACACCTTTGGGCTGGAGATGCTCGTTTTCTTCCCTCTTTCCTTGGCAAGAACTTTCTGTGCGGACTTGCAGGAGACAACAGGAGGTGCCTCGTCTTCTGAGCTCGGGTGATGTAGTCTTTGGAAGACGGATGGCCGGTCTTCCGTCACCGCCGTATTGCTACAACAGCAGTTGACGATGATCTGGGTGCATTGATGTCCGTATGAGGGCTCTTTATACCCCGAAGCTCCTTCTCTTTCCTTGCATTTATGGAGGATAACCTCACGCAGGTCAGAGGAACCACTTTGTCTGTTTGCCGCCGGGGGCTGGACTTGAGTGGTTTTATACAACTTCCCATCAGAGGCCCGCATGATAATCAGCGGGACGCCCCGATAGTCAGAGGTTGGAGCAGTCGTCTGGACTTGATGAGCCCGCGCTGCCCTAGACTTCCTCCTTTTAGCACTTGTGGGTGCGTAATAGGAGGAGTCTAAGTCGAATACCACAGAGTCTGGATTATCATCCAGAGAATGATCAGAGTTAGGACCGCATGAAATCTGGTCGAAGACCGATCGAGAGAAGCGTGGGACGGATGCTATGCGGCTAGCATTGGGTACCGTGCAGGCTGTCTGCATGCGGCTGTCTTTTGTTGTAGGATGAGTCTTTATGCGGCTAGGAGTCACGACCGTGCAGGCTGACCGCATGCGGTTGGCATCTGTGGCCGTATGGGTTTTCTGTAAGCGATTGACTTTAATAGCCGCATGAGTCTCATCCGTGCGGTTGGCAACTGTAGCCGCATAAGTTATGCGGCTGACAGATGTGGCCGCATGAGTTTTCTTTATGCGGTCGGCGGTTGTAGCCGCATGGGCTTTCTCCCTGCGGCTAATACTCTTCTGCGGCTCGGATCGCGTAGAGTTCCTCTTTGCCCCTGCAAGTCCAGCATCATAGTGTTTTCTTCTGCCGGACTTGGGGACAGCATAGTTGTCTACGGTCTGAAGTGGGGCCACAGGGGAGTCTTTCTCACCATCTTGAGCAATAGAGAGCACCCCATCAAGGGCTTGCGGAGGAGCAAATGATTTTGGCCTCCACTCTTTACGAGCCTTTATGGTGCGGGTGCGCTTCTGGACCGGGCCAGTGCTACCTTCAGAGAGCATCTCTTCGAACGCCTGTTGGTCGAAGAGGACGACCATCTTCTGTTGTATAGAGCCAAGTTTGGCTGCGTCCGATTGCGTCACCAACTCCTCAGCCGTAGAAAAGTTAGTCCCCAGCAGAGTCGCCATCGTGTTTGCCATTGATTGTAAAAGTACAGAACAATTATCGGAGGACTGAACTTAGACTCACAATACAAACTCGCTCGTACAAAGAAAGCCTAGGGACGAAAACCTAGGTACAGCAGTCTAAGTACGATTGTTTATTTTAGATTCTGGGGGGTGACGATAGAGGTTCGGGAAAGCGACGGCCGCTCTGCCTTACTCCTTGGACGATCGGTACGCAGCCTTGACTCGGGGAAGATCTGCTTGGTCGTTGACGAAGAAATGCCTTCTTGCTCTCTCTCTGATTGCTCTTCTGGCTTCTCTCTCTCTGTGTATATTCTCTCTCTGACTATGGGGAAAGTCTCTCTGTGTATACGTATTCTTCTCTGGTTTTTTTTGTATCTCTCTCTATATATTACAAGGGAATGGCACCTTGCTATTTATAATAGTGGGATGTGATCACTAGGGTTGCCAATGATTAGCTCTTGGAGATGGCGGCGGCCTGGGGATTGATCAATCCAGGCCGTTCGTTTCTGATTGTGACGAATCAGAACCATTAAGGGTAGATTACACCAAATCCCCATTAGCAATTAATGCTGATTGGCATAAATCTTCTTTATAATGATTCTCTAATATCTGCGAATAAATCAAATTTATTCTCCTGCCACGTGCCCCAGATCATTGGGATTCGACCCGATCTTGGATTGCCATAAATCTGGGAGATTGATCGGCTGAGGACACGTGTCCTGAGAGCCAATGGTGAGACTGGAACCGCATGCAGATTGGGCCGCATGAGATTTAGGCCGCATGAATTTTGGGCCGCATAAGACTTGGGACACGTGTCAGGGCTGTCTGGGCAGTGGCCCCCTCCTTCAGACTTCTGAACCATATGATGAGCCGCATGAACCGCATAATGGTGTGTCTGTTTGAGCCGCATGGGCATGATCTTCTTGAGCCGCATAGGGATGATTCCACTCGAGCCGCATGGGACAGCTTCACTCTGAACCGTATGGGAAGTCTTCACTTCGAGCCGCATAAGCACACCCACGTGGCAGGGCCACGTGGCATTTTGTTGCTCTCGGGGGATCGTGTCAGAGATTTCTTTCTCTTTCCTAGAGATTCATCATCATGACAGAGTCATAATTACCTGCTTTGGTGTCAGGTCTGTCAACTTTTCAGAGGGGTCAGCCGTCAAAGTAATTAATGCAGCATGGATCGGAGGGGAGCACTATCACGCCACATGTCTTCTGAGCCGCATGGAATACCTCCGGCCGATAGCTCCTTATGCCGCATGACTCCCTGAGCCGCATGCATTTTCTGAGCCGCATGGGTCTTTCTCTAGTATTTTTCATGCTTCTACAGCCATGTATTTACTACTCAACAATTAAGTTGCGTCCCAAAAATCAAGTTGCACCACTGTTATGAAGCTCAATGATCAAACTGCGCCACTGGTCAGGTTGCGCCAAATATCAGACTGCACCCCAGTCATATTGTGCAAAAGTCTACGTGGCATCTGACATTCAATTGTCATCATTACCTGACAACACTAACAACTGACAGCACAGTAAACGAATGAAATCTCTTCGAATCCTTCAAAATATGCCACCCAAAGAGATTAAATGGACAGTTGTCCTGCACATCCTGTGAGTTGCGCCTAGGCGCAATCTAAACTAATCCCTCGGTTGCGCCTAGGCGCAATCTGAATAACTTTTTCTCAAAAGCTGCCACGTGTCTAGGCGCAATCTAATCAGGCGCAGTTTAACTTGTTGACTAAAGCTCGCACAACCCGATGAAATTGAAACAACTTTCATTTTCTAAAGCTGGATGACGTGGCGCACATGCCACTAATCTCTCAAAATGTGTCCACTATTATGTACACGATCACGCACATCTCAATCATACGATACCATGCGTCTAAATACAGTTAGTGCACGATTGATTAATTGAATGAAAGTTGGCGCAACAAAAGGTTGGCACAACCCAATGTGGCACAATACAGCCTCGCGTACATCAGAATAACTGCTAAAACAGTTATTTTCAGAACTCTATAAATAGCATTTCCAATCATTGTTGAAGGATCAATCACAGAGATCAAGAACTCTTACAAAAATTGATGCTTCATTCTCCAGAGGCTCTAGTCTTCAAGTTCACATAGTCCAAGGAATAAAGTGATCGTCTTCTGATCAGATTCCTACAGTTGTACTTCCCCAGAAATCATTGTACTTTTGTACCTTTTTTTCTAAGTTTGTTATAAAACTTTTGTTTTTGCAAACAACCCTCAATGGTGAAAATTTGGGAGTGACAAGAATGGTTTAGAGACACAAAATAGATCAGACGTCTACGTCCTAAAACTGATCCTAAGGCAAGACTAAAAATACAATAAAAAGGGTTATATTGTATAAAGTAAATGAATATGTTAGTTTTGTATGGGTGGAAGAGGAGCTCACTCTACCAGTACAGTTGAGTACTAACACCCATACAGTATTTATGTGCAGGCACAGGTAGAAGCTCGTTGGTGCATAGCTCGTTTGGATGCGTCGAGGCATGGAGTTCCTTGGCATTTTGAGGCATGCGGCCGCATGGAGTCTGGACTTATACGGAACATAATATATGGACATCGTCTTCCGAAGCATCCGTAACTTGCAGCCTTAAAGCTTGTATTGAGAGATGAGAGAGAGCAGAGTGACTTTTATTATGAGAATAGTGAGACTGAGTGAATGTAATCATGGCCACGTGCTACATTGTAATCTTTATTTTAATATCAATAAAGAGCTATTTGAATGACTTGTGTTTTACTTCAAGTATTTGCTGGTGTTATTCAATGTTTCTGTTTGGGACTTCTGTTCAACGACCCCGTCGCTTAGCCTGTAATCGGCCATTTTAGAACCCGCCTTGAGTGAGCGCAACCTAGGCTCATACAGCATCACGCCTTAGCGAGGACGTTCGTTCCTACGGGACCGAGGCATGACATAATGGTATGAAAGAACGGCTTTACGTCCTTGGACTTTCGATTGAATTCCTTAACTCCGATATTGTTTTTGTAAACTCTGATGTTGTTTCCGCGATTGATATCGTTAGTGCGATCTCTCTCAATGTTTCGCGAGATGTCCATACAGTAAGTCTATGTAATTTACAAATCGTATGAGAATAGTTTTCGATAAAAATAAAAGATGGTTTCACGTAAAAGCACTGTTGGCTAAGTCGGGCTGGGCATATACACCAAGATTTACGTTGACCTTAGAAAAGTCGGGTGCAGAATTCAAATCAAACAAGAATGAGTTAGACTCGATTGAGTAAGTGGAATGACTATCGATAGGAGTGCCATCAGACAATGTTATCGTCGATGTGATATGGATGAGCGTGCTTGGAATTTGACGAATGTTTCGAACGAAGATTCAAAGTAACCAGTTGTGAATTGAATGATAGTTTTGAGGATTTGTCGAATGACTTCATCCCTGAGTGATGTATGGGATAGCCTCAGAAATGTTGATCGATTGAGGATACGGGTTGCCAATGAGTCTATCAGCAAGTGTCGTAGATACAAAGCCTTAGATTGAGTGTCGTTGACTAAGTTGTAATCTTAAAGATTTTGACGAGTTGATTCGAATGAATTAGAAACGACGCGTACGGGATTTAGATTGTGTAACTACAAAATGCAAAAATAATTGAGTAAGAAAAACTGAATCGAGGAAAAGTTAAGGTGTGCGAACGAATGCCTCGATCATAAAAATCGATATGAATCGTATACGAAAAGTTAGCACGATTGGATGATAGCGTACATGGAAATGATTCGAATATTTGAGAATGATTCTAAGAATTAAAATAGACAGATGAATATACATGATTTTGGGTTTGAAACAAATTGATCGGATATTGATCTTGAATATCGAGAAGATTGTGGTATATCCAATTCGGATGATAGCATCAGTTGTACGACTCGAAATTCCTTACAAATGAAGATCGTTAGGTTATACATATCATCGATGGTATTGAGGCGTATCAAAGATCGATGTGCGATAACTCGAAGGTACTCTAATTCGAGGAATGATGATCGTGTAAAAGTGTTATTATTTTGATGGATGTTATACTTGGGATTTTGATTGGAATGAATGCTTGGATGAAAATGATCGTGCCTTGATTTCTTTGATGATAACCACAACGTCGACGATCTTGTCTTACGCGAGCGCAACTCCAGCCTCTCACATACGTCATGTCAGATTTGGGGAAATCGTTCGCGTGAGCGCTGACATGGTAATTTATGTTGCAGGAATGATCGAACTCGGGAGATCAGGATATCGCAATTTGGATTGCTTCGACATGTGGATGTTCGACATGACAAAAGGTTGAACAAATATTTTGTATATTGAACGTAAAAAGACCTGTGTACAGAGAAGGAAGTCCTAAACAGGATATTCTAAGTACAAGGGGGGAAGACCTGTGTACAGAAAAGGAAGTCCTAAACATGATATTCTAAGTACAAGGGTAAGAGTTTCTAGAAAAGTGTGACGGTGGAGATCGAGCATTGCAGCGGCTCCTTTACTCCGTTGATGATCCGATGATGATATGAGACTTGCTCTGACTTTCTGGTGCCTTCAATGGAACTCTAGGGTTGCCGACCAGGAGGACGTCGAACTTGAAGATTTTGATAATTCTGTGGATCTTTTTCTCCTTGTCGGACGTGTTGTTGGGGGAAAACCTCTCATATTTATAGGGGAAAGGGGAACATATGCGATGTGCATTAGGGTTTCGAGATATGAAGAAATCTGTCATCCTTGTACAATGAGGGCTTTTGTGGCACTGGCACATGGCGGGTGTTGAGATTTCCCTCAAACGAGATCTTTGATGGTTACCAAAATAACAGAAGGAGGTGACACGTGGCATGTGTCGATTTGCTTGTTCGGGTGTAGCTGAGCAAATTTTGGGATTTTATCTCAGATTTGGATTCTGTGTAATTTTCGTCCGAGATTTAAATCAATCTGATAAGATATTTATATTTATCAACTTGGTCAATCCCAATCCTATCCTTGGAAGAGGCGGTTTAAGTAAACCGATTGGGTAGGACCATGCCGTCTGTGCTTCAGGCAAGGCTGGCTGCGCTTCTGGGACGACGAGTAGACTGTGCTTCTGGAGACGACCGAGCCTCTGTACTTTAGGGCTACAAGTGGACTATGTTTCGAAGATAATGGGGCCTCTGTGCTTTTAGGGGCAACGAGTAGGCTGTGTTACGGGTAAAGTTACTGTGCTTTAGGGCGACGAGTAGGTTGCGCTTTCAGATAGACTATTTTAATGTGCTTTAGAGTAGCAGTCGGGCTTGTGCTGGAGGCAAATGGTGTCTACCAAGTCATTGCTAGAAAAAATGGGCCGTTGAACGGGACGGGTACTTGGATCGAAGCAATTGTCTGTGCTTCTGAGAGGGAGATATACTGTCTGTGCCTTAGAGGCAAAGGAACATAGTGGGTTGCCTGCGCCTCCAGTTGGAGACAGCTTGGCTTTTAAGTCTTCTTTTTAGGAGAAGTAAATGACTGCCCTTGAATGTAGACTCCTTCTTAATTGCCACCGTTAATTGGAGAATTCAAAGGAGCATTTGAACAGTTTGGAGACTCACTTGAATGGGCCAATTAATTAAGACCCATTGTGCCGAGTCCTAGGCTCATCCCATTAATGAGGGAACCGTCGGCCAAGTGGCCTATAGTTTGGACTAGTCTCAGTCCTATAAAAGGGGAAGTGTTCCTCTGAAGAGTTACTATCTTCTTCATGGCACCCTTCACCACCATGTTTGATCCAGACTTAGCTTCAGACGGCCGCTGGCCTTGCATAAGTCGGCTGTTGGTTAGGGCTTCTCTCGTTCGAATGGTCCATATTCTTGTAGAAGAACTCTTTGTAGAATGATCCGTTACCGCTCTTGAGAAGTATCCAAGTATCCTCCCTAAGGATTTTGACTCTGGGCGACGTCTTGGAGGTCCTGACGACCGAGTTTGCTCCGGTTGTCAGCCTGAAGAGCTATAGGTTGTACTCTGCTCTGCTCGTTCTGGGTTTTGCGACCTACTGCGCCTTCAGGGAGCTCGGGCCAATAACTGCTTCAGGAAGTTGCTTGCTTTGGCCGAGCAATTGACGCACATTTGGGGGGTTGCGCATACAAGAAAATCAGAATACGCCTTGATGGAGATCAATCTTCTAGTATGTGTACCAAGAAGAAAGATGCCTGCACTTTGATGAAGACTAAGTCTATTATAGAATCCTCTAGGGTATGCTGAACATGTGATCGATCCTTTGTAGAAGAAGTAGGATTAGTCCTTTACGTATAGCCTTGATGAATCTGTACTAGATCTTTGTAGGCATAATAATAACAGAACTTCTTTCTGTATCTTCTGTTATCTTTTTAATACTTGGTATGTGCCTTTGTATCATCTATGCTGTGGTAGAGGAATGTATTTTTCATGCTTCTACAGTGGTTTGATGCGAAGGTAAATTCGAGGATTATTCGGACTTGTGATTGACGATTGAGTAAACTTGAGGATTGAGTAGTCCAATCTGCGTATCATGAATGAATTAGTTTAGACTCAAAACAAGAGTTGCGTCTCGATAAGAACGATTATCCTGGGGGAATGCATGGTGATTTCATGTCCCGTGTGGATGATCGGACTTGCGTGAGATTAGGACGTGACATATTGTTGAGCTAGGCGACCTTGTGAACGATTACGTGAATTGCGATAAATGACTTAGGGAATATGGAATTAAAGTTATGGTTTAGTAACAAATCATGTCGTAGCATACTTGACTGGAATATGATGGATAAGTGGATTATATCGAACTTGTTGGAAGAGATAGTCTACACAAAATTGCTAGTTCATACGTGTGATAATGATATGCAGAGGATTTGGTTGAGCAGAATTTATGATAGGATGGCTTTGTTGAATGACTCGGACCCCTGGGATTGAACGCTACGAGTGTGAATATGAGAAATCTATGCTCGAAGTTTAGAAATCGGAGTGATACGAGCTTGGGTAGGAAAACTCGTACTATCAACTTGGTTTGACCTTAGGATTGGGGTCAGTGTTGATATTATTGTTTGGGAACTATGATTCCAATACTGACGGTTGACTATAGCCTGGACAGATAGCCTAGCGTTTAGGAAGACGTTCTGGTGTGAGAGATAGGAATTGTGGAGATACCACTCACGAGTTTTGGCTGAAATGTATATATTTTAGGGACGCTTGAATATGTGCACGATTCGACTCGAGTGGTGATGACAGATTCTCTATCACGAGGCTTGGCTGAAATGTATGTATTTTGGGAATGCCTAGAATATGTGCACGATCAAACTAAGTAATACATTGAATTCAAGTGAAACTAGAGGAACGAAAAAGTATCGAGGATTTGAAATCGTGTTTCGAAAAAATATTGATGGTAGTACGATCATTAGATTTGAGACAAATTTGAATGTTGGTTGATCGGAAGGTTTGCCTAGAACTGAGTTTTCCGTGTGCACGACGAGTGCTAGTTATCCAAGTTGAGATATAGTTGTTCATGTTGAAAGATAACCAAAGTACGAGCGTGGCTCGGATTGAAAAAACGCATAGGAGGAGTGTGTGCAAGAACCATTGGATGTTGAATTGAGTGATAAGTCGATGAGTGTGTGCTCAGTAAGTTTCGAGGACAAAACTTTTTCTGAGTGGTGTATAATATAATGTCCCGTCCCGCTCAGCTCAATCGGAGAAATCAAAACACCAACGGCGTTCGGACTTAGCCATGCAACGGCTGTTCGAAGACCCGTTCGATCGAGATGACTCCTCGCTCAGGTGGGTGGCTTCGGTGAACTTGTCTCAACTTGGTCTTCACATTAATAAAACGAAAGTTTTCAAATGCACAAGTAGGTTTGATAATAAAAGAGGCAAATCCACATAGCTAAGGGAATAATCCCAACCTGGGTCATATTAAGTTAGAATATGGAAAGGTCCCACGGTCGGCTTAGAAGTGTTGCACATCGTGCTTTCAAAATGACACTCGGTCCTTCGTTCCATGGCTTAGGAGAAGAAAAGTTGGTCTATGTTGCCACAAGGCTATGGACTTAGCATAGCCATAGGCATCACACGATATAAATGCTTGGTAAAGCATTCATGACCACTGTCCAATGCTTGATAAAGCATGCACTATCCCAATGTCTGATACTTGGCATAGCCAAAGTGACCCTCAAGTCTAAATGCATATTTATACGATATAAGGCTTGGCATAGCCTTTGTCCGTCCCACGGGTAAAGTTGTTGCACGATTGAGTTAGACAATAAGTTATGTCGGGCTAACTAAGTCATTCTAAGCACTATCCTACGATTTCTACAGTTGTCATAGCCACATAGTCCCACGATCTTAAGGCTAATCATATAGAGTATGACTTGAGCGGTAGTGTCATATAGAACACAATTTGATTTAAGGTACGAGCCACGGTTGGTTTAGTTAAGAGTTAGCCACGGTCTATGGCACCTAAGGAACACGTTCTGTTCAAGTTAAGTAGGAAGGCTATGCAGTAGCCGTTTCCTGGGTTTTCAAAGAATGGAGAGTTCAAGCGATGGTTTGTCGCCGAGGCGGTCCCTCCTTTGGGAGTCTTATGGTTTCGAGCACGTTTTGCTCAAGTATGGTTTCAATGCACGATATACAAAGGGTTTGAGTCATAGCACAAGTGCCATACATTTACGTGAGTCTAGATGAAGTCTCGTAGGTGCGTGGTCATGGACAACTTGTGCACAAGGGCGATGTTTCTTCGGACGACAACCTAGGGCCACAGAAATTGATCCGTCCATAGGGAAAACACGGTATAGCTGATGTTAGGTAGGCAACCAAGAATTCGATGGGCTGTCATTGGAGCTAGCTACAAGCATTGACCGACCCATCCTACTCCTAGCTATATCCACGATGGCTAGTTAATACCAGTGACCTTTCATAAGATAAGTTTGTGTTCTGAGCGGCAATCTGCATGTACGATGTCGGTCGAATCAAAGAAAGTACAAGCACGATATGAGTTGTATTAAGAAGGGGTGCACGGTAGCAATGCCAGTATAAAGCCTAAGATTTGGCTATAGCAAAGGCACGTGCTTGGACACGAGATGTGGCGTCAAGTATTAAGTCATTGCCGTAGAGTTGCATAAATCAGACTTGAGTCATTTCGAGTTAAGTCAAAGAAGGACTGTAAGGCGAGTTTGGTTAAGCTATGTTAAGTTGTGAGGCACGACCTCGATGTTGAGGCACACATCGAGTCTATGGCACGACCAAGTCGTTGCGTCCCAAAGTATGGCTACACGAAAGACAAGTACGAGTCGATATATTGCTATTGCAAGCACGAGAGTCGATATGTTATTACGACACAAGCGTAGGCAAGTTACCAAGTGTCGAGGCACTAAGTGTACGAGCCTAAAAGGCAAGCACGAGTCGGTACATCGAAGTTGTTAGCACAATAATGGTCTAAAGATACAAAATAGACCAAACGTCTATGTCCTAAAATTGATTCTAAGGCAAGACTAGAAAGACAATCAAAAAGGGTTATATTGCATAAAGTAAATGAACGTGTTGGTTTTGTATGGATGGACGAGGAGCTCACTCCACCATTACAGTTGAGTACTGACACCCACACAGTGTTTATGTGTAGGCACATAAGAAGCTCGTCAGTACGGAGCTCGCTTAGATACGTCGAGGCACGGAGTTCCTTGGCGTTTCAAGGCGTGCGGTCGCATGGAGTCTGGACTTATACATGACATAATATATGGACATCGCCTTCTGAAGCATCCGCAAGTTGCAGCATTGAAGCTTGTATTGAGAGATAAGAGAGAGCAGAGTGACTTGTATTGTGAGAAGAGTAAGACTGAGTGATTGTAATCTTGGCCACGTGCCACATTTTAATCTTTGTTTCAATATCAATAAAGAGATATTTGAATGACTTGTGTTTTACTTCAAGTATCCGCTAGTATTATTCAATATTTCAGCTTGGGACTTCTGTGCGACGACCCCGTGGCTTCGCCTGTAATCGGCCGTTATGAAACCCGCCTTGCGTGAGTGCAACCTAGGCTCACGCGGCATCACACCTTAGCGAGGACGATCGATCCTACAGGACCGGGGCGTGACACATATTAGGTTTTACTTATAAATATGTGATTAATAGAATAATTAATAAGTAAATATAGATAGCAGTATATATTAATATAAGATTATGTTTTTCTTTTCCTTTCTTTGTTTTTTAAAGATATATAGTTACCTATTCATTAACTCGCGAGAAATTGAATTTCTCACAAGTCAATGAAATCAATTCCTCCCGCTAGCGCAGGTACGAAATAGGTCTTTGGTTTCCCACAGGGATCAATTCGAATCCAGCACTGATTTAAATCTAAATCTTTTCAATCCTATCTATTTTTCCTATCTAATAAATATCTAATCAAATTTTATTTGAATTCGATTGGGATTGAAGTTTAATAGCCGCATATGAAAGGGACAAAAGAAATCAAGACTCACGCCTTCCAACTGCTCGACTCCACAAACCCTAACAACGTCGATCTACTCGACCCTCCACCCCTGGTGACCTCACACCGTGCGCGTGCATGCCACCGCAGTGGCCGCTACTACGGTAAGGTTGGCAGCAGCGGCGTTACACAGCTATAGGAAAAGAGAACCATCTCTGCTACACCATGCAATCGAACTTCAGGTACCAAACTTCGAACCCCTGTTTCTCGTCTCACGTTTAACCAATTTCAGATCTGTAAATTTGTTTAGGAATCCTACATAACCAAGATTAGATCCCAATAATTAGGTTTTGGTTAGTCGAACGACCTGTCCAGTACGTCGATCCAAAAATCGACGAGAAAATCTGTTTTTAAACAGAGCCAAAATAATCCAGACATCTGACTAGGAAGGCAAATCATTGCCAATCCATCGACCGATTTGAGATTCAAATTAAACATATTTTTAGACAACATATACGAGAATAAAAACCATCTTGTAGATCATAATTTCATTCAGCATGTGCGAAGTTATTTGATTCCAAAAATCCAAAAAAACATGTTCTCAAAAACTAATTTTTTTAGAAAAACTTCCCGATACGGCGTATGCCCCGACAAACCGGGCGACGTGGTCGCAACCCATAAGCGTCGAAAGACGCATATGGTTATTGTCGACTTGTGGGATTCAACGGAACTCGATTTCGTTGTGCGTGCGCGACGAAATCAAAGCGTATCCGTCAAGATATCCCATATCGGCCCTTTTGTAAACTAGCCCATAACTTCGTGCACGTTTGTCATTTTGAGACAAAACTTGCGCCAACAAGACCTTGTCATTTTTCTAGTCATGTATGCCAAGTTTGGTCCGATTCTGAGAAGTTCGACCGAAACGCTATTTTGGCGGACCCGTGACCCGATCCAACGGAGGAATTTGTGCACGGCCTACCGGAATCCAACTTTGGATATACGATTGGGTTCTTATCGTCAAACCAGATCCGTAGACATATAGTTTGATGACTTTAGAGACCGTAGGTACTAGCATGCTTTTCGGTGCAAAGTGGGTCCAACATCGGATATCATTTTGATCCAAAATTATGATTTTCTCCTGTGTCAAGAATTGGACTTTTGGGTAGACATTTTTAGATATTTCTTTTATACCAAAAATGTTCATGATATTTATTTCAGCATCCGATGGCGTTTGTGGGATTTGACATTTTATTGCTTCACTGGTCTGATGATTCGAGCTACTGGATACTGTCATTTTGCACACAACCTCAGACAAGTATATTGTGCCTACTGTACAGTATTTTCATGCATTTTTTCTATTGATTTTCTTTTCAGTCATACTTGGTTACTGTTTCTCATATTCATGTCATTATTATTTTCTTTTACGTGCACGTACGTTATTTCTTTCATTTTATATATATTACTGATATTTCATATATATATCCTGATAGTATTGCCTTGTTCGGAGTCATGTTCACTTGATATGCCTTGACCTGTTATATGCACTTGACTTGAGTCGACTTGATGGGACACCTGTATAGTTCGTTGAGACAGAGAGGACATTTACTAGGCATGCGGGCTATATGATAGTATTTTGTTGGCCGATAGTTCAGATGTGCTTCCGTTGTGTTGATGATTCTGTTGGCCGTTAGTTTCGTGCTACGGTTGTGATATTATGTTGGTCGTTATTCTCGGAGGAGATACGATTGTGGTTATTCAGTTGGTCGTTAGTTTTGGATGAGCTACGATTGTGATGGTACATGTATCTGTTAGCCCAAGTGTTGAACATTGTCCTTGATGTTGCATTTCATGTAGTTGTTTAGAAGTAGAGTGCCATATTTTTGTCATTTTCTTTATGCATATTATTTACTGTCATAGTGGTATGTTCTTCCTATATCTTATTATGTCCCTCTGAGGGCTTGCTAATTTCTCCAAGTGTGTACTTTTATAACTTTTCGTAGGTGCTCTAATCAAGGTCGTGATTTTCTCTATTCCATCAAAGATGATTACTCTTGGATCGTCCTTGCTATTTTTATAAATCCTTTCCTTGTATATTTTTTTCTCATTTTAAATAGTTGGTAGTAGATTTGTCTCTGTCCAACGACTTGTATAAAAGACAATTCAAAGTTAATTTATGATAACATTATTCTTTTATTTTGTGGATGAGATTAGTTGTCATGGATATACTGTATTTTACAGCTTACGTATATTTATTATACAGCTGGCATGTCGCGTGCTAGTCCCATGACTTTTAGGACTGGGGGGTGGGGACAGCTGTGAAGAACAGCAGCCGTGCCATTTGTTGTCGCACCATTTGCTGTCGTACCATTTGCTGTCATACCATTTGCTGTCGTACCATTTACTATCGTGCCATTTGCCATTGCACCATTTGCTGTCACACCATTTGTTGTCACGCCATTTTCTGTTGCGTCATTTACTGAATGCACCATTTGTTGCTCGCACCATTTGTTGCTCGTACCATTTTTTGCTCGCACCATTCGTTGCTCGTGCCATTTGCTGCTCGCACCATTCATTGCTCTTGCCATTTACTGTCGTACCATTTATTGCTCGTACAATTTGCTGCTCGCACCATTCATTGCTCGTGCCATTTGCTCGTGCCATTTGTTGTTGCACCATTTGGTGCTCTCACCGTTTGTTTGCTCGTACCATATGTTGCTCGTACCATTTATTGCTGGCATACATTCATTGCTCGTACCATTTACTGCTCGCACTATTTGCTGCTCGTACTATTTACTGCTTGCACCATTCATTGCTCGCACCATTCACAATTCGCGCCAGCTGTCATGATTTCCTGATTTGGTGCCTATTGATGATTAGATTGTGACTCCTGTGACTTGGATGACTTGTGGACCTCCTAGTCACTTATAGTTGATCCTTGAGAGTTATAGACTCGACCCAGCTGAATACTAGACTGACTTTCATGCCTTGTCACGAATTAACAAAGATTGCTATATTGATTGAACATTGATCATGCGTTCCTATATTTGGAACTAAGAGACTGGCTAGTCATCTTATTGAATTGAATGAGACACGTTTATATTTATATAGTGAACTATTGCGACTGACTAGCCGATCTCGATCATTGACATGTGTACTCGTGCTGATATTCTCAATTATATAATTACTTTCAATTCACGCAATATTGAGTATGTGCTAATATATTGGTAAATATTTTCTTGTTACAAAAAATAGCACGTGTCTATTACAGTAAAGGTATGATTATCCTGTGGCTAGGTTTGTTTGCTGTATTACGCTATGTAAAACCTACAACCTAACTGCACTGGTATCATTGTAGAGCTATACATATTGTATCTCATATGGATGTACTCATTCAGAATGATCATGACCCATGGTATGTGATTTCAATTAACATAGGGACAACTAAGTAACATACAATAACTACTGCATGGAGGAATGAATTTCCAAGTTATTACATGACAGTCATCTTCGGGACAAATAATGCCCCGACATATCAGCTGGTCCCCACGGATACTGTAAATCTGCCACACGGGCAGGGAGTGGTATCTGTTTACTTTTCTGCAATATTGTTGACGGACGTCCTGCTAGGACCCGTGTAATTCATGATTGACGCAATTGATTATGGATAGACTAGCCATGCTTGTACATGGTAAGAACTAAGGAATTCAATAATGCATCTTTCCAAGATAACTTGGAACTTACAGTTAGCAAGCCGTAGTAGTTGTATTGCCGCTTTAATTTGGATTTTTTCGTGCACTGTATCATATTCTGTTAACTACTAAGGTGAGCAGAATGTCATGACATGACGGGTCAACTTCTGTCCTTGTTTGGTTAGGGAGTGGGTTCGAAGTGTTACGATGTCACGTGAACCCCAGTAGCAAAAATAGAAACTAATATTTATTTAGCTTTATTTACTTCCCATTGGTTTTATTCCCGTATTTTGTGCTTCCTTGTGGTACTTGCTATTTGGGGTCTAACCTTACTGGTTTTGCATGACCAGATTTAGAGCCAGTTTCTGAGGATCCAGCTTACATCTACCCCCAAGATGGTTAATACTAGAAGAATGACCGATGGAGGACACGAGTGGGTTTCTTGCTTCTCTGCTCGTTTTACTGCTTACTTTACTTTTATCGCTTGGCACCGACCTGTTAGTCGGACTATCTTGCACTTGCTTTTATATAATTGTAACTAAATTAGACTGCAGCTTATAACGATTGTGTATACCATGTTATATCATCTGGCTATATTTTTTAAAGCCAGATCTCCAGAACATTTTGATTGAGCGTTTGGGACGCCATACTGCTTTATCTTATATGTTCTATATTACTGCTTCTTGTTTGAATGATTGAGACAATAAGTGTTGAGTAACCCTAGTGAGACTTATATGTAGTATGCAGCCCCTTGTCTGGTAGACAACACTGATGGTATTATACGGTATTCATCTACCCGTAATACGTAGCTGGCTGAGTCATTCTCCCACTCTCCGGTATTCTGGATCTAGGGCGTGACAAGGTTTTAGTGGTGGCTTATGCAGGTCTGATTTTAGACTTATGGGGTATTTTGATTTATAGGATGTCTTAATCACACATGTTCTTCCTTGATCTCATGATTCGTTATTTCGATTCTAGCTTGACATTCCAGTATCATTTGACTTCATTAATTTTTCTTGTCATATCGTTTGATTTTTTTCTCTTGTCCCTTTTCTTAGGGTCTCCTCGTCCGTATCTGTCAGAGCTGGACAACAACAACAAGGACAACACGAACAGTAGGACCCTGTTGGTCAACAATAAGAGCCAGTGCTATCTCAAGAGCACATCCAAGAAAGGTGATAGTGGAACCAGCAGCCGGACCACAGTATCCGGAGGTTCCAATACCACCAATAGTTCTACCCATCCTGTGGCAGTAGACACACCAGCTCTTCTAGAAATCGTAAGAGGGATGATAGCCACTCAGCATTATCAGATGTTTGTCCAGCAATATGTGCACACTCTGCTGCAAGAGCAGAATATATTACTCAACCAAGGATTGCAATCGGCTCTGGAAAGAGGAGTGAGGACTGATTCAAGGGCGTCAACCCGATTCTACAAGTACAACACTCGGCGTTTCGAAGGCACGAAAGATGCTATTTGAGCGAATGCATGGCTTAAGGACATCGAGGCTATTCTGACAACGGCTAAGGTTCCAGCTGAGGAACAAGTAGATTAAGTGAAGCTGTTACTTCAGGATCTCGCACGTGATTGGTGGGAATCAGAGGAAGTAGGCATCAAACGTCCTATTACTTGGGACAATTTTACTACAAGATTCAAGACTAAGTATCATAGAGTTGTGGCACAGTTCGAGCTACAACAAAAGTTTATCAACCTTAAGCTGGCTGGTAAAACAGTAGATACTTATGCAGCGGAGTTCTGCAGACATAGTAGGTTTGCCCCGGATATGGTAGCAACGGAGGGCCAGAGGACTATGAGGTTTCAGCAGGGGTTTCATCTTGAACTCATGCAACTGATAGAGGGGCACAACTATCCGAATTTTGATAATGTATTGACGACAATTCGATGGCATGAGATCACCATCCAGAGGATAACATCAAGGGCTGGAGGCCAGAAGAGGTCTCACAATAAGATTGAATCAGGAGGGAGAGCAGCGCCTCGATTAACAGCACCATCCTTTGGCAACCCGAAGGCATGAGATCACCATCCAGAGGATGACATCAAGGGCTGGAGGCCAGAAGAGGTCTCACAATCAGATTAAATGAGGAGGGGGTGCAGCCCCGATTAACAGCACCATACTTTGGCATTCACATTCACGGTGTGGCAATACGAGGGCCAGTACCACCAGCGAGGCAACAATAACAACAACCGAGGAGGAACCAACAAACCCCAATGGGCTGTACCTATTGTGGAAAGGCAGGGCACACTAGAGGTGTGTGTCGGACATTGAACGGACGGTGTTTGTTATGTGGGAGTCCAGATCATCGGGTTTCCATATATCCTATGAATTTAAGGCCATGAGGGCCAGTACAACAATTTTTTGCACTGCCAGCACCAGGGACAGTCCAGAATCGAGGACCAACGGTAGCAGTGAGACCATTGGCACAGCGTTTTAATGACGCAGGCTCAGATGTTTTAGCAGTGGGGACCGTCGATACAACAGCAATAACAGAGACAACCCCAGCTTCACCAAGGCATAGGCCAGCAGCAAAACCAGGCCAGGCCCCGGCATGGGAACCAACAATGAGGCCGAGGATAGACATTCAATTTGTCCTTGGAAGAGGTATTGGCATCGGAAGATGTTGTGGCAGGTAACATTTTCGTCGTCTCATATTCCGCAATAGCATTGTTTGATTCGAGAGCATCATATTTATTTATATCTGCACGATTTACGATACGGCTAAGAATAAAATTCGAGGCATTGCTAAAGAGGTCGATTATACTCACTGGTAATGGGCTCGTGGGAGATAGTAGAGTTAGTCTAGCATGTCGAGTCGTAGTGTGCGGGCGTCCCATACCCGCCAAGTTGATAAAATTTCCTTTGGGTAAATTTTTACGTTATCTTGGGCATAGACTGTCTGAAAGACATTCATACAACGATAGATTACCGTAGAGGGAGTTATCTTTTAATACTCCAGGCATGGAGCAGTTTACCTTAGTCCGATCAGAGATAGACCAACAAAAAGAAGGAGTCGTAGCGGCATTGGAAGAAATTCAAGTCCCAAAAGTAGTTAAAGAGTTTCTTGACGTATTTCTCGAAGAACTTCCAGGTCTACCACCTATAAGAGAAATTGAGTTCGACATAGAATTGGTACTTAAAACTAAACTGATTACGGATCGAGTTTGCAGAATGTCGGATTCAGAGCTGGCCAAGTTGTACCAGCACATAGAAGAACTAAAGGCAAAAAAGTTCGTTCGAGCCAGCGAATCACCATGGGCAGCACTAGTAGTACTTGTAGGAAAGAAGGATTGAGCATCAAGATTGTGTATTGACTACAGAAAGCTTAACACAGTAACAGTGAAGAAAAAGTATCCATTACCTAGGATCGACGATTTGTTTGATCAGTTGAGCAGAGCAAGAGTTTTTTTCCAAGATAGATCTTCGGTCAGGGTATCATCAAGTTAGAGTTCGAGAAGAGAATATTTCTAAGACAGCATTTAGGTCAAGATACGGGCATTACGAATTCTTAGTTATGTCGGTTGGTTTGACCAATGCTCCAGCAATATTCATGGATTTGATGAACCGCATCTTTATATCATACTTGGATCAATTTGTCGTAGTGTTCACCGATGACATTCTCGTAAACTCAACAAGTGAAGAAGAGCATGAAGATCACCTCAGAAAAGTATTACAGGTTCTGAGAGAGAACCAGTTGTACGCCAAGCTCTGTAAGTGTGAGTTTTGGTTGGATCGTATTTCATTCTTAGGACACATCATATCAGGGGCTGGAGTAGCAGCGGATCACAAAAAAGTGGAAGCAATGGAAAGTTGGCCAATTCCTAAGATAATAGCAAATGTACGAAGTTTTTTGGGATTAGCAGGATATTACAAAATATTCATGTCAGACTTTGCAAGAATCTCAGCAACAATGACCCGTTTGACACGAAAGGATGTACCATTTGTCTGGTCGACAAAGTCTCAGGCCTTATTTGAAAACTTGAAGCAGAAGTTGATTTCGGCACCTATTCCTACATTACCAGTTGGATACAAAGGTTTTACTGTATACTATAACGCGGCAGAAAAAGGACTTGGATGTGTCCTAATGCAACATGGGAAGGTGACAGCGTACGCATCAAGGCAACTTCGAGACCATAAGAAGAATTATCCGACTCATGACTTGGAGTTGGCGGCAGTAGTATTTGCTTTGAAGCTATGGAGACGTTACTTGTACGGTGACCGTGTAGACATATTCACAGATCACAAAAGTTTAAAGTACATTTTTACTCAGAAGGAGATGAATATGAGACAGAGAAGATAGTTAGAGCTGATCAAGGATTACGACTTGGAACTTCAGTATCATCCAGGCAAGGCAAATATAGTAGCAGACACTCTCAGTAGGAGAGGTAGTGCATTTATGTTGACATCACAGAAGCACATTTTAGAAGTTCTTTAAGAGATGGACATCGATGTTATACTTCCAAGTTACGTAGGAATTCTGGCAGGTCTACAAGTTCAATCCGACTTAGTAGACATGATCAAGGTAGCTAAGGCATAGGACCCAAGGATTCAGAAGCTTAGGGCAGAATGTGAGTCAGGACTAAGAAAGGAGATGGAAATTGATGAGGACGGAACACTTAGATTGGATCACATCTATGTGTGCCAAATAGAGATATAAGACAGGAGGTTATGACAGAGGCCCACAGTTCTCAGTATTTTGTACACCCTGGAGGTACCAAAATATACAAAGATATCAAGCAACACTTCTGGAGGAACAAAATGAAGAGGGGGATAGCTAGATTCATTTTTTGTTGCTTAATATGTCAGCATGTGAAGGCATAACAACAGAGGCCAGCAGGATTACTACAACCACTTCATATCCCGGAGTAAAAGTTGAAGCACATCACAATGGACTTTGTGGCCGGTTTACCGAGATCACCAAGTGGTAAGTGTGCTATTTAGGTGATAGTGGATCGGCTTACAAAGGTGGCACATTTTCTTCCTTTCAGAGTAGGAAAATCTACAGAGAAGCTGGCAGAGATGTATATGCAATAGATAGTCAGGCAGCATGAAGTTCCTGTCAGTATTGTGTCAGATAGAGATATCCGCTTTACGTCGTATTTCTGGAAAAGTTTACATCAGAGCCTGTGTACCAAGTTAAGATTCAGTACGGCTTACCACCCATAGACGGACGGGCAATCAGAAAGAACAATTCAGACTTTAGAAGCTATGTTACGAGCTTGTACCGTAGATTTTGGAGGATCCTAGGAGAGTCACATGCACTTAGTCAAATTCTCGTACAATAATAATTATCAAGCTAGTATCCAGATGGCACCATTCGAGACACTATACGGTAAGAAGTGCAGGTCGCCACTGGCATAGGATGATATTGGGGAGAGGAAGATGTTAGGCCCATAGATGATTGTTCAGACGGTTAAAGTTTTCAAAGGGATTAGATAGCGACTTTAGGTTGCGTAAGATCGGCATCGTCATTGGGCAGACCAACATCGTAAGCCATTAGAATTTTCTGTTGGTGACCACGTGTTCTTACGGATTTTGTCTACCTGTGGAGTCATTAGATTCAGGGTTCGCGAGAAGTTGAGTCCGTGATACATGGGCCCATTCGATCCTAGATAGGGTAGGCGATGTTGCTTATCGTTTTTCCCTTCTGCCTTCGTTATGAGAGGTGCATGACGTGTTTCATGTATCTCAGTTGTGTAGGTATGTATCGGACCCAAGCCATGTCCTCGATCATTCTGAGCTAGTTGTTGGTACCAACATGTCTTACGAGGAGCAGCCTGTGTCCATTTTGGACGAAGGGAGAAGATACTCAAGAACCGAACAATTAGTCTTGTCCGTGTTGCTTGGGTCCATCACTACTTAGGATAGTCAACATGGGAACGTAAGGATGATATCTAATCACGGTATCCGCACCTATTTGACTCACAAGGTATATTTTTTTTGCGTATACCTTGATTGTCATCATTCTGCATGTTTATCACCCTATGGGTAGAGATTTCTTGATATCGTAGATTGATAATATAGATTGATTGCTTGCTATTGATATTTTAGGATGATTGCTTGCTTGCTAGAATTGCTTGTAGTTAGCTTAGTCTAGCCCTGATATCTCTAGCCTGCTTGGATTTGAAATTTCGAGGACAAAATTTTTCTAAGGAGGGTAGAGATGCCACTTATTGTTCCCGAAATACGTATTTTAATACGTGCACTGCTTGCCTATATTTATTTAGTATTTGTTATACATTTATTCTGTATTTAGTTTATGTAATTATCTGCTAGTTATTTTCCTGTATTTTATTTTTCGCTCTTGCCTAGCTCTTGGTTCATTTTGGTTCATGTTGAACCAACTTGGTTTGACTTGGTTCAACATGAAAAGGGATGAATGGCTTAGATGAATGGTGGAGATCCCTTGGACTTAGTATTTATACCACTTTTTTCTCTCTCCTCATTCACTCCCATTCATTTCTCTTTCATGCAAACCCTAGCCATTAGAGAGAGGCAAGTACATCTTGCACAGTATAGAGGATTCCTCAAAGCTTTAATTTTATTGTTCTATTCTCTTCCTTTTTTTCATTCTTAGCATGATTAATGTTGTAGCCGTAGCATTTTAATTTCGTTTTCACGTGTTTTAATTACTTTGAAGAAAATATATTCTTTAGAGGGAAATGGGGTTTTCGATCTTCAAATCCTGTTGTTCTTTGAAAATAAATAGTTCTTTGTCCAAGAGGGTTCAATTTTAAGCTAGTTTGCTTTTTTTATTTCATTTAGACTTATAGATTAGAAATTATGATCATTTGAAGTTTTAGGATTCCATAGGTTTCTTGAGTTCTTGAGTTGCTGTGAAGAACAGCAGCCATGCCATTTGTTGTCGCACCATTTGCTAACGCGCCATTTGTTGTCGTACCATTTGCTGCCGTGCCATTTATTGTCGTACCATTTGCTGTCGCACCATTTACTGTTGTTGTTTCACTTAACAAAATGCCTGGAAATCGGATTTTGAAAATAAAACGAAAAAAAGTACAAGAAGTACAAATTTGATTCTGGGAAGTATTGCTATGGAAGTCTGATCTGTAAATGATCACTTTGTTCCTTGGACCATACGATGATGATGAAGATCACTGCTAGAAGATGAACAATTGGAAGAACTAAGTCACCAGAAAGGTATCGACGCACTTGGGCACTGATGGCGAGGCCGAATGCTTTCCTGCTTTGCTTCACTCTGTTCTGGAAGAAAAGTTGAAGAAGAATGCTCCGAAAAATCAAAGTCTCTGGGCTCTGATCTCTATGTATTCTCTCATTTCTCTCTGTCTGTCCCCTATGAGAAAAATCAGTCTATTTATAGACTTGGCTTCTTGTGCGTAAAAACTCAGCAAAAGTTCCGTCTTTACGCTAACAACTGCTACCCATGACCGAAGTTATCCTCTGCATACGTTGACACGTGTCCCATCATTTTAGTAAGAATAGGATGCACGTACACACGTTCTTCGAGATATGTGGCATGAAAGCCATGTAGGCAAACCACGTTCTGAATTGGAATAGGGCATAAAAACAACCCAAATATACCCTGAGTGTAAAGTAGTAGACTAGGCGTACAATAGCCCTGATGTAGACTTCCTACGTAAAGTGGTTGTTAAATAACCTTGAGCGTAAAAGTAGCCTAAATAAACCTTACGCACACGTCAACCGTTGAGCGTAAAAACTCGTATAGTCTCCGTGCGTAAAAGAAGCCATATTATGAGCGTAAGATGGCTCAGTCCACATACTAAAAGACAAATGGGCCTCTGTGTAAAACAAATCCCTTTGATTTCTGTGATATATGCCATCACTAAATCTTCATGTCAGACTTTACATTAAATGCAAGACTTGACAGCTTTGTCCAGCGTAAAAGTGGCTAGCCTGTCTTGGGCGTAAAACCATTAGCTTTGACCCGGGCGTAAAATGATTAGCCTGCTTCAGGCGTAAAGTGATTAGCCTCTCTTTGGTGTAAAGTAGATCGATTTGAATGGAATGATCCTTATCTTTGACTCATTCTTATGAAGCACTTTTTACGCTCCTACAAGACCCCCTTCAAAGTTTTCAAATATCTTCAAAATTTGAAACACTTTGAACAGAAGCGTAAAAGTTGAGATTTGACCAGTCGCGTAAAATTCGGGATACTCAACAGACATCCGCGTAAAAGTGGGGATATCCAACAGTCGACGTAAAATCAAGAAATAGTGTCGGTCAACACTTAACCGTCACAATGAATTTTCTTCTCGAAACTTTCGAATGTCTTTTCACCTCCCCGAGTTTGCATTAATAATGAGCAGTTTCCCATAAGGAATATAAAGAGTTGATTTGATTGTATAAATAAAGAGGAATTCTTCATTCTTACCATTCATCTTCATAGTGACACGGCGCCAAAGAAAGAGATTAACAATGAAGAGGCTTCTAGCTCCAGGCTTGATTTTGAGCGAGCACGCAATTTTGTAGGGTGCTTTGGACTGACTCCAGCAGTCTTCAGTCGCATCGATGGTGGTCCTTCAACTGCGTATGAGGGATCAGGAGATGCAGAAGCGTTTCTTAATTTGATATGTCGCTCTGGGATTCACAACATGCACGACTTAGGAGCCTCCCTTCGTCAGCCCAACGAAGGAGAGAAAAAATAATATTCCATGTATTGCGACTCTTTTATGTGTAGGGGTCCACTTCCCCATTTTTTATAAATAAAATCTTGATGTTAATCTCATCTGTTGGTACATAGAATTGTTCAACACTTCTTTAACTGCATTTATGGTTGTTTATTCCCAAGAGAAACAAAACAATACGTGGCATCTGCTTTGTGGTCACGAACGCCTTTTTAGTAGGATCATTCCCGAAATAGACTCTTGCCAAACGTTTCCTCAACCCTTATAAATAGCTGAGTCAAAGAATGTTTTATACATTCTCATTCTCATTCTTTCGAAGATAGCTTCTAGCAAATGATGATGCTTGCTGTTCTGCTGTACGCTTGGTCGACAGACGTTGATTCAACAGTTCTCAGAGCCGAATCATCTGACCTCAATCGTAAGTTTAATTCGTCAAACAATCGCCTGCCTTTGAACTTTTTTGTCAAAAATAGATGCCCATGAGTGTAAATCCTTGACAAACGTAGAATCTTATAGGTAAGGTGCACGGGCGTAAAAGCCTTGTTGAATAATACGCTCATGAAACATTGGCGTAAAGAACCTTTGTTGAATAGGTGCACATGAGACACGGGCGTAAAAACCTTGTTGAGTAGGGTGCACGAGCATCAGTCTTTAATTGATCAGTAAGTGACTGATGATAAGATTTTTTTGTTGTCTTCTGCAGAAGCTTGGCTGAAGAATTTTTCCAGAACCGGTATTGGCGACTTTGACGCTGTGAGGAATATTCTTCTGACATCAGCATCAGGGAGCTCATGCGCTTTTGACGCACAAATCAGACAACTCAGAACTTTTCGTAGGATAAAAGGGTCTTCCTCAGATGGTAGGAAGAGCCTTTATACACGGAAAGTTGGATGGTGGAGTCAACTCTATCCCGAGAAATTGGGTAGTAGAGTTCCTTTCACGGCAGGACTAGGAATTGTATCCCAATGCTGGATACATTCCTATCTCCTCTGGAAGGCCGTCACTTCTCCACCAATTGTATTGGCAGCAACACGTCTTCGGGCTGCCATACTCTGGGATTCTCCTCTCATCTGAGAGAGAAGACCAGAGTTTGATTCCTTCTGTTTTGGTCGCCATTGAGGCTCAGACAGTAAGGAATTGACACCAACAACAAATCCGATGAAGAAGATCCAAAGAAGAAATAGATCTCGATTAGGTCATCGTTGTTGTATAGAATAAAAATCCAAGATTGTAATAGATTTCCATTATGATTTGTAAGAAAGTCTAAGAAATGTAATAGACTTTTATGATGAAATGAGAATGGAAATGACAAGTCTTCTACACTCAATGATTTGTATCTATCCAAAAGTAGTATGGACATGATAGATAATAAAGTCTTGTTTTCTGTTTAGAGTATACAATACTATCAGAGGTATTATGGACATGACAGCATGTAAGAACTCAGAGAAAAAGTAGATTAATATCTATGCAAAGGTCAAATAGAAATGATAGATAAGAAAAGTAAGTGGATTTAATATTTATCCAGAGGTCATGAAAACATGATAAATAATGAATCCCACTTTTTTTTGATCAATTGATAAAATAGAAGATTTAAAATCCCTCTCCAAGGAAACAAGAAATCAGCTTAACCAAACCTTGGTAGCTGGAGAATAAGGAGACATACGTCATGAGCATATATGTCCATATTAATGGATAAATGAACCAACATAACTCTCGGGAAAAGAAAATATTGATTCAATTCCATAATTAAATGGATGAACCTGATAAAATGAACGGACAGACCTTTTCGGGAATGAAAGGTTGTTTTCAAAGACCAGTTCATCAACAGATCTCTCCTATAAACAGGCGAAAACTCTTTGTAACATTTCATTCTTATTTCCACTCCTCTATTGGAAATGTCTTCCAAGGATATGCAACAAAAGAATGAAGTCTCCGTAAAGGTTGAGGACGTCATCGAGACACACCCCGTCGAGCCAATTGTGTTAGGCCCAACCGAAGTAAGCGAGAACTCTTCTATGCCCAAACCACCATAAGATATCCTTGCTTTCTTAGTGGAGCCAAGGAAAACTCCTGAAGAAGAAGCACTGAAGATAGCTATCTGCAAATTTTTTATGAGTTCTGGCAACGATGCTTTCTATGCATTGGCTGACTATGTATTCAATAAGGAAGGCGAAGGCAGTGGCCCTCGTCCTTAATCTTTTGTCTTGAACAAAAATATTAATAAAAGAAACTTTATTTTCATCATCATTTTTCTTCATACATAGTACTTCTTAAGAAATTTGCCATTGATTGGCATCATGAGTAGATCTCCATTAGGCTTTGATAACCGATAGGCACCAATAGAAGATACGGTCTCAATTACATAAGGACCTTTCCATTTCGCTTGGAATTTCCTTTTGCTTTTGTGAGTCATAATCATCGGTCTTCGAACGACTAATACTAACTCGCCAATCTTGAATACCCTCTCTTTAACTTTACGATTGAAAGTTCGAGATATACGGGCTTGATATAGTTCAATATGCTGTTGTGCTTGAAGACGCTTCTCGTCCAATCCTTCAAGTTCTTGGAGTCGTAAGCGATCATTGTTCTCTATAGTTAGCTCATTAGCAATAGCTATTCGAAGAGATGGAATCTGGATTTCCAAGGAAAGAACAGTCTCACATCCATAAACCAATGAAAATGGTGTAAAACCAGTAGGAGTTCGGACTGTTGTTCGATAAGCCCATAAACATTCTCCAAGTTTCTCATTCCAATCACGTTTATTAGAAGAGACAAACTTTTTGAGAAGTTTAATGATAGTCTTATTGAAGGCTTCGGCTAGACCATTAGCAGCTGGATTATAAGCCGTAGAAGCCAAATTTTGAATTTAATTCTTGTCACAGAACCGATAAAATGCCTGACTGGCAAATTATGGACCATTGTCATGAATTATCCGTCGAGGAATCCCGTAGCGATAAATGACATGATGTTTGATGAAGTTGATCACATTAGATGTTTTCACTTCAGCAAGGGGGACTGCTTCTGCCCACTTAGAAAAGTAATCGGTTATAGCTAATATGAACCGATGTCCTTTAACAGAAGGAGGGTTAATAGGACCAATGACATCCATACCCCAAGCTTCGAAGGGCCAAGAAGCTTCTGTAGGATGTAAAAATTCAGAAGGTTGCTGAATAAAATCGGCATGAATCTGACATGCTTTACACCTTCTGGCGTAATCCACAGCATCTGCTATCATGGAAGGCCAATAGTATCCCATCCTTCGAATGCGATCCTGTAATTTCGGACCTGGTTGATGAGCACCACAGACACCATCATGAGCCTCACGGAGTATCAGTTTAGCTTCACTTTCTGAGAGACAGCACAGCAAGAGTCCATCATATGAGCGACGATATAACATATGTAAAGACGAATCATAATAGAATCGAAATGATCGTCTTTTAATTGATGCAGCTTCTTTTGGATCTTCAGGTAAAATCCTATGAATCGCGTAATCAATGAATGGAGTTCTCCAATCCCTCAGTTGAGAGCTTGATTCTGTAGTATAACTCTGTTCAATACACAAATTATTCTTGACACAGAATAAATCTCGGTCCAACAAAGTAATTGTGTTTTGTCTTCGAATTGGAACAGCCAAATCTGCAGCTAGGCTAGCAAGAGTATCAGCCTCCACATTCTGAGAACGTGGTACGAATTCAATGAAGAATCCTTTGAATGAAAGGACTAATTCGACTACTACTTGATGATAAGGGATGAGAACAGGATTTCTGACTTCATAGGTCCCTCTAACTTGATTAACAATCAGCTGAGAGTCTCCATAGGCTTCCAGGAATTCAATATCCAATTGTTTTGCGACTTGGAGACCAATCAATAGAGCATTATATTCTGCTACATTATTGGAGCATGGTTCATTGAGAGAATAGGCACGGTATATGACCATTTTGTCAGGAGAGACCAAGACGATTCCTACCCCAGAGACAATATTACCTTTAGGTCCAACCCGTGATGCTCCGTCAAAATATAATTGCCAAATGTCATTTTTCAAAGTCATATTGCAATCTAGAACTTCATCTGGAATGTCCTCATATAACTTTGATGTTTCCGGTATAGGATGAGCAGCTAAGAAATCAGCTAATGCTTGACCATTTACTGATTTTTGAGGTATATAAACCATGTCATAAGGAGTGAGCAGCATCGCCCAGGTAGCTAACCTAGAGTTAAGAATGCTTGGTTTTCTCATCAATACCCGAATGGGGTTTATTCTGGAGATGACATGGATAGTCTGTCCTGTCACATAATGTCTTGTCTTTTGGACAGCAAAAACCAAGGCCAAACATTCCTTTTCTACAGGAGTATACATGTGTTCTGCTCCGACCATCATTCGGCTAAGATAATAAATCGCTTGTTCATGTCCTATATCACTTTTTTGTGCAAGAAGAGCACCAAGTGAATGATCCAAAGCTCGAACATATAGCAAAAATGGTCTTCCTATCACTAGAGGTACCAAAACAGGAGGATTTGTAAGGTATTGCTTGATGTCATTGAAGGCTTTCTGACATGCCTCATCCCAAACAAATGATACACCCTTCTTTAATAGACGGGTGAAAGGCTGGCATCTTCTAGAGAGATTGGATATGAATCTCCTAATATATGCAATACGACCTTAGAAGCCACGAAGTTCTTTTAAATTGCGTGGAGGACGCATTTCAAGAATTGCTTTAACCTTATCAGGATCAACATGGATACCCTGAGAAGTAATGACAAATCCTAAAAACTTGCCACTGGAAACCCCTAAGAAAGACTTAGTAGGGTTCATTTTTAATTGATGTTGGCGCATCAATTCAAATACTGTCTTCAAGTCTTGAATGTGATCATCTTTTGATCGACTCTTAACAGCAATGTCATCTACATAACATTCTACTATCTTTCGTAGATGTTCTTGAAAGATGTTGCTCATGGCCCGTTGATATGTGGCACCGGTATTTTTAAGACCAAACGGCATCACCGTATAGCAGTAAACCCCAAGGGGTGTACGAAAAGTGGTATGCTTCTCATCTTCTGGATGCATCTTAATTTGATTATATCCTGAGAATCCATCCATGAAAGACATGCGTTCAAAACCACATGTATTGTCTATCATGACATCAGTAATTGGAAGTGGAAATTCGTCTTTTGGACAAGCTGCATTAAGATCTCAAAAATCTATGCAAACTCGGACTTTTCCGTTCTTCTTTATAACAGGAACAATATTGGCAACCCAATCGGGGTATTATTCTTCACGAACAAAACCACACGTGATCAGCTTTTTGACTTCTGCTTCAATTGCATCCATCATATCTGGCCGAAAATGCCCTGTTGTTTTACAGGCTTAGCATTAGAAAGAATATTGAGTTTATGAGTAGCAACTTTGGGATCTAAACCTGGTATATCCTCATAACTCCATGCAAAAATATTAATATATTCTTTGATCAGTTTTATCAATTCTTCCTTTTCATCTTCAAAAAGATTCTTACTGATGAATATTGGTTTGGGCGTAGTTCCATCTCCAACATCAATCTGGACAATCTTGTCCTCTGTAGGTGATTGTCGTTGTTCAAAACGAAGTTCCCATTGAGTGTCCATCTGTTGAGCCCAAGGATCATTCTCAAATGGCTCGAATTCACCATCAATTTGAACCATGTAAGCTGAAAATATTTGCTCAGATTCATCATAATAGTCTTCTTTAACACACGAGAAGTAAGAAATATCGGATTCAATAAATTGGACTTCTTCTGAATCTGATGATTGTGAAGAGCTAGAAGAGAATTCTTCTTGTACATCGTCATTAAACTTATGGGACGGATCATATCCCAATCCATAATGAGTTTTCTGGTAAAACGGATCACCACATAATGGTAGTCGTCTACCTTTGCCTTGATTGAGACCTTGCATAGTCTTTAAATCATATTCCATGTTCTGGATAATTTTGAGAGATTATTGACTATATCTGTCAATTCGGATTCTTCCTTTATCTTTATCTCTCAAATCATCTGTCTGAGCAACAGGGATATTTCTAGCCAGGCCAAACATGATTTGGCACTTGTTTTTCTTATCAGACGGAACCACGAAATAAGATTCTTTGTGACGTCTATAAGTTACACAAGCTTGCGATGAAGTGGCTACAGGAAGAAGATAGGGAGAAGATGTTAGAAACATTTGAGCATAAGGTCCAATATCGACATGAGGAGGAAAAGAATTTTCCTTATTGTCAATGTATAAGGTTTCCTCTGTGTCTATGTCGTCTTTATATTGATGACTTTGATTATCAGAAGATAAAGTCATTCTTTCAATAAACTTGACAGCCATATACTCGAAAAAGAAATCTTCATTGATATCAAAAAGTACAGAATGATCAATATTTACATCATTTATAATTTGGCTGCTACGCTTCGGATTAATCACTAGTGGATTATCATCCGTCTTCTGTGTAGGTTTGCCAAGATTGACAATCAAAGGAGGTTCTGGATCGTTCGTACGAAATGTACGCCCTTTAACTTTGATCACAAGAGGTTGAACTTGGCTTTTAACAGGAACATTTACTGATTCCTCAGATGAAGCTTGAGTTCTTCCTTTAACCTTGATCATCAAAGGTTGATTGTTGATGATTGATCTTCAGCCATCTCTGATATCTCTTTCACATGCTCTTGTTTGTAAAGCCTTGAGCCGAAAAAATAGGCTTCAATACCTTTGAAAGGATTGATATCAGCAAACTTAGTCTTCACAACCCCTTGGGGATCCACATACTTGAAGCATTGGTGGAGAGTCGAAGGCACGATGTTATGCTCATGTAACCATGGTCTTCCAAGAAGAATATTGTAGGATACGTCTGAGTTAACAACATAAAATGTTGCCATAGTTCGAAGATCACCAATCTGAATCTTCAGACGAATCTTCCCCAGTGGTTTGCTCTTTCCAGAGTTGAAACCAACTATTGTGGTACTAGTGTAAGTCAGATCGCTAGTAGGAATCCTCAATGGTCTTAGCATACTTTGAAGAATTATGCTAATGGAAGACCCAGGATCAATGTAAATTCTGTCAACTTCAATAGGTTCAATATACCCAGTGTAACACAAAGGCCTATCATGCTTGTTATGCTTCAACAGCATATCTTCTTGTGTAAAGGTGATGTTGGGAATTGCTTCCATCACACTATGACATTGTGGGCATGATACTGGTATATTGTCAGGAGTCTTGAGTTGAGCTAAGCAGGAATCAGCTTGTAGCAAAGCTTCACTCAAAGTTTCATGGCTTTCTCTAGAAAGGCGAAGCAACTCGAAAATAGATAATCTAGCCGGAGTATTAGCTAACTGGGCTAAAATATCAAATTTATAGGATTTCATCACCACCCCCTGACTGAAAGTAGACTTCAGCGGGACATCGAAGCGTACCGCTTTCTGTTTTCCCTTTTCAACCACAGCAGGAGCAAAAGACGGTTGAGTTGATGGTGTTTCAAAATTCTCAGCTTCCTTGGAGAATCCCTCATAATCTTTGTGGTACACTTTTCCAGATCTTGTACCAGCAAAAGTTTTTTCTTCAGACTCAGAAGAAGGAAGTACCATATTACAGGATTTAAACTTCCTTTCCTTAGCCTTCTTCTTGTGAGGATTGTTATGAGGAACCTCAGAACCCAATCCAACAGTGGATTTTTGACTTTGAATTTGTAAATAAAGTCGTATCCCATTATCATAATTCAAACCTTCTGCCTTTTGAAAATCATAACCCATCTTCTTCATGAGAAGGATAGATTGCTGACTGTACAAGTGAGTAGGCAGTGGACTTTCAACAGGTGGTTTTATAGAGGAAGAAGAAGAGATCTCTGTGACTACAGGAGAATGAGGAATAACCGTCTCTGCAGCTACGAGAGGAAAAGGATTCGGGATACGAAGAAAAATTCCTGTAGGAGCCTTTTCATAAGCAGCGAAGACTTGTTGTGCCCTGTATAAGGGAACACTATTCATGGCTAGCCACTGCTGATGAGTAAGCTTGAGCTTGATAGGAGGAGCCAGATTTGGAGGACATACGTTTAATCCTCTCAGTCTATTTTCCAAAGAAATGCCATCCCATAGATGATCCGAATCGTCAGGATCTGGAATAATATGAGAAATTATGTTACAGGTTTTAACTTTCCTACCTTTCTTGGATTTTGAAATTTTATCTTCATCTTCCATTTCAGGTACTAAGTCAGGATGTACCCACATAATTTTACCATTCTTTAATGTAAGAGGCAACAATCTTTCATTTTCCTCCCTGGCAGGCGGGATATTCAAAATCTTCATCGTCGCCTTCAGAATTGGGACAATTCTATCTGGTACTTGTTGTAGAGGAAAATCTCTAAATTGAAGAGAAACCATATTGGTTGAAACCGTATGGTCATCATTGGTTAAAGCAATGGCACCACCATTTATCAGCTCTTGGATTTTCTTCTTCAAAACATAGCAAGCACTGGTAGGATGATTAATGTATCTATGATAGATACAATATTTAGGATTGTCAGTCAGATTCACCTCTTTGGGCCTCTTTGGCTTCGAAATTTGGAGTTTGTCACTCTTCACCAGACATTGGAATATCCCTGGGATATCACTTTCGTCAAAAGAGTATTCTTCTTTTGACCTGGAAGATTCCTGATTATTCGGCGTCGTTTTATTCTTGGAAAGATTGACCATAAGGGTGTCTTTTCCTTTTATATTACGATTGCCGAAATTATTACCAGGATTACTTTTCTTTCCTTTATCCTCAGAGGGAAAAATTATTCCATGTTCACGAGCCAACCTACCATTGGTCTCGGCGGAAACTGCCGCTATGATAAACGAAGTCCAATCTGTGAATTGGGAACCCGTGAAGACAGCGATGGATGGTCGCAGATTCATCTTACATGTATCAATCAGCGCTGAATCTGGCATACCAGGGGGCATCTTTAAAGTCGCCTATCAGAAACGTTCAATGAACGTCCGAGTATCTTCTTTCTCCTTTTGCTTGATTTCTATTAAGGAGGACATGTTCATGTCCATACCTCCTTCATAGAAACGGGAGAAAAACATTGCCTTAAATTCGTCAAAAGACGAAATACAATTGTCGGGTAAACTACGATACCAGTCGTAAGCTGAACCCGTCAAGCATCCAATGAATACTCTAATGAGAAGAGCATCATTTTTCTGCAAATGTACAGTCATAATATCAAAGTAATTGATATACTGACTAGAAGAAGCCTTTCCATCAAACAATACCATTGACTATGGCTTGAATTTTGGTAGAAAGGGTACATCATTCCAATGAGGAGGATAAGGTTGCTTAATCCCTAACCTCTGGAGTTGATCCTTTTGCTTCAAAACTTCAAACTATGCTTTGAGCTCACGCACTACTTGAATGGCTTCACTGGTTTGTGGAAGCACATTTGATTGAAAAGTTTTTGGTTGTACCGTAATCCCCACCGGAGATGGTACATCTTCTGGAATGATGGGATCTGGAGATACAGAATTTTAGTTAACAGCAGGCTCTTGGATATTCAAAGGTATATCAACCCTTTGGCTATCTTAAGTTGGTTCTGCTGCCTGAACCGGTATTACAATTGCTGGTTGAGCAGTTTGTTGAGTCGTTATTATCTGGTGCATGCTTTGCATCATGTTAAGCATGTCTTTCAATGATTGCTCAACAGCAGTGAGACGTTGTTCTGTATTAACAGATGATGTCTCTGGTTCGTCTTCAATAGCGTAGGAATCAACTTTTCTTCAAGATACAGAAGGATTAGTATAGAAGTATGAATCAATACTATCAGTTTCGGACTCAAAAGATTGACTACCCCCAGCTTCAGAATCAGAAGTCTGTAATTGTCTTTGTCTTCTTGATCGAGTATTCTGATATACTCCTTCAAAAGAATCAAGAAGTCTGTTGAATTGTTGTTGACCTGGGATTTGGGACGTGTTCCATCTAGGACGTCGTCCACTGTTGGTGTGAGATGCCATGTTAACTGATGCATATGACAACTCATCAGCTTGTTGTTGGAGCGCATTAAAATTCAATCGATCAAAAACTGACCGTCTGGAAGCTGAGCAACAACATTTGATCACAATCTGGTGACACTCACAGTGATGATTTTCTTGGGGGAGCGTCACGGGAGATTGTCTATTTTTACGCTTTTGTATTAGCAATTCACATAAATCAGAAGGAGTAGAAGGAGTAGCCTTCTTTATTATATTTGGGGTAGCAAAACGTTTAGTCTCTTGTGTATAAAAAAGATTACTGGCTGCATTCGCAGAACCAAAATGTACATTTTTACGCGTTTGGAGTTGTGTACGCAAATCTTGAGATTTTTTAGCACGAAGGACTCCATTTTCATTGCGTGTGATTTGTAGGTTTGGTACTTTGCATAGAGCAGTATAAGAAGGCTGTTGGTGTAGAACTGAAGCTTTACCAACAATATTTTTACGCTGTATGCATTTAGGTACATTCACATTAGATGTAAAAATATCGTTGCGAATTTTATCTACACTGTCACAGACAGGAGACTTACCTTTACGCGTAGAGCGTAAAAATCGATTATCTACCACGTCGCAGACGGGAGATTTTCCTTTACGCGAAGAGCGTAATTTTTGTGTGTCTACCACGTCACAGACGGGAGACTTATTTTTACACTTAGAAGCACAAGCATTAGAGTATGCCTCATTACAAATGGGAGACTCGTTCTTATGCACTGAGCATAAAATTTGGTTTTTACCCACTGGGCGTAAAACCTGATTATCTTCACCATCACAGACGGGAGATAACTTGCCACACTTAGAGTGCAACGCTGAAGTAAGGACTGTCTCGTTACGAACGGGAGCCCCTACGACAGGAGTGGGAAGAATTCCCTTGCCCCCAGAAGCAACAGAGTGATCAGAAGCTATTTTGGATTTAGGAATCCAAACTTTTCGTGCTTTGCGAGATTTTTGAACATTGGAGCGGCGAGAACCACCCCCAGTTCGGAGCATTTCTTCATAAGCAGTCTAGTCGAAGTGTACAACCAGAGTCTTCTTTGTCGATCCAATCGACACATCATCGTATTGAGCAACAACCTTCTCATCAGAGGAGAAGGACGTCCCCAGCAGAGTCGCCATTTTTGTTTTACTTAACAAAATGCCTGGAAATCGGATTTTGAAAATAAAACGAGAAAAAGTACAAGAAGTACAAATTTGATTCTGGAAAGTATTGCTATGGAAGTCTGATATGTAAATGATCACTTTGTTCCTTGGACCATACGATGATGATGAAGATCACTGCTAGAAGATGAACAATTAGAAGAACTAAGTCACCAGAAAGGTATCGACGCACTTGGGCACTGATGGCGAGGCCGAATGCTTTCCTGCTTTGCTTCACTCTGTTCTGAAAAAAAGTTGAAGAAGAATGCTCCGAAAAATCAAAGTCTCTGGGCTCTGATCTTTATGTATTCTCTCATTTTTCTCTCTGTCTCTCCCCTATGAGAAAAATCAGTCTACTTATAGACTTGGCTTCTTGTGCGTAAAAACTCAGCAAAAGTTCTGTCTTTACGCTAACAACTGCTACCCATGATCGAAGTCATCCTCTGCATACGTTGACACGTGTCCCATCATTTCAGTAAAAATAGGATGCACGTACACACGTTCTTCGAGATATGTGGCATGAAAGCCATGTAGGCAAACCACGTTCTGAATTGGAATAGGGCGTAAAAATAACCCAAATATACCCTGAGTGTAAAGTAGTAGACTAGGTGTACAATAGCCTTGATGTAGACTTCCTGCGTAAAGTGGTTGTTAAATAACCTTGAGCGTAAAATTAGCCCAAATAAACCTTACGCACACGTCAACCGTTGAGCGTAAAAACTCGTATAGTCTCTGTGCGTAAAAGAAGCCATATTATGAGCGTAAGATGGCTCAGTCCACATACTAAATGACAAATGGGCCTCTGTGTAAAACAAATCCCTTTGATTTCTGTGATATATGTCATCATTAAATCTTCATGTCTGACTTTGCATTAAATGCAAGACTTGACAGCTTTATCCAGCGTAAAAGTGGCTAGCCTGTCTTGGGCGTAAAACCATTAGCTTTGACCCGGGCGTAAAATGATTAGCCTACTTCAGGCGTAAAGTGATTAGCCTCTCTTTGGCGTAAAATGGATCGATTTGAATGGAATGATCCTTATCTTTGACTCACGTCATTCACTGTTAGCCCCATTTGCTGCTCACATCATTTTTTGCTCACACCATTTGTTGTTCGCACCATTTGCTGCTCGCACCATGCATTGCTCGGGCCATTCATTGCTCACACCATTTGCTGTCGCACCATTTGTTGCTTGTACCATTTATTGCTCGCACCATTTGTTGCTCGTACCATTTGCTGCTCGTATCATTCATTGCTCGTGCCATTTATTGTTGTACCATTTATTGCTCGCACAATTTGCTGCTCGTGCCATTTGTTGTCATACCATTTGTTGCTCGCACAATTTATTGCTCGCGTTATTCATTGCTCGCACCATTCACTGCTCGCACCATTTGCTGCTCGTACCATTTGTTGCTCACACCATTTGCTGCTCGTACCATTCCTTGCTCGTGCCATTCATTGCTCGTGCCATTTGTTGCTCGCACCCTTTACTGTCGCACCATTCATTGTTCGCACCATTCACAACTCGCACCAGCTGTCCTGATTTTTTGATTTGGTGCCTATTAATGTTTAGATTATGACTCGTGTAACTTGGATGACTTATGGACCTCCTAGTCACTCATACTTGATCATTGAGAGTTATAGACTCGACACAACTGAATACTAGACTAACTTTCATGCCTTATCAAGAATTGACAAAGATTGCTATATTGATTAAACATTTATCATGCGTTACTATATTTGGAACTAAGAGACTGGCTAGTCGACTTATTGAATTGAATGAGACACGTTCCTATTTATACAGTGAACTATTATGACTGACTAGCCGATCCTGATCATTGACATGTGTACTCGTGCTCATATTTTTAATTATATAATTACTTTCAATTCACGCAATATTGAGTATATGCTAATACACTGGTAAATATTTTTTTATTATAAAAAACAACACGTGTATCTTACAGTTAAGGCATGATTATCTCGTGGCTAGGTTTGTTTGCTGCATTACGCTATATAAAACCTACAACCTAACTGCACTGGTATCGTTGTAGAGTTATGCATATCGTACTCCATACAGATTTACTTATTCATAATGACCATGACCCACGGCATGTGATTTCTATTAACGTAGGGACAACTAAGTAACATACATTAACTACTGCATAGAGAGGAAAATTCTCGAGTTCTTACATGACAGTCATCTTCGGAACAAATAGTGCCCCGACATGTCGGCTGGACCCTACAGATACTGCAAATCTGCCACACGGACAGGAAGTGGTATCTGTTTACTTTTCTTCAATATTATTGACGGGCGTCCTACTAGGACCCGTGTAATTTATGATTGGCACAATTGATTATGGATAGACTAGCCTTGCTTGTACATGGTAAGAACTGAGTAATTCAATAATGTATCTTTTCGAGATAACTTGGAACTTATAGTTAGAAAGCCATAGTAGTTGTATTGCCACATTAATTTGGATTTGTCAGTACACTGTATCCTATTTTGTTAACTACTAAGGTGAGCGAAATGTCATGACATGACGGGTCAACTTCTGTCCCTGTTTGGTTGGAGAGTTGATTCGAAGTGTCACGATGTCACGTGAACTCCAGTAACAAAAATAGAAACTAATATTTATTATGCTTTATTTACTTCTCACTGGTTTTATTCCTATATTTCGTGCTTCCTTGTGGTACTTGCTATTTGGAGTCTAACCTCACTGGTTTTGTATGGCCAGGTTTAGAGCTAGTTTCTGAGGATCCATCTTACTTCCACCCCCAAGATGGTCAATACTAGGAGAATGGCCGCTGGAGAACACAAGTAGGATCCTTGTTTCCCTGTTCGTTTTACTGCTTACTTTACTTTTGCCGCTTGGCATTGATCTGTTAGTCGGACTGTCTTGCACTTGCTTTTACGTAATTGTAACTAAATCAGACTACAGTTGATAACGATTGTGTATACCTTGTTATATTATCTGGCTATATTTTGTAAAGCCAGATCTCTAGAATATTTTGACTCAGTCTTTGGGACGCCTTATTGCTTTATCTTATATGTTCTATATTACTGCTTCTTGTTTGAATGATTGAGACAATAGATGTTAAGTAACCTTAGTAAGACTTGTATGTAGTATGCATCCCCTTGTCTGGTAGACAACATTGATCGTATTATACGGTATTCATCTACCCGTAATACGTAGCTGGCTGAGTCATTCTCCCACTCTTCGGTATTCTGGATCTGGGGCGTGACATGGACGAACCTCTCCAATAGCTTTACGATTTAGAATGGTCCAATCTTTGTCAGATTTGTCTTCTGGCTTCTGTCTATTGCAGAGTAACACTTCGT
The DNA here is from genome assembly GCA_029216955.1 of Iris pallida. NCBI lineage: Eukaryota > Viridiplantae > Streptophyta > Magnoliopsida > Asparagales > Iridaceae > Iris > Iris pallida. Next base: position 19,943,426 of record JANAVB010043418.1, on the reverse strand, counting down.
ACATATTCTTGCGATAGAGGATATCTTCCATCTTTGGCCTCCATATGGAATAGTTTGAAGATGTGAGCTTGATCATGGTTGAGGAGGTAGAAGACGATGATTCTGCCATTACGATCAACAAGCTTGTGTGGCTCTGATATCACTTGTTGGAGATGGAGATGACCTTCACGCACACATTGCGAAAGCAATATCTTGCAATCTAGCTGTGGCATCTGCCATCCCGATTATAATTTAGTGATTTTTTTTATTAGTTTATATTTAATTTTTCTATGATCATAGGAGTTGTGACTAAGCCCACAGGTGATTTATGACCAGCTTGTGGTCACATGATCTCTAGATAGGGTCTATAAGCATTCTATAGCTATAATATATTTTATTATAATTTTTAGACATTTTTAAATATTTATTCTATGAAGATTTATATTTATGAATGACTTTCACAATTTATTTTGAGGCCATTTGTGACTATTTTGAGATCCAGTATTTTTCTTTAGGCTCTATTAGGTTAAATATATTTTCTATATTTTTTTACAATTTTTTGGATTTTTTAGAATTTTTGGAAATTTTTATATAATTAAAACATATAGAATTTATATTTTATAGGTTTTTGGAATTTACTGTGAGGTCACATGATGATATTTTGTGTTAAAATATTTTATTTATATTCTAGACACTTAGAAATATTTTTTAGAATTTTCTAGAATTTTTCTGGATTTTTCTGCAATTTATTTTGATTTATTTGGACTTAAAATAATTTTTAAATAATTTTCTGAATTAAATAAATAAATACCCAGAAATCCACCCGGGGTGGCCCACCTGTCGGCGCCAACTACTACAGTGACCGCCTCTCTCTCTCTCATATATATATATATATATACTAGTGGATAACCCGTGCCATAATGGCACGGACACGAACCCGGCCTTCGCGACGCAGGCGTGCAGGCACCGGACCAGCGCCAGGGAGTTCCGGACGGAGACGCGGCCTCTGAACCCGGCCTTCTCGACGTAGGCGTGCAGGAACCGGGCCGGCGCCATGGACCCGAGCCCGGTAGAGGCGGACACGGCAAAGACCACGGTGGCGGTGTTCGGGGCGGCGTGGGGCCTCATGGAGACGAAGATGCGCAGGGCCGTCGCGGGGCGTCCGAGGTCGGCGAGGCCCGAGACGGCAGCGGTCCAGGAGACTACGTCCATGTGCGGCATTTCGTCGAACACCCGCAGGGCGTGGTCGGCGGAACCGCGTCGGGAGTAGACGGTGGGCAGGACGGTCTGCACGAAGGGGTCGGGCCGGAATCCGAGGAGGAGGACATGTGCGTGGAGCGACCTGGCGGCGGCGGTGGTGTTGTTGAGCAAGGAAGAGAAGGTTGTAGGACCGATTGTAGGAACGAGTTGTAAAGTGCAATACTCTAGAGGGGGGTGAATAGAGTAGGCAGCGGAAATTAACTATTTAAAAATGTTAGTAACAAGATCACAGATAATATATCACAGATATGTAAATAAAAAGTAGAGAGTAGAGGGCAAACGCAAACACAAGGATGTATACTGGTTTCCCTCTTGTGAGGACTAGTCCAGTCGGAAGAACTCTAGCTTCCAGTTGAATCCACTATGGAAAATTACCACAAGTTTTCATCCGAAGTTCTTGCAACTTCTACAACGCGAGCTTTGATCCGAAGTACTCGACCAACTTCAATTGTGAAGTGTGTACCTTCAATCAAGCCTCCGATTACAACCACTCTGAAACTTCTAGACCGTACCGCACTGGCAAATCGACTAGAGAATTGTAACTGGCTTGGGATTTGAAAATAAATAGCTTAGAATACTTTGGAAGAAGTAGTAGGCTTATAGAGAAGAGATATGAAAGTGAATGAGTATGTTGAAATGATCGAAATCCTTCTCTATTTATAGTTTTTCCAAAGGCAGAATTCTGACAGAATTCGGGCAGAATTCGGACAGAACTCTATGAGAAAATCTCGTTGGGATCCGTAACTGCAGGAAGACCAAGTTCAAAAAGCAACGTTCACTAACCGAACTCTGGCCGAACTCTGGCCGAATTCGGTCCGAACTCTGGCCGAATTCTCCTGGAGTTCTGTCAGGGTTTTTGCAAATTGGTTTTGGGCTTTTTTAAAAAGTCAGGCAGTTAGGAAGTAGTTTGGGCTTTTGTAAGTGGGCTTGTTTTCAAAATGAAAGGGTATTTTGAAAACGTTTCTTGGGTAGCCTATTTGCCAGTACGATGCAGTTTACATCGTATTCCTACACTCAATAAATATGAAAAATACATTGATGAAATAGGAAAACCAAGAGCCCTTTGATGACGCCTTTCTTCAAATATTTGAGCAGATTTGAAGACGTCTTTTTTACTTGACGGCGGTCGTCCAAAGATAAACAGATCTGAAAATCTGAATACCTTTCGGGGGCTTCGCCCCCGAACCCCTGACGGGGGCGCTGCCTCCTCGACACCTGTCCGCTGACCGGGTAGCGGAACCCCCGATGCGAGGCCCCGGATAGGTCGTTAGGCGGTTCAGAGAAATCTTTTTGTATAACGCCGTCTTTGGCCCATCAATAATTCTCTAGTGCATATGTCCTGGTTTGACAAAGATTGATCATGCTTACTGCATGTCTATAAGAACATGTTAGACAAACAAAATAATATGATACAAGCATAGCAATATGATATAGAACATTTAGGACAATGCTAACAAAAGACAATGCTAAGTTTAAGTAGTAACATAATAGTGATTACATGAATATTAGTGACATCATTATGTTAAACTTAATTGATTAGCCATATTCAAAAACATGATATAATCATTGGGCTAACAAAGGTGTGGGAGTCGGAAGGGATGCGACGGCGGAGCATTTGGGAGTAGATGGAGAGTAGTTCGGCGGAGATGGCGATGGCGGTGTTGAAGGAGAAGGGGTTGGTGTTGGTCATGGCGGAGAAGAGGAAGGCGGCGAAGGAAGGGTCGGCGTTGGCTGCGCGATGGAGGAGGCTGCTTGCGACGAAGGGGTTACGGAAGGGGCCGGCGACGACGGGGTGGGCGAGGATGGAGCGGAGGCGACGGAGGGAGGAGTGGTGCAAAGGGAGCTGGAGACGGGGGTGCCGTTGGAACAACCGGTTGCTCCGCACCCAACATGGGACCTCCTCCTCTCTTGTAGAGAGAGAGACAATTTAGTCCTTTCATCATCGTTGAACCAAAGCACATGGGTCGGACCAAAATCTACTGTGCTTTATATTATAGATTATTATATTCGCCCACCCTAATTAAATTTCAGCAGCCTTTTGTGGGAGAACTCATCTAGGGTTTCCGACTTCCCGAAGCAATTTCTGCCAACTCCGATGTGCTTTTCATGCGCCGTTTTTTTGTTGGATTCATATCGAGATAAGATTTCTGGTTATGTAATTTATTTTCGTAGATATTATTCCTAAATTTCTGGAAAATTTGTAGAGTGTCGGTTGTCCGAAACTTGACACATTTTGGTGTTTTTGAGATTTCGGGAGGACCGAAAATCGAAATCATGAACCGTTTGAAGTTTCAGAAAGCTAACACAGAGTTCTACGACATATATTTTTTCCAGAAATTAATTCATCCATCTAGTATATTAGTTATTCTGTTGAACTCAGAATTGATCGGTTGATCACCGTTTTGGTCACGATTAGCCATAATGGCAATATCTTTTGACCAAAGTGTGATTTTGTGGCACGGTAGATTCCAGCACATTTGTGGCGCTAAAATCTACCAAGGTGCACTTTCAAAATCTAGAGTTCACAGCGTTTGACTAGATAGTCAATGGCACGTCTCGATTTGCGTGCCATGGTTTCCAAAATTGGGAAACACGACTTTTGATGGCCAAACTTGCATGTTTAGTTTATATTCAGATTATTATTAGGTTAAATTAGGTTTTTAAGTGAATTATTCTAGAATTAATTATTATTAGATTAGTAACCCAACTAGCTACTATTCCATGAATTTAGAACTAGAACATTAGAATTGATTTATAATTTTCGTGCATGGTTCATGATGTGATATGTGTTATAGGTTGACAGCTCCTAGATCGGTATCCCCTCATCCTCGACTTGTGACTACGGTTTGTGCAAGGACCACAAGCAAGTATACCTTGCCGAACATATACAGTATTTATATTATTTTCTTTCTATTGTACTTCTTTCATATGGTTACCTGTTTTCCATATTGTGATCGGTTTGTCATCGACTATTTTACTTGTTTCTAGATTTACGTGCACGTATAGGATATTCGACATTGCTTGATTATTGGTCTTTTCGTGTTACCTTGTCTTGTGATTGAGTTGTCAGTTTCTATATCTTATTCTTGACTTGATTATTCTTGACTGGGAGTATCTTGTATTGTACTACAGTTGAGACATACTATAGATTGGGAGTATCTTACATTGTACTATGACCTATAGCCAATTCTTTTATCATGATATTGCTTGATTGACCTGACTTGAGATATACTATAGATTGGCAGTATCTTACATTGTACTACAACCTATAGTATATATTGATTGATTGATTCTTGCGACACTATAAATTAGGAGTATCTTGTATTGTACTACGATTTATAGGAGTCTACTTGATCTTGTATCCTTTAGGAGAGGAGACCGATACTAGAATTGGCTAATCTCGACTGAGAGTATCCTGCTTTGTATGTCAATTGAAACACTATAGATTGGGAGTATCTTGCATTGTACTACAAGCTATAGGAGTTCTGATTGATAGTTAGCCAAGTCCAGTATTACATTTCCTTACGACTCATCGTCCTTAGGTGTTCTTCTTGCAGTGTTCTTATCCTCTATACATATTTACTGTCATATTAGTAGGCATATTTTATGTATCTTGCTAGTCCTCTGAGGACCTGATGATCTCTTCAGGTAGCTGATTGCACGGAGTTAGTTAGCTGAGCATGTGGTAGTTGACTTCAATCGCATGATTCAGGTATTTTGTTAGTGTTATTGATTGACTATCTTTCTCGTGTTTTTATGATATATCCTGCTTATCAGCTTAGCTTTATAGACTAATATTATTTTAGGGGTCTAATCGGACATATATGCTAGTGGGCTGCAGACCATGATTTATACTTGTTTATTCTTGTCTTATATATTCATGTGTATTGAGATACACTGTAGATTACCATATTAGCCATGATACCATGATTTTAACAGCTTATACGTACTCAAGTCGGGCTGGAGTCCGCTTGATACGTAGCTGGCTTGCTCATGCTCTCGCGTTCCGAAAAGCGGGTATGGGTCGTGACAAGTTTTTGTGGTGGCCCATATAGGTCAGAGCATATCGTATCTGTTACGTAACTGTATTGATACGAGCCTGCGACTATGACTAACCCTTAGAAAATCTTAATCCATACTGCCTTGAATTTTTTTTTAGAAATTTCTCTACCGTCTTTGAAACTTCGTATTTCGTTCTCGATTATTCTTCCTTGTCTTCCCGTACCATTGATTCTCATCCCTTCCTATTCCGGGGTGACGAATGATCGTGATGTCTAGAATTTATCAGGACTTCTAAAATTATAGTATAATATTGCATGATTATTGAGTTTTGGTTGTTTATAGATATGAGGGATTATAGTTGTCATATGCCTAGATGTCTGCCGGTAGAATTGTTAGCAACTAATTAAAAGGTTATAAGATTTAGTGACCGTATTTTGAGGAGTAGTATGACCAAAGGTGGGTAGAAGTCCTCGAAGCTTCGTAGTTACAAAATGGCTAGGAGAAAGATATAAACTATTTTTGGAGGAATTAAAATTTGAGCAGATTAAGGTAATAGTAGACTTTGAATTTTAAGGAATAGTTACGAATTACAATTTTGAGGACGAAATTATTTTTAAGAGGGATAGTATGTGGCATCTGCCATCCCGATTATAATTTAGTGATATTTTTTTATTAGTTTATATTTAATTTTTCTATGATCATAGGAGTTGTGACTAGGCCCACAGGTGATTTATGACCAGCTTGTGGTCACATAATCTCTAGATAGGGTCTATAAGCATTCTATAGCTATAATATATTTTATTATGATTTTTAGACATTTTTATATATTTTTAAATATTTATTCTATGAAGATTTATATTTATGAATAACTTTCACAATTTATTTTGAGGCCATTTGTGACTATTTTGAGACCCAGTACTTTTTTAGGCTCTATTAGGTTAAATATATTTTCTGTATTTTTCTACAATTTTTTGGATTTTTTCAGAATTTTTGGGAATTTTTATATAATTAAAACATATAGAATTTATATTTTATAGGTTTTTGGAATTTACTGCGAGGTCACACGATGATATTTTGTTTTAAAATATTTTATTTATATTCTAGACACTTAGAAATATTTTCTAGAATTTTCTAGAATTTTTCTGGATTTTTCTGTAATTTATTTTGATTTATTTGGACTTAAAATAATTTTTAAATAATTTTCTGAATTAAATAAATAAATACCCAGAAATCCACCAAGGGGCGGGCACCTGTCGGCGCCAACTGCTACAGTGACCGCCTCTCTCTCTCTCCTATATATATATATATATATATATATATATATATATATATATATATATATATATATATATATATATATATATATATATATATATATACTAGCATATGTGCACATGCCTTGCACGTATTCTAACATTTCTTAATTAGTTTAGGAAAACTTTTTAAGAAGACCAAAGGGTAGTCTTCCTAATTACTAAGTTGTCCTTATTAAAATTAATGAACTATTTTTAGTTAGTATAAGTATGTAAGGGTATATTCGAAATTCAAAAGTTTCACCATCTAAGTTTTCCTATTATATAGTAGAATAGATATATATATATATATATATATATATATATATATATATATATATATATATATATATATATATATATATATATATATATATATATATATATATATATATATTATTATTATATTCGCCCACCCTAATTAAATTCCAGCAGCCTTTTGTGGGAGAACTCATCTAGGGTTTCCGACTTCCCGAAGCGATTCCTGCCAACTTCGACGTGCTTTTCATGCGTAGTTTTTTTTTGGATTCATATCGAGGTAAGCTTTCTGATTATGTAATACATTTTCGTAGATATTATTCCTAAATTTCTAGAAAATTCGTAGAGTGTCGGTTGTCCGAAACTTGACACGTTTTGGTGTTTTCGAGATTTCGGGAGGACCGAAAATCAAAATCACGAACCGTTTAAAGTTTCGGAAAGCTAACACAGAGCTCTACGACATATATTTTTTCCAGAAATTAATTCGTTCATCTAGTATTTTATTTATTCTGTTGAACTCATAATTGATCGGTTGATCACCGTTTTGGTCACGATTAGCCACAACGACAATATCTTTTGACCAAAGTGTGATTTTGTGGCATGGTAGATTCCAGTGCACTCGTGGCGCTGAAATCTACCAAGATGCACTTTCAAAATCTAGAGTTCACAGTGTTTGACTAGATAGTCAACGGCACGTCTCGATTTGCGTGCCATGGTTTCCAAAATTGGGAAACACGACTTTTGATGGCCAAACTTGCATGTTTAGATTATATTCAGATTATTATTGGGTTAAATTAGGTTTTTAAGTGAATTATTCCAGAATTAATTATTATTAGATTAGTAACCCAACTATCCACTATTCCATGAATTTAGAACTAGAACATTAGAATTGATTTATAGTTTTCATGCACGGTTCATGGTGCGATATGTGTTATAGATTGACAGCTCCTAGATCGGCATCCCCTCATCCTCGACTTGTGACTATGATTTGTGCAAGAACCACAGGCAAGTATACCTTGTCGAACATATACAGTATTTATATTGTTTTCTTTCTATTGTACTTCTTTCATATGGTTACCTGTTTTCCATATTGTGATCGGTTTGTCATCGACTGTTTTACTTGTTTCTAGATTTACGTGCACGTATAGGATATTCGACATTGCTTGATTATTGGTCTTTTCGTATTACCTTGTCTCGTGATTGAGTTGTCAGTTTCTATATCTTGTTCTTGACTTGACCATTCTTAACTGGGAGTATCTTGCATTGTACTATAGTTGAGACATACTATAGATTGGAAGTATCTTACATTGTACTATGACCTATATCTGATTCTTTTATCATAATATTGCTTGATTGACCCGACTTGAGATATACTATAGATTGGAGTATCTTACATTGTACTACGACCTATAGTATATATTGATTGATTGATTGACTTGCGACACTATAAATTGGGAATATCTTGCATTGTACTACGATTTATAGGAGTCTACTTGATCTTGTATCCTTTAGGAGAGGAGCCGATACTAGAATTGGCTAATCTCGACTGAGAGTATTGTCACGCCCCAGAACCAGAATACTGGAGAGTGGGGGCATACATAGCCAGCTACGTATAATGAAATGGAATCCACCTCATTATACGGTCACGGCTGTCTAGATATATGATTAACTACAATCCATCAGTCTCCTATGGTCAATAACAAGCCTAAATGTCTCAATCTCAAGCAAGCAAGTAAAGTTACAAGATGTAAGATCACCAGATATACAATGGTAAGGCGTCCCAAACATTACATATTCAGCTGATCATGAAGCTAGTCGTTACCAAATGTGAGGACTAGCAAGAGTTCAGTAATACATGATCAATCCTAGGATCTGTCAATCATGTTACAGCCCGTAGGCGGACAGTAAATAAAGGTGCAATACGAGCTAACACGTGCTCGCCGGCTAAACGCCTCAAAAGAATAATTTTTACAATAAAGTGGGAGGACAAAAAGAAATCTACTCGTTGCCAGGGTTACGCCTGGTGGTCACCATCTGGCTGGAAGACAGGTGGATCCTCTGGTGCTGCTCCGATATCTGGCCACACAAAAACAGCTGGATCAGACCCCAGAAAGAGCAAGTGCCACAAAGGAGGCTTCACTTAGGAACTAAAACCAACATATCACATTAGAATATTAAAGGTAATAAATAAAGAACTGATAATAATAGAGATAACAACAGTAAACTGAGTACAAAGAAACCATTCAAGTAGCCAGGTCACAACCCTTAAACCAAATAAGGACCGGGGTTGCAACCCTTCACCTGAATAGAAACCCGTCTCAAATACTATTGGTACAGTGAAGACAATAAACGAAAAGAGGACACAGAAATGCTCCGGGAGCCAGTTACAACCCTTAAACCAAACAAGGACCGGGGTTGTAACCCTTCGCCTGAACAGAACTGGACCCCCGATCTTTATCGCTAAGGCCAGTATAAATAATCATGGTATTAAGGTAAGGTAAAACATGACGAACATGGCATGGGGTTGCAATAAGACAATAAATGAAGAGTGGACACAGGACTGCCCCGGGAGCCAGTTATAACCCTTAAACCAAACAAGGACCGGGGTTGTAACCCTTCGCCTGAACAGAACTGGAGCCCCGATCGTTATTGTTAAGGCAAGCATCAATAATCATGTCATGTCACAATCTTGCACAGGATCAGAATAAGACTAAGTTGGAATAAACTCCATCCAATCAATCATGGCCAACCAAGAGTACGGCTTGATACTTTTAACTAACTAGGATTATCACAGGCCTAGTTATTAGCAAGATGCAATGAGATTATCCCAACAGCCACAAGCCCTGCAGACCATCCGGTTATCCAGGTCGAATGTCCGTTTATGAAGAATGCAACACGTGATTGTGTGCTGGAAATGTGCCCGACTCGTTGGTAGGCTACAAGTCCACTTAATGCGCCGAGATAACGGGATTGTCTGTAGCTGGGAATCTCTTCATGTCTACTGAATTATTCTAGTTTATTAGCCTTAGTCAATTACTGTAGGTATCCCTGACCGTGGTACTCAGGGATCCCTATCCTAGACATGATGCAAGACAGTACTAGTTTATTTGTACAAACGCAATCGCCCACGGTGTCCAGATCATTCAATTCTGTCATGACATGCTAGCCGTCGCAACAGCATTCGAGATATATATCATGTCAAATTTACTGTCAAGGGTGCGCCACGATGGGCCACTATCATGTCATATCATTTGTCAAAAGTGCACCACAATTGGTCACTATTATGTCATGGAACATATTTAAAATTAACATTTAACCTGGTATAAGCGTATATGCAATAACTAAATATAAACAGGATGCAAGAGTTATGGAGGAATCATGCGGCTCAGGGGAGACGGGGCATAACTTCCACATACGAACTCAAAATGAGGTGCTCCAAAGATATTCGGAAAGGCAAGACAAAGATCTAAAACTTTCATGTTTTCAGTTTTTCGAAATTCTGGCTAGAAAATAGCTAAACTAGGCAAAAATAGTCATTCTGTGCACTTTTTATGCAAAAAATTCAATTCAGCGTAAAATACGCAAAAGGAGAGGGTTCCAACGTAAAATTTTACATTCTGGGTACCATCCAGCGTAAAATACGCAAATTTAGGGTTCCCTGCGTAAAATCTTACATTCTAGATGCTATCCAGCGTAAAATACGTAATTTCAGATTTTCCTGCGTAAAATCTTACATTCTGGATGCTATCCAGCGTAAAATACGCAATTTCAGGGTTCCCTGCGTAAAATCTTAAATTCTGGATGCTATCCAGCGTAAAATACACAATTTCAGGGTTCTCTGCGTAAAATTTCACTCAGCCGACATGAAACATTCAGAAAACTTATTTTGGCCATAAAAACTTTATTTTAACTCGAAATGAGGTGAATCAAAAACCAAATTCATACGAAATTTCGTGCTCTTGCTCATGGAACTATTAGTTTTCGAAAATAACAAGTTTTTAGAGCTCAAAACCAAGAAAAACTCCATGAACTCATGAAACCCCAAGTTACAACGTAGATCTAGAAGAATCTATCCATAAAAATTAAAAACTCAAAGTTCTAAAGAGGCTTATAATCATGTAAAGAAGAGAATGGAACAATAAAACTTGAGATCCATCGTGAAGTAAGTTGCACTTGTCTAGGGCTCTTGGGTGTAGGTGGAGATGAATGGTGAGGAAGAAGAAGAGTGAATGAGGAAAGAGAAAGAGTGTTGGGTTAATAAACGGGGATGGTGGTGGTAGGTAAGGGTTCTCCCTTTGGTTCATGATAAACCAATAAGCAACCCAAACAAGCCGAACCAAGCCAGGAGACATGCAATACGAGTCAGATACGTACACGTATCCCAAAATACGTAATACGAACCATGGTCATTACAACTCTACCCACCTTAAAAGAATTATGTTCTCAAAATTTAATCAAAAGGCTAGAGATGCAAGGACAAGCTATACTAATCACAGGCAAGCTATACTAGTCTAGCAATCAAGCAATTATTCATGCAAGTAAGGAATCGCGAAGGCATGCGGCATAAGAAGGATATTATACCTCACGAGTCAAACAGGTCGGAATATCGCGATCGGATATCATCCTCACGCTTCCACGTTGACTCACCCAAAGAGTGATGACCCCAAGCAACTCGGACTAACTTGATAGTCTTGTTCTTGAGTATCTTCTCTCTCCGGTCCAATATGGACACGGGCCTTTCCTCATACGAAAGGTTGGTACCAACAACCAATTCCGAATGATCCCGGATATGGCTCGGGTCCGAGATATACCGTCGTAGTTGGGATACATGGAATATGTCATGCACCTTACTCAGAGACGACGGAAGAGCGAGACGATAGGACACATCTCCTACTCGCTCCAGGATATCGAACGGCCCTATATACCTAGGACTAAGCTTTCTCCGTGCGCCGAAACGAATGACGCCACGGTTAGGCGAGATCCTAAGGAATACATGGTCGCCGACAGAAAATTCAAGGGGACGCCGATGAGAATCGGCCCAATGGCGCTAACGATCTTGTGCAACGCGAAGATGATCTCTGACTCTCTTGACCACCTCAACTGTCTGAGTGATCAACTCGGGACCAAGCATCTACCTTTTTCTAACATCGTCCCATGCTAGTGGGGATCTGCATTTCCTACCATACAGTGCCTCGAACGGTGCCATCTGGATGCTAGCTTGGAAATTGTTGTTGTACGAGAACTCCACCAGGTGCAAGTAATCTTCCTACGAACCGTCGAAGTCGAGCGTACAAGATCTCAACATATCCTTAAGAGTCTGGATAGTGCGTTCCGACTGACCATCTGTCTGCGGGTGATAAGCTGAGCTGAACTGGAGGTGAGTTTCCAAACTCTCTTGCAGACTACGCCAAAAGTGTGACGTAAATCTCGAATCTCTGTCCGAGGTGATACTGACCGACACTCTATAAAGTCTAACTATCTACCTGAGGTACATCTCTGCTAGCTGAGCCGTTGACTGACCAACTCTGAATGGGAGAAAGTGAGCCACCTTCGTGAGCCTGTCAACTATAACCCAAATAACATCTCTACTAGTCGGGGATCGAGGTAATCCAGTCACGAAATCTATGGTTATATGCTTCCACTTCTATTCTGGAATCGGCAAGGGCTGAAGAAGTCCAGCTGGCCTCTGATGTTCAGCCTTGACTTGTTGGCAAACCAAACACCGAGAGACAAACGGAGCTATCTCCCTCTTCATGCCATTCCACTAAAAGTGCTGACGGATATCTCGGTACATCTTTGTGCTACCGGAATGAGTCGAATACTGAGAACTGTGAGCTTCGGTCATGACTTCCTGTCTGATATCTCCATTGGGTACACAAAGATGCTTACCATGTCGAAGTGTACCATCTTCATGAATGCATAATTCTGGTCTTCGCCCTGCTACACATTTTGTCCTAAGCCGCTGAAGCTTAGAATCTGATGACTGAGCTATCTTGATTCTCTCAACTATACTGGACTGAACTTGCATGATGGCCATCAATGCCACACTAGTAGGAAGGACAACTTCTATATCCATCTTCTGAAGATCTGCTAACAATTCTGGTTGCGCTGTCAGAAAATAGACTCCGGCTCTCCTGTTCAATGCATCTACAACAACATTGGCTTTCCCTGGATGATACTGCAGGTTGACATCATAATCCACAAGCAGCTCTAGCCATCTTCTCTTATGCATGTTAAGATCCTTCTGAGTGAACACATACTTCAGGCTCTTATGGTCGGTTAAAATCTCTACCCTATCTCCATACAAGTAGTGTCTCCAAAGCTTGAGTGCAAATACTACTGCTGCCAGTTCCAAGTCGTGGGTCGGGTAATTCCTCTCATGATCACGAAGTTGTCATGACGCATAAGCTATTACCTTTCCATGCTACATCAAAACACATCCTAAACCTCTGTCTGAAGCATCACAGTACACTGAAAATCCTCCAGTCCCATTTGGAAGTGTGAGAATGGGTGCCGTCATCAAGCCTCGCTTTAACTTCTCAAAAGAATCATGACATTCCGCTGTCTAAGCAAACTGCACATCCTTGCGGGTTAACTGCGTTAGTGGTGCTGAAATCCGAGCAAAGTCCAGAACAAATCGCCGGTAGTAGCTGGCCAATCGAAGAAAACTGTGAACTTCTGCAACTGTGCTGGGCACTGGCCACATTTTGATAGCCACGATCTTATGGGGATCCACTTCTACTCCTCCTCTGGTGATGATATGACCCAAGTACGAAATGCGATCGAGCCAGAACTCGTATTTACTGAACTTGGCATACAACTGGTGCTCTCAGAGAATCTGGAGGACAACTCTGAGATACTGCTCATGCTCCGCTTCACTCTTGCTGTAGACCAGGATGTCGTCTATGAACACAATCACGAACTGATCCAAATAAGGCATGAAGATGCAATTCATGAGGTCCATGAATACAGTCGGCGCATTGGTTGCTCCAAATGGCATAACAAGGAACTCCCAATGCCCATATCTAGATCTGAATGCCGTCTTCGGGATGTCCTGCTCTCTGACTCTGATCTGGGGGTACCCTGACCGCAAATCTATCTTCGAGAATACTGCCGCTCCTCTGAGTTGAACTTGTAACACCTAGTTTCTGAAATGAGGGTATTTTTGAAATTTTGTATTTATAATCATTTTTATTGCTATTTAAATCATGATATGATTTTTGGTAATTTTTAAATCAATTTAAAACTGTTTTAAGTCATGGCTTGTGATTTTGATGCTTTGCTAGTGTAATCTAAGAGACTGCCTGACCTAGAGCCTGACCATGTCATTAGGATGATTTATTTTACTTTTGAGCATGAGGGTATTTTGTTCATTTGGCCTCTTTGAATTATTTTAGGATATATTGCATTGGTGATTGTTAATTTTAACTTTTTGCTAGCTGTGACTTAAGAGACTGTCCTAGACTTTGACCTTGACTTTGGTGACTTAGTTGACATGGCAAGGGACCCTAATCTAACTTAAGTTGGTCTTGGTTGACTTAAGTTGGCTATGTTTCATGGAGAGAGTAGGAGGATTTTTGCATTGGACCAAAGGCTAAGGACTTGAGCTAGTTAGCTAGTGCAACTAGGCCCATAGCCCATTAGACTAAACCCTAACCCTAATTTTCACTTTATGTCCAGCCACTAGGGCTCCCCCTTCCCTATAAATAGTCTCTTCCTTGTTCTTGCCTCTTTTATTATTTTTTTTCAAGCTTTGAAGAAAGAGGTAATAGCCATTCTATAACTTTTTCATTTCAACTCTTTTTTAACTCCAGTCTTTTGCATTAGGACCTAATTAGTGTTTATTTACTGTTGGTGGAGAGTAATCCCTGATTTTGAGCAATTTGGGGATCCGAGCTAGCAAGGAGGAACACTTCATTTTGGGGCTTTTTCTTGCTAATTGCACATATAGGTAAAATCTCATAAATTGCATTATTATTTTGATTTCTTTGCATTTTAGGCTAGGTCTAGGTGTCCCCTAGCTGTCCCTAGAATTTGGGTGAATTTTGTGTCCATTTCGTGTCCGTATCGGACACGTATCAATGTATATACTTAGGTGTTTGATGAAATGTCTCTTTGAACTTTTTGTTCTTGGTTTTCAAAACAAAATACATATTTGAAAAGCTTATTATGTGTAGTTTACTATGGTCTGTGACTGAGCACGAATTGGGTTGGTTTTCGTGTCCAAAATTGGACACGAACGCGTGCACGAGGCTCCGGTGTGCTGCCCTGCTGCTCGGGGTCGACACAGGACACGACATGGCCTCTCGTGACACAATTTTTGGTGGACACGAGGGGGCAACCTCTGTCACCACTCTTCCAAAATTTGAGATGATTTCGTGGAGTATTCTCGAAGTTATCGAGCTCACACGGGTTTTGTACACGCACGCACGCACGCAGGAAACCTCACTGATACGCGTCTCGTACGTGCGACACGTGTGTCGTGGACACGTTACAGACACATAAGTATGTCCCCCTATACTTGGCGAACACGTAGACACGAGCACGTGGCCAATGGCACCCTGTGTCGTGTCCACGAGGTCGAGTACTGCCTGTACGAGGCTGCTGATATCGTAATTTCTGATACCTTGGTTTTCTTCATTTTGGATACCTGTGTCCTGATTTTTGGACACGAGGGGACCCTTGGGAACTCGTGTAACTTGTTCAAGCCACTGTCCACCTGCCACCTTGTTTTCGAATTGGGTTTTGAATGGGATTGGGACCTGTCAACTGATGCACTGTGCACAGTTCTGAATTCTCATCTTGATTCCCATTTTTCTGATCTTTTAAAGTGTAATTTCACTGATTTCCTTGATGTTAATTATCATATAGATTCATATACATGTGTGATTAATTGCTACAATGTTGAAAGTTGGTCGATGTGGGTTTTTAGATTTCGAAATTGGGATTCCTATTATGTGATGACTGATACATGCCTGTTTTGAAAAACCTGAATTGAAATTCTAGTTTTCCTTTATAACTGAATATAACCTGAGTTTGAATGATTATTGGTTGGTGAATTGGTTTTGAACTAGTTAAGACTGTTCACAGGTCCTATATGTTCACACACATCACACCACTGCACTGAAAAACAAAACTGAGATTGGGTTGGATGCCTGAATTTGAATTTCGAGTAAACCTGAGAACAGTTTCATTTACCAATTACTATATACTGTTTTGAAAATCCTGAACCTTACACTCCCTCACTGTTAGCACTGTCACTTGACACCTATGCTTAGCAAATATTGCCACACATCACTGTTAGCCATGTGTAAACTGCCATCTAAGTTTCTACAAATCCTGAGAGCAACACCCATTGAACTGATAACTCCTAGGGCTCACTTGTAACGACCCGCTCCGCCCTAGCGGAACGTCGATTCAAACGGTAAGTACAACGACTCGAACGAGCCGTCGACCCGAAGAGTTGGCATCGAACTGATGAAGAATCGATGCAAGGCTTACATTGGCCCGTCAAGATGAATCCAGACTTAGACTTTCAAAGGCGCGCTCGGAGTATCGCTCGACCGATGCGAACATCGCTAAGGTGGGTGGCTCCGATGAACCCATTTTTGCTTAGCCTAGACACTTAACAATACGGACACTGTCACAAGAATCGCTAGGCGATAACACCGCGCATGTTAATAAATGACTCAACGCACCTAGCTAAGGGAATAATCCCATCTTGTATGCTTGTATAGAATATGGAAAAGAACTTGGAAAATGTGAACTCTCGCACCGCGCTCCACGCTCGTGCTAAGGCACAAGCTTACGTTTATGTTCCTTAAGCGGCCAATGTTAACAATGAAACAATGAATGGGTTACAACAATGAAACGGGAAGACTATCAATATAGTCGTTCCGAGTAGAGTATAGCAACATTGAAAGACTATGGGACCGATGGATTGCCAAGGCGACTCCCGCACGGGGAGTTGCATAATGAATAAATGAATGAAAATGTGAATGAATCAACGAACGAACGAACAAGTAAGAAGAAAAGAAAAGAAAAGAATGAAAGAAGAAAAGATAAGAAAGAAAATAATAGTTAGCGACAGGTATGACGGGCACGTAGCAACGGGGCTCGCTACCCGCGCTGCACGGACGCCAACCTGGTCGATAACGCATTAAGGCTAACGGTTAGCCACGACTCAGAGACAGCCGTTGAGTTAAAATGACAAATAAAATGAAATGGTCGTGGACACCTCTATCGTATACGGGGGAGAGGGGAAATAAGGGCATTTCCAGCGGCACGGTCAAAGGGCGGACGTGCCGGTCCGGACGGAAATCAAAATGGCTTATGTCCATGGACTGGGTAGGGGCTTGGCCACTCAGAAGACGTAAGGCCGGGTATTTCAAAAGACTATCAAGGTGTACCGGCCCCGCACGCTATGATAGGTGAGAAATTACCAAGGGAAAAAGAGTCCAAATTGGCTTGTGATGCCAGCGACCGATGCATATAGATTAGGTGGGCTTTGCTGGTGGCAATCTACGTGTAAGTCCTTGCATTAAAATCAAAGTAGTCTAAGTTAATCTGAACAAAGCACCTTCTGAATGAGGCTTGAATATAACACACAAAATGATCAAGAGTACGTCGAGCAAAACGAGTTAGAAAATATGCCTACGATATGCTAGAACCCGAGGCAAGAACACGCACTTAACATTGAAAGTGTATATGAATTGTTGACTAACTTGGTTTACTTTGGACAGGGAAGGCCGGACGGTAAGTATGGGTAAGTCGTGCATTCATTTCCATGCACACACTTGAATATGGCAACACGAGATAGGCTGTGAAATATGCCATGAAACTGATCCTAAGGCAAGATTAGAAAGACAATGAATGATAGAGATGCACATAAGTAAATAGAACGTGTTTGGTAATGATAGCATTATGGGCGAGCTAGCCTCCCCACCAGTGCATAACAATGTAGTGATAACCCCACAGTCTGCATGCAGGATGTAGGAGACGTCGGCGGGTGCGGAGCTTCCATCGAACGTGCTAAGGTGCGGAGCTATCTCTGGAGCCTTGGAGCGTTGCAAGGAGCTGAAGCACCCTATACAGGACATAATGTATCGGAACATCGCCATGAATCAATCCATCTTGTAAGCCACTTGGCACGCCTTTTATGTTTCAGAGAGAGAGATATAGCTTGAGCGATTTGTAATATCGGCCTAGCGCCGCTTGTAAACTTCTTGAAAATCAATAAAGAATTCAAATTCGTTTCAACTTGTGTTCATTTACTTTCCGCTGCAAATGGGGACACTCTGTGCGACTTTGTGGCCTACCTTAAATCGGCCGTTTCTGGACTTAGCCTTGCACGGGCGCAACCTAGGCCCGTGCTGCATCACGCCTTAGCGAGGACGATCACTCCTACAGGAGCGGGGCGTGACAGATTGGTATCAGAGCACGGCTTCACGTCCTTGGACTTTATTTTGATTCTCTCAGTTTTGAAAGCTCGTTGAAACAAAAGAAGTGTACGCTCTCTTTCGTTGTGCCTTGGGATGTTCCATACAATAAGTCTAATATTTTCAAAAGCTCGTACAAGTACTCGGTTGAACGGGATCGATAGGCGAAGGCCTTTGTGCCGAACCACGACGTACTTGAGTTGGATGGAACCGATGCTAAGAGTTAGCAAACACAAGGCGTGCTTGAATAACCTTACGCTGACAATAACGAACGAGTACGCGAGACTGAAGTATAGTTCGAACGGGATGGTTATGCACGCAGTCTTTTGGCTAAGTTGTGCCAAGTATCGCGCACCTAGACCTTATGGTGCAAACGAGTTGCGAGCGAGATTGACAATCGCTCGGACGAGAATAAGGAAGACTTAGAATGTATGTTGATAGAGACGCTACTTGACCGGCGCTAAAGCGAACATGGGAAAATGGTTCTTAGATTTTGAAGAATGAAAAAACGCACAATTGGACATGTCGATCGGGAGTCGAATAACCTTTCGAGGATTTGTAGAATGACATGATTCCGAGTGGTGTATGTGATAGCTTCGAAGAAGAAAAAGAGCGATGTGTCAATGACTAGTCGAATGGCTCGAACCCTGAGTGGTGTATGGACGTTATAGAAATTGTTCGAGCGAGACTAAAGGATTATGAAATACAACGAGTACGTCGGCGAGGCGATGCGATCGTGCAAAGTCTTAGAATGTGTCACGCTTAGTTGGTCGTGACTTCGAATGTCCCGAACGAGATATCGTTCGGACAACTTGTCAATGGGCAACGCGAGTTAGAAAATGGTTCGGAACGATGAATGAAAATGAATGGTCTTGATCGAGGAAACTTAGAGGATCGCGCGTACGATTTCGGATTGATTCAAATGAATTGTGACTTGAGTTTGAACAACGATATTGAAACTAGCTTGAGGAATAGCAATCGAACTTGATCGTGAATTGAATCGAATGGGAAATATAGTATATCCAGTTCGGACAATAGCATCAGTCGTACGAGTCGAAATTGGTTGCAAAGGAAGATCGTCAGGTTACGCATATCGTCGATGGTATTGAGGCGTATCAAAGATCGATATGCGATAACTCGGGGGTACTCTGACTCGACGAATAACGATCGTGCAAATGTTATTATTCTGACGGATGCTATACTCGGAATATTAAAACGTGTCGAGGAAAATATAGACGTGGCTCGAGGATTTTCTAGTTGAACGAAATGATGAATGGACTATCTATCTTGGCTTGGATAGAAAATAAAATATTGGATTTGCTTCGACGGTAACCCCAATGTCGACATTCTTATCTTATGCGAGTGCAACTCCAGCCTCGCACATGCGTCGCGCCGATTAGGGCGATCACTCCGCGTGAGCGCTGGTATGGTGATTCATACAGCGGGGGCGATTGAACTAGCATGGCGTAGCAATTTGTGTGCTTCGACTTGTGGTTTGACGCGAAGGTGGACTCGAAAAGACGATCGAATTTGAGGATTGCGTAGGTCCAATCTGCGTATCGAAAATTGGTTAGTCTAAAACTCAAACAAGAGTTACGCCCCGATGAGAACGATTATTCCGCGGGAGCGTTGCATGGTGATTCATGAACCACCGTGGATAATCGGACTCACGTGAGATTGGGGCGCAACGTATTGTCAAAAGCTATACGACCTCGTGATCGAATACATGAATTGGTTAGAATTGGTGAATTGAATGGACTCGAATACGCGCAACTAATGCATTGATGCGAATAGGTGATCGTGCTCGATGTTTAGAAATCTGAGTGATGCGAGCTTGGGTAGAAAACCCCATACTACCGACTTTGGTTCGACACTAGGATTTGGGGTCTGTATTGGCATTATTGTTGGGGAACTATGATTCCAATCCTGATATTGACTTAGCCTTGAGAAATGGCCTAGCGGTTAGGCGAGACGCACCTGTTTCAAGTGTTAGCAATCAAAAGATTGATCTTGAGGATTGGCATGGATGGATAGCGTGAATCACGAATATAGGAAACCCTGCTCACGAGACTCGGCTGACATGCATATATTTCAGGGACGCCTGAGTATGTGCACGATACAACTCGAGTGAGAATGACGAATTCTCTATCATGCGGCTTGGCTGAATACATGTATTCTGGGGACGCCTGGAATGCGTGCACGATCTAGCCAAGTGATACGTTGAGTACAAACGTGACTTGAGGAATGGATGAGTGTCGAGAACTTGAAATCGTGTTAAAAGAAAGGAATGATACTAGTACGAGCGTGGCTCGGAATCAAGAAACGTGTAGGCAGAGTGTGCGTGAACGACGACGGGATTAGCCCTAAACAAGTGAATGGTATGGAATCGATATCGTGAAAGTAAAAGTTGGTATAACGAATTAAAACATTGATAAGAAGATATGCTCGACGATAGTGCAATACTTAGTCTTGAATTGGACGAAAATTACTTAGACTTGGTCGACCCCGCTAAGAAGAAATTATACTGATTTCGTGGACAAGAACGCTTGAGAAGCGAATCGGGTCATCTCGATGACCGAGATAAACGAAAGTAAGTTTGCCTCAGCCCACGACCCGCGCATTTGACGAATTACAACGTGCCTCGTATGACCATTTCAGTTCCATGACGCGAAGAAATAGCAACCAAGTCGAAGAAACACGGCAATTGAATAAGTACCATCAACTCTAAAATGAATGAAAAGTTATTCAATAAAATCGATCAAGCGTATGCGACACGGAACTTGGAAAGGTATCGAGTATAGTTTGATGCCATCGAACGATAGAGCCATTCGATAGACTTGTCTAAGAAACACGATGACACGATTTAAGGAATGGTAGGATGACCTGCACTCAGAAAGTCTCGAGGACGAGACTTATTTTGAGTGGTGTATTATGTAACGACCCGCTCCGCCCTAGCGGAACGCCGATTCAAACGGTAAGTGCAACGACTCGAACGAGCCGTCGACCCGGAGAGTTGGCATCGAACTGATAAAGAATCGATGCAAGGCTTACATTGGCCCGTCAAGATGAATCCAGACTTAGACTTTCAAAGGCGCGCTCGGAGTATCGCTCGGCCGATGCGAACATCGCTAAGGTGGGTGGCTCCGATGAACCCGTCTTTGCTTAGCCTAGACACTTAACAATACGGATACTGTCACGAGAATCGCTAGGCGATAATATCGCGCATATTAATAAATGACTCAACGCACCTAGCTAAGGGAATAATCCCATCTTGCATGCTTGTATAGAATATAGAAAAGAACTTGGAAAATGTGAACTCTCGCACCGCGCTCCACGCTCGTGCTAAGGCACAAGCTTACGTTTATGTTCCTTAAGCGGCCAACAATGAAACAATGAATGGGTTACAACAATAAAACGGGAAGACTATCAATATAGTCGTTTCGAGTAGAGTATAGCAACATTGAAAGACTATAGGACCGATGGGTCGCCAAGGCGACTCCCGTACGGGGAGTTGCATAATGAATGAATGAATGAATGAAAATATGAATGAATCAACGAATGAACGAACAAGTAAGAAGAAAAGAAAAGAAAAGAATGAATAAAGAAAAGATAAGAAAGAAAAGAATAGTTAGCGACAGGTATGACGGGCACGTGGCAACGGGGTTCGATACCCGCGCTGCACGGACGCCAACCTGGTCGATAACGCATTAAGGCTAAGGGTTAGCCACGGCTCAGAGACAGACGTTGAGTTAAAATGACAAATAAAACGAAATGGTCGTGGACACCTCCATCGTATACGGGGGAGAGGGGAAATAAGGGCATTTCCAGCGGCATGGTCAAAGGGGGGACGTGTCGGTCCGGACGGAAATCAAAATAGCTTATGTCCATGGACTGGGTGGGGGCTTGGCCACTCAGAAGACGTAAGGCTGGGTATTTCAAAAGACTATCAAGGTGTACCGGCCCCGTACGCTATGATAGGTGAAAAATTACCAAGGAGAAAAGAGTCCAAATTGGCTTATGATGCCAGCGACCGATGCATATAGATTAGGTGGGCTTTGCTGGTGGAAATCTACGTACAAGTCCTTGCATTAAAATCAAAGTAGTCTAAGTTAATCTGAACAAAGCACCTTCTGAATGAGGCTTGAATATAACACACAAAATGATCAAGAGTACGTCGAGCAAAACGAGTTAGAAAACGTGCCTACGACATGCTAGAACCCGAGGCAAGAATACGCACTTAACATTGAAAGTGTATATGAATTGTTGACTAACTTGGTTTACTTTGGACAGGGAAGGTCGGACGGTAAGTATGGGTAAGTCGTGCATTCATTTCCATGCACACACTTGAATATGGCAACACGAGATAGGCTATAAAATATGCCATGAAACTGATCCTAAGGCAAGATTAGAAAGACAATGAATGATAGAGATGCACATAAGTAAATAGAACGTGTTTGGTAATGATAGCATTATGGGCGAGCTAGCCTCCCCACCAGTGCATAACAATGTACTGATAACCCCACAGTCTACATGCAGAATGCAGGAGACGCCAGCGGGTGCGGAGCTTCCATCGAACGTGCTAAGGTGCGGAGCTATCTCTGGAGCCTTGGAGCGTTGCAAGAAGCTGAAGCACCCTATACAGGACATAATGTATCGGAACATCGCCATGAATCAATCCATCTTGTAAGCCACTTGGTACGCCTTTTATGTTTCAGTGAGAGAGAGCTTGAGCGATTTGTAATATCGGCCTAGCGCCGCTTGTAAACTTCTTGAAAATCAATAAAGAATTCGAATTCGCTTTAACTTGTGTTCATTTACTTTCTGCTGCAAATGGGGACACTCTGTGCCACTCTATGGCCTAGCTCAAATCGGCCGTTTCTGGACTTAGCCTTGTACGGGCGCAACCTAGGCCCGTACGGCATCACACCTTAGCGAGGACGATCGCTCCTTCGGGAGCGGGGCGTGACATCACTGAATTGAGTTGACACATTTACTTGGTTCTAATTTCTGAAAAAAACTAAAACCTGAGATGCACATTGCTGCCATGTCCTTGTTGGTTCAGATTACATATATGTGTTTGTACTTCAATGCCAAAATTGGATACACCTCCAATTCATTCAATTTACTTGTACTGCACACATCACTCATTCATTTCTGAGATTTGCATGACACATTCCATTTCACTACACTTAACATATGTTATCTGCAATACTTTCCCCACTGCCCCATAAAAGCTCTGCATAGTAGACAAATTTGTCCTACTCCCTTGTATTCCTCAGTCCGCACACACAAAATTAGATAACAGCCCTATATTGCAATCACTCACTTCACACACATGCCTAACACTCAAACCTGTTATTGACACCCATTGCCCTGAAATTTCCTAAGTTGCACTGCCATTTTCTGAGAACCATTGGACTGATACTTCACTAAACAGAGAATTCAAGTGAACTTGTTAAACATGAGTTGCAATGATATATATATATATATATATATATATATATATATATATATATATATATATAGGTAATATGTTGTATCATGAAGGGACTTGTGAACTGATCTTGTGTATATGCAAGAATGTATGCAAGTACCTAAGTATATACCTATGTATGAATGTATGTAAATATGCATGTATATATGTAAATATGTATGTATGCCTCTATGAATGAATACATGAATGATATATAAAGTATACACATATGCACCATATAATGTAATAAACATGATATGTATGAATGCAATATGCAATGAAAATAAAAGTGTGCATGATAGGTAAGTAGGTAATACAAGGTAAGGTAACCCATGTATGAATGCATGAGTGTAGGATTATGGTTTTGTTGAAACCTGAGATGTATGCAGGAATGTATCAATACAATGTAATACATGAATGCATGAATATGTGATGTAGGTTGCATTCATGTTTATGCATATATTGTAATAAATATATGCATATAGGCAATGTAATGCATGAAACATGAGTATAATGTGTGCATGAATCAAATGTGTATATAGTGATACATGTATGTATAAATACATGTATGTAACTTAGCCTATGTGTATGTGCATATATGTATATATGGGGTATATGCATATATATTAATGTGTATTGCCCTGTGACCTTGTGATTGTGCTTAGATACTGGTCTAGACTTGGTTAGGCCTATTGAGACTTAGTTGACTAAGATTGACCATGTTGACTTGGATTGACCCAGAGTTGACCAAGTTTGACTTGGACCTAGTTTGACCTAGACAGTTGACCAGGGTTGACTTAGAGTTGACTTTGACCTAGTTTGACCTAGAAATCATGTAGTTTGCATTGTAGCTTTCAATTCTCTTGTATTTTACATATCATGACCCATATTGCTCTGTTTAGGACACTGTGACTCGGGTGCGGACATCTGATATTTTACTACTCTTTTCAGAGTAGCAGGCGAGTACATTCTCTGATAGTTCTCTCATTTATTTGTCAATTACTGTACTTCAGTTCTAGTTAGCTGTATGTGATTCTCTATTACAAACACGTATTGATATTACTGAATCCATGTATACGACACACATACTTACTCGTCTTGCCTCTATTATTCGAATCACCATACGAATCACTACTCGAACCACCTATTCGTATCTTTATGTGCTGGTTGGACTTGTATTCGTCTTATGTGTTGGATTATGGATTCATTGTATTAGACTGGGAGAGGAAATACTGATTAGACATGTAGACATATCCCCCTATTCGAATCACCCCTCTGTGAATGATATTCGAATGATAGCCATCCCTCACCTGATCAGTGTGTGGTGTGCCGTATTACCTACAGCTGTTTACATGTCGAACTCGGTATTTTAAAACACACTTGGAGAATTTATTCAAATTATTGTTAGATCATCATATGAATCACCTTATTCGTATCACCTTATTTGAATCACCTTATTAGAACAATGATTAGAATCACATTCGACTCTTCTTGTATTAGACTCATATTGGGATTACACTCGACTTATATTGTACCGTCTGGACTCATCATGTTACTCTAGTTCAGCTAGATTTTATTTTACAGTCTTTATTGCCATGATTCTTCTCTTGTTTAGTTACTTACTTTCCTTGTACTTTATCTGTCTCTCTATACCATTACCTAAATATAAACTGCCATGTTCATCAATACAACTGTCTATAACTGCTTTATAGTTCTCTGTCATTTACTTGGGTTTTCTAGATGAGATTATGCTCGTTCCTGTCCTGACTAGACCTGTTAAAATTTTACAGATGATTGTCCTGAGGATACTTGCCCTACTCATTATGGACCTGACGAGGGATAGCTACCTTTGATCCCGACACTCAGGAGTGATCAGGAGACTAGCTAGTAGACTGGTTTAGTTTTCATATTTTAGAACTTAAATTGTAATAACTTGAGATACGAGTTTGTATTTAAGTTTGTTTGAGATATTATTATATAGTAGTTTATAATTGTTGTTGTTTAGTCTTTAGTTATAAACTTTTGTGTTATCTTATCGTGCTTAGACTGTGATTGAGATTTTATTATATCTATACTTGTCCTCCGTTCGGAGTTGAGATTTGACAAGTACATTATATAATTGCGTGAGTTGTTGATTAGATAGTAACCTAGGACAGCGTTCTACCGCCGACACTGTGGCGTAGGATGGGCGCTGTTACGTACTCGTACCCTCACAGTGGGTGCGGGTCGTGACACATTTTTAGTGGTGGCCCATGCAGGTCGAGAGTCGTATTGGTACGATGTCGTGGTAGTACAACGATTAGTTGTACTGCTGCATGCCTGCGATAGGAACTCAGGAATAGGCTTTAGTTGAGAGTGTACTCAATCACAGTTAGGACTACTTGAGAAGATTCCTGGGATGACCCTTGAGAATCTTATTATAAACTATCTTGAAATACGATTCTGACAGTATCTTTCTATCTTCCCTGATTCATCGTTGAATTTGATTCTTGGTATTCATTATTGACTTGATTTTCTACCAAGATAGCATTATGGGCTAGGTTGCCTTAGTCATGGAATCTAGAGTCTTCTACAGCCATATCAGCTGGTTGGGCGATGAGATAGAGTCTGATTTTGGATGTATTTCTCGGGTATGGGAATTTAAAGTTTTTGCAGCCAAGCTAGCGGCAATACAAAAATTTTAAATACCACGATTCTAGATGTATGTACATTAGTTGTGGACTCAATGGATTATCGTAGCCATACTTACTGGTGTGACGAGGATTCTCGTAACATGGTTCTGGATAGACGGGTATGATTATCAGGTTGCAGAATAGATACCATATAGATGGTGCCCTAGTATAATTGAGTGGAATATCAATGTGGATGTTACTTGAGTATCATGGATTAGATAGAGGGAGATAGGCCACCTGTAGCGCAGCACCGTGCCCCGTACCATCAGAAGGATACACCCCAGAGGGGCAGGGCTTTTTGTGCTGACAGTCGAGTAGACCGACGCTACGGGTGACGGGTTAGCTGGTCTATCTTCCTGTTCTTCCTTCCATCTTGTTGTGTGATTCTATTAGTACCTGCCAGGATGTTTTGTGCTGTGATAGATAGTATAGTAACCCTGATCAAGACCATGATATCACGACCAGTAGGATTGTGTAGCATGTTATATGTCGACCTTGATTTGATTGGGGGTTTAACCTAGTAGGGGGTACGCTCATCTTAATTTCGAGGACAAATTTTTTAAGGAGGGTAGACTTGTAATACCCAGTTTCTAAAATGAGGGTATTTTTGAAATTTTGCATTTATAATCATTTTTATTGCTATTTAAATCATGATATAATTTTTGGTAATTTTTAAATCAATTTAAAACTGTTTTAAGTCATGGCTTGTGATTTTGATGCTTTGCTAGTGTAACCTGAGAGACTGCCTGACCTAGAGCCTGACCATGTCATTAGGATGATTTATTTTACTTTTGAGCATGAGGGTATTTTGTTCATTTGGCCTCTTTGAATTATTTTAGGATATATTGCATTGGTGATTGTTAATTTTGACTTTTTGCTAGCTGTGACTTAAGAGACTGTCCTAGACTTTGACCTTGACTTTGGTGACTTAGTTGACATGGCAAGGGACCCTAATCTAACTTAAGTTGGTCTTGGTTGACTTAAGTTGGCTATGTTTCAGGGAGAGAGTAGGAGGATTTTTGCATTGGACCAAAGGCTAAGGACTTGAGCTAGTTAGCTAGTGCAACTAGGCCCATAGCCCATTAGACTAAACCCTAACCCTAATTTTCACTTTATGTCCAGCCACTAGGGCTCCCCCTTCCCTATAAATAGTTTTTTCCTTGTTCTTGCCTCTTTTATTATTTTTTTTTAAGCTTTGAAGAAAAAGGTAAGAGCCATTCCATAACTTTTTCATTTCAACTCCTTTTTAACTCTAGTCTTTTGCATTAGGACCTAATTAGTGTTTATTTACTGTTGGTGGAGAGTAATCCCTGATTTTGAGCAATTTGGGGATCCGAGCTAGCAAGGAGGAATACTTCATTTTGGGGCTTTTTCTTGCTAATTGCACCTATAGGTAAAATCCTATAAATTGCATTATTATTTTGATTTCTTTGCATTTTAGGCTAGGTCTTGGTGTCCCCTAGCTGCCCTTAGAATTTGGGTAAATTTTGTGTCCATTTCGTGTCCGTATCGGACACGTATCAATGTATATACTTAGGTGTTTGATGAAATGTCTCTTTGAACTTTTTGTTCTTGGTTTTCAAAACAAATTACATATTTGGAAAGCTTATTATTTGTAGTTTACTATGGTCTGTGACTGAGCACAAATTGGGTTGGTTTTCGTGTCCAAAATTGGACACGAACGCGTACACGAGGCCCCGGTGCGCTGCCCTGCTGCTCGGGGTCGACGCAGGACACAACACGGCCTCTCGTGACACAATTTTTGGTGGACACGAGGGGGCAACCTCTGTCACCACTCTCCCAAAATTTGAGATGATTTCGTGGAGTATTCTCGAAGTTATCGAGCTCACACGGGTTTTGTACACGCACGCACGCACGCAGGAAACCTCACTGATACGCGTCTCGTACGCGTGACACGTGTGTCGTGGACACGTTGCAGACACATGAGCATGTCCCCCTATACTTGGCGAACACATGGACACGAGCACGTGGCCAATGGCACCCTGTGTCGTGTCCACGAGGTCGAGTACTGCCTGCACGAGGCTGCTGATATCGTAATTTTTGATACCTTGGTTTTCTTCATTTTGGACACCTGTGTCCTGATTTTTGGACACGAGGGGACCCTTGGGAACTCGTGTAACTTGTTCAAGCCACTGTCCACCTGCCACCTTGTTTTCGAATTGGGTTTCGAATAGGATTGGGACCTGTCAACTGATGCACTGTGCACAGTTCTGAATTCTCATATTGATTCCCATTTTTCTGATCTTTAAAAGTGTAATTTCACTGATTTCCTTGATGTTAATTATTATGTAGATTCATATACATGTGTGATTGATTGCTACAATGTTGAATGTTGGTCGATGTGGGTTTTTAGATTTCGAAATTAGGATTCCTATTATGTGATGACTGATACATGCCTGTTTTAAAAAACCTGAATTAAAATTCCAGTTTTCCCTTATAACTGAATATAACCTGAGTTTGAATGATTATTGGTTGGTGAATTGGTTTTGAACTAGTTAAGAATGTTCACAGGTCCTATATGTTCACACACATCACACCACTGTACTGAAAAACAAAACTGAGATTGGGTTGGATGCCTGAGTTTGAATTTCGAGTAAACCTGAGAACAGTTTCATTTACCAATTGCTATACACTGTTTTAAAAATCCTGAACCTAACACTCCCTCACTGTTAGCACTGTCACTTGACACCTATGCTTAGCAAACATTGCCACACATCACTGTTAGCCATGTGTAAACTGCCATCTAAGTTTCTGCAAATCCTGAGAGCAACACCCATTGAACTGATAACTCCTAGGGCTCACTGAATTGAGTTGACACATTTACTTGGTTCTAATTTATGGAAAAAACTAAAACCTGAGATGCACATTGCTGCCCCGTCCTTGTTGGTTCAGATTACATATATGTGTTTGCACTTCAATGCCAAAATTGGATACACCTCCAATTCATTCAATTCACTTCTACAGCACACATCACTCATTCATTTCTGAGATTTGCATGACACATTCCATTTCACTACACTTAACATATGTTATCTGCAATACTTTCCCCACTGCCCCATAAAAGCTCTGCATAGTAGACAAATCTGTCCTACTCCCTTGTATTCCTCAGTCCACACACACAAAATCAGAGAACAGCCCTACATTGCAATCACTCACTTCACACACATGCCTAACACTCAAACCTGTTATTGACACCCATTGCCCTGAAATTTCCTAAGTTGCACTGCCATTTTCTGAGAACCATTGGACTGATACTTCACTAAACTGAGAATTCAATTGAACTTGTTAAACATTAGTTGCAATGATATATATATATATATATATATATATATATATATATATATATATATATATATATATATATATATATATATGTTGTATCATGAAAGGACTTGTGAACTGATCTTGTGTATATGCAAGAATGTATGCAAATACCTAAGTATATACCTATGTATGAATGTATGTAAATATGCATGTATATATGTAAATATGTATGTATGCCTCTATGAATGAATGCATGAATGATATATAAAGTATACACATATGCACCATGTAATGTAATAAATATGATATGTATGAATGCAATATCCAATGTAAATAAAAGTGTGCATGATAGGTAAGTAGGTAATGCAAGGTAAGGTAACCCATGTACGAATGCATGAGTGTCGGATTATGGTTTTGTTGAAACCTGAGATGTATGCAGGAATGTATCAATACAATGTAATACATGAATGCATGAGATGTGATGTAGGTTGCATTCATGTTTATGCATATATTGTAATAAATATATGCATATAGGCAATATAATGCATGAAACATGAGTATAATGTGTGCATGAATCAAATGTGTATATAGTGATACATGTATGTATAAATACATGTATGTAACTTAGCCTATGTGTATGTGCATATATATATATATATATATATATATATATATATATATATATATATATATATATATATATATATATATATATGGGGTATATGCATATATATTAATGTGTGTTGCCCTGTGACCTTGTGATTGTGCTTGGATACTGGTCTAGACTTGGTTAGGCCTATTGAGACTTAGTTGACTAAGATTGACCATGTTGACTTGGATTGACCCAGAGTTGACCAAGTTTGACTTGGACCTAGTTTGACCTAGACAGTTGACCAGGGTTGACTTAGAGTTGTCTTTGACCTAGTTTGACCTAGAAATCATGTAGTTTGCATTGTAGCTTTCAATTCTCTTGTATTTTACATATCATGACCCATATCGCTCTGTTTAGGACACTGTGACTCGTGTGCTGACATCTGATATTTTATTACTCTTTTCAGAGTAGCAGGCGAGTACATTCTCTGATAGTTCTCTCATTTATTTGTCAATTACTGTACTTTAGTTCTAGTTAGCTGTATGTGATTCTCTGTTACAAACACGTATTGTTATTACTGAATCTATGTATACGACACACATACTTACTCGTCTTGCCTCTATTATTCGAATCACCATACGAATCACAACTCGAACCACCTATTCGTATCTTCATGTGCTGGTTGGACTTGTATTCGTCTTATGTGTTGGATTATGGATTCATTGTATTAGACTGGGCGGGGAAATACTGATTAGACATGTAGACATATCCCCCTATTCGAATCACTCCTCTGTGAATGATATTCGAACGATAGCCATCCCTCACCTAATCAGTGTGTGGTGTGCCGTATTACCTACAGCCGCTTACATGTCGAACTTGATATTTTAAAACACACTTGGAAAATTTATTCGAATCATTGTTAGATCATCATATGAATCACCTTATTCGTATCACCTTATTCGAATCACCTTATTAGAACAATGATTAGAATCACATTCGACTCTTCTTGTATTAGACTCACATTGGGATTACACTCGACTTATATTGTACCGTCTGGACTCATCATGTTACTCTAGTTCAGCTAAATTTTATTTTACAGTCTTTATTGCCATGATTCTTCTCTTGTTTAGTTACTTACTTTCCTTGTACTTTATCTGTCTTTCTATACCATTACCTGAATATAAACTGCCATGTTCATCAATACAACTGTCTATAACTGCTTTATAGTTCTCTGTCATTTACTTGGGTTTTCTAGATGAGATTATGCTCGTTCCTGTCCTGACTGGACCTGTTGAAATTTTACAGATGATTGCCCTGAGGATACTTGCCCTACTCATTATGGACCTGACGAGGGATAGCTACCTTTGATCCGACACTCAAGAGTGATCGGGAGACTAGCTAGTAGACTGGTTTAGTTTTCATGTTTTAGAACTTGAATTGTAATAACTTGAGATACGAGTTTGTATTTGAGTTTGTTTGAGATATTATTATTTAGTAGTTTATAATTGTTGTTGTTTAGTCTTTAGTTATAAACTTCTGTGTTATCTTATCGTGCTTAGACTGTGATTGAGATTTCATTATATCTATACTTGTCCTCCGTTCGGAGTTAAGATTTGACAAGTACATTATATAATTGCGTGAGTTGTTGATTAGATAGTAACCTAGGACAGCGTTCTACCGCCGACACTGCGGCGTAGGCTGGGCGCTGTTATGTACTCGTACCCTCACAGTGGGTGCGGGTCGTGACAGATCAAACAAGTCATCTATCCTTGGGAGAGGATATCTGTTCTTGATTGTCACTGAGTTCAAGGTACGATAGTCAACACATAATCTGGACGTACCATCCTTCTTTTTCACAAGAAGCATCGGGGCTCCCCAAGACGATCCACTAGCACGAATGAATCCCTTGGCCTTGAGTTCTTCAATCATTTTGTATAATATCTCCAATTCTGACGGCGCCATCCTGTAGACTCTCTCTGACACAGGTACGGTCCCGGGGATCAAGTCTATGGTGAACTAGATCTCTCGTTCTGGCGACATTCCTGGAAGCTCTTCTGGGAAAACATCTGGAAACTCCTCGACGATCTGGGGTAACTGCACTGCTGCTACTGCCATCCGCAATATGGGAGGAGAAGGTTCAACTTCGCCTCGGGAAAAGAAAAACTCTGGCTTGCCTGGTATGCTAAAAACAACCCTGCAAATATGGCAATCTATCCTGGCATACTGGTCCCTCAACCAATCCATCCCTAAGACCACATCATAATCGGCCATCGAAAATTCTATCAACCTAGCGGGAAACTCTCTACCGCTAACTACGACCCGACACGAGGAAAATACTCTATCTACTCCCACAAGACCGTTACCGTTAAGTATATTGAGCCTTACTGATAATGACTCGGGCTTCAGTCCTATCCGTGTCGCGAATCGTGCAGACATAAATGAATACGAGGCCCCAGAATCAAATAATACTGAAGCTGGAAAGGTGTTGACGAGAATAGTACCTGCCACTACCTCACCGGGTGCTATTCCTTCCTCTTCCATGGTTAAGGCCAGCACTTGACCATGCCCTCTGGGTGGGGGTCCCCTCTGCTGAAAATTTCTCTGCCTGCTCTGGATCAGGGCTTGGGCTTGGGCATACTGTTGCGGTCTCTGCTGCTGGAATGCCTGTGCCTGTGTCGGCAATAGCCTCGGGAACGGGTACTGCAGCTGCTGCTGCTGTTGGACAGGTGCTGGTCATCTAACTGAAGGACTAGAGAAGGCCGATGAACTCCCCCTGTTCGGGCAGTTCCCAACCCTGTGGTCCGGGGCACCACAAACCAAGCACAAACCCTGTGCTCTGAGACACTCTGATACCACATACCGTGGCTTCCCGCAGTGTGAACATCCCACTGCGGAAGACTGCTTCTGCTTCTGCTGCTGAGGGTGCGTCGGGGTGGAATGCTGAACCGACGTCACTGAGGCCAGAGTTTGCAGGTTCGAGACCTGCATGGGCCACCACTTAAACCATGTCACGCCCCAGAACCAGAATACTGGAGAGCGGGGGCATACATAGCCAGCTACGTATAATGAAATGGAATCCACCTCACTATACGGTCACGGCTGTCTAGATATATGAGGGTTTAACTACAATCCATCAGTCTCCTATGGTTAATAATAAGCCTAAATGTCTCAATCTCAAGCAAGCAAGTAAAGTTACAAGATGTAAGATCACCAGATATACAATGGTAAGGCGTCCCAAACATTACACATTCAGCTGATCATGAAGCTAGTCGTTACAAAATATGAGGACTAGCAAGAGTTCAGTAATACATGATCAACCCTAGGATCTATCAATCACGTTACAGCCCGTAGGCGGACAGTAAATAAAGGTACAATACGAGCTAACATGTGTTCGCCGGCTAAACGCCTCAAAAGAATAATTTTTACAATAAAGTGGGAGGACAAAAAGAAACCTACTCGTTGCCAGGGTTACGCCTGGTGATCACCATCTGGCTGGAAGACAGGTGGATCCTCTGGTGCTGCTCCGATATCTAGCCACACAAAACCAGCTGGGTCAGACCCCAGAAAGAGCAAGTGCCACAAAGGAGGCTTCACTTAGGAACTAAAACCAACATATCACAATAGAATATTAAAGGTAATAAATAAAGAACTGATAATAATAGAGATAACAACAATAAACTGAGTACGAGGAAACCATTCAAGTAGCCAGGTCACAACCCTTAAACCAAACAAGGATCGGGGTTGCAGCCCTTCACCTGAATAGAAATCCGTCTCAAATACTATTGGTACAGTGAAGACAATAAACGAAAAGAGGATACAGAACTGCTCCGGGAGCCCGGTTACAACCCTTAAATCAAACAAGGACCGAAGTTGTAACCCTTCGTCTGAACAGAACTGGACCCCCGATCTTTATCGCTAAGGCCAGTATAAATAATCATAGTATTAAGGTAAGGTAAAACATGACGAACATGGCATAAGGTTGCAATAAGACAGTAAACGAAGAGAGGACACAGGACTGCTCCGGGAGCCAGGTTACAACCCTTAAACCAAATAAGGACCGGGGTTGTAACCCTTCGCCTGAACAGAACTGGACTCCTGATCATTATTGTTAAGGGAAGCATCAATAATCATGTCATGTCACAATCTTGCACAGGATCAAGATAAGACTAAGCTGGAATAAACTCCATCCAATCAATCACGGCCAATCAAGAGTACGACTTGATACTTTTAACTAACTAGGGTTATCACAGGCCTAGTTATTAGCAAGATGCAATAAGATTATCCCAACAGCCACAAGCCCTGCAGACCATCCGGTTATCCAGGTCGAATGTTCGTTTATGAAGAATGCAACACGTGACTGTGTGCTGAAAATGTGCCCTACTCGTCGGTAGGCTGCAAGTCCACTTAATGCGCCCAGATAACGGGATTGCCTGTAGCTGGGAATCTCTTCATGTCTACTGAATTATTCTAGTTTATTAGCCTTAGTCAATTACTGTAGGTATCCCTGACCGTGGTACTCAGGAATCCCTATCCTAGACATGATGTAAGACAGTACTGGTTTATTTGTACAAGCGCAATCGTCCACGGTGTCCAGGTCATTCAATTCTGTCATGACATGCTAGCCGTCGTAACAGCATTCGAGATATATATCATGCCAAATTCACTGTTAAGAGTGCGCCACGATGGACCACTATCATGTCATATCATTTATCAAAAGTGCACCACAACTGGTCACTATTATGTCATGGAACATATTTAAAATTAACATTTAACCTGGTATAAGCGTATATGCAATAACTAAATATAAACAGGATGCAAGAGTTGTGGAGGAATCATACGGCTCAGGGGAGACGGGGAATAACTTCCACATACGAACTCAAAATGAGGTGCTCCAGAGATATTCGGAAAGGCAAGACAAAGATCTAAAACTTTCATGTTTTAAGTTTTTTGAAATTCTGGCTAGAAAATAGCTAAACTTAGCAAAAACAGTCATTTTGTGCATTTTTTACGCCAAAAATTCAATTCTGCGTAAAATACGCAAAAGGGGAGGGTTCCAGCGTAAAATTTCACATTCTGGGTACCATCCAGCGTAAAATACGCAATTCATGGTTCCTTGCGTAAAATCTTACATTCTTGATGCTATCCAGCGTAAAATACGCAATTTCAGGGTTCTCTGCGTAAAATCTTACATTCTGGATGCTATCCAGCGTAAAATACATAATTTCAGGGTTCCCTGCGTGAAATCTTATATTCTGGATGCTATCTAGCGTAAAATACGCAATTTCAGGGTTCCCTACGTAAAATTTTACTCAGCCGACATGAAAAATTCAGAAAACTTGTTTTGGCCATAAAAACTTCATTTTAACTCGAAATGAGGTGAATCAAAAACCAAATTCATACGAAATTTCGTGCTCTTGCTCATGGAACTATTAGTTTTCGAAAATAACAAGTTTTTGTAGCTCAAAACTAAGAAAAACTCTATGAACTCATGAAACCCCAAGTTACAACGTAGATCTAGAAGAATCTATCCATAAAAATTAAAAACTCCAAGTTCTAAAGAGGCTTATAATCATGTAAAGAAGAGAATGGAACAATAAAACTTGAGATCCATTATGAAGCAAGTTGCACTTGCCTAGGGCTCTTGGGTGTAGGTGGAGAGTAATGGTGATGAAGAAGAAGAGTGAATGAGGAGAGAGAAAGAGTGTTGGGTTAATAAATGGAGATGGTGGTGGTAGGTAAGGGTTCTCCCCTTGGTTCATGATGAACCAATAAGCAACCCAAACGAGCCGAACCAAGCCAGGAGACATGCAATACGAGTCAGATACGTACACGTATCCCAAAATACGTAATACGAACCATGGTCATTACAAGTATCCTGCTTTGTACGTCAATTGAAACACTATAGATTGGGAGTATCTTGCACTGTACTACAAGCTATAGGAGTTCTGATTGATAGTTAGCCAAGTCCAGTATTATATTTCCTCACGACTCGTCGTCCTTAGGTGTTCTTCTTGCAGTGTTCTTATCCTCCATACATGTTATTTACTGTCATATTAGTAGGCATATTTTATGTATCTTGCTAGTCCTCTGAGGACCTGATGATCTCTTCCGGTAGCTGATTGAACGGAGTTAGATAGCTGAGCATGTGATAGTTGACTTCAATCACATGATTCAGGTATTTTGTTAGTGTTATTGATTGACTATCTTTCTCGTGTTTTTATGATATATCCTGCTTATCAGCTTAGCTTTATAGACTCATATTATTTTTGGGGTCTAATCGGACATATATGCTAGTGGGTTGCAGACCACGACCCATACTTGTTCATTCTTGTCTTATATATTCATGTGGATTGAGATACACTATAGATTACCATATTAGCCATGATACCATAATCTTGACAGCTTATACGTACTCAAGTTGGGCTGGAGTCCGCTTGATACATAGCTGGCTTGCTCACGCTCTCGCGTCCCGAAAAGCGGGTACGGGTCGTGACACTAGCTCTCACGCAGAATACAAAAGCTAAGGGATGTCAAGTGAGCAAAACAGAACACAAAAGTATTAACGAGGTTCGACAATGTACCTACGTCCTTGGATTCACTATAGTTCTTTACCTCCTCAACCATGTTACAAGTTACAATATCTCTCTTGGATTCACTCAAGAGGCTCACGAACTCTCATACAAAAAAATGAATACACTTTGGTACAGAAGCACCTGAGGAAGAAGCACCAACCGAATGAACACCACGAGCAAGGAGCAAAAGGAGCACCAAATCATATCCCTAATCACCTCCTTATATAGTCACATAAGGATGGTAGCTTCTCCTCTAAGATTGTTTCATCTAACGTTCATTAACCTTGGGAACTCCAAAAGACAAAGGTCTTTCTCCAAGGTGAATGAATTGTAAGCTCCCTGGATTTTTGGATATATTTTATTTTTATATATTTAATGTGAATATTTGATATTAATTTATATTTTAAGATCAATAAGACTTTTATATATTTTCTAATTGTTGTAAATTCTAATGACACAATCTCTAGTCCTAACAAGCTACCGGTTTGACTTAGCCCAAACCTTGTCTAGACTCAACCCAGACGCTTACACACCCTCACATGGTTCATGCCAAACACCATACACCATTGTCCTCTCTATACAACACCAAACTTCAAGGTTCACCACTCAAAACCTTACATCTAAACTTTTATAAAATAATTTCAGCTTTGCACCCTTTGGAATAGACCCAACTCTACACCTCACTACTTAAAATCTAATAGATGACTCAAGTGTGGTCAAACACACTTAGTGGTCAGCCATAACCCCCTTACTTTTCATATTCCTTCGTCCATAATTAATCCCCTACCTCTTCACTTTCTCACACAAGCATAACCCCCATCCTTTATGATAATTCAACTCAACTCTTTACCTCCCCTTTATTAAACGGTCATCCCATGACCTCCCCTTCACTTATTACCTAAAACCAACTGAACAAAAATTCTTCCTAACTCTCTTCCAAACAACTTCTCAAACCATTTCTCAAAACCTTCTCTGTCTTCCTCCACACCTCCATCTATGCACCCCTATCTAGGCTAAATCTGAATTCAGTTAGTCTCTACCAATCCGACCATATCTTCTTCCACAATAAGTATTTTTTTCTCAAATTTAGTACACTTCTTCCTTTAAATGTCCTTAACATTTTTTATTCACAAACTTTCCAGAAAAACTCACTCTAATTCCTCAAAACAGCCCTCCATCAGAGGTGTCCAAGTTGAAACAAATTCTGAAGCACTGTTGTTCGTGCAACCTTGCGAGGTCCCACGACAACATGTAAAACCTTGGTAATATTTCTAATACCTTCCTCTATCACCCCATTATGCCCAATATTCATCTTATTAAGTTTGATGTATACATTCGCTTGCATCTTCGTAATTTTCGTCGTCGTAATCCATTGAATCTCAATAAGAGGATTATGCTAGTTTGTGTCCAGCTTGTCGTATCATGATTTGATATTTAAAACCATAAATTCTATATTATTAATCTCTGAACAATTACTATTATGATTAATTTATATTAAATTGTGATATTCCAGAATTAATATAAATTATATTTTATAAATATTTTATTAATAATTTACTTGTGAATCAAAGTAACAAAGGTAGTAACCTAGACTAGTTTAGATATTTTGAACCTAGCTGTTTTAAACTCAAACTTCGTAATAATTTTTCTACAAAATAAATCATTTACCCTTTGATATGAACTCATTATTTCCCTATTTTTGTGATTAAGTTCAGAATTAAAATATTATTTTTTCTATTATAATTGGTTCCAAATAAATAGGTAAGTTGGCTATATTGTGTCATTAATTAGACATACTAACTAGATAATTATTTCTTGTATATATTATGATTAAATAATATTTATAAATAGTTATAATTTATATTTTAGAATATAAATTAATTTATATTATATATTAAATGACTTTTACATAAGTTGGTAACCTTGCATGCATAAACTAGTTGTCAAGTTGCTAAAACACCTAGTCGACACGCAATAGAACTTTATACATGCAACGACAATTGTTTTAGTATTTTTCACTAAACAAATATAAATTCCAGAATTTAATTCATGTTAATTTTAGTTTTATTTGTTGTCGACATGCGTGTTTGAGAGGCTACATGCATGTTCGAAGTATAGTTTAGCGTTGTCGTGAATTTTGGAACATCATGTCGTATCTACGTATGTTTAGGATCACGCGTATCGGAATCATATAAATGTCTAAATGTATGTGTGATAACACGATGCACGAGACCCATACGACGTAATAGACAGTAGAATGGTATGTGGTTATTGGCACATTGTCCAAGGTAGGGGTGGGCCCGGGTCGGGCCGAGCCCAAATCTTATGGACCCGGACCGGACCCGTTAATTGGCGGGGTAGGACGGGACGGGTCTAAAAAATGTTGGAACTGGAACGGGCTCGACCCATTCGAAACGGGTTCGAACCGGGCCGACCCGCGGGTCTAAGCGGGTCCAAAAAAGTTTTAAAAAAATTCTAGAATAGTAAACATTTACATATGTTCTATTATCTATAAGAACAAAATATATATTATGTCTTTCCAAATTTCTAGAATTTGTTTACTAAACAATAACTTATTCTATTATCTATAAACTATAATAGCAAAAAAAATTAAAATTGATAAAAATATATATATATCCCTAGAAACGGGTCGGTCCGGGGCCCAATTTATTTTGAAAATAGGACCCACCCCACCATGTTAGTGTCACACGACCCGCCCCGGCCTGCCCCGTTTAAATTCCAAATTTTAGGAACCGGATTGTTTGGACATTTTTACAGTTCGGGCCGGGTCGGAACCGCGGGTCTTGGAACCGTATGCCCGCCCCTAGTCCAAGGCCATGCAACTGTTGGACGTTGGCATGAACGTCACCATACTAGTTGACGTTGTGCAAATGATCCTATTCTTTTTATATTAATTGAGTTAGATTATGCGTATTGATTAGAATATGTTATAATCTACTGCACCTCCAACTGAAGACACCAGTCAGATGACACTACAGCAAGCAGCAGACATGTGTACCTTATCGTGGTTACGGATTATTATTTTTTATTTTTCTTGTTTATTTTGTCAGCACTATCATGTCGTAGTATTGTTGATACTTAGTGTCTGTCCCGAAGATGGGTGTCGATGTCATAACATTGGCACTGAGTATTGACACTAGACATTACGTGTATTATGACGTGTCCATTGACACAAATGACCACTGGACACCGACACAATGATGTTGCGAGGTTACATGATTATTCATGGTGATGACTTTGCATTAGTTGATAGAGATGTTATTGTTCTTGTTTCTAGATAGTTTATAATTGACTGGACTTACTAGATTCTAGACATGGGGTGAGGAAAATGTGACTGCAGTATCAGACTCATTTCTAGTTGGCATGTTTGTTCTAGTGTGTCATTGTCTCTGTATCAGAGCTTTGACGTTTGTTTTTTCCAGTTTGTCCTTGGTTCTATGACACGGTGCTTGGGGCAATAGCCTGCTGAGGAGCTTGTGAGCCTTAGTGGCAAAGTCTGATATTCCAGTACATGTTCTCACTTGCATAGCACGTAGACCGGATATAGTAGATACCCTTAGTTCATATTTCATTTTCTGTACATTAGCTTATTATATGTACCTTGCTATGTCCCCTGAGGACCTGTGATCTCTCCAGGTATTTGACTGAGCGGAGTTGGTTGCTGATCATGATGGTTGCTATTTACTATTTCAGGTATCTCTTGCAGTTACATATTCATCTCTATTTATTTACACTCTGCTTGTTAGCCTAGTATTTGTAGGCTCAAGTTATTCTTTCGAGTCTATTCAAAAAAATGTAGCATGGGGTGCACACTATGTTATATCTTGTTCATTCTTGTATTCTATCTTACTGTGGATTGAGACTTAGATATTATTGATTAGTATAGATAGTTGGTCATTACTGTACAGCTTATGCATATTTGAGCTGGACTAGAGTCCACTTGATACGTAGCTTGCATGTATACGTATCCTACTCCTACGTATTTTGGGACTGGGATGTCACATGAACCTTGGAAGCAACACACTTCTCTACAAGGTGAATGAACCTTGGAAACAACACACTTTTCTCCACTTATGGAGGGACCACCTATCATTATGAATATTTACTTTCATCATGAATTAACTTCTGATATATGGACAAATATGCAAACTTAGGTTATATGTCTTACAACTCAGTATATTGATTACAATTGAAATTTGCCGAAGATAATAGTTAGTTTTGGCATGTTAGATTCTCCACATTCTAAAAATGTAAATGATAGTGCTATTTTAGAAATTGTTAGTGATTAAATAATTAAATTTTTGCTATATATTTTGATAATGTTTGGCATATATGTTTTGAAAGGTCAACTACGAACTATATTAGATAGTAAACTATTTCATGTTAGATATATTTGTCCTATTATTGACTTAATTGTACAAGATGGTAGTCTTCCGATTATTTATACTAATTTAGAAGCTAATATATATTATTCTATACAACATTTCATTTCCAAATTTTGTACTATAGTAAAACTAAAATGAATTCGCTTAGATGTCAAAGGTATATGGAATTTTACATGTATAACAAAAAAATAATAATATTTTACAATGAAAAGCATCCAATAACACTATTAAATTAACAGAGGTTGATTGATATATTTGCTAATTAGTGTATGAAAAAACTTATAAGTATTTTATAACACTATAACTATATTATTCGGTGTATATTATATATCCAACTTCTTATGTAGTTCTATAATAATTTTTCAAGCTTTTTGAGACCTTTGCTAGATATAAAAGTCAACCGCATTCGAACAACTTACTTTTGGATGAAAAAATATAAAAATTATTGTGTCGATGTTTTCTTTTTATTTTTTTTAGTTGTTATTGTTGATCCTATAGCTAAGTAAGCTAGTGTACCTAATTGTTTTAAAAAATATGAAAAATACGCAAATACCTATAGTTAACAAAATAGAAGAAACTAAAATTTTACTTGGATTGAAGTTTTATGCATATCAAATATAAAATGGTAGTGCACTCACTTCTACTCCAATTACTATTCCTTCTTCTTCTAACTCTGGTACTAAATGAAAATAGTTGGCGCTATTGAGTATAAATAGACAAAGTAGTCTCAGTGCAAGGGAAAGTAGTATAGTGTAAGTATAATGAACTTGATATACACCTATGAATTGTACTGAGATGCTAATTGAATAGTAAGTAGATCATAACTACTGTTAAAAATCGAACTAACGAGCTCGAACAAACTGTGTTCAAATTCGGTTCAACTATCGAACGAGCTTTATTCGACCCGAGCTTAAGGTCGAGCTCAAATTAATGGTGTTTGAAGTCGGTTCGATTATAGGCTCAAAACGATCGAGCTCGACTGGATTTAGCTCTCGAGCTCGGACGAACACGAACCGAGCCCGAGCCAAAACCGAACCAAAGCCACATTTACGGTTACTCTCAAGTCTTAAAGACTTTTTTGTTGAATTATTTATGTACATCATAAATTTACATACCATCATATAAATAACAAAAAAAGTAAAATTTCTAAGACAAAATTATACACATCCATACAAAAATATATCATATACTAGAAAAACCCTAATACGAGAAACTGAACCGAGTTCGAGCCCGTTCGCGAACAAGACCGAGTCGAACGGTCAAACTCGGTTCGAACACAACTTCGAGCCAAAAAATATCGATCGAGCTCGGTATCGACCTGCTAACGAACGAGCTTCGAACCGAGCTTGACATGAGCGGAACATAAGCTGTTTGAATCGTTTTGCAGCCCTATAGATAACTTAGATGTTCAATTATGGTAAAAATCACTTTTAAAAAAGTTTATGGTACTATCTATTATGCCACACGATCTTTTAATTCCACCGACATCTGCAATAGCATCAGAATATACTTTTAGTGTAGGTACGTAGCAGGGTCTTGAGCTAGACGAGTATAGTAGAACCAGAGATGGTGCAAGCCATCGTATATTTGAAGGATTGGATATATGGACACATGAAAATACAAGATATTAAAGAATCTGAAGTTGCCAAATATTTGGTAACCTCGAGTTGGAGGATGTTGATGATTGATACGGAGCCTTCAAGCCATTGAGGAAGAAGAAGAAGGATAAGAGTAGCCAAAGACATTAAGCAGAAGACTCGAAGACTTAAGCAACTAAAACGGAGAAGCCAGTACACATATTTTGTACTAATGACTTGAAGACATGAAGACTTGTTAAAAAAACTCATATGAAATGTAATTCACTATTTTCAAATTTTAATAGAAATAATAATTTAAAGACATCAAATATTTCTATAATTCTACCCTGTGCAATTTGAAGGCAAAGCTCAATCGATTTTATTTTGTTTGAAGTGGTGTTCGAACCGAGTTCGACCATAGGTTGTTCGACTCGGTCTTGTTCGCGAACGGGCTCGGTATCAACCTGCCTACGAACGAGCTTGACCCGAGTCGAACACAAGTCGAACACAAGATGTTTGAATCGTTTTGCAGCCCTATAGATAACTTAGATGTTCAATTATGGTGAAAATCACTTCTAAAGAAGTTTATGGTACTATCTATAATGACACATGATCTTTTAGCTCCACCGATATCCGCGATAGCATCAGAATATAATTTTAGTGTAGGTAGCAGGGTCTTGAACTAAACAAGTATACTAGAACCAGAGATGGTGCAAGCCATCGTATATTTGAATGATCGGATATATAGACACATGAAAATACAAGATATTAAAGAACTTGAAGTTGCCAAAAAATTGGTAAGCTCGAGTTGGAAGATGTTGATGATTGATACGGAGCCTTCAAGCCACCGAGGAAGAAGAAGAATAAGAGTAGCCAAAGACATTAAGTAGAAGACTCGAAGACTTAAGAAACTAAAACGGAGAAGCCACTACAAATATATTTTGTACTAATGACTCGAAGACATGAAGACTTGTTGACAAAAAACTCATATGAAATGTAATTCATTTTTTTTTTAAATTTTAATAAAAATAATAATTTGAAGACATCAAATATTTCTTTAATTCTACCCTGTGTAATTTGAAGACAGAGCTTAATCAATTTTATTCTGTTCGAAGTGGTGTTCAAACTGAGTTCGACCATAGGTTGTTCGACTCGGTCTTGTTCGCGAACGAGCTCGGTATCGACCTGCCCGGGAACGAGCTTGACCCGAGTCAAACTCAAGCCAAACACGAGCTGTTTGAATTATTTTGCAACCATATAGATAACTTCGATGTTCAATTATGGTGAAAATCACTTCTAAAGAAGTTTATGGTACTATCTATTGTGTCACATGATCTTTTAACTCCACCGACATCCAAGATAGCATCAGATTATACTTTTAGTGTAGGTAGCAGGGTCTTTAGCTAGACGAATATACTAGAACCAGAGATGGT
The DNA here is from genome assembly GCA_029216955.1 of Iris pallida. NCBI lineage: Eukaryota > Viridiplantae > Streptophyta > Magnoliopsida > Asparagales > Iridaceae > Iris > Iris pallida. The sequence continues at coordinate 19,899,187 of JANAVB010043418.1, read as the reverse complement.
GCAAGCCATCGTATATTTGAAGGATTGGATATATGGACACATGAAAATACAATATATTAAAGAATCTGAAGTTGCTAAAAATTTGGTAACCTTGAGTTGGAAGATGTTGATGATTGATATGGAGCCTTCAAGCCACCGAGGAGGAAGAAGAATAAGAGTCCAAAGACATTAAACAGAAGACGCGAAGACTCAAAGACTTAAGCAACTAAAACGGAAAAGCCACTACACATATATTTTGTACTAATGACTCGAAGACATGAAGACTTGTTGACAAAAAACTCATATGAAATGTACTTCACTATTTTCAAATTTTAATAAAAATAATAATTTGGAGACATCAAATATTTTTATAATTGTACCCCGTGTAATTTGAAAACGGAGCTCAATTGATTGTTTTTTGTTCGAAGTGGTGTCTGAACTGAGTTCGACCATAAGTTGTTCGACTTGGTCTTGTTCGCGAACGAGCTCGGTATCGACCTACCCACGAACGAGCTTGACCTGAGTCAAAGCAAGCCGAACACGAGCTGTTTGAATCATTTTGTAGCCCTATAGATAACTTAGATGTTCAATTATGGTGAAAATCATTTATAAAAAAGTTTATGGTACTATCAATTATGCCATATTATCTTTTAACTCTACCGATATATGCAATAGCATCATATTATACTTTTAGTGTGGTAGCAAGGTCTTGAGCTAAACGAGTATACTAGAACCAGAGATAGTGCAAGCCATCGTATATTTGAAGGATTGGATATATGGACACATGAAAATACAAGATATTAAAGAATCTGAAGTTGCCAAAAAATTGATAACCTCGAGTTGGAAGATGTTGATGATTGATACGGAGCCTTCAAGCCACCGAGGAAGAAGAAGAATAAGAGTAGCCAAAGACATTAAGTAGAAGACTCGAAGACTTAAGCAACTAAAACGGAGAAGCCACTACACATATATTTTGTACTAATGACTCGAAGACATGAAGACTTGTTGACAAAAAACTCATATGAAATGTAATTCACTATTTTCAAATTCTAATTGTCACGACCCGCTCCCGAATAATCAGATACGAGTCGGACACGCCCAGCCTTCGTCGTTAGACATGACGAAGTAAGCTGTACCAATCTAGGGAAAACTCCAACAATAACCTGATAATAAACATCACAGCATCTAACCGTCCCATGATGATCACCATAATCCACCAATCATAATGACATAAAAGTACTAGAGACAACAAGAATGAAATACACTATGAATTCTAAGAACATACAATATCTAGAGGAATAGCTAAAACAATCTAAACCTGAATCCTCAAGCTAAGTCATGGCTCCATCCTGCTCAGCTAAGATCCCGGGCTCTGGCCCATAAGGTAGAACAATATCTTGCAAGTACACCTGCAACATATCTTAGTCAGGAGCGGAGCTAAGTATATCCAAGGAAATGAACATGAACATCATGGTATGGAAATGAATACAAGAAAAATATAAAGTACAAGAAATGAGAACATGAAATGAAACCTGAACATGAATACTGAAAAGTAAATATAGGGAACATACAATAAAACCTGAACATGAAATACACAATGAACCTGATGTGTGCAATATATCAAAATACATTCAGAGTGTGTGATCGGCTTGGGTAGATTCAGGAAACATGAAATGGTACGGTTTGGTCCCGCGTGCACCATGCGGGGCCTAAGCTATTCACATGAATAGTAACTCGGGTTTGATCACACATCTGTAGTATTTTCCCTTCCAGACATAAGTAAACTCATGAAACAAGATACCAAACAATCTCGTGAAATATCGTGTCAACAAGAAGATACAAGCATGAATACAAGACATGAAGTAATGGACAAGTCTGAGAAGTATACTTGCCTTGCTCAGGGTGATCAAGGGTAGGTAGTAATGCTGGATGTGCTCCTGTTTAATTAAGTACAAGTTGGTTAAGTTCTAATACTACACCAGCTATTTTAGGTTTAACTAAATAATCTAATTATTCATTAAGAAGCTAATCTTTTTAGTTTAAAAGTAATTTAGAGTCTAGATCATTATTTAATAAAACAATACAAATACACTATCCAATTATTTATATCAAATTAAGATCATATATAGAATAAACAAAGAATAAGAACTTGAAGTAGTACAAATTATACGCAAATAATCTATTACAAAATATTCACAAAATACTACTTAGTAAAATTTATATCTTAATTTTGATCATAAACTAAATCGTTAAGGAAGTTTAACTATGCTAAAATTATGGCGACCATATTAGCCCCTAACCAAAAATATGTATAGCTACAAGTTAACCAAAGCTAAGCTTATTCTCAACTGCCAAGCTTTAGCTAAAAAAATACAAAGCCCAACTCCACAAAATATTATACAACCATTCTAGCAAATACATACACTCCCAGCCAAAGCCCATCTACATCGATTTCTCAAACTAGCTCCTTCACCATACTTATTCAGACAGAAAAATTCAATAACAGCTAACACATTCCTTCCAATAGAGTACTCACCCAAGCCAAATCCCTTTAACAAAATATTTACAGTAATCCTAAACTCAACCAACTAGGAAACTCGAATTCATACACAACAGCTGTATAACTTAATAAGAATAAATTGGTACAACCCATAGCTAAAAAAACCTCGAATTCATACTCGACACGAGCCACACCCTTCGTATCTGAATCGTCCCTGACACAACCTCTCCATCAACCGAACACAGCGAGATACGAACAGTACTTCGACTCTCTACTGCCCTGCCCGATACTTCGATCAAATTAGATTAACAACAAGTCATCCATAAGAAAGGTGTTTGGAAAATTTACCTGAACAGAACAGATCGAATCTACTATCAGAAATACGATTCCACTGTGTCCGATAGAGTCTCCCTGTGTCCAAAATAATTAGAATCCTGTTTAGACATTATATCGAACAGAGGCAGAACATCAAAAATTAAGCAAAATATCAGAGGAATTTGAATTCCCTTGACTTAAAAAATAGAAGGAATTTCAAAATATCAAAATCTGACACTCATAGCTCAAATTCGGTTCAATTATTTGTTACTTCCACCAACTCAACCGATCTAGTTCTCAATTCTTCATGATCGTTCTTAAGCCAAGAACAAAGGAAAACCACACTCAAAAATCCATCCGTGCATACAAAAATGCATCCAAATTGAATCAACAAAGGGGATCGATACTCACCAGGTTCAGCTGTCTAGAATGGAGTAGGAAACACCGATCGATCTGCCAATCGTCGATCGAACGCTCTAAAACCGACGTCGACGTTCGGAATGCTCGATCCTTCGACAAAACTGATCAAACTGATCTAGATGATCCCGATCGATCTTGCAATCAACGAAAAAGAAGAAAGAATCAGAGGTGAACCACTTCCAGGAATGAACAGATGCTCCACGAGAATTCAAAATGCTTACCAATTCGAAGGCGCGGACAAGAATGACAAGTTCCACGGAGGAAATTTGTCAAGAAGAGATCTACTGGTGGAACGAGTTTACTTGCCGACATCGTCATCATCGTCGCTCGTCGAGAACTACGAACACTTGTTGGGAGAAACCACCGCCAGAGGTTGTCGGAGACCTAGCCGTCGCCGTGCTCAGAACTGCCCCCCGCCATGGCCGATCGCTCCTTGAATTTAGGGTTTTTGAGAAAATTGGAGTTGGGAAGAAAAAGAAAAACAAGAGGGAGGCTTTGTCCTCAGAATTTTTATCAACTCAAGAAATGAAAGAGAAAGAAAACTGAAAGTTACATAGAGTGGGGGTGGCCGTTAGCTGACTTAAAGAAGGGGTCAGTTGAGATTTGATTTTTGGAGGGAAGGCTTTGGATAATTCGAAAGTTTGTTACACAACACATGTGGGTTAGGAAAGTAGCAAATGCAATTATTTGGTGGTGGAAAAGTTGCTCATTCCTAACAACCAGTTCAAAGGTGAGTACATATGGCCATGACTGGGCCATCATTAAGGCCCTAATTAAATTAGTAACTTAAGGGATTGAATAATAAATATTATACCATGGCTATTTCATAAAAAAATCTTTAATATTCTAAATAAATAATTTTATAGAATTATTCCTTTTTAATCCATAATAAAATATTATACTCTACTGATATCTGGAAAGTAGGGTTACAAATCTCTCCCCCTTAGAAAATTTCGTCCTCGAAATTTAAAGGTATAGCACGATACATAAATGCCACGACGTTCAAAGTTGGTTTGGCACGAATGTAATTACACTCGACGAATAGGTACGAAAATCGTAAAAATTTGAAATGACTTTCATGACGAATAAACGGATAACTGGCACGATCGATAAAATTTAGTCGTCACAAGTAAACGGAATTTAGTTAAGATCAGATACGATATTTACATACAAGGACGTGAAATACCACGTTTTAACCATGATCGAGAATCAAACAAGCACAATGGTGGAGAGAGTTTTAATTACGCATTAGAAGGGTAAATCATGAGGACACTACCTTCTAAACATGATCAAACTTGAAAGTTTAGCACAATTAGACTTTAACAAGATAGGAAGGTCATGGTCGGATAGACATAATTACGATCGAAGTTTAGACGAAACACAATCGAAAGATAAATACGTTTTAAATTTGGTGGAACGGAATCAAAACCTGGCAATGTGTATTTGTTGAGAAAATCAATGATCCAACGATAAAATGCAAGAAGAGAATTACAAGGGTCGATTGAGAAGACGTATGGAAACTACCCAGGAGGTATTAGTATCAACTCAAGGTGAACGTACAAGGGTTTGTGATTCTCAAAAAAAGTCAATAATCATATGAAAAGAGCATATAGTCTCTATGGTATTCGAGAACATATAGATATTTGAAGTCACTTTACTTAGAATCCCTGTCCTGTCAGTGTATATCTGGCTGCAATGAACTTTCGATTCCGTGACTCAAATAATGATATGTTACCGGATACTCTATCGACTTATCCATTTCAAATGAAGCAACTCAAGAGATCAAAATATGAAGAATTTAGGACAAAATCTCAATAATATCTGAAACCTATGAATGTCTGAATCACTTCAACATAGAGTTCATGTCTCGCCAGTGCGCTGCTGGCTGCAGTGAACTCTCAGTCTCCGTAATCCAAATAATGGCTGCAGCGCGCAACTGCCACGCCCCAGTAGATTATCGAATAGTCTTTCAACCTTATCCATAGGAATTTAAAATTTTCGAGGAATCCAAAATGAGTTTTAATAATCCAAGTCATGATAATGGTGAGGTTATCTGACTGTTAGAATACAAGGGTTGATTAAGTACTAAGAAGCAACAAGGGATCTAATCAAAGAGTAGTAAGTACAAAGGGCAAATAAGGATATTTTAAATCTCGGACAGGGAGCAAAGTTTCAAATAATAAACGAAATCTCAACTGATATCTGGAATGGTAACAAAATTTCGTATAGGAAACGTAATCCCGAATAAGTAACAAAGTCGCGAAGGTTGCATAGAAGCAAGGTATCAGATAGAAGGCAAAGTCTCGAAATAAGGGCCATAAACCTTGTACATGAATCAAAGGATAACAAAATCTCGAATGGCAACGAAGTCTCGAACAATACCTCGAATGGAAAAGGAATTTCAATAGGAGACAAATCTTAGATAGAAAATCAGATATCAACAAAGTCACAAATAGGATACAAAATCTTGAATAGAAATCTCGAATAAGAAACAAGTTTGCGAAGAGTGAATGGAGGAGTATCAATCAAGAATAGGATACGAGGTTCTGAATTGTGAATATGAAACAAGCAAATTCTCAAATAAGGTCGAAACAAAGTCGCAATTAGAGATCAATCTCGAACAGAAAATAAAGTCATGAATAGGAAATAGAGTCTCAAGTAGAAAACTAGTCAGTCTCAAAACAGAAAACAAAATCTTCAAACGATGTCTCGAATAGGGACTGAATCTCAAGCAAGTGTCAAGATAGGAGTGAAGGTTCAAACAATGTTTTGATTGGGAACAAGTTCCAAAATAAAATTTCGGATAGGAATAAAATCTCGAATAGCACGTGGTTCGAATAGAAAAAATTCAAATAGAAACCAAAAATAGAAAACAAAGTCATAAATAATGAAAATGAAAACATGGTATCGAATAGCGGATTTGAAACAAAATATTGAATAGTAAATATAAGACAAGTTTACTGAATAGGAAATAATCTTCAAATAAGAAACATAGTTACGAATAAGGGACAAATTCTAGAATAGGAATATTATCTGGAATAGACACCAAAGGGTTTAAGATAGAAACAAAATCTATCAAGCCTTTAAATAGAAAACAAGAAAATTCTAGAAAGTCTAAATTGGAATATGAGTCACGACCCATGATCTGCTTCAACCATGCAAGAAAAGTCTTCGATCTTCAGTCTGTCTTCAGTATTCTTCTGGGACTGAAATTACTTTAACTTCTTCAGCTGTCATGACGTAGGCTGTTCCCTGCGGTAGTGCTCCATGCGATTGCTGAATCTGGAGAGGTTGGTCCCCTTGCTGTAGTTCTGATGCTCCTCGTGTTCATCCTTGGGCAGTGCAATCAGTGGCTTCCGGGCAATCCTTGACTTGGTAGGCAGGCGATCCACAGAACAAGCATAGTCTCAGTCTCTTGCGGTACTCGTCGAATCGATGTCCTGGATAGCGGCAGAAGGCATAAATGGTCATCATCTAAGTCTGATTCTGATGGCGCAGCTGAAAGGGCAATATCTAAGTATTGCGACGCTTTGCGGGTCCAGGCTAGCTGCTGTCTTCGTCATAAGTCTTCATGTCTCTCTTGGGCTTCAGCTTCCCGTCTCGTTCCATTGTCTGTTCTACATTCTGGATCTCCTAACTGGCGGCTCCAATCTTTAGAGGAGTCGGATCCTCGGAGACTTTGGTATTCTTCAGTGGCAGCTCCAGGTTCTCGATCTGCTCCTCGGTACAAAATATGCGCTCGGTGTCGGGGAAATCCAAGGATCCGAGAGTCTGAAATCAGCAGTCCTCCCTTGCTCGAAGAGCACATCAATAAGTCTGGCTTGAAAAAGTACTGCTTGCTCTCTTTGGCATCGAGAAACTCTTGAAACATCTCCATCAACTGCGTACTACCCATGGGGATAGTAGGGACGACCTACGGGGGTGGAAGCTCGAAAACCTCAAGTGTAGGTGGATTTCCGGCGTCGCGTGCTTGAACTATCTAAAAAAATAGAAAACTGTTAAAATGTCCTAATCCTAAAATAACAAGTGTTTATTAATATCAATATGCCCGATGTACCCGATTTCCTATGCTGTGATCAAGTTTTCCTAGTTTTAACAAGTCCTCCAATAGTACTATAATACCTAGGTACTATTAGGATAGACCTGCATGGGCCACCACTAAAAATATGTCACGACCCGCGTCCGAATAATCGAACACGAGTCGAACACGCCCAGCCTTCGTCGTTAGACACGACGAAGTAAGCTGTACCAATATAGGAAAAACTCTAACAATAACCTGATAATAAACATCACAGCATCTAACCGTCCCATGATGATCACCATAATCTACCAATCATAATGACATAAAAGTACTAGAGACAACAAGAATGAAATACACTATGAATTCTAAGAACATACAATATCTAGAGGAATAGCTAAAACAATATAAACCTGAAACCTCATGCTAAGTCATGGCTCCATCCTGCTCAGCTAAGATCCCGGGCTCTGGCCCATAAGGTAGAACAATATCCTGCAAGTACACCTGCAACATATGCTAGTCAGGAGCGGAGCTAAGTATATCTAAGGAAATGAACATGAACATCATGGTATGGAAATGAATACAGGAAAAATATAAAGTATAAGAAATGAGAACATGAAATGAAATCTGAATATGAATACTGAAAAGTAAATACAGGGAACATGAAATGAAACCTGAACATGAAATACACAATGAACCTGATGTGTGCAATATATCGAAATACATCCAGAGTGTGTGATCGGCTTGGGTAGATTCAGGGAACATGAAATGGTACGGCTTCGGTCCCGCGTGCACGATGCGGGGCCTAAGCTATTCACATGAATAGTAACTCGAGTTTGATCACACATCTGTAGTATTTTTTCTTCCAGACACAAGTAAACTCATGAAACAAGATACCAGATAATCTCGTAAAATATCGTGTCAACAAGAAGATACAAGCATGAATACAAGACATTAAGTAATGGACAAGTCTGAGGAGTATACTTGCCTTGCTCAGGGTGATCAAGGGTAGGTAGTAATGCTGGATGTGCTCCTGTTTAATTAAGTACAAGTTGGTTAAGTTCTAATACTATACCAGCTATTTTAGGTTTAACTAAATAATCTAATTATTCATTAAGAAGCTAATCTTTTTAGTTTAAAAGTAATTTAGAGTCTAGATCATTATTTAATAAAACAATACAAATACACTATCCAATTATTTATATCAAATTAAGATCATATATAGAACTAATAAAGAATAAGAACTTGAAACGCAAATAATCTATTACAAAATATTCACAAAATACTACTTAGTAAAATTTATATCTTAATTTTGATCATAAACTAAATCGTTAAGGAAGTTTAACTATGCTATAATTATGGCGACCATATTATCCCCTAACCAAAAATATGTATAGCTACAAGTTAACCAAAGCTAAGCTTATTCTCAACTGCCAAGCTTTAGCTAAAAAAATACAAAGCCCAACTCCACAAAATATTATACAGCCATCCTAGCAAATACATACACTCCCAGCCAAAGCCCATCTACATCGATTTCTCAAACTAGCTCCTTCACCATACTTATTCAGACAGAAACTTCAATAACAGCTAACCCATTCCTTCCAATAGAGTACTCACCCAAGCCAAACCCCTTTAACAAAATATTTACAGTAATCCTAAACTCAACCAACTAGGAAACTCGAATTCATACACAGCAGCTGTATAACTTAATAAGAATAAATTGGTACAACCCATAGCTAAAAAAAAACCTCAAATTCATATTCGACACGAGCCACACCCTTCGTATCTGAATCGTCCCTAACACAACCTTACCATCAACCGGACACAGCGAGATACGAACAGTACTTCGACTCTCTACTGCCCTGCCCAATACTTCGATCAAATTAGATTAACAACAAGTCATCCATAAGAAAGGTGTTTGGAAAATTTACCTGAACAGAACAGATCGAATCTACTATCAGAAATACGATTCCACTGTGTCCGATACAGTCTCCTTGTGTCCAAAATAACTGGAACCCTGTTTAGACATTATATCGAACAGAGGCAAAACATCAAAAATTAAACAAAATATCAGAGGAATTTGAATTCCCTTGACTTAAAAAGTAGAAGAAAATTCAAATATCAAAATCTGACACTCATAGCTCAAATTCAGTTCAATTATTTGTTACTTCCACCAACTCAACCGATCTAGTTCTCAATTCTTTATGATTGTTCTTAACCAAGAACAGAGGAAAACCACACTCAAAAATCCATCCGTGCACACAACAACGCATCCAAATCGAATCAACAAAGGGGATCAATACTCACCAGGTTCAGTTGTCTAGAATGGAGTAGGAAACACCGGTCGATCTGCCAATCGCCCGATTGAACGCTCCAAAACCGACGCCGACGTTCAGAATGCTCGATCCTTCGACAAAACTGATCAAACCGATCTAGATGATCCCGATCGATCTTGCAATCAACGAAAAAGAAGAAAGAATCAGAGGTGAACCACTTCCAGGAATGAACAGATGCTCCACGAGAATTCAAAATGCTTACCAATTCGAAGGCGCGGACAAGAATGACAAGTTCCGCGGAGGAAATTTGTCAAGAAGAGATCTACTGGCGGAACGAGTTCACTTGCCGACATCGTCATCATCGTCGCTCGTCGAAAACTACAAACAATTGTTGCAAGAAACCACCGACAGAGGTTGTCGAAGACCTAGCCGTCGCCGTGCTCAGAACTCCACCCCCCCCCCCCCCCCGCCCGCCCGCCATGGCCGATCGCTCCTTGAATTTAGGGTTTTTGAGAAAATTGGAGTTGGGAAGAAGAAGAAAAACGAGAGGGAGGCTTTGTCCTAAGAATTTTTATCAACTCAAGAAATGAAAGAGAAAGAAAACCGAAAGTTACATAGAGTGGGGGTGGCCGTTAGCTGACTTGAAGGAGGGTCAGTTGAGATTTGATTTTTGGAGGGAAGGCTTTGGATAATTCGAAAGTTTGTTACACAGCACATGTGGGTTAGGAAAGTAGCAAATGCAATTGTTTGGTGGTGGAAAAGTTGCTCATTCCTAACAACCAGTTCAAAGGTGATCAGTACATATGGCCATGACTGGGCCATCATTAAAGCCCTAATTAAATTAGTAACTTAAGGGATTGAATAATAAATATTATACCATGGCTATTTCATAAAAAAAAAAATCTTTAATATTCTAAATAAATAATTTTATAGAAGTATACCTTTTTAATCCATAATAAAATGTTATACTCTACTGATATCTGGGAAGTAGGGTTACACTAATAAAAATAATAATTTGAAGACAACAAATATTTCTATAATTCTACTCTAATTTGAAGACAGAGCTCAATCGATTTTATTTTGTTCGAAGTGGTGTTTGTACCGAGTTCGACCATAGGTTGTTCGACTTGGTCTTGTTCGCGGACGGGCTCGGTATCGACCTGCCCACGAACGAACTTGACCCGAGTTGAATGCAAGCCGATCACGAGCTGTTTGAATTGTTTTGCAGTCCTATAGATAACTTTGATGTTCAATTATGGTGAAAATCACTTCTAAAGAAGTTTATGGTACTATCTATTATGTCACATTATCTTTTTAACTCCACCGACATCCGCAATAGCATCAGAATATACTTTTACTGTAGGTAGCAGGGTCTTCAGCTAGACGAGTACAATAGAACCAGAGATTGTGCAAGCCATCGTATATTTGAAGGATTGGATATATGAACACATGAAAATACAAGATAATAAAGAATCTGAAGTTGCCAAAAATTTGGTAACCTCGAGTTGGAAGATGTTGATGATTGATACGGAGCCTTTAAGCCACTGAGGAGGAAGAAGAATAAGGGTAGCCAAAGACATTAAGCAGAAGACTCCAAGACTTGAGCAACTAAAACGGAGAAGCCACTACACATATACATGAAGACTTGTTGACCAAAAAAAAATCATATGCAATGTAATTCACTATTTTTAAATTTTAATAAAAATAATAATTTGAAGACATCAAATATTTCTATAATTCTACCCCGTGTAATTTGAAGACATCAAATATTGTTTCTATAATTATATCGATTAATATTGATCACTTTAATTTTTTTTCATTTACGTAATTTAAAAATTCATATTAATAAATTAAAATATTTATATTAATTAAAATTTAATATGTTTTATTTTAAATTTGTCTTTTAATTTTTTTTCTCATTTTTTTTCATAGAGTAAATATTGGGCCTAAAATTTGGTCGAGCCGAAACCCATGACAAGGCTCGACGCGGCAATGGAATTCGCCATAACATGTGTTGTGTTGGGTATGGGTTCGAGGAAAAGCAGGCAAGACACAATCACACCTCAGGATGAAGGAGAAGTCGCTTTTCCTGTTTTCCCAGGTTCCTATACATAGTATTATATAATGTTATATTACTAATGTTATATTACATTTAATTTCCATGTGTATGTAAAGTCTGATTGGTTCAATTGGATAAGTATTGTAACTCTTTATTTAATAATTTATTTCTTACAAACTTGTTAGCAATGTTATTTTATATTTAGTTTTCTATTTCTTATATAACTTATATATAATGCTATTTTAATTTCAAAGCTAGTATATTTTTTTTTCTCCTGAAAAGTTTAGTTTATTTTTATTCTTCTTGGAAACTCTTTTTTGGATAGGGTTATTTAGTAATAGGACGTTACATAATATTTGATATTAAGATTTGGGGTTTTAAATTGTCCGATTTTAGTATTTGGATCTCCAAATTACTGTTCACGTAGGCTAGTGAATAGTAATTTGGAGATCCGAACTCTAATGTCGAACAATTTGAAAATCTAAATCCTAATATCACATATTATATGGAATCCTATTACTAAATAACCCTTTTGGATATTATTAACCAACGACATACTACCGTGTGGTGCCTCGTCTACAAATACATTAGCAATAGATTTTTCTTTACATCTCCAATCACAAACTACAACAATTTTTATAGATTTTTATTTCGTGTCCCACTTATGGGGCTTATTGTCATTGTTATGTGTACGAATATGATTGTTATACTGGGATATGTGATATTCTTGGAACATAATTGAATTGAATTTGTAATTTGAATCTTTTGTGCATGAAATATAAATTATTTTCTCCATTAACTTAGTCTTTGTGATTTTTCTTCTTCATATTTTAAAAGTATTGCTATTCGTATTTCCAAATTCTTCCTCCAAAACATTATTCTTTATGTGACAGTTGACGTGACATATTAAGTAATATTATGTGCCATATGATTAATGTTAATGTTAATGTTAAGATTAATGTTAATATTAATATTAATGATAATATTAATGTAATGTTAATTTCAATGTTATTGTTAATATTAACGTTAATATTAAATTTAATTTAAATTTAATGTTATTGTTAATTTTAATTTTAATTTTAAAATTTATCATGTCAGTTGCCACGTCAATATACGTCAGCTGCTAGGTAAGGAGAGTTGATTTTGAAGGACAATTTGGAGGGACAAATAGTATTATTGATATTTTAATTCACATAATTGCTTCTCCACATCTATAAATGTTCACAAAAATATAGAATAAGACCATCATAAAATAGTATGTATAATCATAATTCCTAGGCGAAGGTGATGTTGTAGGCCTTGCTCCCATCCACATTCAAGAGCCCGAAGTGCCTCTCGAACTCGGCTCCTTCCTTCTCGTTCTCGTCATACAGGTCGAACAAGAACGTCTCCACCGGCACTCCGGGCCTCCTCGGCGTCCCGACCCCGCCCGCGGCCCTCCTCACGACCTCCCCGTTGAACCGCGCCGCGTTCTCGGCCGTCGCCGCGTCGTTCCCCGCGGTCGGCCACCCGGTCTCCACCACCGCCACGGGGACGTCGGGGAACCCTTCCTTCTCCATCGCCGCCACGAACGCGTCGACCGTCGCGTCGTACAGGCTGGTGTACGCCAGCCTGCCGTCGCGCACGGGAGGAGCAGCGGCGGCGGCGGCGGCGGCCCCCTCGAACGAGGCGTAGCCGAGGGGCACGTTGACGGGGTCCTCGGAGTAGCTGACGAAGGGGTAGATGCTGACCATGAGGGGCCCGCCGGTCTCGTCCAGGAACCCGAGCACCTCCTTCACGACCGGGAGCACGAAGGGGTCGAACGAGGCGTTGGACGGAGGGGAGGAGGCGGCCAGGATCGAGGTCGTGTGCGCCGAGGAGACCTTGATCTTGCCGTCGAGGCCGAGGGTCCGGAGAGCGCTGCGGAAGTTCCGCATCGACGGCACGAGGTCCGGGGTGTACAATGTGTCCCCGTAGAGGATCTTGTTGCCGACCACGAGGTACTCGACGTCGTCGGGGGAGACGTGGGCGAGGACGTTGGATTTGAGCCACTGGAGGGCGGGGCCGGAGGAGCTGGGGGAGGAGAGGGAGGTGAGGTTCTCGTTGGGGACGTCGATGGTGAGCTTGATGCCGGAGTCCTTGAATGCCGGTAGGACGGAGGGGTCGGGGTCGAAGAGGCGGAGCTTGGTGATGTTGTGGGAGCGGAGGTGGCGGACGACGGTGGAGGGGGAGGGGAGGTTGGTGCCGACGCGGCCGTGGCACACGCCGATGGCGCGGCCAGGGGAGGAATTAGCCGACGAGGAGGGGGCGAGGAGCGAGAGGAGGAGGAGAGGGAGGATTGTGGCCATGGTGAGAATGTTGTGATTGTGAGCGGAGGGGGGAGGAGTGGTTTGTATGCTGTTGGTATGTCTATTTTTGAACAAGAAAATGGGAGGCTAGGACCGTTTATAGCCGTTGGGTTTGGCTTGGATTTTGAATTACGGTTGGTAGTTTTCTCCCGGGAAAAGAGGACGTACACAAACTCGCAAAACCTTTGAGTGGACCTCACATTCATTGTCAAAAACACAACTAAATCATATATTTTGTTTATCACAACAATATATGCGAATGACATTTCAGAAATAAATTTTTCAATATTCACCACATCATTTACATGCAACAAAATAATAAATTTTGTAACACCATGTGCAACAACAAATGTTACAAACAAACATTACATGCAACATATGTTGTCTACTTATACTATTTCTATCAAAATTTCATATCTGGAAATTGCTGAGAAACCCAATTTCGGGGTGGGCTTTTATGAAATGCCCACCCACTGGATGGGTTTTATGAAATACTCAGAATTAAGTATTTCCACGTTAAATATTCCAAGATTCTCTTTAGATGCTCTGTATTTACAAAATTTGTCATTTTCATAGTTCCAAAAATATTCCTTCGCGCAAATTTGGTCATATATATATAATTTTGAATTCGCAAACTCAGATTTGGATTGGGAAATTCATATTCTTCTTCTTCTTCACGAAAAATTTGAAATCCATTGATATCATCTTTATCAGAGATCGCAAAATCGTTCGTAGTTCACTGTGGTTTTCGTCAGTTGAACGACGATCATCCTTCATCATCATCGATCATTATCATCATCATCATCTTCGTGGTTTCCGGCGATAGTTCTGTCTTTTTGTGACTTTAGATAGTTCTGCTTTTTTGACCTTGGATTTGTAGAATACATTTACGAAATTGTAGAATCCAATATTCTTCAAGGATTCAATAACTGCATCAGGTAAATGGCCACCATTTTTCTTCACCTCATCCATAAGAGAGAGTATTGGGGTGAATGTTGCACGGAAAACTCTTTCTTCTTTGTTCCTGACAGTTTTTTTTCCTAAAAAAAAACAACAATTAGGTTTATGTCAACATTCTTCTTTATTATAACACGGAGAATGACCATTCTCCGCTATTCAACCACGGAGAATGATCATTCTCCGTGTCAAAATACACGGAGAATGACCATTCTCCGTGTATATTAACACGGAGAATGGTCATTCTCCGTGTCAAATTACACGGAGAATGACCATTCCCCGTGTTCTTACCACGGAAAATGGAAATTACTATGTTAAAATACACGGAGAATGATCATTCTCCGTGTAAATCGCACGGAGAATGACATTCTCCGTGTATTTTAACACGGATAATGATCATTCTTCGTGTTAGATACACGGAGAATGGCCATTTCTAGGTCAAAATACACAGAAAATGTCATTTTTCGTGTAAAAATACACGGAGAATGACATTCTCCGTGTATTTTTGACACGGAGAATGGTCATTCTCCGTGTTAGAATCACGGAGAATGGCCATTTCTAGGTCAAAATACAATGATCATTCTCCGTGTTTCTAACACGGAGAATGTCATTCTCCGTGTTAAATACACGGAGAATGGCCATTTCTAGGTCAAAATACACGGAGAATGACATTCTCCGTGTATTTTAACACGGAGAATGATCATTCTCCGTGTATTTTAACACGGAGAACGACATTCTCCGTGTTAGATGCACGGAGAATGGCCATTTCTAGGTCAAAATACACAAAAAATGTCATTCTCCGTGTAAAAATATACGGAGAATGATCATTTTCTGTGTATTTTGACACTCATTCTCCGTGTTAGAATCACGGAGAATTGCCATTTCTAGGTCAAAATACACGAAAAATGACATTTTCCGTGTGTATTAACACGGAGAATGGTCATTTCTAGGTCAAAATACACAGAAAATGTCATTCTCCGTGTATTTTAACACGGAGAATGATCATTCTCCGTTTACTTTGACACGAAGAATGATCATTCTCCGTGTATGATACACAGAGAATGGCCATTTCTAGGTCAAAATACACGGAGAATGTCATTCTCCGTGTATTTTAACATGAAGAATGGTCATTTCTAGGTCAAAATACATAGAAAATGTCATTCTCCGTGTATTTTAACACGGAGAATGATCATTCTCCGTGTCAAAATACATAGAGAATGGTCATTTCTAGGTCAAAATACAATGATCATTCTCCGTGTATATTAACACGGATAATGATCATTCTTCGTGTTAGATACACGGAGAATGGTCATTTCTAGGTCAAAATACATGGAGAATGTCATTCTTCGTGTATTTTAACACGGAGAATTGTATTTTAACACGGAGAATGGTCATTTCTAGGTCAAAATACACAGAAAATATCATTCTCCGTGTATTTTGACACGGAGAATGACATTCTCCGTGGTTGAATAGCGGAGAATGGCCATTTTTAGGTCAAAATACACGGAAAATGACATTCTCCGTGTGTATTAACACGGAGAAATACACGGAGAATCCTATTATCCGTGTTAATCTACACGGAGAATGATCATTCTCATTTTTCGTGTCAATATAAACGGAGAATGAACATGACTCAAAGTTTTACCTTTTTTTTCCCTTCTTCTTGATCTTCTTCTTCTTCTCCTGCTTCTTCTTGTTCTTGTTGTTCTTGTTGTTCTTGTTGTTCTTGTTCTTCTACTTCTCCTTGCACTTCTTTTTCTTTTGTAGCTTTTCGTTTACGAGCAAGCCTCTTAACACTCATCCTTTCTTTCTTTTGTTTTTCAACATCTACTTCTTCTCCGTCTTTTCTAACTCGGTCTACATCGATTGATGATGATTGCGACATTGTGTGAAACTTGCGAATGGAGATTCGCTGGCGATTTCTTGTAGGATTTTTCTAAGATTTTTGGAGGAGATGACCTAAAATCGAAAGCGAACAAAGTATGGAAGATGAGGGAGTGATCGAAACGTTTTTTTGAAGAGTTGCTGGGTTTGTGGATATTCTTAATAAATTAGAAGGGCAAAAAGGTCATGCCGTCCCCTTTTATATATTTTTTAGATAATGCTGGGCACGCGATGAAAGTTTCTTTTGCGGTGGCTTTTTCATAAAACTTTTTAAATTTTTGGGCATTTCATAAATTTTCCCATTTCATATAGTTTTTATCGGTTATGATTTTTTTACTTGTTATTCTTGCGTCTTTGACCTGTATGATATGATTTTTATTTTTTGCAAAAGTCTATTACCGTGTGTTCGATGTGTTGGATATTAGAGATGTTGGTTCTTTATCCTATCTTGGAGAATAGTTTTTGCTGCTTCTTTCTTTCCAACAGTTATTTTGTTTTATTTTTGTTGGAAAGATTTGAATGGTAGGATTTGACATTCCAAATAAGGGCCCACAAACTCGGAAGGGGATGTACAATTTTAATTACGGAATAGTTAGTTATACAATTTATACAACTGACATGCCTAAAGACCACTTAATTGTTCGATTCGATTAACTGACTAGACTAGCTTTTTTTTTATGGCTAAATTTTTTTTATTGAGCAGAATTAGCAACCCCATCATGCTTAAACTTTTTCAATAATTTATACAAAACATGTTTAATTTACGTACTGATTCGAATATTTCAAAAGTACGCAAGTATTAACGTTTTTGAAGAATACGGAAAAATTCACGTATAATACGAGCTTTATTCGGATAATTGCTAACCAGGATCAAAACAATGGTTTACTCGGTTAATCGTATTTTCGATTAATCATGAACACCCTTAAATCCAAATGCCAAATGAAAGGAAAAAAATTGAGAAGAATTTAATAATGTGTTTCTCTAGAATGACTAAAAACAGAGCCGTTTTTTAAGTATCTGCAAGTTTGAAAGAAAGGCTGTAAATTTTTTAACCTTTGTGTATATTATTAATATGAACTCTCTACTTTAGATTTAAGACAATGAGCTTTTTCTATAAAATAAAAAATAAAAAAGTTCAATGAGTTTAGCCACACGCCCAGCCCAATTCAAATTTCATTAGGGACGCATTGATTATCCGTCTCGGACCCAATCCGCTTACAAACGAATATGAATTAATTGTTTTTTGATTCAGTTGGATCCAAATCTGAATATAATTTATTCTAATACAGAGATAAATTTCACTCTATCAGAATATCCAGTACTTGTATAATGATATTAATATATCTATACTTTTAACATTAGGAATTCGTTTTTCTGTACTAAACTTATTGTACTTGAAGTATATATATCATATTAATTAATAAAAAGGTTATTTACACTATCTCTAAGTTTTGGGTTTATAACAAAGTATTCATACTTTAAACTAATTACACTGAGCAATCCTCTCTTTAGATTTTTTTTAAAAAATACATGAATAGTTAGTGTTATAACTATAAAATATTGGAGTGATCAGGATAAATAGTTTAAAAGTACCCCATATTATAAATCCAAACTTAAAAATAGTTAGTGTAAATAACCCTTAATAAAACTTATACAAAATTATCAGATTCTCTTCAGAATTTATACTTTTGTTTCTATATATACCCTCTTTATTCATGTAGTGTCTTACTCTCTCTCTCTCTTTTTCCTTTTTTTTTCTTTTGCTTTTATTGCTTTTTGTCCTGGTGCCTTTTCTTGTGAGACATTGAACAAGTTAATGAAAAATAAACCATGATAAGAACATTCACAGTGGAGACACTCCAAACACATACTACAAAAGTACAAATTATTAAAAATTATGTAAATTATTACTTGTGGAGTGTCTCATTGATATTGGCACACAATAGTACAATCCAAACAAATACTCCAAATTAACCTACTCCCTCTTTTTCCTCTTTATTTTCTTCCATATTTGGTATATAAAAAAAAATTCTCCCACTTTTTTCTCTTTATTTTTCCTACTTGTTTGGTAAAATATATAATATTTGTGGGCCCAAGAATTAATGTAGAGCTTCAAATCTGAAGTGTCTCTTAGCTTTCTAGCAATTTTCAAGTATAAACAAGTGTCCATTGCAGCCTTCAAGTACTACAAAATTTGATTAAAATAAAAATGTAGTACTTGAAATCTCTTCCACTAAGTTTGTTATAGTTTATAGTTTTGAGTTGGTATGTTAGTTCAACCCTCAACGCAAGACAAGTCTAGGGTATCAATCAGAACTTGTAGATACTTGAGCGCCCCTGAGGCCTATTCATATCCGATCAGAATCTGATTTTTTTTTTCAAATATTATATATATATATATACATAGGTTATTAGAAAAAAATTATATGAATATTAGAAAAATTCATATCCAATCCGAATGTGCTCCAGATGTACAACCGTAAAGCCATGCCATGGAGTGCATGAGATACTGCACGATATCCTATGCATGATCACCTGTAACCTCCATGAGAAATTATTGTATGAGCCTATAAGTCGGACTCGTCGTGCACCCTTCTATACCATCCATTGGATTGTATTTGTGATGAGTACATTGCACAAATTTTCATGCAGGGTGGGTTTCTTTCAACGCTAAAACAAGTAGCATTCTGAAAAGAGCTTCGATATGCCTACAATCAAATGCTTACAATCGTCGTCATGTGTCGGACAGGGGGTGAGAGGGGAGATGGGACCCAGTGGGGGCCATGTGTAAGAGAAGGGAGAGAGGTTGTAAGAAGTTTGTAGACTTGCATTTTTTTTCCTTCTGAAAATGGCATCACGGCCGTACATCACAAAAGCACAATCCGGACTGGTCCTCAGCGGCTCAGCCTGGTAAGGAAGGAATAATTTTCCCTCCATTTATAATCATTTCAAAATTTAAAGCCTCATTCAACATTGTTCTAGTCCAGCTCTAAAGTCACACTTTCTCTACTCTCCAAGTATCCCAAAGCCTCAATTCCTGAACAAAAGCGAGGAATCTCTCACAGCTTTGTTCAGCCAAAGGCCCCTCCACTCCCCCTCTTTGAAATCATTAAAGGCTCATCCAAAGACCCTCTAAATTGCCTTATAGCGCACACACTAGATCAAAACACAAGCACACTTGTTTTTCTTCTTCAAAGAAGAGTAGGCACACCTGACTCTGCGAGAAAGCCTAGAGGTACCAACAATGTCCTCCTCCCTTCCTCAGCCCCTGGTGTCTTACCCACCACCCATCTCAGCACAACCCTCCTCCCACTCAAAGGGCTCTTTCGGGCCAGTCCTCGCCGTGCTTGCTGTCATCACGGTTGTCACTACTGTTGCCTGCATCATCGGACGCCTCTGCGCCCGTCGTCTCTGCACCCCCAAGCCTCCAACGGACCATGCCCAGGTCAAAGACGACGTGGAGTATGCATTCGGGGCAAGCATTCCCGGAGCAAAACCTTACCGACATGCAGGGCCCAAGGGGGAGAACAAACCTACAGGAAACCAAATGCTAGGAAGAGATGCTATGAAGAAATATCCAGATATCAGAGGAGCAAGAGTGGATATCAAGCACCATGCCCCAAATTTTGGAGCAAAACCAAGGGAAGGATGAATATTTAGAGTGTCACAAGCTCTGTTTGTTGTAATATACATGTTTTGCACCTCATCCATGAAAAGTTTCTTGTCCCAACTTTTAGTTCTTCAATTGCATCGAAAGTCTTCTATATTGTCTGATATCCATAGTACAGTTATTGATACAAGAAAATCCATAGTACAGTTATCGATACAAGAAAAAAGTACAGGTTTCAGGAAAGAATCGATCAATCATCAACTGGATCCTGTGGAGCTTCCTCTGCCTTCCTCTTGATGGTGATCACTGGGCAGTCTGCATGCTTCACACAGAACTCGCTCACCGTTCCCACAAATACCCTGCACAAAACAATAGACAATACCTTGAATGAGACCATATTTAACGTAAAAGAAAATTATCAAGGCAATAAAATGAACTATACCCTTTGATCCCTACAAAATTGCATCATGGAGGGATTTGACCATGAATTAATCGACTCTTTAGAACTTTTTACTACTTTATTTTACTACTAAATTTTATTTGAACACGGAATCGAGGAAAGTTTAGTAATTACTTAATAGATAAAAAGGATTTCGATTATAGTTTTCCTTGAGACGGACCAGGACGTGACGATAATTGTGATATTTCTGCTTGGGACGCATTTTATTTGACAGTTTTCTGGATAATGGATGGGTCACTTTTCATTGGCATTAGAAACACATATATCGCAGGGTAACACTTCACAATTTACTGAATCTTCCACTTATTTGATGGAATGGTTAGGATATTATCTATGGCTAAACTCTATACAACTTATCAATGGTTATATATGAAACGTTTATTCGTATGGACGTCGATATTTTTATTGGGTATCTTGTTTCGGCTACTAGATTTAGTTCTTAAACTGGCGTGAATATTGGCAATAATTGATTGAAACTTTAGCATGTGTTCATAACATAGATCTTTGGCAAATTTGATTCGCTGGAGAGAGAAGTCGGTGGCTCTTTCCATTGTGCAAGCAAGATTGGTTAGATTAGCATACTTTTTTGTAGGTTATATATTCACTTATGCAGTTTTCTTGATTGCCTCTACTTCAGAAATGTTGGACAATTTAGTTTCTTTTAATGTACAGTATCAACAATAATCTCATTTGTTTCGATGAAGAAGAGGGGGGTCTACCCTCTTATATTTATACATCTAGGATCCGAATTGTATCATTGATGATTATAGGAACTAAATATTATGGCAAGAAAAAGTTTGATTCAGAGGGAGAAGAAGAGGCATAAATTGGAATAGAAATATCATTTGATTCGTTGATCCTAAAAAAAAAAGTTTCATCGTTGAGCGGAAAATAAGAAATTCATGAAAAATTGCAATCCCCATCACGGAATAGTGCGCACCTATACGTCTTCATTGACATTATTTTTTGACCGGAAGACCGAGAGGTGACTATCGAGACTTTGGACTATTTGGAGACATGCTTTGAGAAATGGTTCATGCACGTTTGTTACCAGGCACAACAATATCAAGTTGGTAAGAATAAAAACATTATTTCTTGTTTTGTGTAGATCTCTATGATGTACTGATCATAGAGGGGGGGGGGCCTTTATCATCTTGTAGAAATATACTATTCTATTTGTATAAATATGGTTGAGGGGAATATCCAATATTTCCTCGTCCATGAGTTGTAGAGCAACTTGGTACTTCGCAAGGCTCATAACTATGAGGTTGCGGGTTCAAATATGTCTCCACGACATTTTTTTGACAATCAAAACGAAAATAGATTACATTTTTCTTTTAGGTAGGGTTTTGTTACCTAATAATTAATGACTCTTTTTGTTTTTGAATTGGGGGCAAAGAAGGGGTAAAATAGAACTGAACTAGTATACTTAGTATACTATAGTAGTTACTATAGTAATAGTATCATAATAAACTATACACCAATTTTTTATCATAGTACCTTACTTCCCCACAGATGGATAGCGACAATTGAAACCGCATCTTCTCCGACTATATCCCCCTTTCTTCTCCGTTCCTCATACGGACACATGTCCACACTTATGACATATATCATATATGTATCTAGATCATATGCCGCCTTTCACATATGTCCACACATATGACATGATATATCATATATGTATCTAGATCATATGCCGCCTTTTCACATATGTCCACACATATGACATGATATATCATATATGTATCTGGATCACATTTGCCTCTTCTTTGTTCTTGAGACATATACATATGTCCATTATATCATATATACATCTCGATCATATTTGGGCATGACTGGATATATATATACACACTATACTTATAGGTACTATAGTAAAAGAAGTAAAAGGACAAGTATGATTCCAATTAAGAGAAAATTATTCTCTCCAATTGATAACAAATTCAATAGAAAATTATTATTATCTCTGATTGGAATTGTAATAGGTTTGGCAACAGATCACGAAATCATAGTGATCTTCTCTATCTAATGAATGAGGAGTCCGTTTGAAAATCGTCCACCCTGCAGCCACCTCCCGAGTATATGATTCAACATGAATCGCACAAGGTAGGTTGATGGGAACCTCTCTGGTAAAATACCCACCAATACCCTTGACCCAACGGATAAAGTACATTACATAATCCATTTTAGGTATTGGCACCCTACACATTTAGTGACTAAATAGGATTTTGAAACACAAGAAAGGAAATAAGAGAAGCCTTATGTGTATATATATATACAACTGCAATTGACATACACTATCAGGCATTTGCCAGAGTGCAATTCAAATTCCAGCATCCTAAAAGCAAGGGAAACAAATCCAAATAATCCAACTCCATATTGTGTGTGTTGTTGTTTTCAGGATAAGTTGTAGTTTGCGTAATTGGTAATAAGTTCCTCAGCAACGAATATTTTCTTAAATTCAGTGTTAATCTGGATTCTACTTACCGATCGTGTAAAAAATGTTTGTACTTGTACATCCGAATCACCTGTGAACAATAGCCTAATAGCATCAAATATGTAAACCATTTAAAACTATATGTAGAACTTAATTTCCTGTGTATATTACTTGGTAAATACCGGATCCTTGTCAGCACTCCCACTTGTCAACTATGGACACTGGTCTCAATAGTCGAATATTGTCCCATCCATTATCCATATTCACTGTGAAAGAAATACATATGTGGGAATACCTAACTGTTCCATGTTCGCTATGTTTAAATACCTGCCAAAAGCTCATATCTACCAGTACCCATGAAATTTGAGAAACTCGAGTAGAATTTGTTTCATGATGTGGATTCACATAGTTTAAGGGGATGCACATGTCAATCTTGGTAGAAGTCAATAATACATTGGTCAGTTTGAAAAGACCAAGCGGTTACTGCTAAAGCCAAGAAGTATGATGAGGATCACAAACACGGCTGCCCATAGTTGATGTTCATCAAGGCACAAGTGGATTTACAGTTCAGTCATCAAACCAGACTGGATGACAGAAAATGTGAAACCATTATTTTAGACCAGAAACAGGTGCATTTATTGCCTATCCGCATTTACAGTAATCTCTGACCTATTAACATGGTTGCTTAGAGTTGACACTTCTAGTCCAAACATTTGGTGTATAGACTTAGTACTAGAGTTGGTGCCGCTACTAGATATGACTGCATCATGTTGGATTATCTAACATGAGATTACAAATGGCATTAGAGTTGTAAGACTTTCATAGTCACACATACAAACCAGCAAATATGTGGCATTTCATGCTTATCGACAGACGTAACTACTATTTATCATGTCCAAACAGAGTTCTGTTATATTCACAGAACATCACCTGGAATGAGATCAAGGCCCTGGCCGTAAGGGGTGTAGCTAGTATGACTGTGTTTGGACAGTAACCTCAGTTACCTATAAGATAACCATTTCCAGGAACATTTTGACAGGAGTATTGCATTTAAGATTATTTATTCAGAGAGGGGCCAGTACTATTAATCATACTGCTTTTAGAAGAAGAAGAAGAAGAAGAAAGAAAGAACAAAGGACAAGACAGTTCTACGGGTAGTCTATCACATAGAATCTTAGATCTTTCAATCTTATATATATATATATATATATATATATATATATATATATATAATATATATATGAAGATGGCGGCTACAGGAAACCCTAGCTCTGCTAGGGCATCGACCATTCGCGACGTGGTGGCTGCCAACCGCCCCCCGGACCGGGGGAAAGGCAAGGGGGTGGCCGGGGCGGCCGGGGGCGACCGGCCAGGGGCGGTCGGCGGCGGCGGGTCGCCGGCGAACGGTGCAGCAGCTGCTGCCCACGTCCGCGGGTGCGCGGGAGGACAGCAGGCGGACCGGGGAGGTCCGGCGACCCTCCCCGGGGGCCGGGCGGCGGCCGGCGACCCCCCCCAGGCGGGGGGGGGGGGGGGGGTGGCCGGGGCGGGCTGCGGGCGGGGATTCTCCTCCCGGGCAAGGTTTCGGCTGGGTGTTCGACGGCGGTGGCACCCGAGGGGTCCCCGATGGTGTTCACCGCCCAAAGAACATCGTCGGGATTGGAGGATGAGGAGGGAGCTTGGACTACGGTCCAGAATCGGAGGGTTCGACGCGGAGGAGGGCAAAGATCGCAGATCCCTGAGGCTAGGAGGGGCATAACTTATACCCAGGGATCAGACAGGAGGGCGGGGATAGCCAGGAGAGCGGGTCCATCGGGGGGACAGGCACACTCGGGGGATCGGGAGGGCCAAGCCAGGATTGCGTGGCGGCCTCGTGCGAAAGGGGTGACGGGGACGGCTGTCCCAGTTATCGGAGGGAGAGTTACTGCTGCGAGCACGAGTGCCAGGCCACCTCAGACGACCCCACCTCGGAGTTCGGGCCCGCGGCCTGTATCCTGGGCGGATGCATGCAAGGTGGGGGTCGCCAAGACGCCGGCATCGATGGAGTACGTTGCTCCTATGGCGATTGGGGGCGAGCTCTGCGCTGACTTCCCAGCCGACGAAGTGGCGAAGGTGACGGCATTCTGGGAGAACACGTTAGTGCTATACGTGTTGGGGAGCAAGCCCTTCTACGGGCAGATCAGAGGATATGCGGACAGAGTCTGGCGGCCGAAGGGGAGCATGGAGTTCTTCTCCAAGGAGAACGGCTTCTACTTCGTTAAATTTGGGTTGGCGGAAGATGTGACTCGGATACTCCAGGGAGGGCCATGGACATTTGACGGCCGCCTCATCATTCTGAAGCAATGGACCCCCGACTTGCGGTGCGAGAAGGAGGTGCTTAATGCTGTGCCAGTGTGGGTTCGGTTCCCTGAGTTCCCGGTACGCTTCTGGAGTGTCCCACTTCTTATGAGACTTGCCAGCCTCATTGGCAAGCCGATTAAGGCAGATGATGCCACCACTTTCCGATCCAGACTGATGTATGCACGGGTGTTTGTGGAGATTGATGCCCGATTGGACCTGCCTGAGCAGTTGAAGTACAGGACACCTTCTGGCCAGTTTGCTATGCAGAGGGTGGAGTATGAATGGGTCCCCCCCAGATGTCCGGCATGTGCCTGCTTCGGGCACCTCCCGAGTGCGTGTAGACGTGGGGGAGCTTCTGAGGTGGTGCCGGAGGAGGCTGTGCAGGTGGCAGGTGGTGCAGATGACTCCCCCGCTGTGGACCAGGTGGGCGTGATGGAGGATGATATGGAGGCAGACTCTTCCCCCATCTCGGGGGAAGGTGAGGGGCCCCCGACGGAGGATCTTGCTGGAGCGTTGGTGGAGTATGTGGGGACGAGGACCATGACCACCAGGAGTATGGGGCAGGAGGACAGGCGACAGGGAGATAAAGACGCGCTTGCTCTTCAGGTGTACAGTCGGAAGCGCCAGGCTACGGAGACACATGGTGAGGACAGCGGACAGGGTGGGACAGAGAGAGTGTGGCAGGTCAACCCTAAATGGGTGGCAGTACTAGCACAGCCTCCCCCACAGGGGGACCCACACGAGGCCACGGCCCCCCTCCTTTTACAGGGAGATAGAGATGAGGGTACTAGAGATATGGAGGTTGCACTCTCCCCGGGTGCCCCTTCCGAGGATGTTCAGGGGACCCCACCCGTGGTTTAGATGTCGGCCCTTGCCTGGAATGTCCGGGGGAGGTGTTCTCTGGGGAGATGGCGGGAGATTAGTGAAGTGCTGAGGAAGGAACAGTGTGAAATCTCGATATTACTTGAGACTAAGATCAGGGGGGGCGAAAACTCTGTCCCGTAGAACCCCTACGGACTGGGTACAGCTCCACAACCTTGGTCTCTGTGATATGGCGAGGATCTGGGTTAGATGGAATGGAGCTAGTTGGGAGGGTGAGGAGGTTTTCATGTCTGACCAGCTGGTGGCTATCTCCTTCACCAACAAGGGGGGGTTCCACTTCTTACTGGGTGCCGTCTATGGGCACAATGACAGGAGGCGTCGTGAGACCTTGTGGCAGGACATCATCAGGCTGAGTTCATTAGCGAGGCATCGACATCTCCCTCTTCTTATTATGGGAGACTTCAATGCTACGCTATACCGGGGAGAGAAGCTGGGGGGGAGGCCGGTGCCGGACCAGATTCTTTCAGACTTTCAGTCTTGCCTTCTCCAGTCAGGGCTCAAGGACCTGGAGAGGATAGGACACATATGGACTTGGCACAACAAGGCGGAGGTGAGCAGGGTGGCATGCCAGCTGGATCGGGCTTTGGGGAATAGTGA
The DNA here is from genome assembly GCA_029216955.1 of Iris pallida. Classification (NCBI taxonomy): domain Eukaryota; kingdom Viridiplantae; phylum Streptophyta; class Magnoliopsida; order Asparagales; family Iridaceae; genus Iris; species Iris pallida. The sequence continues at coordinate 19,872,128 of JANAVB010043418.1, read as the reverse complement.
TTGGTTCCGCCTATTCCCCTCTTCTGTGGCAGAGGGGCTCCCTGCGGGGACCAGTGACCACTCGCCGATCCTGGTGCGCTTCGTGGAGAGTCCCAGATGGAGAGCCCGTCCTTTCCGGTATGACAACAGTTGGTTCCTATCGGCTGGCTATGAGGAGACGGTGGCGGGAGGACTTGGCCAGGAGGCGGTCGGCACTGCCCAGTTTTGTATGGTCCACAGGCTGAAAAACGCCAAACGCGCCATCCGAGACTGGGTGAGGGCTCTTCCCCGGACCTCCCTTCAGGAGAAGGAGGCGGAGTTGAGAGACCTGCAGGCAGAGCTTCAGGACGACATGTTGAGTGGGGAGATGGCGGCTAGAGAGAAGAGTTTGGCTGCAGAGGTCAACACCTTGAGGCTTCAGCAGGAGATTAGTGCGGCCCAACGGGCCAAATGCTCCTGGCTCAAGGATGGGGACCGTTGCACCAAATTCTTCTACGATGTCATCCGGGCGCGTCAGCACCGGAACCGTATCCAGAGACTGATTGGCAGGGACGGGCGCCTTGTGACTGACCAGGTTGCTATCCAGGAGGAGGCTGTCCAGTTCTACTCTGAGCTATATCATCAGACAGACTATCCCTCGGTTTTCCCGCAGCTGATTACGAAGACGTTGATTACGGAGTACGGCAATAGTCTTCTTATGGCCCCTATCCGGATGGCGGAGGTGGAGACGATTGTGATGCAGGCTGATGCTTCCAAGGCTCCTGGGCCGGATGGGTTCTCCAGTGGTTTCTACAAACGCCATTGGAATACCCTCAAGGCCCCGGTCCTTGAGGCTGTTCAGGAGTTCTTTGATACGGGCAAGCTCCTGAAGGAGCTGAACCACACCTTCCTGACACTTGTGCCCAAGAAGGAGGGGGCGACATCTCTTGCTGACTTTCGACCGATTGCTTGCTGTAATTATTTGTATAAAATAATTACTCATCTTATGTGCAGGAGGATGGAGGATGCTATGCAGGGTCTGGTGTCTCGGAATCAGGCGGCCTTCATTAAGGGGCGGTCTATTGCGGAGCATAGCCTGCTGGCTCATGAGCTGATTCGGGAGTTCCACAAGCCTGGAGGGATGAAGGCATGTGTGAAGCTCGACCTGAGGAAAGCATACGACACTGTCAACAGGGACTTCCTCTGTCATTTGATGGCTGCGATGGGCTTCTCCGAGACTTGGGTGGATAGAGTCAGAGAGTGCATCACCTCTCCTACTTTCTCGGTTCTCATCCAGGGTATCCCTTACGGGTTCTTTGGTAGCAGCAGGGGGCTTCGGCAGGGGGACCCGCTCTCCCCCTACCTATTCACCCTTGTGATGGAGTATTTCACATGTTTGATGGACATCGCGGTGCATCGGGAGAGGATTGTACCGATATACAGCAGGGTCTCCCCGGTGGTCTCTCATCTCATCTATGCTGATGATCTGTTGGTCCTGTTGAGGCCTTCCATGCGTGGGATGAGGGAGCTTGCGGCAGTGATGGAGGAGTTCGGACAGCTATCGGGCCTTCGGTTAAACAGGGACAAAAACAAAGTCTACTTCAGCAACTCTTGCACTTTGAAGGAGGAGCGGGCCTTGGAGCTTGGGGTGGAAATGGGGGACCTCCCGGTGAAATACCTGGGGGTGCCCCTTTCCGTCAACTACGCGAAGGACCGTGACTGTCAGAGTCTGGTGGATTTTGCACAGAGGAGGGTTGAGGGCTGGCAGGCGGCTGGCCTTTCGTTTGGAGGGCGTATTGAGCTGGTTCGCTCAGTCATTTCTGCTATTGCTCTGTTCTGGCTCCAATCGATTATGGTGCCTCTGGCTACTATCAGAAAGATTGAGAGCATATGTGCCAAGTTCATTTGGCATGGGGGGATACACGCCATCTCCTGGGAGCAGCTCTGTCGGCCTAGGAAAGAGGGAGGTGTGGGTCTGCGATCACTTGTTTCTGTCAGGGAGGCGGCGGGGATCAAGCTGGCATGGAGGTTCCTTCAGGGTGATTCTCTATGGTCGGCCTGGATGACTAGTCGGTATCTCCGGGGCAGAAACTTCTGGGTATGTGAAATTGACAACAACTTCTCTGTGTCTTTCAAGCATATCCTGAGGACTCGTCCTGTTCTTCGGACGGCTTTGCGGAGGAGGATGAGGGAGGGAGGGGAGACGGATCTATGGCTCGATCCGTGGATCTCAGGTCAGTCTCTCCTGGAGATTCTGGGGCCCCAGAGGGACGGCGTGGCATACAGAGGTCTGACGTGTAGGCGCATCATACGTGGTGGGATCTGGAGGCCTGAGGTGTATCGATTCACTGCTGCGTTAGTTGAGGAGATCAGACAGGTGCAGATCACTCCTACGGCACTGTCTGATGTCTGGATGTGGGCCCCTCCCGGCCGCTCGGAGGGTGCTGGGGAGTTCAGATTTAGCAGCTGCTACGACCTTGTCCGCCCCCACTTCGATGATATTGAGGAGTACGACTTTGTCTGGGGGAAGGGGCTCGCCAGGAAGATGCAATTGTCTGCATACAAACTGGTGATGGGCCGGTTGCTTACTCGGGACAGATTGCTTCGGTTCGGGGTTTCTGTTCCTGAGCCTGAGTGTGTTTTGTGTGAGACAGAGCCTGAATCTATTGGGCACCTGTTCTTTCAGTGCCATGTGGCATGGAGCATCTGGACAGAGCAGTGCCGGAGACACTTGGGAGGTGTTGGCAGGGAGCGGGACTTCAGAGAAATCCTTAAGTGGATTGGTGATTGCAGGGGCAAGGAGCAGAGCTGGGCTAGGCATGCTAGATTGAGACTTGCTGCGTCAGTTTGGCATGTCTGGAGGGAGAGGAACCGGCGCATTTATGAGGGACTATCCACCCCAGTGGTGGGCATACTTCATAACATTGAGTCGGATGTACTAGTAATGTCCCCCTGAGTTGGGCTTGTATCACTATGTTGTAACCTTATTGAGATGATGGAATAAAATTTACCCTTTTTCCAAAAAAAATATATATATATATATATATAAAAAAAAAAAAATATATATATATATATATATATATATATATATATATATATATATATATTCCTTTTTTGAAGTAACTTTGAAAACATAACACACACACACCCCATTTTACTGATCTTTTACAAGGCCAGGTTAAATGGAGATTTGTATACCCCAATAGTTGATGTTTTTACTCTGTTCACCGCATGGTTTTGCCTCAGGATCTCCATTTCTCATAGAAAATGTTTAAAAAACACATTTCTCAAAGCACTTTAATAGCTCTGCATCTAAAACAAACAATCAATCGTTCTCATCAAGAACCTTAACATCCTTTTTACATAAATAAACATTTACAGACAAAAAAAACCATCACAACCCTAAAGATCCCCAAATAACCTATCAGTAGAAGTCTCCACATGCGCCCATAAACCAAGCCAGCACCCTATCACTCTTCCCTTGAAGCAATTGGGAGCAGCCAATGCATTTGCAAAGTTCATAGATTATAGAAAATATGACATTGCTGAGTAGTTCATTTCGAGCTCCACATTCCTTGGCCTCAACCTAGATACATATCCTAAAGTGCACTCCTTTTATTCCTAAGTTGCAGCGTGTTCTCCTGCATCACAGTTTAAGACTGGTTTCAATGGAGGAATCTATGGAATGATTTTTCACTTTAGACCATTTGGCTCTGAATTCTTCCTCCTCTTGAATAGTGTCATTTAGATCTCAATCAGATCCAATATCAAGAAACCCATCTATAGAATTCAAATGAATAACCAATACTAGAGATACTTAATTCCTTGCCGTTTACTCCACCACAATAGTTCTACCAAAAGAAAATAGGTTTCAAGTATGCATCAATATAAAACCACAACAACTACCAAAGCTGTTGAACTAGACGGATACCAAGTTTCTCAACCTTGCCCAGGACATGATAAAGGTTGCCAAAGTCGGCTAGTAATCAAGTGGTCATAAAAAACTCCTCAACTCCAGATTAACTTTTGCTTAAGCAAGAGAGAAACCTAATAATCATTATAAGACTTCTCAGTGAACCATAATGACAGCCATCTTGGACTAAGACCCTCTCTAAGCGATTCATGAGAAATCAGGTAAACTGATCCTAGCATTAAAACATACACACTCAATCAATCAATTCCAATATTTAATGCCAATTGGCCCCCGACGAAACCTCCTGTGCTTCTTTCCTGTATTGATTGGTATCATGGGATGACAAAAAAGACTCAGGATTTCACCTCAATCTCTCAATTCTCTTAACAAGGCCAAAGCAATTAAATTAACCTCCAAAAAGGTTCAAGCTGACTACAAGTGTTTTTTCATGACTACACGGTAGAAACTGAGTTCTGAAACAATTGCTAACATACTTCCTCGACTTAATCCCCAATAATTGAAGGGTAAGAAGTATCTTAGGATCAGAACCGTCTTATGCGAGCAATTGCAGCAAGGTCAATAACCACCAGGAAGTATCCTCAACTTCTAAAAGTTTAGCACCTTCTGCAATACTAAATTTCGTGAAATGTAACTTAATAGAGGGACAGCCTGATAGATCGTGACACCCTCATGACCTGTCTATGAATCATGTACCTCAATTGGATGCTTAAAGGTAATTGCCATCATAAATCTCATCACCAGAAGAAACCCCTCAGCATACAAATCAAGAATCAGCACTGTCTAATTTTGCCAATCACCTTCAGATAGGTAATGGTAAAAGCTCTTCAAAAAAGTCATACTGGACACTGTCCGTTCAGAAATTATTTTCTATCTGTTAGGTGAGTGACAAGTATGTTAATCACAAATATTATTAAATTTTAAGATCTTCCTTGTGAACATAGCAGCACTTCAACTCTTAACTATCCATTGAGACTTAAATCTCACAATGTAGCAATTATGTATTATACAACCAGGGCAATTTACGTTAACTACCCCTATGTTTTACACTTATTACACTAACCACCCCTATTTTGAAACAAATTACACGGACCACCCTATGTTTTATATTTTCTATAGAGAGTTATAACACTAACCACCCATATTTCAAAAATAAAACATAAAGCAGAGGGGCAGTCCATGTAATTATTTTCAAAATATGGGTAGTCCCTGTAATAACCATGAAACATAGGGGGATAGTGTACTTATTTCATACAACTAAGATGTATTCTTTTAGTGCGGTATAGACCTCTAGCCTAGTAGTTAAGAGAGATGCATGCGGCCCAAGTGGTCGGAGTTCGAGCCCTAGTGGAGCGAGTTCGCCACAATTACCAATTGCTTCAAAATATATATATATATATATATAGAGAGAGAGAGAGAGAGAGAGAGAGAGATGACGGAAACGGCCACAAACTTGAGACTAAAAGAATACCTCTGGAAGGGTCCAAGCCCACGACTCCCCACGACAAGAAGATCAGGTTGAACCCTCTTCACCTCACTGCAGATAATGTCCTTGGGATCACCCCTTTTAATCCATGCTTCACAGGGAATCTGCACCAGTTGAGATATAATAAAGAGAGCAACCACACTTTACAGGTTACAGCATACCTTTTATAATGAATTTGTAGTCGGTGCCTTCTGACAATTATCAACCCTAACAAATTTACAGTGAAAGTAAATTCTGGGATTCATTCTTCTAATAAATCAGGAACGGATCATGCCCAATATTAGGGCTGTAGCTCACCACAGTGAGAACCATGTACAATGGCGTGTGTGGGTGGGTCGGTTGGGGGTGGGGGGGGAGGTGGGGGGGGGGGGGTGGGGGGGGGGGGTTGGGGGGGGGGGGGGGGGGGGGGGGACTTTGAGGCGGATCAAGATGTAGATTGTAGATTATCATTATCTGATGACAAAAAGGCTGTATTTATCCAAATTGTTAACAGTTAGACAATTATATGAATCATGTTTCAGGATCCATTGAAAAATTGCCAAAGATGAAGTGTTTGGATACGGATATGCAGGACTGGAGTGATCCTAATAAAACTCAGCTCAGAACTTGATATTACCATTAAGATTGACATAATAGCTAAATTGTATATCACACAATTGAAAAAGCATATGTACCCCATATTCATGGCAGCGACCAACAAATACTCCAACAAGTGAAGCCCTCTGACTTTGTCCCTATGCTTTGCACTTTTAAAATCTTCAGGTGATGCGTAGACACTATCCATGTCATCAAATCCTATTGTTGCAAAAATTTAAAACAATGTACATTGTATGGTTAGATAGCAATCACTGTGTAGGTTAAAACTTCCACTAGTCCAAATTCATGCAATAAACACCAAAAAATAACATTACTTTTGGTGTATGGACTATGGAGTTAAATGATTATGCTCATAATATCTGAAACATAACAATAAACCATTCCAAAAAAATAAATCATTAATGCTACAAACACAAATAATTTGGTCACGCCAAACTAAAACTTCTATTAATTCATAACCCTGCAATAATCACGCAAAAATTGCAGTACTTATGGTGTACGCAGGTAAATGGTTATGCCATACACAAAACAGTGGTGAGCGATCAAAGAAAAAAGTAACTAGCAAGATCAGCTACAATTCTTTGGAGAGATTAGATAGAAAGTCGGTCAACTTCACCATTTGTATGGCTTAAATAACTTACTCGAAACTTGAATAACATGCATCAAGTTATAATATCAAGTAGACTCCAATGGTACATAATTTCACTTTAGAAAATGCTTTGTACTTCAAAAGTGATATACTTAGCATTTATTTAATCTCAAAATTTTGACATCATTTCTAATTATTGCTTTCTTATTGTAAGATGTCAGACCTTGTAAAGATAATAAATGTCATCATCAAGTCCCATCTTTGCAATTACACAGTTTGCATGGTCAGCTAGTAATCATTCCATAGGTTAATGCTTGCTAATTTACATCCATGCAAGATAACTTTGTAGTTGCATGAGCAATGCAAGCCACTCGGATTCAATTTGGAAGGCCATATTCAACCAACCAATTATCATAAATTCCAACATGTGAATTTGATGGACTCCATCAATGTACCTCCACCTTACTATGTTGTGTACTTATCCAATCAACTCAAACTATGGTCTGCAAGGTGTGCTAGAGAACTCTTTGGGTGTATATGATCATCGGACCACATAAGTAACAGGTTGTGCAGCCAACTATACAAGAAGTCACTAACGTAATATGTAAAGGTTTATGGTTAAGATACATCAACGCATACTGTGGAGTGACAAGAGATTCCATAAGAAACTCTATCCTAGAGTCGTAGGAAGCAGGGACAGAGCTCGAGGGCTGGTTGGTGTCAGGGTCCCCCAACAAAATATGTAACTGAGCTTGATTTCTGCTTCCTTTTGAACAAATATTACCAAAACCTTCCGCATCAAATTAGTAATATAAAAACGCTAGAAGTCACAAAAGTTTAGACAACCTCATGTTGAGATTGTTCACACAGAGTGCAGGTTTTGTGATCAAACATTTATATTGCACAGCTTTATCTATTTTTTCTTTCAGAACAACATAACATTTTATATTGTTTTATTAGAAAAAATGATGAAAGTAGGGAAAACAAGAGGCAATAGCTGCATTATTCCCTCCATATTCTTGAGCTATACTTTAGTTTGTTCCCTGTTAGAATCTCTGTTTCTGCCCTCGTAGCAGGTCCTAACAAGTGCTATAGCTGCTATCATGCAAAAAAGTACATAAGGAGCACCGAAATAGGAATGCAGTATGAACAACTAATCAACAGAACCAATGAAGGGCTTGTTAGTTGGACTGCCCTTTCATAAGAATTTCCAGATAGCCTAGCTGTCCTAATGGATCCTCTTTGCTGACAAACTCATCCCATGCATTCCTAAGCAGGTCAGGATCCTAGGCTCAATCATCAAACGCTTTCTGCCCATATTGATGGCCGTTGAAGTAATCGTAAAGACTTGGAAACAGAGGATAAAAATTAAGGTTTGAATTTAAAAAAGAAGAAGAAAAAGTGAGGAAATTTTAAGTTCATATAGACTCATTACATGAGAATGAAATCAGACTTAGCTGCAACGAGAATGTCCAAGTCTCACCATAAACACATAATCAGGAAAGATAAAACTCAATTTAAGAACTAAGGAGAAAAATCATAATTTACCATAAGCCGGTTCAAGCAATTAAAACTATAGAGGGTTTTTTTTTTTTTTTTCCGAATATCTATTCATTGTTTAGTACGGGTGCGTGCCTGCCCTTACGGGTACATGCACTCGCCCGCGACATAGAACATGCGTGAGCATATGCATGCCCATATCATGAAGATACGAGTTATGGTCGCTCGATGTCTCATTCTGTTTACTCTCAGATGAAACTGAGAGTTATCAACTCTTTTTGCACTAGGTTTTCGGGAGTGCATGGTCACCCTGCTCAGCTATATATGGCTGAATCCAACTATTCTTCGAATCCTGCGGAAATCATTTTCTTTTCCTCATGAAGATCATGTTATGGAAGTGAAACAGGGAATGACAAGTTTCTGTGTATTATCAGAGACCTCATCGCCGTGCATGATCCCATGATCTTCGTATTAGTTGAGACCAAGATCAGTGGTGAGAATACTAAATAAATTTGTTCCCAACCAGAAACTGGGAGGACACATTCATGTGGCCAACCCGTATCCAGAGTATGTGCAGTCCTAGGACTAGTCTGGATTGTAGCTTGGGGTATCGGCGTTTGCTCAAATGATCATTTCCTGTTGTGTTTTTGGTACCAAATGGAGTCCAGGATGCAACGCAACTGCAATTCAAATTGGCCCTTACTGTATAAATTGTAACTGCTAGAGATTTCACTATAACCTATGAAATCCAGTGAGCGGCTAGCCTAAGTGTGTGTAGTAATGTGTGCATGATTATCTGAAACATGGGACGTCCGAAACAAGAACAGGTACACGGTACACAGAGGGTCCCGATGTGCAGCACATTGGCGATATGCTTATTCGGAATGCAATACGTTGAGTGAAACCTTTTTAAGGAACAAATATGAAATATCTAATACAACATACAATAACAACACCACCAACAACAAAAAAGTCTTTGTCCCAAATTTTTGGGAGGCATCTAATATAATAGTACATAATGTGTATTTCAATGTACCCAGATTCACCATGTAGCTGGCGAACCGCGTTCCAGTTCGCACGTACCTAAACATGGTACGCCGGTGAACTGGTACGTGGTTTCCACGTTCTGAGGACCTAAAACATGGACTTACATGTTGCTAAGTTCCGCAAATAATAAACTTATTTGGTTTTACTTTATAGTGCATATGCGTCCCTTAAAAAAATGTTTTCCGTTCCGGGTAACCGTACCGCGTTCCAGATAAGCGTTATGAAGAAGTAAAAAAAAAAAAAAAGAGTCATAAAATCCAAATGATTCCAAGAATAATCAATCTCTTCTCAGCAAGTAGCAAGGCTCGGGATCTTAAAACATTTAATTGTGTTCGCTTGTCAGAATGTTGAATTCCGTGTTCCGATTCGTCATTGCTCCGCACTCGGAAACGTACGTTCCCAGATCTCAGAATGCACTCAACCAACCATGGCCGTGAGTATTTGCATATTCATCTCCAAAGTGGAAGTTCCACAAACTCTGTAGGCATCAATGCTTTCGCCGGGCATTCAATAATAATGCTCCTAGAATCTGTGGCGTTTCCCAGCAGTGTCGTGTGTATATATATATATATATATATATATATATATATATATATATTATAACGGACACGGACACTCCAAAATACAGTAGGGCACACCAAAATGAAACCCGTGTCTTATTCCGTGTCACAGGCCGTGACGTGCTCGTGTCGGTGACAGAGGCCGTGTCCTTTTCGTGTCCGTGCAACATAGTTCCTACTAACTACAAATTGGCCCCTCCTAATTTCTACACTCGTCGTCAAAAAAAATGATGGACCAAGATCCAAAACCCTAGAAAGAAAGTAGTGATTCAAGAGAGAGCTAGAGCCAAATCGGAAACCCTGATTTTCTTGGGAAGGGGGAAGTACCGTCTTCGTCGGGGACCTGGACGTGGACGAAGAGGATCGTGAAGCCGGCGAAGTTGTTGCGGACGATCTTGTCGACGGTCCACTCGAAGGCCTTCCGGCTGCTGATCGACGGGTGCGGGTACCCCTTGATCGACGACTCGTTGACCCCCATAAGTATCCGTGTCGTGTCCGACGATCCCATCCTCTCTCTCTCTCTCTCTCTCTCTCTCTCTCTCTCTCTCGTCAGCAACTTCACTCTGAAGAAATGAAATGAAATGAAATGAATGAACGACTTTCTGGAGTTTGGATTTATGTCCGGGTCAGACGGTTGCTGAGCACGTGTGATGCTTTTAGAGGGGGGTGGGATGAACACGTGTCACTGATGATGGCTGGGCGGGAAGAATGTAGAAATGAAAATGAGAGTGTGTCGGTAAGGATAAGGAAAGACTGCTATAATTAATATTTAATAATTGTGACACATGTGGTTGTACTTGCCTCAAAGTTAGGGTGAGCCTTTCTGTTTATTCGACTTTAATAAACTAAAATTCTAAAAAATTCAGTGTATCAAAATAGTTCCTGTCGTAAGGCAAAAGTTCAAACACATGGAGACGAAACTTTTTCGTATATTATCAACCACACAAGTGCATCTTACAAGCTATCCCAACCTCTCTTTATATAGGGAGAGAGGTTGGGGGTTATGAAGAAATGAAGGGCCAAAGGTCATGTAGGTTACAAGGAGATGAAAGGTAAAAAGCCATATGAGTTACAACACTCCCCCTTGGCTCTCCAGAAATTCTGCTTGTAAATATCTCTGAGTTTCTTCGTCTGTCTGTAGCTTGCATCTTCAAGTTTGACCATCTACTTGTGCTTCGTCAAAACCTTGCCAAAGAAAACCCAGTGGGAAAAAAACTTTGGTCGAAGGACAAAAGAGTACACACAGGTCAGTGTGATGGGGGAAAACTTAACCATTGCAAAGGTGCCTCGTCAAAACCTTGTCAGAAAAAACTCAGTGGAAAAAACCGCTGATCGAAGGACAAAAGAGTACACGATGGTTTAGAAGTATACAACTGGATACTCCCCCTGATTATAATAATCCTTAGTGAATAAGGGATTTGAACTGTGTCTCGTTAAAAATCTTGCCAAGGAAAACCCAATGGAAAAAACTTGGTCTAAGGAAAAAAGAGTACACAAGCATACATCAGGATGCTCCCCTTTTCACTCGCACTCGACAGGGCGCAGGATATAAGCACAACAGGGCGTTTGGAGGCGCTCGTTGGGACGATCCCCCTCACATGCACACAACAGGGTGCAGGAAACATGTTTCACTTAGGCTAGCTCTGAAAGCTTCCTAAGTCCAATCGCTCTGACATGTTTCTGGAACGAGTGTTTCGGCAGTGACTTGGTGAACAAGTCTGCACGGTTATTCTCCGATCCAATGTGTTGTACTTCAATCTTCTGAAGCGCTTGTTGTTCATGTGTAAAGAACAACTTGGGCGATATGTGCTTGGTAGCATCCCCTTTGATGTAACCATGTTTCGCTTGATCAATAACAGCGGTATTGTCCTCATAGACGACAACAGGTTCATCTGGGTCATATGGAAGATCACATGTACTTCGAATATGGCCAATAACAGCTCGAAGCCATACATACTCTCTAGTAGCCTCATAAAGTGCGAGTAGCTCAGAGTGGTTCGTTGAAGTAGCCACTAAGGTCTGTTTGCGAGACCTCCAAGAAATCGCCGTGTTCCCAATGGTAAAGACACAACCAGATTGGGAACGCCCCTTGTGCGGATCAGATAAGTATCCCGCATCGGCGTAGCCAACAAGGGTCGCGTTGCTTCGAGTGCCAAGAGCGTTGGACTCACTCAAAACCGCGTAGGGATAGAACAAGCCCAAGTCCGTAGTACCCTTAAGGTAGCAGAAAATGTCTTTTATGCCATTCCAATGGTGGCGTGTTGGCGCGGTGCTGTATCGAGCTAGACAATTCACAGCAAACGAGATGTCCGGTCTAGTACATTAGGCTAAGTACAATAAAGTGCCTATTGCACCCAGATAAGAGCACTCAGGACTCAATATCTCTTCGTCGTCCTCCTTTGGACGGAATGGGTCCTTAGTAATGTCTAGAGAACGGACGATCATGGGAGTAGCGGACGGCTTAACGTCAAAATGACTAAAGCGTCTCAACACCTTTTGGGTGTAGTTCGCTTGATGGACACTACTAAAATAACCCAGATTAGCGACGTCAGGAGACGTCGCTAAATACAGGAAATACGTCGCTAATAATGATTTGCGACGTATTTAGCGACGAAAAACCTACGTCGCTTATAGGCAAGTCGCAGTGTCACGACCCGCTACCCAAATTGTTGGGCCAGGCCGAGTCATGCCCAGCCTACGTTGAGATAAAACGTAGTAAGCTATTCTAAAGGCAACAGGATAAGACTAAATGTGCTAACAGTTCTGTAAGTGAAGAAGAATCATAAATGCTCCAAACACAAAAGTCATCGTATATAGTAAAATATCCAAGTACAAGTAAACTGAAATGTAAAACTGGATACATGTCCAGTTACAAAATGATATAGTCTAATACATGTCTACTCTCAAAAGTCTAAGTAAACAAAGATAACTAGGCGAGGTTCCCTGCAGGAACATCCTCGTAAAGCAGAGCCGGGTCCTCGGCAGTATCTCCATAGTATGTGTCACAGAGTAACTCCTCCTCAGTAAGGACACCTACAACGTTATCCTGTCAGGACGGGAGCAAGTACTAAATCTAACAAACATATAATACTAATCATGTGATGAAAAGGAAATGACATATCATGTTGGTTCAGTTTTAGGTATGTTTTAGCATGGCGATAGATATACATTTTAAAGTTTAAAACTGTAGTAGGTGAGTGATCAGTCAATAGGTAATCAGGATGTACAGCGGTACATATCAATTTTCTGATGTGCACATACGTACACATAACGACATAGGTGTATATCCATACACAAACGCGGGACCAGACATACGACACAGATACATATAGAATGTAACGGTACTCGGTAAATACATACGGAGAAGGGGGTCATGATCACGTACACTACTAGCAGTTTCCCCTTAACCCGTTATTTAAGCATGTGAGAGAGATTATGAGATACGGTATAAACATGGTAAAGACTGAAAGTAATACAACATGTAAAGTTCTAACTTGCTACCCCAAGGATCAGCATTTAACATGGTTGGTGATTCACAGTTTTATGGTTTATAGCAGTATGTAAAGTTCGTAGAAAGTACTTGTCTCTAGCAAAGCAAAACAAAACAAGCTGCGATAACAATGCTATGGATGTCTGGTAGCTCGTCACTGTAGAAGTAAATATAACAACTTAGTTTTTACACTAAGCTAAAACACTAGGACACTAATTGGTGAAATACGACTTGTGATTGGGCACCTAGCCAAAATGATGACTTGGCATAGAGACCAATGTGGGGTGACACACTATGTTAACTGACTTTCTAGGGTCTTTACACTAGTGAGGGATGGGGTTCAACACGACTAAAACTCCAAATAACACAAAAAGCTACAAGTCGTAATTAATCAATAAATAAATCAAAAGATCATTGTGTTCTAACAATTTTTGAAGTAGACAAAAAGCCTAGTTTTTCTTAAAGTAAAGTACCAAGGTGATCCTTGTTAATCATAAAAATTTATTATAATTTTTCTGGAATTTATTAACCAGTACAAATATTTTATAAAAATCAGTTTTCCTAAGTATACAGAAAATGAGTTTTGGTTTCATATGCCAAACTAGGGGCAAAACAGTAAATTAAATACTACAAAATTTATACTAAATTAGCTAACTTAACATAGTATCTAAAAAACTATTTTTCCATAATTTTAGCAGCACTTTAAGTATTTTTAGAAAATCAAAAACAGCATTGCACACAATAATTAATTATCTGCGTATTTTGTCCATGTATATAATTTGAACCAAAGTTCAAATACAGGACCCAAGGCCATGAATCAAGTCCAATATGACTTGTACAGGTCTTGAATGTGTGAAAACACATTTGAGCCCAAATACCCATGCTAGGCTTGGACACCAAATGGTTGCAGTAAATTAAATACAATAAAAATACAATTTGGTAAATAGTCAAAATAAATATTATTATTTTAATAAGGTAAAGTTTTACATGGTAACTATAAAAGTATGAACATTATTTTATATAAATAATTTACATTAAGCTAAGTAAAATACATATAGGAATAATATAAATATATATATAATATAGGGATATTTATATATAGGAAAATGCTCAACTATTATTATATATATATATATATATATATATATATATATATATATATATATATAAATATATATATTATATATACAATATATGTATATTACATACATATAAGAAAATACTCAACTATATAATCTAT